>JAPFRF010000002.1:6250000-6850000 GCA_029282475.1 Phrynocephalus forsythii | reverse complement strand
TAAATGCATATGTAAATCATCAGCCAATCCCAGCAGGAGGGCGGAGGATGGTATGGTATAAAAAGGGTGGAGCCTGGTCTGTGGAAGTGAGTTAGTTAAGAGTAGTTAAGAAGAGTTAAGAAGAGTTGAGGGTTGTTTGTTAGTGAGTGCTGAGAGAGCACAGCTCTGTTAGAGTTCAGTCAGGCAGTGAGGGCTTTACTGTTTACTGGTTATTAAAGACAGGGAGGCTTGAAGAGTTGAATGAATCTATTCTATGTTTAAGGCAACGCATACCAACTTCAGTCATTGCTGTATTTATTTATTTTCTCAATAAATATCATCATTATTTTATATTATACATCTGAGTCTGTCCCAGTTCATAAGGCGACAATTTAAAAGGTGGCAGCATTACCAAGTGGATCCTGTGAAGATTAATAAATTGGTTCCCTACACTTCACATTTTTCATCACAATCACACATTTAAAAAGGAAGGTGTCATCACTCTGACAGGGCCAGTGCTAGTTTTTTTTGGTGCGGTGGGGGGGGCGGCAGCGGCAGCGGCAGCGGCAGCGGCAGCGGCAGCGGCAGCGGCAGCAGCAGCGGCAGCGGCAGTGAAGGGCGGGCAGCAGGCAGGCAGCGGCGGCGGCAGGTAGGTGCGGACAGGTGTGCAGCAGCGGGCGGCGGGGGGCATGGGCGGGCAGGCGGAGACCCCTCTCCATTTTGGCACCCTAGGCAACTGCCTAGTTCGCCTAAATGGATGCACCGGCCCTGCACACTGATACTGACTTCACTTTACAATTGCAAATGCATTTAGTGGTTGTGTATTTGGCGATCCATTGGATATACATTGATTTGACAGCCCCGGAATGAAAACAAGCAGATTGTGGAGGGTAATCCCAAATGCAAACACAAGAAATGGAATGTGGAAACTGTCACGAAGGCCTGCAAAAGCCATCGCTGCCACCAATGGCAAAGCTGCAAAATATGGTGCCAAACACACTCAGGAACCCATGATGTTGCTGAGAAGAGTCCACTCTTTGTAGGCAAGGTGAAAGAGGGAAGCATTATTTTTTTCGTTTTCAATTTACCGAGCAGAAGATATTGGCCAAGTGATTCTGCTAAGCCAGCGTTTGGATCTGGTTTAGATCTCTGAAGGGAACTAGCTATTTCCTGGATAAAAATCTCACTTCTGTCATAGAGGTTGTCTACTCTGGACTACCTTGCAATACAAGGATGACATTGCCTAACACTGGCCTACCTGACAAGGTTGTTGCAAGGACAGTTGAGAACTAAACGTTACAATTGTAGTGTGTTTGCTTCTTTGTTTTTTAACAGTGGCTGCATCCAAAAGATAAAGGTCAGTGCTAGGGAAGTACAGTGGACCCTCGTATAACAAACAGTTTGTATAACATAAAATCTGTACAACATAAAACATTCTGGAGACAGGAGAAATTTGCTTAACAGAATCACCTATGGGGTGAATCCGTACAGCATAAAATGGCCGCGATTAGGGATTACTCTGTTTTCAATGCATTCCTTTGGGAAATTTGTCCAAAGGAAAATTTGCTGAACATAATTTCATTTGGAACGAAATATTTCCTTTATGCAAGGTACCAGTGTATAAGCTCTGTCTCATTTTTCAGATTTTCCAAAGAGAAAGTGCTTGCTTGGTCCTTTTGTTGTGCATTTTATTGATCACACAAACAAATAGTTCAATGAATCAATCAGTTAAAACCAAGCAAGCAAAGAAATAGTTAAATACACATGCCACCTTTCCTCCCAGGGGCTCAAGGCTGCATCCAGAGCGCTGTAGGTCAGGCTGAAACAGAGGGTAATTGTATACAACCCCTAAACTCCGCCACAAATGGCTGTCAGCTCTGGAGCTTACAATTGTTTCCCCACCAGCTCCGGAGTTTGCAGGAAATTAAGTGCGACCACACCCACCTAAGCGCGTCCCAGCGCACTTTTCATGTACCTGCTCTTGGAGGGTGAAAATCCCCAGATCCGGATGTAATCTGGTGAGTGCCTGGCTCTCCTCGCTTCTGTTTTTTCTTTTTTCTTTTTTCTTTTTTTGCCTCCTGCCCCTTTAAGAGAAAGAATCAGGACGAACGGGGCCGCTTCGGAGGTGAGCCTGCATTTTTTTCTTCTCTTTTTTTCTCCCTCCCCTCACACAGACAGGAGCAAGGAAGTGCAGAGGGGTGGGGTCACAGGAAGAGCAATGAACCCCCAAGATCTCTGGTCCGAATTTAAGTAGCCAGCGGATCTTAGGGGTTGTGTGAAAAGGCCCAGAGTGATGTGGCCAGAGATGCACAGTGAAATGATACATTTTGGTCTCAGTTACATACTGTGTGTTGTACTGGCCATCTGCCCGCTCCACCAGATTTTGAGAACAGCCAAGAACTAGGTTAGTGCAAGCATGGACACTTGTCCACTCTGTCTGAAGTTATTATTATTATTGTCCCATCAAGCTGTTTATGACCCATGGCCACCCTCTGAATGAATGGCCTTCCAAAGATCCTTCCATTAACAGCTCTGTTCAGAACACCCAAACGAAAGAAACCAAGTTCTCACAAATGCGGATAATATTGAAAGAGGGAAGAAAAGAAAGGAGGATGAACGACTTACCAGACGGGTGATATCAGAGAAGATACGAATCGTGATTCGTGATAGTGTGCCATTAGCAATGGCACAGCCACCAACAGAACCACAAGCAAAGCAAATGCAAAGTTGCTGGGGAGATCACTAGGGGATGTGAAGTCAAGTGGCACAGGCAGCATACAACTCCATGACGCCTATACAACTGAAAAGGGAATGCTGTCCGGATCATCGAATGATGGCTGGCTTTGGTTTTGGAATGGGCCTGGGGCAATAGGCTCAAAGTGAACCCGGAGAAGACACAGATTTTTCACCAGTCAACTGGGAAGGGGGGGTCAGGGGTCAGATTGAATGGGTTTCCTGTAATTTGGACATTCTTCTGGATCAGGTTCTTTCTTGGGATTCCTGGATCGCAGCACAGAGTCCCAGCAGGGACATGGTGTGCGGAGGGCAAGGGGGGGCGCGGTGCCGCGGGTGCAGCAATTAGGGGGCACCAAATTGCCTACCGTCCCCCAACACCCCACCCCACCCCACCTGCCATCTCCACATCTGGCTGCAAGCGGCAAAGGTAGGGAGGGGGAGGCAGCTCCTGCCTTCTCGCCCCGGAGGGCAGGACAGGGCAAAGTAGGAGCCACCGAGGGTAGAGGACAGTGAGAAGCAGGGTGGCATCCTTCCTCCTTCCCCACCTCCTCCTCCTCCTCCTCCTCCTCCTCCTCCTCCTCCTCCTCCTCCTCCTCCTCCTCCACTGTGTGCACCCAAAGCGGAGGGTGGCATGGTTCTTCCACGCAGGAGGCAGATGAGTGCCTGAAATAAAGCGGGGAAGGGGATTGGCAGCAGCAATTGCACCTCCAAGTGCTCCCCAATGCTTCACCTCACCAGGGGCATGACTCTTAGGCTTGTTCTTTGTGCATAGGAGGGTGTGGTGGTTGTGGAGGGCGGGCCACACCCCAGAGAAGTGGGGACCGGACCATGGGGTGGGGCATTGCGGGGGAGGGCACAAAAACTGTTTTCTCCCTGGGCACTCCAAACTCTAGCTATGCCTGTGCAGGGTCCAGATATGCCTTGAACCAGCTAAGGCTTATCATCCAACTCTGCTCCTACCTGGATGAGGGTGCCCTCAGGACAATGGTGCATGCACTGGCCATCTCCCAGATCAACCGTTGCAATGCTGTCAATGTGAGGCTGACCTGGAGGCGACAGAATTTAATCACATCCCTCCAGTTCTGCCTCGCCTCCACTGGTCACCTCCGGTTGTGTCTTGGATCTGGTCTAAGGTTTTGATGCTCGCATACAAAGTCACCAAGGTTTGGGACCATGCTGCTTCTTGGAGCATCTGCCCGATCCACCAGATCCTCCCAGGCGATATGTCTGTGAAGATTCTCAGTCATCCAGGTGAGTTTATCTAGAACAGTGATGGCGAACCTTTTAGAGACCGATTGCCCAAACTGCAATTCAAAACCCACTAATTTTTTTTGCAATGTGCCAATACAGTAATTTAACCTGTATACAGGTGGCTATGAAGGGGCGATGTCAGGTGCCCACAGAAAGGGCTCTGAGTGCCACCTTTGGCACCCGTGCCATAGGTTCGCCATCACTGATCTAGAAGTTGAATCATGGCAACTGGACTTCTTTTGTCAAGATAGAGAAAAAGAAGCCCAGTTGCCATGACTCAACTTCCAGATATCCTCCCAGGCAGTGGTCCGGGAGGCCCAGAAGTCAGGCCTACTTTGCCAGATCTTTGTAACCAGCTTCCAGGGGAGCTGTGTGCCAAGCCCCCTCCCTCCTAATCTTTAGAAGGCACCTCAAAACATGGCTTTTGAGAAAGGCCTTCCATCACGACCCTGCTTGGCTTTATGGCTGAGGTCTGGCCCGTCATAGAGATCGTATGCTTCTTAGTGCCGTTTGTGTTATTTCTCTGACGGCTTGTTTATCTATCTCCTTGTCCTGTGCTATTTATTTTATCCTGCTCTCACCCCCCCCCCAGTAGTGCATTACACTAATGGGGCTATAGGCCAATCAAATGAAAAAATCCAAACCAAACCTTGGCCTGGGCAGCCACAGAAAGCTAGGCCACAGTGCTGTGGAAGGGTTGGAGCCCATGCGGAATGAGTTGGAAATTGGCGTTTCGAGAGGTGGCCGAAGCTTTGCACTGGCTGACAGACACATATCTAATACAGTGGTACCTTGTATAAAGGAATTAATTTGTTCCAAATGAAATTATGTGAAGCAAATTTTCCTTTATACAAATTCCCCATAGGAACACATTGAAAACAGAGTGATCCCATTTTTGTGTTGTACGGATTTGCCCCATAGGCGATTCTGTTAAGCAAATTTCCCCTATTTCTGGAATTTTGTATGCTGTACAAATTTTGTTATACAAACCGTTTGTTATACAAGGGTCCACTGTATTCACCCTACGGGGAGCTCCCAGGAAAGTGTGTGTGTGTGTGTGTGTGTGTGTGTGTGTGTGTGTGTGTGTGTGTGTGTGTGTGTGTGTGTGTGTGTGTGTGTGTGTGTGTGTGTGTGTGTGTGTGTAAGAGAGAGAGAGAGAGAGATATTTTCTTCTGTTGTCTTAGGGCCTTGCAAGGGTCAAAGAGGAGGCATTCGTGTCCATAGGCCTTGTGTCGGCTGTGTGAAGGAGGCCTGCTGAATCAGGCCTCTGTGCAAAAGGCCTCCTATCTCTCTTGATCTTTATGAGAACTGCCTCAGATCAATAATGCTTTATGGCTGTGCTCCCTTGTGCAGGGCGGGGGGGGGGGGAGACAGAGCTGCTGCTCTGCCGTGCCGTGAGGTCACTTATCCAGTCTCTGCTAGTCATTTTCTGTGCCTGAAAGGGATCAAAGCAACTTTATAGATTGACACAGCCAGTCGACAGCGATCCCGTGTCCCTTTATGTTTTAGATCTCGGGCAAAGCAAAACTAATTGTTTCAACCCGGCCGATATGTGATCTTGCCTTCCAGCGCCTTCCTCCCCCTTCTTTTTCTGTAATTCCCCTCAAATGGAAACATTAATTATACTTCTGTACAAAGGAACAATAAATATTATGCACAGATGTGTGTGTGTGTGTGTGGTGTGTGTGTTGTCCACAGGGCCTCTTCTTTCTTTGTACAGAATGCAGGTGCACCACAAAGTGTGTGTGTGTGTGTGTGTGTGTGTGTGTGTGTGTGTGTGTGTGTGTGTGTGTGTGTGTGTGTGTGTGTGTGTGTGAATCCATGCCTCTTGGATTACAAATGGAATGCATTATGCATGTATACACTTGCCTTCCTTCACACCCAATATAACTCTCCTCCCCCAACCTCTGGATACTGTGAAGTTTTAGGGGCCCTTCTGAGGGTCTGCTTTCTATGGGAAAAGAGAAGCAGGCACTTAGAATGTTGTGTGGGGACGTACTGACATGCTGTGGTGTGAGCTAGGCATGTAGCAGAACGACAGGTAAACCAGTTAACCCAGAACGAACCTGTGATTCTGAAGAACCCCTACTCGTCCCAATAGACCATACTGGGCTAGATGGCACAGTGGTACTCTGGGTTACAAACGACCCAGGTTATGTAATTTCTGGGTTATGTAACCAAGTCCTTTGGAAACAATGTGTCTGTTTATGCATTTTTAATGTAAAAAAGCCTGTCTACGCATTTCTTTACGCAAAAACAAGCCAGTTTATGTATTTTTCCCCAAAGGACTTCATTTCCCAGGAGGCATTGCACCCCGTTCGGATCCGGTTTACGTAACTTCTGGGTTATGAAGCTTTGCATGGAACAGATTAATTAGATAAAACGGGGTGCCACCGTATAAGGTTCCCCAAGAGTCCTGAGATGGTAAATAAAATAGGTTTCAGGCTTCAATTGGAGAGTTGCATTTCTTTGATTCCATTCCTGTATAATCAAAATTCTTGCATGTAGAAAGGCATAGAATCATGAAGTTGGAAGGGGCCTACAAGCCCATGGAGTCCATGCCACCCCCCAGCTCAAGGCAGGAATACAAATACTATAATAGGATATCTGCCAGACAATTGCCTAAATGTCTCTTGAATGCCTCCAGCATTAGAACACTCACCAGCTCTCAAGGTAATTGGTTCCACTGGCCGTTACTTCACGAAGTGCCTCGCTTCGAACCGACCTTGCCTTCGCTGTGAATTCGGAGGCGGTCACGTGGCGGTCACGTGTTCTCACTTCACTCCCACCCCTGTTTCTCAGTACTCATGAGCTGCAGTTTTAGGACCAATTTGAGCACAACCTCATGTGCTCCCTTCGCATTCGCATGCCACTTTTCAACGTTCCTTATTTCCCATCCGTCCTTTAAAAAAATTCCTACCGACGGCATATCGATGCACTGATGCTGGACTGTCAGTTGCAATGGCTCTACTGATTTCAGCCGCCGCCGCTACTCGGGAGAGCCCCGCATGGCACAGCCGCCCGCCCTCCGCCTTGCACGCTGCCTGCCCGGGTGCCCTGCTCACAGCTGCTCCTCCTCATGCGCCGCTACTTGAGCGAGAAGTAACAGCGCAAAGCGATGCGATATAGTGATGCATCGATATCCCTGTTTGAATATTTTTAAAAAAACTTGAAATAAAAGCCAAAAACCGAGACCACACGCCACGCGAAAAGATTCCGGCCGCTAACCCTCACCCCGCTTGAAGCACGGTAAAGGGGGCGTGGTCGGGGTGGCATCACAGCCAAAAAGGAGGAGCATGCGGACTGAAACGATCGATTCGCACAGAAATGAGGGCTTGCCGCGAAGCGAGCGGTTCGTGAAGTAACGGCCACTATTGTACTGCTCTAACAGTTAGGAAGTTTTTCCTGATATTCAGCCAGAATCTGGCTCTCTGTAACATCAGCCCCTTGTTGTGTGCCCTGCATTCAGGCTTGACCGAGAACAGATGCTGCCCAATTTCTATAGGCCCTGGTTCCATGTCCCTTTAAAAGCAATTTAAATTACCAGATAATCTGTGTCTAAAAATGCCATCCCTGCGGCCACCGGGTTTTTTGAAAAAAAGAAAAAGAAAAAAGAAAACCCAGTAATGCTCCCTTAAGCGAGGTTTCTGTGACTCACCCAAGAGGTAGGGAAATTTTTGCCTCTCTTTGAAAATCCAGCTTTTAAGGAGGCAGATGCCATGGGACCACGCAGATGATCCGGGTTTCTTTTTATTTCTTTTTTCATAGCACCAACTGGCTGTTCCTGGGGCCAATGGGCTATGTGTTTTTTTAAATTGCTTTTCACCTTTGGAGAAATAGGAAGCTCTATCCGGTCCTACAAGTTTTAATTTCCCCCAGCCAAGTGGTCTATTTTTTTCAAATGCTAGTGCCACCTGCTGACCAAGGGGGCTGAACTGCACTTTAAAAAAAAAAAACCCAGCTTTGGACATGGGATGTCCAAGGAGGTTTACCATTTGCATCTAAAAATTGCACTGTTTATGTAACTGCTCAACAGAATTTCAGCCAGAGAATCCACATACAGTGGACCCTTGAATAACAAATGGTTTGTATCTGTACAACAGAAAAAATTCCAGAGATAGGGGAAATTTGCTTAACAGAATCGCCTATGGGGCGAATCCATACATACAAAATAAAAATGGTTTCAATTAGGGATTGATCCATATGAGAAATTTGTATAAAGGCAAATTTGCTTAACAAAATTTCATCTGGAACGAATTAATTCCTTTATACAAGGTATCACTGTACTGTACTAGTTTGAGTTAGTTAATTCCTTTATAAAAGGTACCACTGTACTGTACTAGTTTGAGCATAAGAGAGAAAAAAGAAGAGGGGGGTTATAGACAAGAATTATGTAAATTTTACTAACTCCTCCCCCCTTTAGAGCTTCATGACACAGTGGTTAAATACCTGTACTGCAGGTAAAACTGTGCTCACGACCTGGGGTTCAATCCCAGGTAGCCAGCTCAAGGTTGACTCAGCCTTCCATCATTCTGAGGTCGGTAAAATGAGTACCCAGCCTGCTGGGGGGGTTAATGTGTAGCCTGCAAAATTAAATTGTAAACTGCCCAGAGAGTGCTTGAAGCGCTATGGGGCAGTCTATAAGCAGAACACTTTCTCTAGAGCAGGGGGCAACCTTTGGTCCTCCAGATGTTTTGGACTGCAGCTCCCAGAATCCTGAGCTCATATTGCCAGTGTCAAAGGACTGTGGGAGTTGCGGTCCAAGACATCTGGAGGGCTGAAAGTTCCCCGCCCCTGTTCCAGAGATACTGCAGAGCTGAGAAGGAGAAAACTTCCCAGGTTCTCTTAGGTCACATACACAGCTCAAAAGATCATGCACTGTGGGTGACTGTAAGAAGAGTGCCCGTTCTTTCCCCTCTCACTGCATCATCCTGCAGTTTTAAAAAAGAAGAAACAATGAAGTGAAATTGACAGCCCACAGTATCACGTTCATCTGATCCGGCCTTCCCTCATGAAGCAGTGCCAACTTCATGGGAGAGCTGACTGGGGAAGGAGGGATCAGCCCCTCCAACAGCAGCTGCCAAGACTTCTCACTCCAGAGAGAGTGACTTTCACCATCCCTGGAGCAGCTGCAGTAGAGGCAGGGAGGGGGTGTTTGCTTCCTTGCTTTATTTATTTATTTATTTATTTATTTATTTATTTATTTATTTATTTATTTATTTATTTATTTATTTTTACAGCCTATATGACACTCACTACCCAAAGATCTCTGGGTGGCTTATATTTAAAGTAGACAATTGAAATATTAAAATGTCAATAAGCAATTAAAACAATAAAAAACATTTAAATGCAATGCACTAAAATTGCCACCAGGACCCACAGTTAAAAAAACTGGAACAGGAAGGTTTTTACCTGGCACTGAAATGTCACCAACGTTGGAGCCAGGCAGATTTCACTTGGGAGGGCATTCCATAACCTGGGGGAAGCTGCCGAAAAGGCTCTAGACCAGTGATGGTGAACCTTTTAGAGACCGAGTGCCCAATCTGTGATTCAGAAGCCACTAATTTTTCACAAAGTGCCAATGCAGCAACTTAACCTGAATACAGGTGGCTGGGAAGGGGCGATGTCGGGTGCCCACAGAAAGGGCTCCGAGTCAACACTGCCCTAGACCTACAAGCCATCCCTTTCACCTCCTTGAGGAATGGCTCTTTCAGGAGGGCTCCCTGACTAGATCTTAATTGCCGGGTAGGTTCATATGGAAGGAGGCAGTCCTTTGGGTATCTAGGTCCTCAGCTGTTTAGGGCTTTATATATCAAAACAAGCATTTTGAATTGGGCTCGGGCAACAACTGGTAACCAATGCAGGTCACACAGAGTGGACATGACATGGTTCCTCGCGGCCCCACAACTCACCAGGCGCATCGCACAATTCTGAACCAGTTGCAATCGCCGGATCATCTTCAAAGGCTGCCCCATGTAAAGTGCATTGTAGTAATCAATACGAGATGTTACCACTGTATGTATGTATGTATGTATGTATGTATGTATGTATGTATGTATGTATGTATGTATGTATGTATGTATGCATGCATGCATGCATGCATGTGTTTATTTGTTTATTTATTAGATTTATATACTGCCCATCTAGCAACAAGGGTCACTCTGGGCGGTTTACAAGGTTTTTACAAATATAAAACATAACATCAACAGAATTCAATGAAAATCAATACATGTATGTATGTATGTATGTATGTATGTATGTATGTATGTATGTATGTATGTATGTATGTATGTATGTATTATTATTATTATTATTATTATTATTATTATTATTATTATTATTATTATTATTATTATTATTATTATTATTATTTTATTATTATTATTATTATTATTATTAAAGGAGAGAACGCCCTGGGAAGGGGCTGCAGCAGCAGCAGCAGGGAAGAGTGAAGTTGTGAAATTTCTCCAGCTTGGCCATCCCTTCTGAAGAAGCTTGTCCATTGTGCACAAAGAGTCCAGTCCTGCAATTAAACACTGAATCAGGCCAGCACTTGCAGAGCATTAGCAAAAGAATAAGAAAGAAGCAAAAGAAAGGGGAGGAAAAGCTATGTGTGAGAGTGAGAGAATGAGGGAGGGACAGAATGCCTGTGGGTGTCTGTGAAAGAGATTTGTAAGTTAATTGCCAGTGCCTAGAAATGGGACAGGCATAATTGGGTGAAGGGAAAAAAACCTATATAGCTCTCTGTTATTTATTTATTTATTTATTTATTTATTTATTTATTTTTACCTCACCTTTCTCCTTAAACGGACAAACATTCAGGCTCCACACTCACTTCCTGATTTCTTAGAAAGCCTCATGATTCCTCACCTCTTCTTTATCACCGCCTTAATCCCCTTTAAAGGAAAATTCCAATCCTAATGAATTGTCAAAAATAAACACTGCTCTGCCCTCCACTGATATGTAATTTGAGATTAAAAATCTGCTTAAGCTGATCTGTCTATATACACAAATGCCTCACTTGGCCTCTCCCAGAGTTTCTTCTACCCCAAGGCAAAGGCAAAATAAGAAAATGTGATGTTAATATGTCGTGTTTCAGAGTCTGTACAGAGTCTATACTGTAGCTGCCACAAGCCCCAACCGATGCAGAATGAAGAACACAATTGCAAAAATAGGTTACAGGCGATACCTTTATAGGCCACTATTAAAAATAAAAACAAACAAGGAACATTGCAAGCTTTTGCATTTAAATAACTCTTCTTCAAAGCAGTTCCCAGAAGTTCAGCCATGGCGAAAGATGTGCTTTATCAGGATTTTAGATGTTCTTGAAATCCATGGCTACTGTAGATAGTGTTGCAGCCAGGGCAGGAATCTTGTAAGAGGCAGGAAAGGCAGTTGTAAAAAGCTACTTCTTAAGTAATGTGTTTCACACCCCCATTCTTTGGGCACGAAATGGAAAAATAATGTTTCATTTTGTTTCGTTTCATGCTCACCCCCTTTTTGTTTTGTTTTGTTTCTTATGAATTTTTTTAAAAAAATTGTACGAAATGACATGAAATGTAACGGCTCCCCTGGGTCCTAGAGGCACCATATTTGGTGCCCAGGACTCCGGGAGCCATTTTTAAAGGGCTCCTGCTGAGTTGTTATCAGCTGGATCCCTTTAAACCTGGCCCAGTCAGCACCAGGGGGACCCCTGGTGCCGACTGGGCCAGGTTTAAAGGGGTCCAGCCATTGACAACTCGGCAGGAGCCTGAAAACGATGGAATGTTTTTTTATTTCAATGGAAAAAACAACCGTTTTGTTTCATCTATAACGAAATGCTGCTTCCTCGTTTTGTTTCATTACGTAACAAAATGAAACAGCGTTTTGTTTTTCGGTTCCTGCCCATCTCTACTTCAAACAAAGGAACATGGGTCATATACCGCCCACACTCCCTTACCTAGCTCCATGAAGAAAGGACTCCCCAGATCTGAAGCTTGGTTTTTAGTCAGGCTTGAGAAAAACAACAGAAACACATTGACTTGCCAGATATCTGGCTGAGGCTGCCACCCCATGCTGGCTTCCTGGCAGCGGGTCCTGTTGAACAGAGCGGGGCTTTCCTAGGAGTAAACCTATAGAAGATGTGACAGAAGGGTGCCTTCCCTGCTAAGTTCTGCCCTAAAGGAAGAGGGTGGCAGCCTACCGATGGAGAGTGGCCACCCTGATGGAAGGTGGCACTCGCAACTTGGTCAAGTAACACACCTCTCCGTGACAGTTCTCATAATAACTCATTCAGAGCAACAAATTATCTTTGGCCTGCTTTCAGGAGTAGGCTGCGGAGGGAAAAGCATTGGAGGGCAAAGATCAGAGAATCTGTCAGTCCCCTGGAGTTATTTTTGCTTTATGGAGATAATCAGAAAACTAAACATGCTGAATCTGGATCAGGAAAAAAGGGGTGTCTCTCTGTGTGGGTGTGCATGTGTGGGTGTGGGTGTAGAAAAACATCAGCTGCAAACAAATTGCATCAGTCTGATGATGTTTTCTGGCTTGTACGCCTGTGGAGTTTGAAAGGTGAGGCTGGTGTTGACTTTCAGGATGATGACACACTACTGTCGTTGGCTAGGGGAGAGTAAATGGGGTGCAGTGGACAGAGTGATGGACTGGACCTTCGGGAGATCTGGGCTCAGATTCCGCCCCCCCCCCTGGCCATGGGAACTCACAGGATGGGGTGAAACTGGTAAAAAAAAAAGGTAAAGGTAAAGGTTCTCCCCGCACCTGCATGCTAGTCGTGTCCGACACTAGGGGTGGTGCTCATCTCCGTATTCAAGCCGGAAGAGCCAGTGCTGTGCAAGTCCATGGCCACGTGGCCGGCATGGCTGCAAGGAAACACTGTTTTACCTTCCCGCTTTTTACGGCGGTACCTATTTATCTACTTGCATTTACATGCTTTCAAACTGCTGGGTTGGCAGGAGCTGGGGTGATCAGCGGGAGTTCGCTCTGCTGTGTGGCACCCGGGATTTGAAACACTGAGCTGCCGACTTTGGAAGCAACAGTTTTCGGAGCCTTAGTCTGCTGTGCCACTACGCCCCCCCCCCAAAAAAAATGCTCCGTAAATATCTCCCTTACCAGATAAGCCCTTTTAGGGTCTCTGTTAAGTCTGGCAGCGCATAACAACAGATCTGCAGAGGGATGCCAATAGCTGTTGCCCACAATTTGACCCCCGTTTCCTCCACATTTCATGCAGAAATGTGTAAAATACAGCTCCATTAACCAGCAAAAGGCAGGGTGCAAGCAGGCCCTCTTGCTATTTATGACATACGGATGACAATCCTGCACTTCTGGAGGGCAAGCTATCGGGGAAGCCTGGTTAAAGGAAACAGAACACCGATGGGTACCCTAACCTTTTTTTGGCTGCATAAACACTTTGGAAATATATTTTAACAAGCCTTTCTTTTTCCCTTCAACTGGATCTGGCATGCAGAGGCACACCCACCCAGAAGTCCACTGCTAGGCAATGAGCAGTTTGAAACTGGAATGCTTTTGAACGAGCTCGCAGATTTAAATGAGCGGTGGCTGGAATTTGCCTTCTCAAGTGAAAGCAACCCAACCCTGTTGGGAAGGAGAGAGTTATTTGCCTTCAAGTCCTTTCCATCAACGCAGATGTTGGTAAACAGTAACATTTGCGGTCCAGCATTCTTTTCTCGACACTCTTGCGAGCTGGCTGCACTGAAGGAGAAACCAGGGTCCTTTAAGAGGCTACCCAACTGCCTGCAGTTTTGTTGTTGTTGTTCAGTCATTCAGTCGTGTCCGACTCTTTGTGACCCCATGGACCAGAGCTCGCCAGGCCTTCCTATCTTCCACTGCCTCCCGGAGTTTGTCAAATCCATATTGGTTGCATCGATGACACCGTCCAACCATCTCATTCTCTGCCGCCCTCTTTTCCTTTTGTGTTCAATCTTTCCCATCATCAGGGACTTCTCCAAGGAGTCCTCTCTCCTCATGAGGTGGCCAAAGTACTGGAGCCTCAGCTTCAAAATCTGTCCTTCCAGTGAACATCTGGGGTTGGTTTCTTTCAGGATGGATAGGTTTGATCTCCTTGCAGTTCAGGGGACTCTCAAGACTCTCCTCCAGCACCACAGCTCAAAAGCATCAATTCTGCGGTGATCAGCCTTCTTTATAGTCCAGCTCTCACTTCCATACATCACTACTGGAAAAACCATAGCTTTGACTATCCTGACCTTAGTTGGCAAAGTGATGTCTCTGCTCTTTAGGACGCTATCTAGGTTTGCCATTGCTTTCCTCCCAAGAAGCAGGCGTCTTTTTATTTCGTTGCTGCAGTCGCCATCTGCAGTGATCAAGGAGCCCAAGAAAATAAACTCTGTCATTGCCTCCACTTCTTCCCCTTCCATTTGCCAGGAGGTGATGGGACCGGTGACCATGATCTTAGTCTTTTTTATGTTGTTCTTCAGCCCATTTTTTCACTATTTGCCTGCAGTTTAGCAACGCCTTAAACATGCCAAAACTTTGGCCCTCCAGATGTTTTGGACCGCAACTCCCACAGTCCTTTGCCATTTGTAATCTAAGCTTAGAATTCTAAGAGTTGTGGTCCAAAACATCAGGAGGGCCGAAGTTTGGACATGCCTGCCTTAAAACAAAATTAGTCACATGTCTTGAGAGAGCTGGAATGGCAGAAGTTCAGCAGGCCACATATCCCCAGGATCTGAAAGGGGAATGATTCGTGTTCATGTGCGGCAACTGCAAAGAAGCTTCCTGTGGTACCTTGAAAACTAAACCAGTTATACAGTGGTACCTTGTATAAAGGCATTAATTCGTTCCAAATGAAATTCTGTTAAGCAAAATTTCCTTTATACAAATTTCCCATAGGAATGATTTGAAAGCAGAGTAATCCCTAATCACGACCGTTTTTATGCTGTACAGATTTGCCCCATAGGCAATTGTGTTAAGCAAATTTCCCCTATCTCTGGGATTTTTAATGTTGTACAGATTTTATTTATACACACCGTTTGTTATACGAGAGTCCACTATAATTCAGTCCAAGTTTTCGGGGACTCTGCCCCACTTCTTGTGATGCAGCTGAAGAAGTTGTGACCCGCCCGGAGTTCCTTCGGGAAGACAGGCGGTATATACGCGATAAAATAAATAAATAAATAAATAAATAAATAAATAAATAAATAAATAAATAAAAAGTGGAGTGCCATCATCCACTCCAATGTGTGCTGAATAGAGATGGGCACAAAACAAAATTTCTTTTCATTTCGTTGTTATTCGGTTCATTACATCACAAAACGAATAACAACCCTAGGGGCAAATTGAACACAAACCGAACTGAACTGAGAAAAATTGGTTCGGTTAGGTTTGTTTCATTAATGGGGGGGGGGCAGAGATGTCTCCTACCTGGTGCTGGTCCAGAGGTGCAGTCTTCCTGGCTTCTGGGACGGCGACCGGGGGGGGAGCCCACGGCTGCGCAACAGCTGTAGTGTGGCCATGTAGTCAGCTTGGCACAGTAAAAAAGAAAAAAAAAGAGTGCCAATCAGGCCCCAAGGGTAGCCTGGTCAGCATGCGAAAATAATAAAAATAATAATAAACCAGCGCCAACCAGACCCCAGGGGCCACACGGTTGGCGCTGTAAGGAAAAACAAAACAAAATAAAAAGCCTCGCGCTACAGCTGTAGCACGGGGCCTGAATGCAGAAGTGGGGGGGACTAAAATTAAACAAACAAACAAACAAACAAACAAATAAATAAATAAATAAATAAATAAATAAATAAATGGGCCTCAAGTGTGGCCTGGTCGGCACCCTAAAATAAAATAATAATAATAAAAGAAACCCCAATGCCGACTGGGCGCCAGGTAAAAACCTTCCTGTTCCAGAAGTTTTTTAATTGATACAATTTAGATTGTGGGTCTTCTGATGGCAATTTTAGTGTGATGTTTTAGTATAAGGTTTTTATTGTTGTTTTAATTATTTATTGTTGTTTGATGTTTTTAACTGTTTTAATTCCTTGATTGTAAGCCGCCCAGAGACCTTTGGGTAGTGGGCGGCATATAAGTTATAAAAATAAATAAATAAATAAATAAATAAATAAATAAATAAATAAATAAACGGGCCTCAAGGGTGGCCTGGTCGGCACCCTAAAATAAAATAATAATAATAAAAGAAACCCCAATGCCGACTGGGTCCCAGGGGCTGCGTGGTGGGCGCAGGGGAAAAAAGGGTAAAAATGAATAACGAATTAACAAACCCATGAAATGAATTTTTCTGAAATTGTTTGTTAAAAATGAAACAAAACGAACCAAAGCCTTAAACGAAATGAAACGAAACAAATTGCCATTTTTTCGGTTTGTGCCCATCTCTAGTGTTGAAACAACACAGGCGTCTTCAAGACATTGCAAGATTCATTGGTGCTTTTGTCCCCGAGATGAAGGTCCAGAAGGCTGCACCAGGCAAATCGGAAACTGTGTGGTAGTGCAAAAAAATCTATTAACATAGCACCATCCAGCCTGGGTGAAAAGGTGTGTTATGGCAACACATCTGAAAGATAACCACGAGGAAGCTTAATTACACTTCTGACAGAAATGAATTTGAAAAATCTGGGCTCGCTACCAAGGAATCTCAGTCAGCTACAGAGCTTTCCTGCGGCCCTCACTGTTACATGGTGCCTGAAGAGAGGTGCCTGAATGACAGCTTTCAGCACAGACACCCCCCCACAGCCACAGTGATATCAAAAGCCAGAGGCTTTGTATCTGCTCCAAAAATATTTTCTTGTCTTGCTGGAATGTTAAGAGAACAGCCCACGCATATGGGTCCTCTGCCTGAGCATCATCGAAGGGACGGCTGTGTTTGTTCAAAGTCGGTAGGTAGGGGAAACTCAGGCCTGCCCCTGTTTTTTCTCCGTGAATTCCCAAGCTGCACAGGGAAGCAGAAGGCACTGCTAGCCAAACTGGCACTGATTAAAGCCAGCACGTGAGGAAAAGGAGAGCTGCAGTTTCTACAATGTGCACTCTGGAGTTAGAAGAAAACTAATTTCAGCAAAGTAATCAGGCAGTCTTTGGCACTTCGAAAAGACCAAGGGGATTACTGAGACTCCAAACCAGCAGGGAATTCTCAGATAACTGGGAGAGTGAGAACAGACAAAATAATTTTTTTAACCCAGCGTGTTGTTAGTCTGTGGAACTCCTTGCCACAGAAGGTGGTGATGGCATCTGGCGTGGATGCCTTCAATAGGGGATTGGACAGATTCCTGGAGGAAAAGTCCATCACAGGCTACAAACCATGATGGAGATGTGTAATCTCCAGGTCTTAAAAACCGGGGTACTTCAAGGGCCTGATGCAAGGGAGTGGTATCAGGAGACAGATATCTGGTCTTGTGCGCTCCCAGACACTTCTGATGGGGCCACCGTGAGATACAGGAAGCTGGAGTAGATGGTCCTTTGGCTTGATCCAGCATGGCTCTTATATTCTTTTTTTGTTGTTCTTAAGCAAGCCATAATAATTATATTTCATTTTCTTTCTTTCTTTCTTTCTTTCTTTCTTTCTTTCTTTCTTTCTTTCTTTCTTTCTTTCTTTCTTTCTTTCTTTCTTTCTTTCTTTCTTTCTTTCTTCCAAGTTACACATAGAAATGGGCAGGAATCAGTCTGTGCCACTTCATCCAAATTCATACATGTGTTACCCACCCACCCCGGGCGCCCCACTCACATGCCCCTGCTCACTGCCCAGGTCCTCCTCCTGGGGTAGCTGTCACACAGGAGCAGGGACTTCCCTTCACTGTCTCGTCTGGCAGCCATCTACCACCTGTGGTGCCTATGAGTGCAAAAGTGGATAAAATGGCATGGATCAACTCATGCTCATCTCTAGTTACTAATTTGGTAGGTCAGGAGACTTGTATCTTCATTTCAGCAAGGTCTTTAAAAAATTATCCCATGGTGTTCTTGTTGGCCCAGGTTGTAAATGACAGGCCAACTGATGGTACAACTAAATGGATTTGAAAGTGGTTGATGGGCCCTGGCCCAAGAATGACAATTGGGGGCCTTAGGGTTTTGTCATGGACCTGGTGTTTTTCAACATGTGTATAAATAACTCAAAGAATGCAGCTTGACACCAAACTGAGTGTAGGGGAATTAAGGTTCAAGAAAAACTTTATAGTCTGAAGGGGGAGGGAGAGTACAGTTCTACACTGTTTTTTTTGGGGGGGGGGCAGGGAGAATCAAAATTGAACTCCCAACCCCTGGCTCCACAACCAGATATCAAAACCACTGAGTTATCCGACGCTTTCAAATATTTGAAAGGTTGTCATGTGGAACATGAACCAATCCTGTTTTGTGCTACACTAGGACCCAAACTGATAGATTCAAATGATAACAATATTTCAAAGAAGATCCTGGGTTTAGCTTCCTGACAGAAACAGGGGGTTCAGCAATGGGAACAGGCAACCTTGAAAGATGGTGGGCTCCCCTCCATTGGAGGCATTTAAAGGGGGTTGAATGCCCGTCTGTCAGGGATGCACTAGCTTTGCACTCCCTGCATGAGCAGAAAGTTGGCTTGATGGCTTTAAATGTCCAGTCCAGTCAAGTAGAGATGGGCACAAAATGAACATTTTTTCATTTCCGTTATTCGTTATTTGTTCTGTTATGTAATGAAACAACTAATGAAAATTGTGATGAAAATGGAATGAAATGAACAGAACCACGAAAATTGTGTTTGTTACATTTCGTTTTCGTTACTGGCGACGTGCAATGAAATGAGCTGTTTTAAATGTTAAAAAACGCCCTGGACATCCATAAAAACACAGTGATAATTATTTATACTGTCTGATAATACCTACCCGGGGGGTTGGGGTCCTTAAAACGTGTATTTATGTGTTTTCTCAGACTCCCCTTTAAGGGGAGTTAGGGAACATCGACCCAAAATGGCTCCCAGATGCCTAATATTGATTTCTTGGGTATTAAAACACCCCAGACATCCATAAAAATGCAGTGATAATGCGATAATTATTTGAAATTATTACCTACCAAGGGGTTGGGGTCCTTAAAACGTTTGTTTTTGTCTTCTCCCATCGCAATGTAGTCTTCTTTTTCATTTAAGGATGACAAAATGGATGTCGCCACTCCAGCCACAACATGGAGGCAAGCCATGTGATGGGATCATGTAAATTCTTGGACAACTTCAACCAATAGCATGCCCGGGTTGCAGACTGGGCAGGTCTGGCAGCCACAGAGGGCATAAAAATCTCTGGCAGCCCCCCTCCTCCTTGCAGTCTTTGGTGGGAGTTAGGGTGGGATTGCTGTCTCTGCGACTCTAGCTTCAGTCCTGCAGCCTCCCTGTGTGTGTGTGTGTGTACCTCTCAGTGGGTACCCTCCCCTGCCCTGCAGTGCAGTCACTCTGCGGCTGCCTTGCACCCTGGGCAACGCCCGCCGCTACCTTTGCAGCCTCCCTGCGAACCTAGTCTATACTGTGTCTCTGCCAGCATCATTTTTTTAGTGTTTTCCCTCTGGTCTGGGGCGTTGGGGGACGCCCACGTACGGAAATGCTTTAAAAAATCGCACAAAAAGCGGGTAGAAATGAAAAATGAAAAAATGAAAAACGAAAACGAAATTTTTCCCAAAATTTCACGAAAAACGGAAATGAAACAAAACGGACCTCTCAATGACAAACGACAAATGAAACACCATTTTTTGATTCGTGCCCATCTCTACAGTCCAGTTTTGTGATTGCCCATGCAAAATCCCATTAGTGTTGTTCCACCTTTGCTGTTAAAATCTGGGCAACAGAAAGGGATGCTTTGAACTAATTTAAAGACTTCCTGTGCCCACCTACTCTTTGTCCTCTAAAACTTGCTGTGGCTCCTGGTATTCCAGGAAAGCCTTTGGGAGACTAGGGATGGAGTGGTGAGGGGAAATGCAAATAGTCAAAAAAGCACTACCAAATCATCCTTCTCAGGGTTGGAGTGCTGAAAATAACCTAGCATCATTTTGTTAAAAAGAATTATGAAAGCCTCCCTGGAAAGTCCCAAATCTCCCAAAGGTTTCCCCAGGTCAAAAGAAGCCCTAGTGAGCCACGGAGGCTGAAAGGGTGTGGGTGTGGAGATAGGAAGCTTTTAATTAGTTGGGAAGCAATTATTTTCAGCTCCTGGATTCAGTTTACAATGGTGTAGCAATGCAGACAGGATTTTGCCCTTTGACTCAATAGTATTCATTTATTTATTTATTTATTTATTTATTTATTTATTTATTTATTTATTTATTTATTTATTTATACCATTATATTACAGTAGGACCCCAGTATCCACTGATTCAGTTATCCACTGATTCAGTTATCCACAATTGACAGAGGAAAAAAATTAAATAATTCAGCAGCCACAAAGCAAGCTGCTGTCACAAATACAGTAGCATCTGTAAAGCGAGCTACTGTCACAAGCAGCGGCCATAAAGCAAGCAACTGTCTCAAAACAGCAGTCATAAAGCAAGCTACTGTCAGGAAACAGCAGTTTGGGGTGGGTGGGCAGGCATTCTCTCTTATCCATGGTTTTCATTATCCACAGGAAGGCCTGGAACCAATCCCCAGTGGATACTGGGGTCCTACTGTCTATTATATTATATTATATTATATTATATTATATTATATTATATTATATTATATTATATTATATTATATTATATTATATATAATAGTTAATCTATATTGTAATAATCATTATAACTATATAATATAATAATATAATAATACTATACTCAATAGTACCATCTCTTTCATTCAAATCACACTCCACATACTATTTCCATATTTCCTGAGCCGCTCGTAATAATATTGGGAGCCTGGACGGGGATAGCCAGGGGAGAGACCAGACCAGCCCCATCTTCCATACGCAAGCACAACAGCCTTGTTGGAACAGGCCACAGCCCATCCAGTCCAGCATTCTGCCTCACACAGCAGCTCACCATTTGCTTCAGGGTATTCCCAAGCAGATGTCTTCACCTGCTTATGATTCCCTGCAAATGGCATTGAGATTTGAGAGATATCCTACCTATCTCTTCCACCCAGAGGTTGTCCTGAGGCATCCATAACGATAGCCATTGATACCGTTGTTCTCCATGACCTTGTCCAATCCTTTCTTAAAGCTGTCAAGGCTGACAGCTGTCGCCACTTCTTCTGGCAGGGAGTTCCACAGACCAGCGATCCTCTGGGTGAAAAAATACTTTCTCTTGTTTTTGAGATCTAGCACCCAAAATATTCATAGAGTGCCCCCAAGTTCTAGTGTTGTGTGATAGGGAAAACAGCTTTTCCTTATCTGCTTTGTCCAAACCGTGGCTGATTTTATAAACTTCAATCAGGTCACCTCTTAGACCCGAAGACTTTTCTCTTTAGGCAAGCTTTCCCTCAGTGAGTGGCTGCCTGAGTCAGATTTCGAAATGAACCTTTATGCTTTAATGCTTGGACTGTGCTTTTAGCATCGTTTGCATTTCTTTGTTCCTTCTCTATATAAAATGCTCACTGTTTTTAGCCTTAAATATTGCCTTTTAATGATACAAGCCGTCTTGGGCCTCCTTTTTAAAGAACGTTTTTAAACAAATAATTATGGATAGGAATTCCCGGTTGCTGCTCCAGACGTGTGGAAAGTGCTGGTGAGGGGAGGTTAGGTTATCCTTCTGTGTTTTCTGGGATATCAGAGTGCATTTCCTTGCAAAGATTAGGATGCACAGTCCCCAGTCCATTAATCTCCTTCTTTTGGCCACCATATTAGAAGTCGATTTCTACTTTCTACTCAGCCAAACAACTCTCATATTAATAGAGGGACAGGGTTTCACTTCTGATGTCAAGGGGCACCAGGAGGAAGAGTAGGGAAAGTTTGAACACATATTTTATTTTGAAATGATGCTGAAGAAATCTTTGCCCACTCAGGATGGATCCTAATAGCCACATGTTAATTGGGGGGGTTCATGCTGTCCAATTTTGCCTTATTTTTCTTGCTTTTGAAAAGGGTTAGGTGATTAGTTGCCCTGGTTTTACTTACCTTTGGGGGTTGCTAACTTTTTTTATTGGCTTCTACTTTTAACACTTTAACAATGCCTTTCACATTTTGTGGTGGTGCTATTAGCCATTAGTTAATAGGGGTGGAGGTGGAGAATTTCTGTTTTAAAGGTGCAGGCACCATGCTTGTGGAGGGGGGGGGAGTGGGAGTGGGGCTGATACTGAGTATATTTTTGGCCTTAATCTCAATTTTTTATATCCCTGCTGGCATAAAGATCTCTTGTTCCATTGAGACTTATCCAAGGAGAAACTAGTTAGAATGCAGCTAATTACAGTTTCCCTTTCTACTTTGTTTGGAGTTTGCAGGATACTAATTTAATTGTATGTTGATGTACTTGCAGATTTCCTTTGTCTAGACAGGCCTTAAAATCTTATCAGATAATAGCAGGAAGATTTTCTGCAAACTTCAAATTTTATTAGTCATCCGCTAATTCTTTTGTAACATTAATCGGCTTGTTAGACACTTTTAAAATTTAACTTGTCTTTGGCAGCCTGGGACTTTTAACATCGGTCCCCTTGTAGGAAACAGTGCTCCATTCAAAGGTGACTTGCTACTATACCCTGATGCTCAGAAGGTGCCTCATTTATACCACCATACACCTATGTGTGTGCACTCACACAAAGAAGAGGTGAAGATGTGCCATGCTGACTAAAAGGTTGTCTTCTGTTGTTGCTGTTGTTGTTGTTGTTGTTGTCGCCACCGCTGCTGCTGCTGCTGCTGCTGCTGCTGCTGTTGATTATAATGATGATGATACTGCTGCTGCTGCTGCTGCTAACCGTCTGTGATTTTTAACAGCTCCCTGATGGGCAACAGGGCAAAAGGATGGAGAAGTTGTTGTGTATTGATCTGTATTCCTATTATCTGTAATTGCTTATGTTGAAGTAACTGCCTTCCTGTTCCAAAGGGAACAGGCCTATTGGTTATTTCTAGTCGCTGCATTTGGATCCTCACTCCTATTGGGTTCTGCCAAAAGGCAGCTTTGTGATTGCTTGCAATTGTTCCCTCCAAAATGTATCTTTTCCTAGCCTGTCCTCGTTCCTATAAATGTAGCTCCCTCTCCCCAGTCCCCAGCCTTGTTCTCTCCCTGAATAAAGAGTTGTTACAATAGAAGCTGTCTCCAGCCTACTAGGTCACAGAGCTGAAATCACTTGCTGAAATCACTAAACCCCACACTTTTACAGAAGTGTGGTGGTGAGATAGCTGTTTTATTTCTTACCTGCTGTATAGGTGAAGAAGTGTGTGTGTGCGCGCGCTCACCTCCTAGCTCAGGCTCACCTCCTAGCTCACCTCCTAGCTCAGGCTCACCTCCTAGCTCAGGCATGTCCAAACTTCAGCCCTCCTGATGTTTTGGACCACAGCTCCCAGAATTCTGAGCTTAGATTGCCAATGGCAAACGACTGTGGGAGTTCTGGTCCAAAACATCTGGAGGGCTGAAGTTTGGACACGCCTGTCCTAGCTGGATGCATCCCTTGCCAACTCTCCAAAGCCAGAATCTGAGTGGCTGACTCACTGCAAGCGGTGCAGCTCTGTTCCAGGCCTAACCAGGCCTCCCATGGGTTAAAAGGAGGGGGGTAAAAAGACCTAGGGCGTCTACTGTGTCTTTTATATGGAGAGCATCTGGGCTGCATAACTAACAGCAAGACCCCTTCGTCATGCGTGTAGGATTCTAGGGAAAAGGAATATCCCGGGGTAATATGGCAAGGCTTCTGAGGACCCTGTTTCCCATTTCAGAGAGCAGGGCTGGGAGAGGCAGCTGCCTTTGTAACCAAGAAAACACTTTCTTTCTCCCCTGCAGGGTTGTGTTACTCTGTACCATGAGCACCACCAGGAAAGAGCCCAGGGGAAGCTCTTCTGTGCCCTGGTCCCATCATGGCAGCGAGGGTGCACATTCTCGGCCAATATTAGATGCTCCATGCTGCAGGTGGGCCGTAGTTAGTGTGGTTGAATCTTTGCTGGTGCTTTTAACAGGATCTGACCACCCCCACCACCCCCAGTAGCTTGCTAATTTGCTTCCTTGGATTTGGGATTTGTCATTCAAAAAGAAGGATCAGATTCATCTGCAATTTATGATTGCTAGGGGGAAGAACAGCCACTGGAATCGTGAATCTGGAATAACTGAAGGATTTCACCTTCTCTCTGTGGACTGTTTGCAACCTACATCCGTTCATTGTTTTGGACTTGGCTCAGGATAATGATGTGGCATTAAAACAGGGGGCTGCAACCCGGTAACAAGACACTAGTCTCTTTCACCCACTGATTTAACAGTTAGTTAACTCCTGGGAGCAGGCAGGCAGATATCTACTGAGCTAGATGTTCACTATTTATTTTTGAGCGGTTACTTCACGTCCGTTTTGTCTCTGTTAGTGTTGCGCTTAGGGGCAGTACAAAAAAAGGCTACTTTACATCCGTTGTGCAACTACTGAAATTTGTCTCGACCACGCCCCCCGGAATGGGTGTTAAGTGCGACAATACTGTACCTGGTGCTGGGGTAGGGTTTTCCCTTGTCACTCTTTGTTCCTGATTTCTGTTCTGAGACAAGACACCATGTAGTGACGACTATCATGCAACAAAACATCTGTTTCTCTCAGAAAACTGTCCTTTTTTATTTAGACTTTTAAGAAGTGAAATATCAAAAAATAATTTTAAAGCCCCCACCAAAAAAGGGGGGGAAAGGAAGCTAGACAAATTCAGTGTTTGTCATGGTACAAGACCGTGAGGTAACACTTGTCACGAGACAAGTTATCACGACTATGGGAACACTGAAAGGGGGGGCACATGATCACGACCAATGCTGTCATGGTACAAAACTAGTCGTAGAACAAAGAAGGACGTGAAGTAACCACCTTGTAGGATTTTAAATGAAATTGAAAGTTTATGGGTATTTGTAGATTATAAGAAGAAGGGAGTGTGGAGCCTGTTAGTGTGGTGAATGCATAGTGGCGAATGGTGTAAGAGGCCAGGAGGGAAGAGTGATTAGAGACACTGGGATGTACCTGTTACATTAGTGGACTACGACTTAAGAGACCCGGGTTCAAAGCCACTCCTTGGCCATAAAGCTCACTGAGTGGCCTCAGGCCAGTCTCTTTCTCAATTATTACACAGCATTGCTGTGAGATTAAAGTGGAGAGAAGAGCCATGTCTGATGCCTGTGAGGTAACTGGATGAACAAGTAAAGCTGTACAAATAAATAGATGCCCTGTGTACTCCTGATCTGCATCTGGCTGGATAAAATAGAATTTTTGAGGTGTTTAATGAAAGCATCATTTCTCTCTTTCATGGGCTTCTAATGCAGGGGAAAGGAGGTGCAAAGATGTTATTGTGTGGAATCAGCAACTCACAAAGGTCCCTGAGCAGAATAACAGTTCACATCATTCCCCCTTTCTTTCTTCTTCTTCTTCTTCTTCTTCTTCTTCTTCTTCTTCTTCTTCTTCTTCTTCTTCTTCTTCTTCTTCTTCTTCTTCTTCTTCTTCTTCTTCTTCTTCTTCTTCTTCTTCTTCTTCTTCTCCCCCACCTCCACATTCATTCTAAGACTTGGCAATCAAGAAGGTGCATTTCACAAGAGCTGATAACCCACTGATCAGGCTGGCAACATTCTTCTCTCTGAGGTTTTTTCCTGCCCTCTTCAGACTCTGTGGTTTGAAGCTTACAGCAAAATGGATTCTGTTACAGCTCTTTGCTCTCTTATAACAAAGTGACTTGAAGCACTTGCCTGTGCCGCTTTCAGCCACCAGGCCACAATAGTAAAGTCTACCAAGGATCCCATCACTACTTCTATTTGTTTGTTTCATGTGATCTGCAATCTTATGCCCCCATAGCCTCCCCAAAAGTATTTAAGCTTACTCCTAAGTAGACATCTATTGGCTCCCACTAATTTAGGAAATTCAGTCATTGTAGTTGTTGTGTATTGATCTGTATTCCTATTGGTTCCTGTTCCTGTTCCAAAGGGAACAGATCTATTGGTTTATTCAAGTTGCTGCATTTGGATCCTCAATCCTATTGGTCTCTGCCAAAAGGCAGCTTTGTGATTGGTTGTAATTGTTCCCTCCAAAATGTATCTTTTCCTAGCCAGTCCTGGCTCCTATAAAAGTAGCTCCCTCTCCCCAGTCCCCAGTCTTGTTCTCTCCCTGAATAAAGAGCTGTTACACTAGAAGCTGTCTCCAGCCTGGTATGTCTAAGAGCTGAAATCACTGCTTAAGTCACTAAAACCCACGCTACTACAGTAGTGAAAATTCACAGCAATCCTGGCTATTGTTTCTTAAGTATAAGATCTGTGCTACCAAGTAGAGATGGGCACAAAACGAGCGATTTTTTGTTTTTGTTTTCGTTTTTTCATTTCGTTATGCAATGAAAACGAAATGAAATTTTTTAAAAAAAACAAAAACAAAAATGGAATGACCAAATTTGCCGTGTTTTCCGTTTTCATTGCAGCAGATGCATTGAACTAAAAAGAATGCTAACGAAACAGCAATTTTTTGTTTTTGTTTTCATTTTTTTTGTTTCGTTACATAATGAAACGAAAATGATTTTTTTTGCAAAAAAGTCACTAAAACAAAAACAAACCGAAACGGACCCCTAAACGACCAAACGACAAACGAAACACCATTTTTTTGAGTCGTGCCCATCTCTACTACCAAGAGATACTACCACACGTGGAGACAAATGTGAAAACATTATCAGACAGATCAGTCAGCAGCTTAGGCATCTGGCTGCAGAACTGGAGGTTGGATTCAGCAATGAATAGGGTCTCTTCCAGCTCCCTAGTTCAAAGGTTATTATTATATTTGAACTACATATTATTGAATGTATATGTATATTATTGAATGTATATGTACATATACATATACATATACATATACATATACATATACATATACAGTGGTACCTTGACTTACGAATTTAATCCATTCCGAATGCATGCTCTTAAGTCGAACTACTCTTAAGTCGGGGTACCTATCTAAAAAAATGAAAAAATAATTTTAAAAAATCAACAAATTGTAAAAAATATTTGCAAGTCGAGCAGACTATATCTAAAATTTGTAAGGGGGCAGTTAAAATGGCAACAGACCTGCTCTTATACTTATCATTACTTGAGACAATAAATACATATACATAATCATTACTTGAGACAATAAATGGCTTGTGAATATAACATTATTTTGCATTTTAATGCCTAAGGGCCCCTTTACAAAGTGTCCATTTGTGCATGCACAGGACGGTGTGTGAGCTATGAACAGAAATCTGTTCCATTCCACCAGACCAGACGTCTGCATTCTGGAAGGCTTGTTACAGCTAATAAATTGGGCTAAGACTTTTTTTTTTTAATTTCATGAATTCTGCTGTAAAAGCAAATCTTCTCTTTTCTAGACTTAGCATCATTGCAAGACTCTGCTCCTGGTGCCAAAAAATGTTAACTGTGTAAGTTGCAAATGTGGACGCGCTTAAGCAGAAACAGATGTTTGTGTGGAAAGACTCAAGTCAGGCATTTGGTTTACCTTGGGTGCTGGAGACCTGAATCGCAAGGGCCGCTTTTTAGCACTGAGTAAATGTGGAACCCTTAGTAAAAGGCATGCAACCACTGACATTCCATCCTGATTCTGCACACAATCCACACACACAGATCCACAGACATCAACAGGTCTTCTTCCATTATAGTCATGTTCAGCAAACTAGAAGGGCTTTGGTATTCGTTATGCCCGACCAGAGGGTATTAATTGAACGTACATTAACTTGGTGTTTTCATCATCAGAGCAGATTGGTAATAAGAAAGTAAACAAACTCAGCAGCATTCCTACCGTTAAAAAAATCATAAAACCAGTAACCTTCAAATAGTGAGAACAAGCCTGCACGATCCTTTGGATTTCATTTGAGCTGCCTCCACTATAGAAATTCATGGGTTTTGCATGCACTCAGCTTTTTAAAAATGGACTGTCCTAATCCTGTTTTAGCCAGTGGCTTAAATCCAATATTAAGCCACAACTAGAGTATAGAGATGGGCACGAAACGAACAATTTTCCGTTTCCGTTTCCATTTTTTTCATTTTGTTACGCAACGAAACGACAAACAAATTTTATCTCTAAAATGAAACAAAATGAACAGAAACACCAGAAATTTTGTCGTCTGTTTCGTTTTCATTACGGCAATACATTGAACTGCTTTAAATGCTAAAAAAAATCACCAAAAATTGAAATAAATGGTAACGAAACGGTAACGAAACGAACGAAAACAAAAATGATTTTTTTTCAAAAATTTGTGAAAAACGGAAATGAACCAAAACGGACCCCCTAAACGACAAACGAAACACCATTTTTTTTATTCGTGCCCATCTCTTCTAGAGTATTGCCCTTGAATGGCAGTGTTATGTTGGCCAGATTAATGGCAGGCAAAATTGACCCCATGGGTGAAAGCATGTTTCCTGGGGTCTATCTCCCGCCTAGTTTTGTCTTTCCATTTTCTATAATGGGACACCTAATGGGCCCCAACATTTGGCCTCACCACCAAGACCTTCTTCCATACACATTTCCTATGGCAACAGATGTAAGGCGCATACCTTACCCTCTCATTTCAAACCTTTGTGCTCTGGTTTTTCTGCAGTAGATGTATACTGATGAAAGACGGCTGGCAAAATGGGCACAGAGTAACAACCAACAGGCATTATATCAATCACAATAAATGTGTCCCACCCATCCTCCTTGCAGAGACAACAGCTAAACAAAACATGACACCTTGCGCCACGTGGCGTTGTGTTGTCCAGACATTCTTCTCCTGGACTGACCTCTTGCTAGCGTTGGAATCCTAAAACCCAAAACCATCCAACTTAGGTTTCTTTCTCTGGTTTGTTCAGAAGGAAACCGCCTTCCTTAGCAGAGGACAGCAAAAGCCCGAAGCTTCTGCAGCTGAGCCACCATATGCATTAGCACACCATCTAAAGTCAGTTAAGGGAGGGTTCTCTCTGTTTTCTGGCTAGCATCACTCTAAGAAAGGAACAGAATCACTTCTATGGGTGTTCGCCTGTACTCTTTGGAGGGATGCTAATGGGAAAAATGAGCTGTTGTCGTTAGGTACTCTCAAGTTGCTTCCACATTATGTGGATCCTGTGGATGAGTGACCTCAAAAAACCCCTACCCTTAGCTCAGATCTTGCAGGCAGTGGCATAGCTAGAGTTTGGAGCGCCCAGGGACAAAGTCGTTTTTTGCACCCTCTCCCTCCCAACCATGTCTCACCCACCCAGCAAGGGGGGGGCAGATCCTGGGGGAACAGTGGGGGAGGGGGAGAAGGGTCTGTCCTTCTCATGCATTCTTTGTGGGTTTCCTTTCCAGTCTCCTGTGCAAACCCACAGCGTGCAGATAGCACAAAGCAGGTGATGATTTCCCCCGCCAAGCATCACCTCTGTAGCATGCTTCCCCCTCTTCCTTTCCCCCCAGCTAAGGCTTGGTGATCGTTAGCCCAGGGAAAGGAGGAGAGGGAAGCAGGCGATGGGATTCCCCCCCCCAAGCAGCATCTCTGTCGCACACTTCCCTCTCCTTCTTCCCCCTGGCTAATGATCGCCAAGCCTTAGTGGGGGAGGAGGAGCAATCGACAGAGGTGTTGCTTGGAAAAAAAATTGCCTGCTTCCCTCTCCTCCTTTCCCCTGACTAAGGATCGCCAAGCCTTAGCGGGGTGAAAGGAGGACTGCTGGCAGGATGGCACATGGTTTCCTCCTCCTAATCCACCTCCAGGCACCCCCAGATTGCTGCACGCCCCGGGGCAAATGCACTCTTCCACCCCACCTGAGTTACGCCAGCGCTTGCAGGCTCAACACTGTGGGCTCCTTCATGAAGTCAATCAATCTCATGTCCAGCCCTCCTCTTTTCCTGCTGCCTTCAACTGTTCCCAGCATTATTGTCTTTTCCTGTGAACTTTTGTCTTCTTATAACGTGCCCAAAGATAAATGAAGGCATGCAAATGAAAGATAGGGGCTCGTAAACTGACCTTTATCACAGTAGGTCCATTAATGCTGTAAGATGTTCTTCAATTCCTTGTTCTCAAATACATGAACATGTCTTAATTGTACTGGACTGTGTATTATCCCTCATTGCTGTAATCCACCTTGGGTCCTTTTCCAAGGAGAAAGGCGGGGTAAAAGTAGTCTAAAATAAAATAAATAAATAATAAATAAATTCCTGAGCATATGTGTGTGCAGAGGGGGATTGGGTTTTTTTTACAACAGAGCTTACATGCAAATATACCTACATATAACAGCCAATGAATATTTGCTAGGAAACGTATATTCCATACATATTATATTGCCCACCTCATTCTGCTTCTATATGTCCGAAGAAGTGGACAGTTCCACGAAACATTACATTAAAAATATGAGTTAGTCTTTAAGGTGCCACATGTTTTGATTTTTGCATGAAACCTAAGTGAAGCAATTTTACCTTTCAGATTGTTTCCAGGGAAGGGACTGAACAATGTGCTTAAATATCTCTCCCTTCAGCTGATAGGACTCTTTAAAAATGCTTCACGTGGGACAACTCATGTGCCCGGTATGCCAGAGTTTACCTTCTCGTCACCACCGCCTGCTTTATCTCTTGGCAAGTCCCCTGCAGTTTGCTTCCTTTCTAAACAATCTTAACCTTTTAAACCTGCCTGCACATTATTTTTCTTTTCCTGTTTCATCACCTATTTCGAGATCTTAGATAAATTGCCCTTCCACGTGAAGGGTTCCAAGTGAAATGACGCAGCAGGCGTAAGCATTGTTCATTTACATGGCATTAGACTAAATGCCTAGCAATTTTTCTGTTTTGTTTCCCCTACATCCTATCATTCTGTTTGCTTTCCTGAGCTGCATCGAGGCAGGAGGTTTTCATTAAGCTGTCTAGGGTGACATGAAAATCTTTCCCTCTGGGCAGTTGCAGTTAATTTAGAAGCCCGCATTGTGCAGGAGTAACTGAGTCCCCTCCATCTTCAGCATCGCAGTCCAAGGGAGACCCGTTGAAGTCCCGAATGCACAAAGTTGGGGTAAGAGTGCAGGCAGTAAATGCAAAGGCGTCAAGGGGAAAAACGATTAATGTACTCAGTCATTGGGAGGGTTGAAAGGAAATGGTGGCTTTTGCTACTGAATTAAGGAAATGCGATTGTAGCTGCTGTTCAAGGGGTTTCCTCTTGATGTGGTCACATGCTTCCCATTCCACCCCCACCCCCCTGCTCCCCGAGTAGGAGGACGCTTGTTCACACAAACCCAGCGGTATGTAACAAGGACATGAAAAGGTGCCTGCCTTGGACTGATTGCATAAGCCAGGCCTGCCCAACAGGTTGACCACGGGCTACGGGTAGCCCGTGAAGGGTTCAAAAGTAGCCTGCTGGCCATCAATTAAAAAAGTGAGGGGATAAGTTCTCCACCCCTCCCTCCCCCATCCCAAGGACCACCACTGCCCCAGCAAAGTTCTGGGTCTGCCAGTCCACTGTCTCAAATGAGTGGGGCAGTTCAAGGGCCATGGCACATTGAAATCTGTTCCCTCCAGAACAGATTAATTGGTTTTCAATGCATTCCTATGGGAAACCGCTGCTCTACTTTTTACTTATGAGCATGCGCTCGGAACAGATAAAATTCGTAAGTAGAGGTTTTAGTGTAGTAGCCCTCAGGCACTTTGGGCCGGAAAAAGTAGACCTTGGCCTGTTCAAAGTTGAAGAGCCCTGGCATAAGCCATGTTTATGTTGAATACAGAACCACTTGGCATTGTGCACACACCTACCATTTCTCTGTCCACTTTGCATCACTCCTCAGATTCTGGGAGTGTAACTGACATCAGTCCTAGCCAATAAGGTGGCCATCTGTCCTTTTTTTTTTTCCAAAGAAGAATACAGTAGGACCTCCGTATCCACATGGGATTGGTTCTGGGCCTCCCCACAGATACTGAAACCCGTGGATAAGAGCTAATGCCCTGTCAGCACCCTCCACGGCACCTATTTGCAATGGTGATTTGCTTTGCAGCACCTATTTGTGACAGCAAATTAATTGGAAGAATTTGGCTTTGCTGCGATTTGATTCACTGCTTGTATCTGGAAGCTGAGTCATGGCAGCTGGACTTGATGAAGCTGTTTGGATGAGTAGCGAAACGTTTCTATCTCACAAGGAAAATAAGTCCAGGTGCCATGACTCAACTTTCAGATAAACTCACCTGGATGACTGAGAATCTTCACAGACATATTCACTGCTTGTAATACATTTGAAATCACTGTCGCTGGGCTGTGGATTGATTTGGGAGTTCGCTGCTCATACTTGTTGCAATAGAAGTTACATTTCATCCCACAGCCTCACTTTCCTTCTTTCCTTCCTCTGGTTTTGTCTTTGACAAACCTTCCCTCTTCTCACCCCACCTTTGCTGATCTTTCAAGGTTTGCTATAAAGTTGCTTTCTCCTTTAACGCTTCAGACTATTACATTTCTCAAAACATGTTCTATAGAAAAATAACATGGGGAAGTATTGAACAGTCTAAGAATACAAAACATTAAAAGTCTGAACAGCAATTTTACAAAATAAATCATATTTCAAACATAAGAATGATTCTGTAACATGGATCTGCTCTCATCAATTGCTCCTTTCCCCTTACTTTCAAGTAACGCACACAATTATTACCTCATCTTTGGTCACAGTTTATCAGGCCAATAGTTTAAAGCCATAGATCAGGCATGCCCAAACGTTGTCCCTCCAGATGTTTTGGACTGCAACTCCCACAGTCCTTTGCCATTTGCAATCTAAGCTTAGAATTCTGGGAGTTGTGGTCCAAAACATCTGGAGGGCTGAAGTTTGGGCATGCCTGCCATAGATGACCCGAGAGGGGGAACGTCCCACATGCACTGCTTGAAAGCAAGAGAAAAGAGTAACAGATGAGAACGAGAAGGTGATTTTAATGACACTTTCAGACCTGTCAGTTAAATAATTAACAGCACTAAGCTTTAGCTTCACAGCAAAAGGCCTTTCTACATGATCTGACGAGATTCTCGACTAGCAACTGATCCCCTACATGAAAATCTCACTGGGCCTGACCATCACACCTCAACTGGCTAGGGCATCAAAACACCACCTACAGAAACACTCCCTGTCTTTACAAGAACGTATCACAACGAACCCACATGGGGAAGGGCCCTCTCAAATTGACTCAACATGAAAAGCTACGAGCCCACAACAGCACAGGAGAGGCAGCGGATTAAAGGTTAGGGCCATTTTCAAGCAGTTGGTAGACCTGGCTTGCAAGCAGGTGAGCAGCTGAACTGGGTAACCCTTTGGAAAAGCTACAATCCTATGCGCCTTGCTTGGAGGTAAGCTTCCCTGGATTCAGCTGCATTTATCTTGCATGGGTTGGACTGCACTGACATTTCCATATCAGGAGCAGGTTTATGGCAAGATTACAGTGGCAGTGGGGAACGGTTTACCATATGCCGTGGGATACAGATGGCTCAGCAGGAAAGTGCAAAATGGCAAGGCTTGTGAGACATCCCATGTACTAAAGTGAGACTACTGCTTTAGACAGGGAGGGGTGTGACTTCTGCTACTGAAATATATGCAGGGCATTAATATTATATGGATCTGATAGCAAGCTCAGGGGGTGAGTGGCAAAGAACCACACCTAGAATTGGGGGAACCTGTGAGAAACAGGAGGAAAATATCAGCACGTGCAGAGGAGGCTTGAGATTTGCAGGAGAGGCAGCCTGAGAGGACTAAAATGATTACTGAGCTGGGGTAACTCCCTTATGAGGAAAGGCTAAAACATTTGGGGCTCTTTAGTCTGGAAAAAAGGCACCTGAGGGTGGGATATGATTGAGACGTACATTACAAAATAATGCAGGGCATGAGTCAAGTGGATAGAGGGAAGCTCTTCTCCTTCTCACAAAATACCAGAACTAGGGGACATCCACTCAAATTGTGGGCTGGGAGAGTAAGAACAGACAAAAGAAAATATTTTTTCACCCAGAGTGTTGTTAGTCTGTGGAACTCCCTGCCACAGGAGGTGGTGATGGCATCTGGCCTGGATGCCTTCAAAAGGGGATTGGACAGATTCCTGGAGGAAAAGTCCATCACAGGTTACAAACCATGATGGAGATGTGTAATCTCCAGGCTTAAAACCGGGGCACTTCAAGGGCCAGATGAAGGGGAGTGGTAGCAGGAGACAGATATCTAGTCTCATATGCTCCCAAACGCATCTGGTGGGGCCACTGTGAGATACAGGAAGCTGGACTAGATGGGCCTTTGGCCTGATCCAGCATGGCTCTTCTTATGTTCCTATGTTCTTATGTACCACCCACCCACCCACCGTGTGAAAAGTAGAACCAAAAGGACTCAGTGACAAATGGGCTCTGCTCTGCTGAAGTGTTCTATGCTAGTTCCTATGGTAGGGACGCAGAACATGCAGATGTATGGAGTGCCCTCTGTGGAAGCAAGTTTTGCTTAGGATTCTGAACAAAAGCACTTAATTTAGGAGGAAAAAAGATACTGCAGTGTTTTGGCAGAAGTTCCATGGTTCTTGGCTGTGGCAGTATCTCACATACCGGAATGATGCCATACCTTCCTGTGAATGTCGAAAGCATTAAGCATATTCTATAGGACCAGAGGGGAAAAGGTTGATCTGGAAGTATTGGTAGATCTAAAGGCGATATGCATTGGACCAGCAAAGATTTCTGCCTCCGATTGGCAGGAATTGCAGCAACCAATGGATTCCCTTTCATCCCTGACTTCTACTTCTGGGGTTGCCCGAGGCTCTGGATTCATAGTTCCCAGGGTCATTATTGTCATCAACAATGCCATCATCATGGCAAAACAGTCAGTTCTTCCGAGCTTGACATCTACCTATTCATATCCTGTCCCTCTCTCTTTCTGCTGAAAACTCAGGCATCCCTCAGTTAATTGCATGAAGGAAGAGATGTCTTGATGATCAGCTTGACTTGAGCTGTACTAAAAATGAGTCACCTCTTCCCTCGTTGTCAAAGACTCTGGTTATTATGCCTATATCAATGAAATGGACAAGACTTTTCTAGAGCTCAGACACTCCTCATGTCCAGCACAACTCAACATCTGACTGTTTATCAGAAATGATCCTGCAGTTGTCAAGGGTTTTTTTCTGGTCACATTTTGAATGGAATGCTCCTGGGGCCCTCTGATCCTGTTCCAATGAATGTGAACTATGCTGTTCTGTTACACAGCACTGTCGCTTTGTCTCTATGTACAGAGAATGAGATGGTTGGACGGTGTCATTGATGCAACCAACATGGATTTGACCAAACTCCGGGAGGCAGTGGAAGACAGGAAGGCCTGGCGAGCTCTGGTCCATGGGGTCACGAAGAGTCAGACATGACTGAACGACTGAACAACAACAGAGTAAAAGAGTCCACTAGAAACACATTGGGCAGTAAATGTGCTCGAGAATAGAACTGAACCTCCACAATCCACAAACCCAAATACATTTTCAATGGTATTATTCCGTGAGGAAAACATGGACACAGTTTGAGTAAGCATCCCATCCTTAGGGGAAGGTGTGCCATCCCCACCTGGGAATGGTATGAACCAACTTATTTTAGAGGCACTAGCAAGACGAAGGCTCAGCTAGAGACAGGTCAAGTCATGAATATTTCCGATGTTGGCCTGTGGGAGGACATTTTGGCTTAAGGACACCTGACTCACCAGTCTGGGTCTTGAAGACAGTTCATGTAATTTTGACAGCTGGCAGGTGAGAAAATTGAACAAATGAACTTTTTCTTCTAATGACAATACAATAAAGGGGGAAAACACAACTGTTGTAGGTCCATTGAATCAATGAAACTTACATAGATGTCAACTCACCAATTCCCCACCAATTCAGTTGTGACAGGTGGTTACTTCATGTCCTTCTTTGTCCCGGGACTAGTGTTGTACTGTGATAGCGTTGGTTGCGATCACGTGGTTTTGTCCCTGTTTCAGTGTTCCCATGGTCATGATAACTTGTTTCGTGACAACTGTTACTTCACGGTCTTGTACCGTGGCAAACACTGAATTTGTCTAGCTTCCTTTTCCTTTTTGGGGGCGGGGGCTTAAAAATTCTTTTTCAATATTTCACTTCTGAAAAGTCAAAATAAATAACCCGGACACAGTTTTCTGAGAGAAATGAATGTTTTGTTGCATGAAAGTCATTACTACATGGTGTCTTGTCTCGGAACAGAAAGCAGGAACAAGGAGTGACAAGGTAAAACTCTATCCCAGCCCCAGGTACAGGATTGTCATGCTTAGCACCCGTTCTGGTTGAGACAAATTTCAGTAGTTGTGCAACAAATGTGAAATAACATTTTTTGTACCACTCCTAAGACAAAATGGACGTGAAGTATCTGCCTTACTGCTGTATTTCAGCCAGTGTTTCAGGAGCAGACCTCAGGTGTTTCAGATTTTTGTGTGAACTACAAAGAGCTGATTCAAATCTTTAGTCATTGGTTTAGGCAGGTTTAAGCTTAATGAGCAGATCTCTTAAGTTTCTTTGAATCTGATCTTGTACTATTTTAATATTATACTTGTTTATCTCTTTTTAAATATTTGTTTGTATATCTCTTGTTTTTAGCTTTTAAATATTGTTTATCATCCCAGCGTTTTTCACCCACCCCACACGCGAGATTTTAGATCACGTGGGAAGACTTCTCTAAAGAACTACAAAGTCTAGTCCTTGATTCAAATCTTTAGTCTTGTAAATCTGCCAGGGCTTTTTTACCCTGGACCACCACCACCCCTTTCCTCTCCTCATCCTCTTACCAATGTTAGGCTGCGAGGAGGAGGTTTTCCTTAATGACTGGGGGTTTCCGGGAGGAAGGGTTTTTAAGTCTTGAACCTTTATGCTCTGTCTTTTCTTTATTTTTTCCTCACCTCTCTCTTTCCAGTACCCTTTTCTTTGAATACTGATCTTAGTACTATTAAAACTGTAAACCGCCCAGAGACTCCTTTAATATCATACTTTGTTTATCTCTTTTTAAATATTTGTTTGTATTTATGTTCTTGTTTTTAGCTTTTGCAGGGCAAAATATTGTTTATCATCTGGCCCCACTGTCCTGCTTCTCCCTACACCAGCAATGGCGAACCTTTTAGAGACTGATATAGGCAAGAGTTAAATTTTTAACATTTTCTAATGGTGGTGTGCCTCGTGATTTTTTTCATGAAACAAGTGTGCCTTTGCCCAAAAAAAGGTTGAAAAACACTGAAATATGTTAAATAAATAAATAAATAAATAAATAAATAAATAAATAAATAAATAAATAAATAAATAAAAAAGTGAGGATAATATTACTGGTCTACTTTACAATGGTATTGTAAGAATTACTGAGATGCTGGATGTGGAAGTTCTCAGAAATTATTAGAATGCTTGCATGACTGTTGTGAATGTTTAATCTGTGTTTTTTCTGGAGGAGGCAAAAAGCAAAACGGTTAAAGAGAAGTAACTGGATGTGTGTGTGTGTGTGTGTGTGTGTGTGTGTGTGTGTGTGTGTGTGTGTGTGTGTGTGTGTGTGTGTGTGTGTGTGTGTGTGTGTGTGTGTGTGTGCATTGTTGATCCTGAGCCCAGATGGCAGAGGCAACCATAAATATAGATTCCTTTATGGGTACTCTTCAAAGCAGCTAAACCACTTCTGTAAAGCTCTAATTGGCAGGAAATGCATCTTCAAATAGTGCTAAGTATTCACTGCCAACAGCAAGAGCCCAGGATACCTGGAGTTGTTAAGCAAATCAATCCACTGATTCAGCCAGATGTGCTTTCCATACCCTTACAGATGCAGAGCTGGCTTCCTTTTATATATAAAGCAGAAACCACAACCAAGAGTAACAGGGTCTGATCCCTACGTGGCATGTCCTACAATTATTTACTAGCCTTCCCACTAAAATATACTTCATGATAGTAGGCTGTCATCTATATCTTGTATCTTCTATTGTTAACTAGACTCCAAAAAGTTGTCTGGATCTGGAATGAAATGCATGGGAGCCCACTTGAAATTCATCTCTGTACTTGTAAATGTCTCTCTCTTGAGATGGAAATAAAGCAATAACTTCAGGCTGTCCTTGCTGGAAAAGACCACTTTGAAGGCAGCCAGAAATGAGGAATGACAAAATATGGAATGGATCAACTCAGTAAAGGAAGCCATGGCCTTGGTCTGCAAGCGTCAGCAGGGCAGTTTATGGAGGTCATTCATTCATTCATTCATTCGTCTCTGTGGGCGTTTATACACGACCCCTAAGCTCCGATGCAAATGGCTGCAAGCTCCGGACTTTAAAAATGTTTACCCACCAGCTCCGGAGTTTGCAGACAATTAAGTGCGACCCCGCCCACTTTAGCGCGACCAAACAGCAGTTTTCTTGTACCTGCTCTTTGATGGTGAAAAATTTTGATGCGGAGACTGCCTGAGTTCTCCTCGCTTCTGTCTGTTGTTTTTCTTTTGCCTCCGCCCCTTAAAGAGGAACCAGGAAGTAAACGGAGGTCGGAGCAACTTCCACCAGCACCGGAGGTAAGCCTTTTATTCTTTTGTCTCTGTCTAAGGCTTTTTTTTCCTCCACCCCTCACGCAGACAGAACAAAGAAGTGCGGAGCGGGTGGGGAAGGAGGAACAGCAACGAACCCTCAAGATCTCTGGTCCGAATTTAAGGGACCAGCGGATCTTAGGGGTCGTGTAAAAAGGCCCTGTGTGTGTTATGGTTCCAACTTACAGGGACCCTGATAGGTCTTTGAAGGTAAGCAAGATGCCAAAATAATGTTGTTGTTTTTAGTGGCACCACACAACCCACCCCATCAGTTTCCATAGCTAAGCAGCAATTTGAATCTGGATCTCGAGAGTCCTAGTCCATCATTCTAGCCACTCCATCTCACTGAGTATCATTCATTCATAGGGTTCCCATAGGTCGGAATGACATGATGGCACATAACAAAAACAACTGTAAACACACACACACACACACACACACACACACACACACACCCTCCATTCTTTATTGTAATAAATAAATATGGATTGTCTCATTGAAAACATATACACTACTGCATTTGAAATGTTCAGGTTTTGCTTGGGGGTATGAGCACAACATGGGTCAAGGAGGCTGCCTGATTCAAAGTCCAAGCATCACTCTCTCCATCATCCACATGGGTTTTTGGGGGGTTTCAGGCAAAGGACTTTTCCACTATGGGATCGAACTGGGGATGCTCTGAATGCTACCAGCTGCACCGATTCTGAGCCTTCCACAACATAGATATAAAACGTGTCCTCCTGTGTAATACGAAGGGGACAAGTATGTTCCATACATGTATGTGAATCAGAGAGTTGTGAGTGACCGCAGCTCCTTGCTGTGTTTACACAATGGCACCCCGGGCTTGCTTTGTCTGGAAAGTATTTCAGACACCTGAGGTTCTGAACATGAACTTGTACAAAGCAGGCTTTTTTTTAAAAAAAAAAAAGAGTGGGTGGGAGAGAAAAGCCTGATAGCACCCCTATTAGCAGTAATGTATCTCCTGACTCCTGGACACTTAAGGAATCAGTCTGTCATCTCATGAAATGCAATCACTGGTAAAGGAGAAGAGAGACATTCCTGACGATCCAGCCATAAAGGGTTTTTGTTTTGTTCTGTGGGTTTCTTGGCTGCTTCATTCTGACGGGACAACCGTTTTTTGTCACACTTGTGGGGGCGAGTATTCATAGCCGGTATCCCTGAGGACGAATCATAGTCCAGAGAGGATGTGATGCATTACATCTACTCCAGATTTGATTGGGGGATTAAACGGGAGCTGGAGTTGGCCTCCACAGACTCAGACAAAACAGAAGAGGTGATTGCAAGTGAGCCCTCAAGTCAATTAGTTCCGAGAGGTCTCCGAGAAAAGCCGGTTCACAATGGCAGAGGCAGCTTGGAGTGCCTGTGCGTGAGCAAGATGTCTGTTGTGTGAGAATTAGAGAAAATGTGTGGGAAATTACCCAGCGAGAGACAGAGAGAGCAGGGTCCATCACCAAAAGATGCTAAATACTAAAGGGCATGCATGAATTAGAGGAGCTGGGGAAATCCTGTAGAGACAATACAGTAGGCAGGTGTAACACAGCTGGTGCTGCCTAGATGGCCTAAGCACATCCGGTCTCACCTGATTTCGGAAGCTAAGTAGAGTTGGCCCTGGGTAGTACTTGGATGGGTGACCACTAGAGAACACCAGCTGCTGTAGGCGCCTGGAGGAGGAAGTGGCAAGCCAATCCAGTATTCCTGCCAAGAAAAACTCCATGGACGTGGAGTCATGAAGAGTCAGTCACGACTGTAATGACACAACACACACACACACACACACACACACACACACACACACACCACAGCTGGTATAAATATTTGTAGTAACTTATTGCAAGTTTAAACCTTAAAAGAAGAGCATTTGCTGTTGCAGATCAACCTACTGTAACACAGCAAATGCCTGCCCTTACTTTTTAACTTGCAACTGCTGACATTTCTTTCGTGCTGGCATAAAAACAAGAGGAGGATTTTGGCTATCCATGTGTAAGAGGCTTTCTTCTTTGGGCAGTGGAGAGATTGGCAGGCCGGGAGTGGGATTAGAACCCCCTCTTTGCTCACAGTCTCAAAACTAACTCTTTCACTTTTTGGAATGGGTTAAGTAATATATTCCCAACCCTGGCCTCCTTATAATGGTTACCAGTTCACTTCCACATTGACTTCCATTCTATGATGATAACATACAAAGCCATAAATGGTTTAGGACCTTGGTACCTGATAGAGAGCCTGCGCCCACTGAGAACTGTCTGTTACTACCTGCTCTTCCCAGGCAGGATGACTGAGGACTTTGACCTCGAGAGAGGCTCAGAAAAAGAAAACTAAGAAGCAGGCCTTCTCAGTAGTATCCTTTTGCCTTTGTGATACTTTAACACGTGGTTCTCAACCTGTGGGTCCCCAGATGTTCCTGGACTGCAACTCCCATAAGAACATAAGAAGAGCCCTGCTGGATCAGGCCAAAGGCCTATCTAGTCCAGCTTCCTGTATCTCACAGTGGCCCCACCAGATGTGTCTGGGAGCGCACGAGACTAGATCTCTGTCTCCTGATACCACTCCCCTGCATCTGGCCCTTGAAGTACCCTGCTATTATGCCTGGAGATGATGCATCTCCCTCATGGTTTTTAACCTGTGATGGACTTCTCCTCCAGGAAGCTGTCCAATCCCCTTTTGAAGGCAGCCAGGCCAGGTGCCATCACCACATCCTGTGGCAGGGAGTTCCACAGACTAACAAAACGCTGGGTTAAAATATTTTTTTTTGTCTGTTCTCGCTCTCCCAACCCACAGTTTGAGTGGATGTCCCCAAGTTTGGGTATTTTGTGAGAGGGAGAAGTCTTCATCACTAGCTGAGCTGGCCAGGATTTCTGGGTGTTGCAGTCCAGGAACATCTGGGGACCCACGAGGGTGAGAACCGCTGCTTTACCCTCTGGCTCCTTCAAAGTCAGACCTCAAAGCCCAGCAGGAGGGTCTCATTTTACTTGGGACACTGAGAACCAAAGAGGTCTTGGTAGCGATGACCTGCACTGGGAATAGAGGCATGTCTCCCAGGGGAAAGAGCACCAACTGGCTATCCTTGGTAGATGATGACAGATATAAAAACCTGCTCTTGCCATCAGAGCCAGAGGCCAGGAGAGAGCCAGAGGGGCAAGAGGCAGGTCACCCAACATAGCCACCTGAGCTACGGGAGCCAGGATCTCCAGGGAAAACGGCTCCTGCCGCAAAGTACTGCCCATAATACCCAATCTTATCAGGCAGGACATTTGAGGGCGCCGTCGCTGAAGGAGGCCTGTAAATATCTGATGAGAAATCGGACTTTATCAGTGGTGGCCCCTCGGCTCTGGAACCAACTTCCTCCTGAAATCTGTCTGGCACTTTCTCTTCCTGTCTTTAAGAAGCATCTAAAGACGTGGCTATTTAAAAAGGCTTTCCCCGGATAGTAATCTGTTCTAATAATGATTGCTATTATGTGCTTATTTTGTTTTTATCTGTAGCCCATCTTGCTCCTGTTCTATGATTTTGTTATATATTGTTGACTAGTTATTGTGTTTTTATTTACAGTATATATCTGTGCTTATCTATTATATTGTATTTTACTGTTTATAGTTCTGATTTCTGTTCAGTTTGTAAACCGTGTAGCTAGATCAGGGATCCTCAACCTAAGGCCCCGGGGCTGGATGTGCCCCCAGGTCCTGAATAGATGGCAGTGGTATATAAATTTAATAAATAAATAATAAATTAATAAATAAAAGATGAGGGTTTTGCCAAACCTACTGGAGGACCAGATCCAGGGGCCCACGGGAACGAGGACCCAGGAGAAGTCACCGGGGAGGCAGAGAGGAAAACTGGCACTGAGCCAAGAGGTCCCCCCAGAGGGAGAGATGGGACCCCCAGTGGAGCGGGACTCTCTCTCCAGTATAACTATCTATATCTATAATGACGGTTCATAGAGGATCCTGGTTTAGTTCCAGGTTCCCAAAGAGGGAGGTGAACAAAGGAAGAGTCTGGCCCAGTTCTTTGCCTTGGGTGCCTCCTTGGGGGGTGGGGGGTGGGGGTGGAAAGGAGGCAGGAGCGTCAGTCTCTTGAACCAAATCCCACCCAAAGCTGACACGGGCTTAAGCACCAACAGTGATCCTGTCAGCATCAAGAGGTGAAAGAGCCGAAGGAACTAAGGAATCTGCATGACCACAGGCCCCATGGGAGAAAACCCCCACCTTGTTGGGGGGGGACCTGGTGTAAAACAATTGACCACCTGAAAGGGCCTGTAGAGAGTGCATTGGAGTAACTGGATTCTCCAGTGGACTGTTGTCCCACCCACCTCTCCCCCAGTGACGGGGACTGGGGGTCAACAGAGACCTTGGGTCAAAAGAACCGAGTCTTTTTGTTTGTGGTTAAAAATGTATAATTATACAAAAAACAAATAAATCAAGAGTTTGCATTTGAAATATGTCAACAGCCAGAAATGATTGTGTCACATATACTATCTATATAAGTTCTAACTGATATGTATAATATATATGAAATATGAAAGTGAAGAATTGTAATGTGCCTTGCCAATCCTGCATCCCCTTATTTTCCCTTACCCCTACCCTCCCCTTTTAACTTTACTTCAACCACCTTTCTTTCCTAATTTGTTCCTTATAATGTCCCTTACCCAGGAAATAAAATTTTTTTTTAAAAAAGGGAACCAAATCTGTCTAAAACAGCAGTGGTTGTTTTATCATCCTGCTGAGTTTCAACCTGTTCCTGTCTGGAGTATACAGATCAAATGGTGGAGGAGGGGCAACCCACTGTTCAAGTAGGGCTGGGGAAGTTCACACCAGCACAGCTGCTTGAGGATTCTGGACCAAAATATCAGGATGGCCACCCTGCGTTTCCCTCCCCGAGGTAGCTGTAGGCACTTAAAAAGCCATTCTATATTATTATCACTGGGATTCGCTCAGGGAGGAAACCTGTTGGACCCTACTTTTAAAAAAAAAAAAAACCTGCAACTAGCAGTGCTGTTTTTAGCCATGCCAATTGCTAAAGACTGGCATATCATTCCTGGTATCTGTCTATCCTAAAAACGTTTAGAAATGTCTCCACCAAAGACCTACTACATCTTTTTTTTTAATGTCCCCAACTGTGGCAAAGAGATGAAAGCCTTACGGTGAGGTTGAGCCTCAAGATGGTATGATAAAGGATGGTGCATGGACCAACTGGAAGGTGTCCCATGCCCCATTTCTGAAGGAAAACCCACTGGCTGCCTCACTGCTTTCAAGTCCAATTCAAAGTGTCCTATTCTCCTACTGGAAGTCATAAATGCTGGAGGACCCAAAGGTTTGCAAGAGCTTCAATGGAGGAGTGTCTTAAGGATATTATTGTAAGGATATTATATAAACTTTTTCAGTTGTGTTACTGCAGTTATGGAATTACTTTCCCATGGAAGCTGTTATGGCATCAACAATGCAATTGTTTTTACAATCTGATAAAAGATGCTCTCTCTCTCTCTTTCTCTCTTTCTCTCTCTCTCTCTCTCTCTCTCTCTCTCTCTCTCACACACACACACACACACACACACACACACACACACACACACACACACACACACACACACACACACACACACACACACACACACAAAATCATTCAATTCAGTTTCCTATAATCCATCCTTGGATACAACCAGTTTCTTTCCCTAGTTTCCTAGTTTCCTCCCTGCCAGCGATCTATTCTTTCTTTTCACTGTAAGGGGTGACAGACCGCTCCTATTTGCATTGTAATTTCACCTCCTGCCCTTTTCCTTTTGATCTGGCTGTCCCTTCAAAGCAGGCACTAAATCTCAGGGATCCTATTTGTTTTACAAACATCCTCCCTTATTCTTAGAGGAAGCTGACCGCCACAAACTTTTTCGAGCTATTTGCCTTTACCTCTATCGCTCTTAATGTCAGTCATGGGTGACCACTAGGAAAGGAAGGAGTACTTGTCCCCCCCCAATCCCAATTTAGTTAATGTTTTGACATATATGAACAGACACAGTGGCGGAAATCCAGCAGTAAGGCCCATTTGAAACAGTGTAACTTAAGGAAGGGATTGACTCACCAAAACCCTCAAGTCATCCAGTCCTGTCATCTACTACATTTCAGCCACTGTGTTGCAGCAGCATGTGCTATGCATGCAAATTAGGATAACATGATCTCACTATGCAGCTTTGCTCCCACTCCTATTAACATGAATCATATTATGAGTCAGCCAGAGCCTTTGACTAGTCAAATTAGTCCCACGATATTCTGTTTGCATGAGGATACAAAAGAAAAAAAGAAAAAAGGAATTCGTCCAACTCTTTGGTAAATCACAGGGCACAGTTTCAAGTCAGTGCAATTATATTAGCCAAACAAAACTGTGTAGTCAGTTTTGGCACTTAGGCTAAAGCCTGCGATCTTGTGTACCGGTGTTCGAGCATGTGTAGATTATTTAAAAAGGTGTAGAGATCTATACTGGTTTTTTTTCAGACTACAACTCCCAGGATCTTAGTCTAAAAGAGTTATAGGAGTTGTATTCCAAAAATCCAACCCTGCACTCCCTAATGGCTACCTTTATAATTATGAGCCATTTCTAAACATGTCACAAATTATCAACAAGTCTGGCAGATTTGCCAGGATTGCTGTAGAAAGCAGTGCCATGGGATTGCGAATTAGTGTGAAGAAGACAAAAGGGATGGTTATCAGTAAAAAACAAAATTGTTCCCAGAACCTTCTAATTGAGAGAGTATTATCTTATAATTACTTGGGATGCTTTGTCAAAGATAACCGGGATCCTTCATGTAAAATTCGTTGTATTATTGAACAAGCTAGAAATTCCTTCCAGAAAATGAAGAGAGGCTTGACAATCTGGGACTTATCTATCTTGAATACTTCAAACCTATGTATTCAGCATACTTTATATGGTGTCAAAACTAGGACCTTTACAGACACATTATGCAGGAAGCTGGAAGCATTTGAAATGTAGACGTACAGACAAGTTCTGAAGATACCTTGGACAGCCAGAGTCACTAATGTGGCTGTATTACAGTGCATGAATAAAAAGCTAGAAATCCTAAATACTGTAAAGAGAAGAAAATTGTAGCATTTCGGACAAAGAATGTGCAAAATAACCATCTGTTACAGGTAGAAGAAGAAGAAGAAGAAGAAGAAGAAGAAGAAGAAGAAGAAGAAGAAGAAGAAGAAGAAGAAGAAGAAGAAGAAGAAGAAGAAGAAGAAGAAGAAGAAGAAGAAGAAGGCTTCAACCTTACAGGATGCTCCATAGTGAGAGGATCTCAGTGAAGTGAGCAAAGGACAATTCTTAATCAGTAGGCTTTTGGTTATGCCGTATGGCAACACCTCACTTTACCTAAAGCCCATGGAATCTGGTGGGCGAAGTTCTGGAGTGAAGAGGCCTGAGTTCCGTTCCATGTTGAAGCTCATTGAATGGCATTTGGGTAGGGTTACTTACATGGAATATGTCTGAGCCATTTACAAAGTTCATGAGAAGTGCTGTACAGCTGAGTGATTTTAGGTCTCTGGCTGTGGAGCCAAAGGCTAGGAGTTCGATTCCCCACTCTGCCTTCTTGACAAGGGTCTGGACTCAATGCTCCATAGGGTCCCTTCTAGCTCTGCAGTTCTAGGCTTATTATAAAGTTGTTTGGAGAGGATGAAGGACACAATACAAACATGGAGCAATACACAATGTCATCCGTGCAGACTAGAGATGGGCACGAATCGGAAAAAAATGTTGTTTCGTTTTCTTTCATTGCGTTAAGGAGTTCAGTTCGTTTCAGTTTGTTTTTTGTGAATTTTCACAGAAAAAAATCATTTTGTTGTTTCGTTAATAGATTATTTGTTTTTACCAATTTTTTTCCAGCGCCCACTGCATGGCCCCTGGGGCCCAGTCAGAGCTGGGGGTGCCTACGAACGGGCATGGGAGGAACAAAGAGGGGAAGCAACATCGGAGCCGCACTGCTCTGGCTGCCTAAGCGCGGCCTCCTTATCTCCCCTCCCGATCGGCCCCGTGATAACGGGCCGTGGGAGGGAGGTGCAAGGGGGCAGCTTTGAAGCTGCACTGCTCTGGCCACCTAAGCGCAGCCTGCTTCTTATCGCTCCTCCCGGGGCTGGACTGAGGCTACAGCCCGCCGCATCCCTCAAGGGCACTGACAAGGTGCGTTCTCCCTCCGTGCAGCTGGGCGCGAAAGGACCTCTGGACCAGCACCAGGTAGGAGACATCTCCGCCCCCCCATTAACAAAACAAACCTAATTGAACCAATTTTTCTCAGTTCAGTTTCTTTCGTGTTAGATTTGCCCCAGGTTTGTTATTTGTTTCATTACGTAACTAAACGAATAATGAATAATGAAACAAAAAAAATCGTTTCGTGCCCATCTCTAGTGCAGACCTCTACCAGTATAATGAAACTTCCCCTCCTGCCCCATGCAACTCTCACATTTTGGGAGGGTTCTCCATCACTTCAGGCAGAGAAGGCTGAGTGAGGTGGGGGACTGTAGAAGGAATCTGTTAAGAACACAGGAACCTGCTTGGAGGATGTGAATGCTGATTGGTCCATCTAGCCCAGTGTTATCAGCTTTAATTGGCAGCTGCGGGCCAGGATATTAAACTCTTTTCTAGAGATTGGGACGAAATGAACAATTTTTCATTTCCGTTTTTGTTTTTTTGTTTTGTTATGTAACAAAATGACAAACAAATTTTGTCTCTAAAATGAAAAGAAATGAACAGAAACACCAGAAATGTTGTCATGCGTTTCGTTTCCGTTACTGCAATATAAGTGAATTGCTTAAAATCCTTTTAAAAAATCACAAAAAAATGAAATAAATGGTAACGAAATGGTAACAAAACAAATGAAAACGAAAACAATTTTTTGTAAAAAATTGCGAAAAATGGAAACGAACCAAAACGGACCCTCCAAACGACAAACGACAAGCGAAATGCCTTTTTTTTTTTATTCGTGCCCATCTCTACTTTCTTCTTCACTCCTACCTGATATCCCTGGAATTCCCTTGTAGTCTCCCATCCAAGTGATATCCAGGCCCAAATCCTGCTTAGTTTCCAAGGACAGACAAAGCTGTTATGATCCTGTTGGCATTGTGACCAAAGTAGCAGTGGTACCTATTTTGCAGTTATATGGGATACAGTAGGCTTTCACTTTCTTTCAATAGAAAGTATCACCATGGACTTGACTTCTGCATAAACACATGCAGGATTGACGTGTCAGGGTCCCACAGACACTTGCCCTCAAGTGTCTAATGACTTCTTGTCACCAGTTTTGGATTGCCACCCAACCAAGGTGAATCAGAACACAGCTCGGGTTGGTTGAAAAAGCCTCTGGGAGAATCCTGCCTGGGACTCCTCAGAGAACGCTGAGCTGTAGTTTCTCCGATGGACCCAATTTGTAACAAATAGAGTGCTTGAAACAGTCTTCTGTTTCACTGCATTTGGAAAACCACAAGGCACTAAAAAATCCCAAAGAAAAACATAAACTTTAATCCTTCGTGAACCATAATTTACTTTCTCTGCCAATTCTCCATCAAGGCACAGACTACAAACTGAGGGACTGACAGATTTATCCTCGTAAGTCATTTTTGCTCCATGGCTTAAGAAGAATTAACATTTCATAGCCAATCAAGCAGCCCAGAATAATTGTTTCATTTTTCAGGGCCCCTTTTAATGCTCTTTATACTAAAACTGCACAAGTGTAATAATAGCTGGACTCTTTTTCACTCTGTTGGCTTTTCTTGGCAACCACATCTGCTCCAAAGGTAATCTTAAAAGCCATAAGAACACTCGGTTCTATTGGTATCCCCTGTATCTGGATTACTATGCTGTATAGGGCTGATGCTGATTTCAGAAAAATTATCTTTTGTATGCCTTTTATTTTGGGAAGGAGCAAACTGAAAATGGTAGAAAATAAAACCAGGTATTGGTGAAGGGGACAACGAAATGCAATATTCCCACAAGTGTCTCTAAATTATAAACATGCACGAAGAGGGAGTTCAAAATAAATAGTTTCTGAAGTCAGAGAATGAGAACGATATTAGGGTATAGACTGTCCAGACAAAGGCTTTCAATCTCCATTTATTTCAGTGGGAGACCTAAGCATGTGCTCAGTGCAAATCACTGGAGCTTACGCTAGCATGCAGAATAAGATGATGATGATGATGATGATGATGATGATGATGATGATGATGATGATGATGATGATGATGATGATGATGATGATGATGATGATGATACTATGCCATCAAGGTGATATCCACTTATGGCTACTCTTTTCAGGGTCTTCTGGTTATAAAGCATACTCTATCCATAACTGATTGGCATCTACCCATCACTTCCAATTTACGTGACACTCTGAACTAATGACCTCCAAAAAACAATATCCGATCATTAACAGAGCTGCTTGGTTCCTGCAGACTGAACAGAATGGTTTTCTTTATTAAGTCGATCCTTCTTGTTAGGTCTTCCTCTTTCCCCACTTCTACCAGCTTTTCATGGCATCGTGACATTTTCCAGTATGTCTTATCTTCCCATGAAACATCTAAAGCAGTGGTTCCCAAAGTTGGCTTATCCAAGTGTTCTTGGATTGAAGTGTCCAGAAACTTTTGCCACCAGGATTGCTGGGAGTTGCTGTCCAAGAACAGCTGGGCTACCCCCAGGGCTGGGGACAACTGAGCTCCAATAGGATAATCATTTAATCATTTCAGCTTCTGTTGAGATATCAGGCTTGGCTTGATTTGGAACACAATTATCTTTCTGGTGGTCCATAACACTCAGTGAACTCTCTTCTAATAAACTGCTAGGGTGGGATCATAATCAATGAGAGAAAAGTCCAGCAGCATTTTTTTCAAATGATAGTGGTAAGTGGTAAATTCTCACCTATTAATTAATTCATTCCAAATTAAATTATGTTAAGCAAATTTTCCTTCATACAAATTTCCCATAGGAATGCATTAAAAACGGAGTCATCCCTAATCGTGACCATTTTTATGTTGTACGGATTTGCTCCATAGGCGATTCTGTTAAGCAGATTTCCCCTATCTCCAGATTTGTTTATGTTGTATAGATTTTATGTTATACAAAACGTTTGTTATATGAGGGTCCACTGTATTTAACGTCTCCCCCATTTGTCTCAGTTATAATCCATTAGCTTTTCTTCATTTCTTGGAAGGATAAATCTAAGCAGACACAGAAGGTTTAACGAAACCACAAGCTATGATTCTTTAGGCCAGCCTTCCCAAATCTGTTACCTTCTAGCTATGCTGGACTGCATCTCCCATCATGCCTAGCATGGCTGGCTGGGAACATGTCTTTCAGCTTGACATATTTGGAGGACACCAGGACATCCTTTGTGCCGTCACATCTCTCCCTCCATTTAGTGTATCTTCAAAATCTCCCCAATGGGAAGCTCCATCTTTAGATGCAGGATGGGGTATAATTTAGCACCGTTTATGGCCTGATAGACTTTGAAGTGGCCTGGCTCAGATGTAAAACCTCTCCTTATCTTCGCTCTGATCTATTGTTGTCTCTCTCTCTCTTGAGCACTCCTTCTGTTTGCAATGGAGATGTTGATTCTTCCGTGAGAAGGGCCCACACAGTGCTTCGGATGACCAGTTGACTTGTAAAAGCAGGGCTCCCATGGTTTATTTGTGTGTAAGGTATATTTGTGTGTAAGGTTGATACTTTCCTTGGGAGTCAGGAGGCAACAGTGGCGATGGTAACAGCGAGAGGGGAACATATTTGGGGTCAGGTTGGGGAGATGGAAGTAACCCCACCTTTTCTTCCTAGCAAGGGCTCTGCAGAAACTGTGCTGCCTTTTGAGGATGCAGCCTGAGCAGGTAACCTGAATTTAAATATAGGCACTTAATTCTTCTCTCTCTCTCTCTCTCTCTCTCTCTCTCTCTCTCTCTCTCTCTCTCTCTCTCTCTCTCTGTGTGTGTGTGTGTGTGTGTGTGTGTGTGTGTGTGTGTGTGTGTGATATAATTCCATATAAGACCAATATGTCTGTCATATGTACTAAGGAGCAGGTTGCTGTTATGGTACAGCTTGAATCCCGTAAAGGACTCGTGGCTTTTGAGTTAAATACAGTACTGTGTGTGTGTGTGTGTGTTGTGTGTTGTGTGTGTGTGTGTGTGTGTGTGTGTGTGTGTGTGTGAGAGAGAGAGAGAGAGAGAGAGAGGGGGGGGGGTGTCTCGGAGTGCCAGTCTCCAGTCCAGCTAGTTTTCCTAGTGTTTGCTTCTATTTGTTTTCCACATATCTTCTCTCCCCCTCCCCCTTCCCCAACCACAGCAATCTCCAAGCCAAAAATGATGGGGGGGGAGAGAGACATACGATCGGTCAATGAATTTGGGAAGGGCTGACATAGTTCCTCACCCCACATTTCCCCATTCATACAGTGAGTCAGGGTGACTGTCCTCTCTCTCTCTCTCTCTCTCTCTCTCTCTCTCTCTCTCTCTCTCTCTCTCTCTCTCTCTCTCTCATTCTGTTAAATAAAGAAAGTGACATACAGCCATTTATCTACCAAGCACAGTAAACATATTACTGCACCTCCACATTGTATCTTTATTTGTTAAACAGAGCCAGCAATGTTTCTTAGGAAGCTAAATTCTATGAGCAGCTCTGCAGTGTTTTACTTTTCAAGAGCCCTGTTCATGTGACACAAGTAGGGTGACAATTGCATGGGCTCAATCCAGAGCAGGGCTGTGCATGTGCTGCATTTCTGCAAATGCATATGCCCATGTGGAGAGGGCATTTGTTTGTTTTAAATATTTGTACTCCACCTTTCTCCTTAGGCAAGGACCCAAGGTGGCATACATTAGAAGACAGTATGTTGAGTTAACAACAGCGAGTATACAGTATTCACAGGCTGGAATACATATCACAGTAAAAAAGGTAAGCAAATGCAACACCAAAACATATCCAAAGCAGTAAGGTTCCGGGATCCATTTTTAAAACCTAACCCAGACAGTCACTTAGGGAAAACTTACCTGAAGAGGTACTTGCCAAGATGGCACCAGGCAGGTCTCCTGTGGGAGGGAGTTCCAAAGTCTCGGGAGCGAGAGAGAGAAGCCCCTTCCCGTGTCTGTGCCAGGCACCTGTGAAGGTGGTGGGACTAGAGAGAAAGGCTCCCTTTGATGATCTTAACAGCCAGGCAAGCTTCTAAAAGGAGAGATGGTTACTGAGATCGCTTGGACCCAAACTGTTTAGAGCTCTGCAGGTTACAATCCACACTCTGAATTGTGCCTGTGTTGTGTATTGATCTGTATTCCTATTATCTGTACTTGCTTTTGTTGAAGTAACTGCCTTCCTGTTCCAAAGGGAACAGGCCTATTGGTTTATTCAAGTTGCTGCATTTGGATCCTCAATCCTATTGGTCTCTGCCAAAAGGCAGCTTTGTGATTGGTTGTAATTTTTCCCTCCAAAATGTATCTTTTCCTAGCCAGTCCTGGCTCCTATAAATGTAGCTCCCTCTCCCCAGTCCCCCGTCTTGTATCTCCCTGAATAAAAGAGCTGTTACATTAGAAGCTGTCTCCAGCCTACTATGTCTAAGAGCTGAAATCACTGCTGAAATCACTAAAACCCACGTCACAACAGCCTGGAAACAAAACAGACCTCCAGTAGAGCTGCCATTTGAAGCACTGGAGCATAGGCACAGGTATCTGCACACAATCCCCATTCTGGATTGAAGCCACAATGTTTTCTTTGTGTTTTTGCAGTTCCTGAGCACATATAGGTTTTGCTGTATTTGCTCGCGTGACCTGGTTTCCAGCTTGGGCCAGGTTTCTGAGTCCTTCTGTGTCCAGGATTTCAGAACGTTGTGGCTCCGTTCCCATGACCAGAGTTCAGTCACAGCTCAAAGTTGGGAGTTATTTATTTGTTTGTTTCTTGGGTGTGGGTGTGGGTGTGGAGGAGAGGAATCATTTGTTCTTTTATTGCCAATAAAATAAGCAGGCTCCAAACCCTGAATGCCAGTGATTAGCAAGCAAATGCCATGAAATTCAAGAGGGTCATGATTTTTAATATTTTGCACAATACTTTGCCTTCCCTTTGCTCCTGTACTATCTCTCCCTCTGTCCCCTGATTTCTCTCCAGCCCTCCTTTGGCCTTTGGGCAAAAGGAACACCACCCCTGGGTTCAAGGGGCCCTGTTGATCTGTTTCTCTGCCTTGAACCTGCCCATGCTGAGCAACAGAAGGGGCCTACCCCTGGGTCCCTTGCTCTCTCCAATGCTCAGAAGAAGCAAAACTCCCTCCTGTTAATCTCCGGTCTTTCTGGTGCAGCAAGTCTGAAGCAGGCCAGCTGAGCAGCATTGCGATGTTCCTCTCCCCACGGACAACCTCCCCCCCCAGCCCCAAAGGGGGAAGAAAACCACCCTTCCTACCTTTGTCTACCAGCCAGAAATGCAGGTGGGAAGAGCAGGTGTGTGCTCGGCTCCCCTGCGGCAGAATAATCTTCCATGAGGTGCCGGTGAAGACGTTGGCTGCGCCTCTCCCTCAATACAAACCGGAGTACCCACAAGGCATGATTAAGAGGAAGGACACACCACACTGTGTTGGCTAGCTGGGTCCAGCCGCCTCTTTGCACAAACAGACCCTCTCCCTGAGGGTTCAGGATTCTGATCCTCATCCCCCTTTCCATTGTGGTGTTTATTTGTTTGATGCAACACCAAGGCAGGTGGGCCATTCCGACTATGGACCCCTCCCCACCTTCCACAGGACCTTGTTTTCCAGGAACTAACCCTTGCCTTTGAGTTATCATCTAGGAATGCAGTTGTCTTCTGTTCCCTCCCTCCCTCTCGCCACCGCAATCTCCCACCACCCTCATTCCTCTGGGAAGTGAGTGTCAGGACATGCCATGTCAGCTGCGTCCCGGCCGCTGCCTCTTAATTTAGAATGGGCGCATTGTCTTACAGTTTCCAGACTGTGGGTTTTGATCTATGGCCCGTGGTTCCCTATACCTTGAAGAATAGGGCCAATGGAGAATTGTTGGATTCCCTCGAGGCAAGTAACAACTAAGAGCAGAACTTGGAAGCTTCTTCTTCTTCTTCTTCTTCTTCTTCTTCTTCTTCTTCTTCTTCTTCTTCTTCTTCTTCTTTGGACTTTAGAACCCAGCGCCCCCAAACTGGCTGGTGGATTATGAGAGCCCTAGTCAAAAAATGAACTTGCTAAAACAAACGTGCTAAGCTGTGCTTAACAATATGTCAAAGTACATCAGCACTATTTTCCTGGACATTAATTTGGTGGCCTAATCTGCAGTGTGGATGTTGTGCCCTACACAATACACAAAAAACTCACTGTGTACTGCGTCACTTTCAAACAGCAGCAACAAAAAACATCTTGGGCATGAAACACACTTCAGTGGTCCCCACAGTCACTGGAGCTTTGGAAACAACAACATTAAGAAATTTCACACCGTCTTATAATCAGTTGCAGAAATAACACCACCAGAGCTATAAAAAAACAGCAACATTAGGAACAGTATACATACTGTGGCAATATTAACAAATACTAAGTGTTTTTTGTTTGTTTGTTAAAACGTGTATCTGTTATACAATACTAGTCAGTTCTTACAATTTTGATTGACTGTGTCTGATGTTTTTGAGCAGCAGAAGCAACAACAACAACAACAACAACAACAATTTTTTTGTTTCCTAGGTAAAAAAATAGCTGCCTAGATGCCCCAAGCACATCTGATCTCACCTGATTTTGGAAGCTCAGCAGGGGTCGGCCCTGATTAGTACTTGGATGGCGCCTGGAGTAGGAACTGGCAAGCGACTCCAGTATTCCTGCCCAGAAAACTCCATGGACATGGGAGTCATGGTGAGTTGATCACAACTGTAATGACTCAACACACACACACACACACACACACACACACACACACACACACACACACACACACACACACACACACATAGAGAGAGAGAGAGAGAGAGAGGGAGAGAGAGTTAGAAAATGCTCAGGAGCAGTTTGACACCCCCTTCTTCTGGGGTTGCCCTGGGACTGGGCAGCTTGCCTGAGGCCACACAGGCTTGCTCTTCTGGGACGTGCAGTGAGGAACGGAACTCCCCAACTCTCTGAGTTATGCAGCCAGCTCACTTTCAAGTATGCACCGAATAACCAAACCACCCCATACCCCAGGCATGTCCAAACGCTGGCCTTCCAGTTGTTTTGGACCACAACTCCCACAGTCCTTTGCCACTGGAAATACAGGCTTGGAATTCTGGGAGTTGTGGTCCAAAACATCAGGAGGGCCAAAGTTCGGACATTCCTGCCATACCCTATTCTCTCCCTAGTCTTACCTAGCTTGGATATAACATCCAGACATGGATCTTTCAACCAAGGACATTCTTCTCTCTCTCTCTCCCCTCTCCTCTCCCACCCATGGAGGCGGCCTTATTTATTCGCATGACAGAAAATATCCATGCTTTTGTTTGGTTTTGTTTTCATTCCAGCCTCCCCCAGTGAGGACCTCCAACAGTTCCAGAGGGCAACTCCCCTCCTTTCCAGTCTCACTGGCTGTGCAATATGGGACTGATCAGCGCTGTACTTCAACACCAACTGATCGAGGAGGGGGACTTTACTTTGCCTTATCTGATAAATGTCCCTAACTAGTTCCAGCATTTGCACTCTGTGTCCTGAGGCCGTTGACAGGACCTCAGCAACTCCCCCAAAAAAAGTCTGCCAGTACAAACACCTGACCCAAGCTGCTGAATCACCCTTTCAATTTTCTTATAATGTCTTTAATATAGTAACACTTCTGCTTGTTTTGTACAGAAAATGCTGAATTTTGGTTTGAAGCTGCATGAAGTGGAAACCACTGGCCGTGAGAGGAAGCTTTGTGGATATTCTTCTCAGATTTACCCAGGTCCTGTTTTGAAATCATCCTTCCCAATTCCTTCATGATTCCAGCTACAGTATTCCTTCTCTCTCCTTCCCATTCTCAATGGCCCTTTGTGCACGACCCCTAAACTCCGCCGCAAATGGCTCCCAGCTCCAGAGCTTAAAATTGTTTCCCCACCAGCTCCGGAGTTTATAGATAATTAAGTGCGACCACGCCCACCTAAGCGCATCCCAGCACACTTTTCAGGTACCTGCTCTCTGGAGGTGAAAATTCCTGATGCGGATATAACGTAGTGACTCCCTGGCTCTCCTTGCTTCTGCTTGTTCTTTTTTTGCCCCTTGCCCCTTTAAGAGATCTGAATGCAGTGCGGGGACAGCAGAACGGAGGTGAGCGGCATTCTTTTCTTCCTTTTTTTTTCCCTCCCCTCACGCAGCCAGCAGCCAGGAGTGCGGAGGGGGTTGGAACACAGGAACAGCGACAAACCCCTAAGATCTCTGGTCGGAATTTAAGTGGCCAGCGGATCTTAGGGGTCGTGTGAAAAGGCCCAATATCTGCTCTAGAATTCACACAATTTGTAGGCTAGTTCTAAATATGTAGTAAAAGAGGTCTTACAAAATACTCTTGAGACTTTTCCGTCTCACAAAGGAACTGATTCTGGAAAAGACTGCCTCTGGAAATTCCAACCACCCAGAGAAAAGAAGAGCATAAAACATAGGGATTCATTTTACCTCACAATGTCCTGATCAAAAGGCCACTTCCCCAATGGTCAACCATCATTTTCTTCTCAGGCAGTTATCAGAAAAATATAGAAAGAATTTACAGCTATAGGTATATGCATGTGTTTGCATATGTGTGTGCGTGCATGCATACACGCACACATGTGCACAAACACGCATACACACGCAGACAAAATCAAGGTCCCCCAAGTTCCTTGTTTTTTTCTATTTCCTCTCCACTAAATTATTTTATTTAGTGGAGGGGAAATAGAACATATTGCTGTTAGTAAATGGGCAAAGGGAGTGGATTGACTCATAAACATAAGACTCACTAGATCTGAGGTCAAATCCTAGACCAGTGTAGGCGAACTGATGGTACAGGTGCCAAAGGTGGCTCTCGGAGCCCTTTCTGTGGGCACCCAAGATTGACCCCTTCACCTGGATTCAGGTAAAATTGCTGTATCCACACTTTGCGAATAATAGTGGGTTTTTAATCACAGTTTGGGTACTGGGTCTCTAAAAGGTTCACCATCACTGGCCTAGACTCTGCCATGGAAATTTTCTGGGGGTTGTGGAACGGGTAAAACCACTCCTTGAATATTTCACCTACCTTGAAAAGACTATTAAGGCCACTATAAATAGAGATGGGCACAAAATGAAAAAAAAAATTGTTCCATTATTCGTTATTCATTTCATTACGTAATGATACGAATAACAAAAATTGTGATGAAATTAGAACAAACCGAACTGAACCATGAAAATTAGGTTTGTTACATTTTGTTTTTGTTAATGGCGACGTGCAATGAAATGAGCTGTTTTTAAATGTTTAAAAAAATCCTGAATATCCATAAAAACCCAGCAATAATTATTTATTCTGCCTGATAATACCTACCAGGGGGGTTGGGATCCTTAAAATGTGCATTTATGTATTTTCTCAGATCACTCTATTTTTTCCTTTAAGGGGAGTTAGGGGACATCAACCCAAAATGGCTCCCAGATGCCTAATATTGATTTCTTGGGTATTAAAATGTCCTGGACATCCATAAAAATGCAGTGATAATTATTTGAAATTATTACCTACCAGGGGGTTGGGGTCCTTAAAATGTTTGTTTTTGTCTTTCTCCCATCGCGATGTATTTTTTATTTTCCCTTTAAGGATGACAAAAAATGGATCCCAGCCACAAAATGGATGCAAGCCATGTGATGGGATCATGTAAATTCTTGGACAGTTTCAACCAATAGCATGCCCATGTTGCAGACTGGGTAGGTATGGCAGCCACAGAGGGCATAAAAAGCTCTGGCAGCCCCCATCCTCCTTGCAGTCTGTGGTGAGAGTTAGGGTGGGATTGCTGTCTCTGCGATTCATTACTTTAGGCCAGGCAGGCAGGTGTGTGTCTCTGTGTTCCTGCTGGCTGCAGCCTGGCTCTTAGGGGAGAGAAAGAAGAGATTCCTCTTGCAGCCTCCCTGTGTGCATGCGTACCTCTCAGTGATTACCCTCCCCTGCCCCACAGTGCAGTCACTCTACGGATGCCTTACGCCCTGGGCAACACCCGCTGCTGCCTTTGCAGCCTCCCTGCGTACCTAGTCTATACTGTGTCTCTGCCAGCATCATTTTTTTAGTGTTTTCTGGGGCGTTGGGGAACGCCCGTGTGTGGAAATGCTTTAAATCGCACAAAAAGTGGATAAAAAGGAAAAATAAAAAAACAAAATGATTTTTTCCCCAAAAAATCACAAAAAAACAAAAACAAACTGAAACGGGACCCAGAATGAAAAACAAAAAACTGAAACATCATTTTTTCGATTCGTGCCCATCTCTAACTATAAATCATTTTTGATTTGATGGCACATACAAACAACATCCGGGTAGGTAGAATACTACTGTATATACTTTTTTAAAGCCAGGGCTGATAACAACATTTGTGCTATGTATGAAAGAATTAATAACCCATTAGCTGTTTCATGGCTTCTTATAATCCAGGGCGGTGGATGGCCCCTTTTCACTATAAACACCTCCCTTTTAGCAAGTGATAATCTGAGATATGCATGCTATTCATCTGAATGCCAGCTTTCACCACGCAGCAGCAGCAGTAGCAGCAACTGCACACTAAGAGTCCTAGCTATGCGACATGTTATATCACGCCACATAGCACACTGAGAGGAGCCTGTGGAACAAGGGAAGGGCAGAGAGCTTTGGTGTGCCATCAAAGAGTTTAAATTACATCCCAGCTCGAAGCTTCTGGCTCGCCCTTTTGTATTTATAAAAAGGCAGGCCAGTTATAAAATCCCCCTCTGTGCAAATATAACCCAGTGGAAAGAAATGGCATCTTTTAATCAGACATTGCCGTACTATAACTTCCACCAGTCCTAGTTGCTGATGTGGGATGGAAGGCTGACATGTGGATACATTGCTTTATATCTCTGTTGTTACTGCTGTGTATTGTCAAATCACATCTGTTGTATGACAGCTCCAATAGGTGTCCGATTCATTCAAGAAGTGGTTTAATATTGCCACTTTTCATGCAATGCGTAGCTTGCACAATTACAGCATTTTCCCATGTGTAAGACTATATTTTGGCCTAAAATGATTAGACTAAAAATTGAGGGTCGTCTTATACACAGAAGTAAGCCGAGGAGAGAACTGCACAGTTGCAAACCTGTGATTTTGTGTTGGAAAAGTGGGGGTCGCATTATACATGGGAGCTTCTTAACAGACAAAAAATACGGGTAATTTGTAAATCACCCAAAGAGTGCTCTAGGCAGTATGGGGTGGTATATAAGTAGCCTGCTTTGCATTCTGCTCTGAGTTTCCATGGCTGAGCAGGAATTTGAACCTATGTCTCACAAGGCCTAGTTCCACATTCTATCCACTATAACTACAGTCAACTCTCACATAACAAGCAGTTTGTTTAACGGAAAATCCACTTAAAGGAAAAAAAATTCCAGAGATAGGGGAAAATCCCTTAACAGAATCGCTTATGGGGCAAATCTGTACAACAGAGAAATCCATTTTCATTGCATTCCTATGGGAAATTTGTACAAAGGAAAATTTGCTTAACAGAATTTCATTTGGAATGAATTAGTTCCTTTATACAAGGTACCACTGTATTTCATAGTGTCTGTCATGTGTCTATCTCACTACCTCTTATTGATTCATTATTATATCTGTCCTGTAGCACACTTTAAACAAATAACTGAAGTTTACTTGTCCCAAAAGATCTCCAAAATGAAAGTTAGAAACACAAAGTTTTGCACAGATATGACACAATTTAAATATGACACAATTTAGGTTGTCTCCGAAAATGGGTTCCCCCAAAGTTTCAATTAGACCTAATTAATAGTTATTAAGGCCCAGTTATAGCAATGGGGGACAGGGTAGACCTTTAAGCATGCCATAGAAACAGTCACTACCAAATCCTTATATTTATAACTTTTATAATTCAGGGTGTAATCACACCTGCCAACCCCCTCCCCCAGTGTTAGAGGTTCTTTCCAAACCTTTGTTGTACTGATAAATTTGTTTCCAGAGTCATGTGGTGTGTGTATATATAGCCTTCCCTCCTCCTCTCACGTTTCCCTTTCCCTGGTCACTTTACCAAATCTTTTTCAAGGGATGATGATACACTGCAAGAGGAGGGTTTAAAGAAAAAGACAGAGGATATTCAGTCTTCCCTTCTATACAATCCAAAGCAGGAAATGGCTGTGTTCACACTCTCATTCAAAAGAGTGAGGGAAGCCAGTCTCTTTTGAGCTGCTAGCAAAAATGACATGAATATGTTGCTCAGAAGGAGACCAAAGTGACAATTTATCAGAGATTTTTTTAAAAAGTGTACAAATATAGAGACCATTAAGTAACACCCTGCCAAGAATCCTGACCCCTTTGCGAAGGCAATAAATTGATAGTAGCATGCACACATGCTAAACCGGTAAGGAATGAATCAACGCATGATCAATACCATTTAAACAACCATTTTAGTGAGGGGAAAATAATCTAGAAATAAACTGCTGGCAGGGAAAATGAATTGATGTGTGTCATGTGCTCAAGAACATATGAAACGATCTAAAAAATGGCCATATCGGTACAACTGTGATTATTTTGCCAGTTGTGATTAGGCTCTAAGTAGTTACAAATAGGTCAGAAAGATAACTTCTGAGATACAGTATCTCTGAAATGATAATGCCTGGAATAAATATTTCCATAGATATTGATTGCCTAACCTAAATACCATAATACCTCTGAAAACAAATGCCCCTTAAGATGAAAAACTCCTAAAATAAATAAAATTTCTGGGACTAGGGTTGCTTCACAAGACGAAAATTCCCTTTGAGATGTTTCACAAGATGAAAATCCATTCCGCATTTTGAAAAAATTACCCAGGATGCATTTTACCCCTGCAGTTTGTGGAGGGATGGGAGGAGTTTTTTCATCAAGTTTTGGAGCCATTCTGCACATTGGTTTGTAGCAGTTTTTGGACTTTTAGAACTTGGAAAGGTAGGGAGCTGAGCTTTCCTTGCTTTCTTTTATGTTTTTGCATTGTTTTCCATTGCACTTTTGGCAGGAATGACCTGGGGGTTCTCTTGCTGCTTTCTTTTGTCCATCTTTGCATTCCCCCATTGGACTTTGGCAGGAACAGTCTGGGGATTTTCTTCCTGCTTGCTTTTGTCCATAATTAAGAACATAAGAAGAGCCGTGCTGGATCAGGCCAAAGGCCCATCTAGTCCAGCTTCCTGTATCTCACAGTGGCCCCACCAGATGTGTTTGGGAGCGCATGAGACTATTTATTTATTTATTTATTTATTTATTATATTTATATCCCGCTTATCTTCAGCTCTGAACTCTAAGCGGCTTACAACAATGGGGTACAAGTATTACAAAGAAAATACAGTATGCAATAAAAACAAATAATACAGCAATACATAAAAGAAAAGCCTAGAGGCACCTCAACAGATCATAAAACCTAACATTATTTGCGGAAAAAAAAAAAAAAAAAAAAAAAAAATTAATAACTATCGCCAAAGGCCTCCCGGAATAGATGAGTTTTTAAAGCCTTCCGGAAGGCCAGCAGGGACTCTGCAGAGCGCACTTCAGAGGGGATGGAGTTCCAGAGGCTAGGGGCCGCCAGAAAGCCCGGGAGTACTCGTTTTCTGGCCTCTCGAGGGGTGGCGCCAAACGGGCCGGGCCGAGGTGGATAGCTGGGCGAAACGCTCTGCCAAGTAGTCCGGTCCCAAGCCATGGAGGGTTTTATAAACTAAAACCAGGACCTTGAATCTAATCCGGGCCGCAACGGGCAACCAGTGCAGGCGGGCCAGGACTGGCGTGATGTGCTCGTGTCGACGCACACCAGCCACCAGCCTGGCCGCCACATTCTGGACCCGCTGCAGGCGCCGGAGAAGATTCAAGGGCAACCCCATGTAGAGAGCGTTACAGTAGTCCAGCCTCGAGATCACAGCCTCGACTAGATATTTGAATTGCATTGTAGGGGTGGGGGGTGTTCCAGGGCCGTTCTGGCTCTGCATACCTTTAAAGTGCACTTTATAAAGAGATCTGGAAAATAAGGTGGGGTTTTTGGCCTTTTTCCGACCCCTGGAGCGTATTAATCAGTTTCCAATTCATTCCTATGGGAAACCGCATTTCGCAAGACTTTTTTTTTGTAAAATGGAATTACTCAGACACCAAATTAAATTCATTTTATGAGGGCGGGGAGTGGGCAGGAAAGGGAACTAATGGGTTTCTAGCTCAGGTAAGGCAGGATAACGTATGTGTGTATGCCTTGCAACCAACTTCCAAAAACTTCAGAATGGATGAATAGTATTTCATGATGTGTCCAATATAACTTTTAAAATATCCTGCAGTCCAGGAGCACGGGTAGACCACTGGTCTTTGTGGGAAAACTAATAATTCAAGCCATTTAAGGAAGAAGAAGAAGAAACCCTGGTTACCAGTTTTCATTTACTGCATATCACTCTCGTTTAAAAAAAAAATTAAGGGCTAGATAAAAAAGCCAGAATATTGTTACCGGCCAATTAATTTGGGATGTGTGTGTCTTAATGGCAGAAAGAAATATTATGGCAGCAATTTTGACCTTATTAAGATCATGGTTTATAATGGATAAAGGGACAAAGACACAGCAATATAATTTAACAACCTATATTAAGAATGCTATTTGGTTTAGCAGGTTTTTAAAAAGTGATTTGGATACAGTTAGGGAAAAAGTCCTGGATTAGAATCTCATTATATGAATGATGGGCCACTTTTCTTTAAATGAACAGCATGAAAGGCCTAAGTGCCCTCCCAAAGAAGGACAGCTGACTCTTAAACCATATTATGCCAGGTATAAGTCACAATTTTCAGTGGGGATAGGCTGCCAAACTCATTTATGAGTTTAGACCTTATTTTTTAAATGAGCTATATTAGATAAAATATATTTAGTATATTGAATATACTGTCACCCTGTAGTCACCCTGTATCCCCGGGATCAGGATCCACAGTTTCACTTATATGCAGTAAAAAATATATTAAAAATATTAAAATAAAAAAATCTAGAACAACCATTTTCACATATATTACCAGATCAAGCCACGAGGGGGAGCCAGAGTGGTAAGAATACAGTACTTGGTAGAGATGAATATGTAGCATGGACTCTGGCGCTATCTACAGGCCAGTTCTGGTAATGGATGTGGAAATATTTTTTCTGTCCCCCCCTCCCTTACCATGATACCTGGCTAGCTAGATTGCATGGTAAAAGGGGGGAAAGGAGAAAATATATTTTCACATAATAATTCTACATACAGTAATACCTTGGTTTAAGAGTACCTTGGTTTAAGAGAGTTTTGCAAGACAAGCAAACATTTCTTCTAAATTTTGCCTTGATCAACAAGCAATGTCTTGATATATGAACACTGGAGCAGGTCACATGATCACAAATGAGCAAATGTTGGCCCTCTCTCCCTTTCCCTGCTGGATTGTGGGTGATTGTATGGAGCATTCTGTTTCAGGCAGCCTCCAAAGCAGAGGAGGAGAGAGGAATAGATGTCTTCCTTGCACCAACCAGGAACATGCAAGTTAGGGCTTTATTTTTCTCTATATTTATACTTTTAGTTAATTTGCTTTCAACATTCTTATTTTTTCAAACTATTTCAAATCATTGGGCAGCTAGTAAAGTGTGTATGGGGCTACAAATTGCATGTTATTATTGTCACATTAAAAATACAGAGTACAATTCAGTTTTTAGTCCCAAGCAGAGCAGATTCCGCAGATTCAGGTACCTAAACGATGGTGTGGACATGGACTTCTAGCCAACTTCTTTTGTGAGTTCTGGCATTTTGTGTGTACAGTATGTGGTTTGTGGGACCCCCAGAATGAATTGTCTGAGTTACCATTGTTTCTTACGGGGAAATTTGCTTTGATATAAGAGTGTTTTGGTTTACACGCATGTTTCCAGAATGAATTATGCTCGTAAACCAAAGTATTACTGTAATAATTTTCATACACAACCAAATACACACACAAATACCTACCTGACTGCCTACCTCTTTCAATAGATAGATAGATAGATAGATAGATAGATAGATAGATAGATAGATAGATAGATAGATATAGTAGAGATGGGCACAACTCAAAAATGGTGTTTTGTTTGTCGTTTGTCGTTTAGGGGGTCCGTTTCGGTTCATTTTTGTTTTTCATGAATTTTTTTGCAAAAAAATGTTTTTGTTTTGTTATGTAACGAAACAAAAAAATGAAAACGAAAACAAAAATTGCTGTTTCATTAGCATTCATTACAGTTCAATGTATTTGCCGCAACGAAAACGAAACGCAAGACAAAATTTCTGTTGTTTCGGTTCATTTTGTTTCATTTTGGAGACAAAATTCATTTTTTGTTTCGTTACGTAACGAAATGAAAAAACGAAAATGAAAATGAAAAATTGCTTGTTTCGTGCCCATCTCTAATAGATAGATAGATGGGGATGCTACTGTACATCAATGAAGGGAAGATTGAGGGTAAATATGGAAGAGGTAGAAAGTGGATTTATTGGATAAGTAAGCAAAGAGACTTGCTGTGTCTTAATAAAGAACAACAAACCCACAAAGCGAAAAAAAGAGGGAGATATGCCATGATATTAGCCATGCTCAGCACCTGAAGTGTTTACTACATGTCACGCTCAGCACTTACAAGTGATGAATACTACGGGAACAATAAATTAAAAAAGATGCAAAGAAATCTTCAGTAAAAAGAACAGAGCAAGCACCCAAGCAGTTAAGCCCTTTTGAATTGTAGAAGAACTTACTGACCCAATTCCTCCCTAAATAAATGAGGTCTTCTGGTAGATGGTACAGAAAATGATTTTTTTTAATATAAAGCAAAGTGGTATGCTTATATACCACCCATACCACTTCAAGTGATCTCTGGGTGGTTTACAGTTTTTAATTATAGTATGCAGGCTACACATTCTGCCCCCTCCCCCAGCAAGCTGCGTACTCATTTTAGCAACCTTGGAATGATGGAAGGCTGAGTCAACCATGAACCAGCTACCGGGGATTGAACCCCAGGCCGTGAACACAGTTTTAGCTGCAGTATGGGCATTTAACCACTGCACCTAGCATCTTCCGGTGAAATTGAGCACTCAGTTCTTCCATCCTCACCAGATGTGTTTGCAACAAAGACAGTATGGAGCAAAAGCCCACCCCAAAGATCTTGAAATCTGTTCTTGGCAGGATCATGTAGGAAAACAGTATTTCAGATAGCCTGAATCAAGCCTTCCAGGACATAGTGACATTTAGAATTGTGCTTGGAAACATTGATCCCCAGAAAAGCTGGTATTACAAGGGAGGTATATAGTCCATGTAGCCAGCCCCGGTTAGACATCTGTCTGCACAGCATTCTGACCACAGAAAATTTCTAGCATTTTTCAAATACTGTCCTGTGTAGAGTGTGTTACAATAGTCTAAATCACATGTAACTAAGACACGTGTTTCGCCATGACTAGGTCAAATATTTCCAACAATAGACATCACTGAAAAACTGTATTAGCCTTCAGCTAATGTGCTAATATACTTCTGGGCTCTGCTGAAACATGTAGAGCTGCGTCCATATGTACACTCAAACTGTGTACTTGAGTCTGCAAGGGAAGTGTCCCATCCTGCATAGGTGGAATCCTTACTCTATGAGCAAACTTTGGTCTAACCAGGAACTCTATATCCACCTGCCACCTATTTGGGAAAAGAGGATTAAGCAGTCCAGCATGAGTTGTGTGAAGCTATGGTGTCCGCATGGGAGGAACATTAAGCTACTTGGACCTATATACTTCATATCCTGTCTTCTCCAAATTTTGGTATGAATTATACCAGCTTAGTTTCTGTACCATATTTGAGTAAGTTCTAGCTGCATTCAGAATTGAAACGCAAAAAGTCATTTGAGGTTTAATGTTCTATCCTGAGATGAACTTAGTGATTCAGACTTAACAATTCATGACTCATTAAGTTCAAATCAGGATCTAGCTATTTCACTGCATATTTTCTCAGGTTCGGGTGGTTCAGGTCTGCAGCTCCATCTGTTTTTTGACAGATTCGTCAGCCTGCAAAATGTGGTAGACAAACAATGGGAAATACAAGTGAAACTCGAAAAATTAGAATATCGTGCAAATGTTCATTTAATTCAGTAAGTCAACTCAAAAGTTGAAACTAATAGATGAGATAGTCTCATTACATGCTAATTGAGATTTGTCAAGCCTTACTTTGATAGAATTGTAATGATTAGACATGGGCACGACTTGGCGAAATTGTCGTTTCCGTTTTCGGATATCGTTTCCGTTACGTAACGGAAACGGTAACGACAATTAAGCTGTCAGAACTCGAACTCGAACCGAAAAAAGAAAAATTGGGTCTGATTTGTCGTTGTCATTCCTGGCATCACGCGGCGATCGCGCAATGCCAAGCGGCACAGAAAAAAGTTTTAAAAATAAAAAAACCCGATTCCCGGCCAAAAAAGCAGGCGAAAATATGCCTGCCTGAGGGCACCTACCAGAGGGGTGGTTTCTGGAGGGGGGGTCCCCAGACTCCCCCCCTGTCCTGGGCTGCTGGTACCGGGCTGGGAGGGGGCATCCTTGGCGTCTCCATTTGCCATGCGGTGGGGGGGATCCAAAATGGCATCCGCAATATTTTTTTTGAAATCGTGGTCCAAAAAACCACCAAAGCACCACAGAAACATGCGAAAATTAGCTATTTTAAATGCTTGAATTTTTACAGTAGCAGCAGTGGGTTTTTTATAGCAGTAAAAGGTCTCACTGATTTTATTTTATTTTATTTTATTTTTATTTTTTTACACCTGTGCAATGATGGGCTGGCCATGGGATGGGACCATGCAAATTTTTGGACCCATTCTACCAATCGCATGGCCAGGTTTTGACTGACACTTCTGGATGTGTAAGAGGGCATAAAAAGGCGAGGCACTCCCAGAAGAGTCGCAGTCCGGGCTTGGATGTGGGTGGGACAGGGCTGTGTGTAGCTGGCTGCTGTGCTAGACTAGTTTCGATTTTGCGGAGCCTTTAGATTTCAGTTAGGCAGGCAGGGAGGGAATTGATTCAATTGAATTTTTAGGAAATAATAATAATTCCTTTCATTCTCTGTCTGCTGTGGGGAATAGCAACACAGTTTATTCTTTTTTATTCTCCTGCAGTTTGTTAGGATTTCTTTTCTGATAGTGCTTCAAAGGGGGGGAGGTTTGAGTGGGAGGGGAGGTGTGGATTTATTTTAAAAATTTCCTTTGCTTGGTGGCACGCCAAGGTCCTTTCACACCCTGCCTGCCGCTCTGCTGTGGGTGCTCTGGCCACTTTGTTTGCAAAAATTGCAATTGCTTTATTCGATGCAGTCTTGTGCAGCAAGTCAGTTTAAAGTGTTTTCTGCCTGCTCTGGGTCATTGCGGGACCCGCGCCCGCCGCCCGCGCGCCTGCGCGCCCACCCCTCCCCCTGCCGCTGCCGCTGCCCACCCATGCCCCCAACCACCCGACCTGCCACCTAGGGCGCAAAAACACCTAGCGCCGGTGGGACGCCACTCGCTGGGACGTCAAATCACGCAAAATCGCGACGGCGGTAACGACAAACGACAAACGACATGAAGAAACGACAATTTTTAAAAAAATTTCGCGAAAAACAGAAACGACTCGAAACGGACCCGTCCCAAAAAACGACAACGAAAAAAAAAAATTTTTTTCTGGTTGTGCCCATCTCTAGTAATGATTATGGCATTCAGTTTATGAAAACCCAAAATTCACAATCTCAGAAAATTAGAATAATGTGAAAAGGTTCCCTATTCACAGTAGTGCATCAAGAGCCACCACACAGAGACGGATCCTGGACATGGGCTTCAAATGTCGTATTCTTCTTGTCAAGCCGCTCCTGAACAACAAGCAACGTCAGAAGCGTCTTACCTGGGCTACAGAAAAAAAGAACTGGTCTGTTGCTCAGTGGCCCAAAGTCCTCTTTTCTGACGAGAGCATCTTTTGCATTGCATTTGGGAACCAAGGACCCAGAGTATGGAGGAAAAATGGAGAGGCACACAATGCACGGTGTTTGACGTCCAGTGTGAAGTTTCCACAATCTGTGTTGATTTGGGGAGCCATGTCCTCTGCTGGTGTTGGTCCGCTGTGCTTCATTAGGTCCAGGGTCAGCGCAGCCGTCTACCAGGAGATTTTGGAGCACTTCATGCTTCCTTCTGCAAACGAGCTATATGGGGATGCTGAGTACATAGGCATGCTTAGACTTTTCAGAAGTCCGATATTGTTCTATTTCCAATTCTTGTGTTATTGATGTCATGTAATATTCTAATTTTTTGAGATTGTGAATTTGGGGTTTTCATAAGCTGTACGACATAATCATCACAACAATTATACCAAAGTAAGGCTTTGACATATCTCATTTAGCATGTAATGAGTCTATCTCATATATTAGTTTCACCTTTTGAGCTGACTTACTGAAATAGATGAATATTTGTACAATATTCTAATTTTTCGAGTTTCACCTCTACATCCAAATTATGAAGCCTACCACTTCTTATCAGGAGTAATGAATTATAGAAGGCTAATGCAGTCCTCATTAGTGTGGAAAAATAAATATGGGGCTTCAGAAAATGCTTTGACTTAGGATCTGGTCACACAAGGAAATAAATTTTGGATAGCTTGTGAGCCAGTCCAGAGCATTCTATTTCCCAGGGAACACACAACGCACTCCAGCCTGACTCAGTGCATGTCCAAGCTGTACACAGAAAACCTGGGTTCAGTTTACGCACTCACCTATGAAACGTATGCAGTATGCCTTGTTTTGTTTCCTTTCAACCATTCAACATGGAGGCCCAAATCCTGTTTAACATAGTATGGCACAGTAGAGTAGAATCAACTCATTGAATCAATATGGATTTGATGAGTGAGTTTCTCTGTAAATTCCATTGATACAAATGGACTTACTCTAACTAGCCCAAAGGAAGTTGGCATTAGAACAGATCCATTTGAATCAATTAGAACAACAAGATTTTGGCCATAGAATGATTACAACAATCTTACTTGATATACAGCAAATTGATATACAGGGAATCACAGGATCTCATGGGAACACACAAAAGGGCGTTCTTGGCTGCTGCACCCAGATTCTGGAACTCCCTCCTGCTAGAGGCCAGGACTGCCTCTTTTCTGTTGTCCTTCTGGAAACAGGCAAAGACCTTTCTCTTCAGGCAAGCGTTTCCTGAATGATACCTATTATGTGTCTTTTATATGAATCTACAGGACCACATAGACTTTGTGTTTATAACCACTTATAACCTTGTGTGATTACATTGATACTATGTTTTCAATGTTAATTTCCATAACTCATAACCTTTACATGGAATTTTACTCTATTTTTAACTGTTTGCGTTCTCTTGTAGCTTTAATGTTATGTTGACCTTTTATGCCGCAAGATGTTCCTCAATTCCTTGTTCTCAAATACTTGAACATGTCTTAATTGTACTGGACTGTATATTATCTCTTATTCTTGTAAGCTGCCTTGGGTCCTTTTCCAAGGAGAAAGGTGGGGTAAAAATACTCTAAAATAAAATAAATAATAAGTAAAGTTGGGGGGTATATAAACTGTTCTGCCTGTTTTGTACCAGTTCCGTTACACAGTGAGACATTATTGTGAATTTCACCCAATAATTTCCTTCCTTCCTTCCTTCCTTCCTTCCTTCCTTCCTTCCTTCCTTCCTTCCTTCCTTCCTTCCTTCCTTCTTTTACTACAATTTATGTTAACCACACACCTCAAAATGCTACTTTGCTCCCTATAAGGGCAAACTTTCTAGGCAAAGTCCAATAATCAGTCCCAGACTGAGAAGCCTCATTCATTCCTTGGGACTGTTAAATGTGTGAACACTTATATAAGTTCTGTTGTCTCAGCCTTCTTAGACGGTTACTTCACATCCCTCTCATTGCGGTTCGGTGTCCCACTTCAGACTGGTACAAAAAATGTTACTGCACATCCATTGCATGATGGCAGGAGTTCATCCTGACCACGCCCCCTGAACTGGGATTAAAGTGTGATGAACCATACCTCTTCCTGACCTTGGGAATTCTCTTGTCTCAGTTCCTGTTTCAAGAGAAGTGCCCGTGAAGTAAAGCTCATCACGCAACGTGCACATTCTCCATCTAGTGGCAGGAGTGTGAAGTTGCATTCTCCAGTACAATCCCAATGGTGCAAACAATGCATCGCAGAGAGGGAAGAAGGCATAAAACCTCATACTTTGCTGCTTAACGCATGAAAGCAAAGTTACGGAGAATCGAAATATGGAAAAATGAAAGGTCAGACCAAAACAAAAAAGGGAAAACGAAGGCAGGAAAGTACAGATGTTGTCATGAAACAAGGACTTGAAGTAACAGTCATCACGATACCATCAATCACACCCGTGGGTAAACAGAAACAGGGACAGAACCGGGACAAGACCACGTGACCGCGAACGACATTATCAAGAAAGAAAGGTAATCTCGGAACGAGGAAGGACGTGAAGTAACCGTATTACTCAGTTTGGGATCAATTGGATTTAAGCAATAGTTTCTATGTCCAAACCTGTGGTTTTCTGTTGGTTCTAAAATCAGTGATTTGTGGGTTTTTTTAATTGTGTGTAGAGTATGTAATTGAAAAATAAAGCAGACACATACAGAGATGTGTGTAGGACTATATATTTTTGTTGACTGCCTGAAGATTTGCCAGTAGATAATTTTACATGCATCCAGTTGTTGGCCCGTTCTGCCTCAATATTCCACCCATGTAAGATGGAGGTGGCTCACTGGTATACACTTTGATGGACTCAATTGGGAAGTATGCCCACACATCTGTGATCTTACGAAATGGATCCAAGAGAATTCCCTGCATGCTTCTAAGATTCAAGGCTGGTCAGTGCAGTCAGCTGTCTAGTGAAGCACTTGCAACTGCTTCTGTGTCAAGTACAATGGCTTTGTTTTTCCATTCCCAGAGATGATTAGCATATGCAGAGTGTCAGCTGTATTTCCAAAGGTGTCAGCTGGAGTTTCCCTGAGCCTGACAAAAGTCTAATGGAGGACTTAGGCTGTGACAGATACAACAGACAGTGACAGAAAAAGAGGCTGCGGGGGAAGATGTGTGCCTCCTCACCCCCCAAAGTGATTTATTTCCCTTGGTGGAACTGGTATGTGTCTTTAGATGTCTGGAATCCATGGCACATTATTATTATTCATGTTTTAATAATCTCCTAGGAAACGGGGAATGAAGGAAGGGAACGCATAACCATAATTGTCTAAAGACAAGTATGTTCAAATTACAAAGTGTTGTGTTAATAGGCTGCACGCAGCTTCTAATTATAATGGAGCATAAACGCAACAGTGGAGCTGTCAGGCCATTATAGAAATCGCTGTGTTCCTTGTGACTTTCCAAGAAGAAGAAGAAGAAGAAGAAGAAGAAGAAGAAGAAGAAGAAGAAGAAGAAGAAGAAGAAGAAGAAGAAGAAGAAGAAGAAGAAGAAGAAGAAGAAGAAGAAGAGGCAGTAGCAGCACACAATCCTACATGGGAGCAGAAAGATCACAAACAAATTTCCCAAATAAAAGGGGGATTTGTGTGATCTCTTCTCTGCTTTTTTTCCTTCTCCTTTTCTCCATTGGGTTTGAAGGTGCTTATGTTGAAAGTGTACTAGATAACTTAGAGTATGTTCAACTGGAATTGTGGCAATTACTCTCAGATAAATACAGGAGGACCCCGGTATCTGCTGGGGATTGGTTCCAGGCCTTCTCATGGATAACGAAAACCATGGATAAGAGAGAACGCCTGCCCACCCAACCCCAAACTGCTGCATCCTGACAGTAGCTTGCTTTATGACTGCTGTTTTTGAGACAGTAGCTTGATTTTTGGCTGCTCTTTCTGACAGTAGCTTGCTTTACAGCTGCTATTTGTAACAACAGCTTGCTTTACAGCTGCTATTTGTGACAATAGCTTGCTTTATGGCTGCTGAAATATTTATTTTTTTTCCTCTGCCAACCATGGATAACGGAATCAGTGGATAATGAATCAGTGGATAAGGGGGTCCTACTGTAATGCCTGGTTCCCAACCAGACAGTGTCATGATATTTTTTAATAAAGTATAACCCTCTCTTCACAGGTTCATGTCATGTACATGTACCTGGAACATTGCAAAGTTCTTTTCATGGGGTGGAGGGACTTGTGAACAAGTTCTTTGAAAATAAAATAAAAGGACACTTAACATAACTAAGGTTCCCCCCTCCTCCTTGCACCGCTAAACTAAGTGAAACCCATTTCAAGGCTCATAAACCAAGAAAAAAACCCATTAACTATTCATTGACTGATCAAAACCTGCTATGATTACACTACCAGGGAAACTATTTTCAGCTTTTCATGACAGGTTGCTTCTCATTCTCTCCCTGCCCCCCAACCCCCACCCCCGGCGCTTGAGCACTCATTCTGCGCTAAAGACGGGAGGAATTGTGGAGGAATGTGTGAGCCAAAATATATTTTGCTCTTCCTTTGGGACTAATGTGTTAGACAATGGGCTCAGCCTTCCCCAATCAGGTGGCTTTCCAGCTGTCTTGGATTATAACTTCCCTCATCTCCATCCAAGCTGGCAACTCCTCATGCTGGCTAGGAATGAACGACAGAGGTTGCCAATCCAACACATCTCGCAGGTGCCATGTTTGCAGAAGGCTTTGTTATAGCAATCCCATAGACCAGGGTGTCCAAACTTTTTGCAAGGAGGGCCAGATGATTGGGTGAGGTGAAAATGTGGTGGGGGCTGACCATTCAGTCTGACATTCTTTGAACCATTAACATTAAATGCATATGACCTGTTTTATGAAATACTGATCAAAGACTAACTGCACTATTGAAGGAAATGGTCTGTCTCTTTTGCTTTTGAAATTTGTAAATTGCAACTTGCCTGGTAAGGAAGAATATTAATAAGTGCAATCACTCATAGATGCTCATGGTATTGAATCAGGCATGGTTATTTATTTATTTATTTATTTATTTATTTATTTATTTATTTATTTATTTATTTATTTATTCAACTTATATGCTGCCCACCACCCAAAGGTCTCTGGACGGCTCACAGTCAAAACAATTAAAACAATTAAAACATTAAAATGCCAATAAATAATTAGAACAAAAAAGAACATTTAAGTACAAATACAATACAGTAAAAATTGCCATCAGGACCCACAATCTATGTTATATCAGGTAAAAAACTTTCGGAACATTTGTCTGGCGCCAAAATATTATCAACGTTGGCACCAGGCGGGTCTCACTCGGGAGGGTGTTCCATAGCCTGGGGGCAGCTGCCGAAAAGCCCCTATGCCTGCAAGCCATCCCTTTCACTTCCTTGAGGGATGACTCTTTCAGGAGGGCCCGCTGGCTGGATCTTAATTGCCAGGTAGGTTCATATGGAAGGAGGCAGTTCTTCAGGTATCTAGGTCCTAAGCCATTTAGGGCTTTAGATGTCAAAACAAGCACTTTGACTTGGGCTCGGGCAACAACTGGTAACCAATGCAGGTTGTACGGAATCTGTGTGATGTGATTCCTGACAGCCTCTCCACTCACCAGCCACACAGCACGATTCTGAACCAGTTGCAATCGCAGGACCATCTTCAAAGGCTGCCCCACATACAGCGCATTGCAGTAATCAATACAGGATGTTACCAGTGCATGCGTAACTGTCATGAGACTCCGCTCATCCAGGTAGGGTCGCAGTTGGTATTTTTTCCTCAGCTGAAAGGCACCTCTGGCCACCGAGTCCACCTGGGCTTCCAGAGTTAGACTGGGGTCCAGGAGCGCCCCCAAGCCCCGGACCCTGTCCCTTAGGGAGAGTGTGACCCCGTCCAGGACAGGGAGATGGCCCTCTAACCTGTCTGGCAGAGGACCGACTAACAACACTCCCGTCTTTTCTGGATTAAGTTTCTATTTATTAACCCTCATCCAGTCCATTATCTAACCTCTCTTCTCCTAGGCAGGCATGTTCCACTCCTACCAACATACCTTCCCCTACCCAGCACAATTCCAATGGCTGCCCCCTCCATTGCCCTCCCTCCTTCCTGTTGCCTCAGTTCCATTGTGGGTCCTTATCTAATTATACCTGAGGGCAACAAACATCCACCCATTCTCCCCCATCATCATCTCCCTATCCCCTTCATACCCATGCTATAGTTGTATGCCAAAGGTGTGCCAAGATAGCAAAGCTTAGCTGAAGGTTGGCTAAAGTAGCTAGAACTAACATATTTTTGGATCCAGCACTGTCATATGATTGGGGGATCCAGGAAGTTGTAATCTACGAAGGCAATGTTTTCTGGCTCTGATCATACACTGACTTCTTTTTTCGCTCTCTTCTCCTGAAGAGCTTTCCTGCACTTCCATAGTTACAGCCCTCCTCCCACCAACTGTTTTGAAGGCTGCCATGCTTAGTTTTGAGATTTTTATCTTTGTGTCCCACTCTGTGAGCGCTGCTGAGGAGCATTAGAATGCTACAATTCTAAAATTTCCTGGTGGGATGTCGAGTTCATTATTGGGTTTTTATTTATTCTGATGCTTATGCACTGTGAGTTGCCTCATGAAGGCTCTGGACTCTAAATTTATTTCCAGCAAATAAGTAAAAGGGCAGCTTCCTCACTCACTGACTCAGTTTCTTGGTGACGGCTCTGTCGTTTGGGGTAAATGGAACCCATGTCTCAGACCATCAGAACTGCAGAACTGCCCAAGGAAAGAGCAGTATTTCCCAAACTCACAAAGCTATCACACATGTAGGATTAAATTAAATATTTCCCAAAGGATGAATCTCTTTCTCCCATGTGTAAATTTAGCCCTGGAATATTCTTAAAGTAGGGCAGGGAGTAGATGAGTTTTCAAGTTTCAACTCACAGAGCTGCCAGCTCCTTCACTTAGGCTGATACTTCACATCCACCTCATCACTGTTCGCAGTCCCGCTTGGGACCAGTATGAAGTAATCTAACTGCACGTCCATTGTGGGATGAGGGGAGTTTATCCTGACCACGCCCCCTGAACTGTAATCTAAGCGGGACAAGAGATTCCCCTCCCTGGCCTCAGGAATCTGCTCCTCAGGCTTCTCATTCCAGGATGAGTGCCCGTGAGGTAAGGCTCGTCACGCAACTTGCCATTCTCCATCTAGTGACAGGAGTGTGAAATGCCATTCGGCAGTACATTCCCTATGGAATCAGCAATGCCGTGCAGAGAGATTAAAAGACAAATGCCTCAAACTTAGCTCTGTGACACATTGAAGGCATGGCTTTGGAGAATTGAAACATCAAAAAACGGAAGGTCAGGCCGAAAAATAAAAATGGAGAACAAAGGCATGGAAGTTCACATCTCATCATGGAATGAGGACATGCGGTAACAGTCATGCCGGTATCATCCACCACGTCCATGCGTACACGGGAACAGGGACAGAATCGGAAGAAGACCATGTGACTGTAACCAACATCAACATGTAACAAGCTTCCTCCCGGGACAAGAAAGGATGTGAAGTAACTATCTTACTGACTTCCCTGAGTAACTGTGTCCATAACAACACACCAAACTACAAAAAAGTAATACGTATTGTGTTTCCTGGCAGACAATAAATTGATCGGAAAACTTTCATCTGTATGAATTCTGAAAGTCAAACTACAGTACTCTTGAAGGCTCAAGAGCCTAGGGTTGTTAAAACCTGGATAACCTAACATTCCTGTGGTGTCACCGGTCCATTGTTTATTCATTACTTATCAGGCTGAAGCCATCAATTCCCACATGGAGAAGGAAATTTAATTTTCCCAATAACTGTGTCAATCAGGTCTTCCCTGTCTTGCCATCATCATTTAAAGCAATTAATAAAAGAGTTGTCCATTGCCTTGACTCTCAGCAGCAGCAGTAGCAGCAGCAACAACAACAACAACAACACACTTAAGTCATTTACACAACAACTGCAGTCCAGACTGCTCAAGCAGTATTGATTCATTTCATTTTATTTCATATTTAAACCACTTGGATAGACTAATGAATAAAAGGGGGATTATTAGAAGCACAATTAATAGCCCCATTGACTTCACAGGAGTTACTGCTGGTGGTGAGAATGAAAAATGTATCCTAAATACTTTGTTTTATCTGGAGGCTCCAGGAAATGTTTGTATGCACTCAAGATATCTTATAGATTGCATGGTGCTGGGCAAATTCAGCAGTCGTTCAGGAGTGATCATATTGATGGCTCTGGAGCGGTAGTATACCATGTGTCCACCAGAGTGTCAACAGGCGCGCCAACCAGATCAGCTGGTAACCCCTGGACATGATGAAACCAGCTGGACATGACGAAAAATGGTGGTTTGTTTTGTACTGTTTTTTGCTTCACTTTGTTTTGTTTTGTTTTTAATGGTTTTTTTTTGGGGGGGGGGAATCATCTCTACCAACAAGGTATCCTGGAAACCAATAGGATCCAGTAGCCTGCAGGGGTGGACCACCTTAATGGGTCCTTGCTCCCCACGGGGAAGGGCACCACTCTGAGGCTGCATTCTAACCACAACAAGGGGACTGATTCAAGGTCAGTCATAATTGGACCACCCTCCCTTTGTGAGAACGCCAGGACTAGTGTATGGCCTGTCACTTGGGTTGGGCTGTTGGCAAACCGGGAGATGTCTAAGGAAGCCATGGATTCCAAGAACTCAAGAGCTGAGTCCATCCCCTGAGCCTCCATAGGGATGTTGAGGCCACCCAGGAGAAGAACCTGGGGGGACTCAATAGCGCCCCTGAAACAAAGGCTACCAGGTTGACATGTGTAGGGCCTTTAGGCCTGAAATTTCCAACACAGAGAGCCTGATGACCTTGAAAGTGTCTTTATAAACAACGGCTACCCCAATCCCCTCTCTCCAGTCTATCCTCATGCTGGATGGAATAACTCGGGGGAAGTATTAATGATAAGGCTATTTCACCCTCAGAGCCCAAGCCAGGTCTTCCCCTTCATCCAGCTCCAGGCCATGGATGAGTTGAAATATATCTGAGGCCTTTAAGAGCATCAGGGACAGAGTGGAGAGGCAGCTGAACTGGTAACCTCAAGTCTGACGGTTGGGGACTTCAGATGTCTGACCCACTCCCATTCTCCTGCTGGATATAAACAAACAAACAGCAGATTCAGCAGAGTAACTAGAGTTGGGACTAACCATTTTAATTTGTGCTCCTGTTTTATTGTGGTGGGGGAGGGGGGACTCTAACATGGAGGAGCCTGTTTTAAGATTAAATAAACAAAATGTAATACTGTTCTTCTTGTCAGTCTTATTGAAGAAAGAGATTAGACTCTGCACAGATATAGGATGGGGGACACTTGGCTAGAGAATAGTACCTGTGAAAGGGATCTGGGAGTCTTGGTGGACCACAGATTGAACATGAGTCAGCAGTGTGATGCGGCGGCCAGGAAAGCCAATGCGATTCTTGGTTGCATCAACAGAACCATTGTGTCTAGATCAAGGGAGGTCATAGTACCACTCTATTCTGCTCTGGTCAGACCCCACCTGGAGTATTGTGTCCAGTTCTGTGTGCCTCAATTTAAAAAGGATGTTGACAACCTCAAGCAGGTGCAGAGGAGGGCGACCAGGATGGTTGAAGGTCTGGAAGAAATGTCATATGAGGAATGGCTTAGGGAACTGGGAATGTTTAACCTTTCAAAAAGAAGACTGAGAGGGGATATGATAGCTATATTTGAAAGGATGTCATATTGAAGAGGGAACAGGTTTGTTTTCCATGGCTTCAGAGGCTAGGACTCGGGGCAATGGTTTCAAACTACAGGAAAAGAGATTCCATTTGAACATTAGGAAGAACTTCATGGCATTTAGATCTGTTCGGCAGTGGAATATGCTGCCACAAAGGGTGGTGGAGTCTCCTTCTTTGGTGGTTTTTAAGCAGAGGCTGGATGGCCATCTGTCGGAAATATTGTGATGGGGTTCCCACATGGCAGGGGGTTGGACTGGATGGCCCTTGAGGTCTCTTCCAACTCTATTATTCTATGATTCTATGATTCTTTGACTCCTTCCTTCTTTACATGCAGAATCCTATTTCTCACTTTTTTTTTCGTCAGAGAAAACAGCAATGTTACCTTCATATGATCTCCCTTGATCAAAAAAATATTTTCTTTTGACCTTTTCTTTCCTTTTGTCAGAGCACACTCAGCACGGCTATAAATCTTCAGGTGGCTTGTCACGTTTCTTGAGAAACAAAATGACTCCAATCTATTTTCTCAAGCTGTACCATATTATTAAATTGTGACAGTGTTTTTTTTTCCTGGTTAAAAATAAAATAAAAATGTTTTGAGAAACGCATGTGTGTTGATAGAATGCATTTTACAAACTTTCTCCAGCAGCAGAGTTATTACAGAAAACAGAAAACATGCAATGTACAACTGTCGGGGGAAAAAATTATTTAACACAAATGATTCTCCATCATCTCCCAATTTGGTTATAAGATTTTTTTAAAAGCTAAATGTATGCTTTAAAAAAACATGCAGTAGTTTCACAGTCTGTTGCCTCATTGTCTGACTGTGATGTATAAAATGGAGGTAATGCACAGTCTACACAGGCAGGGTAGTAATGGGACAGTACATACAAACACATGCCCAGGGTCCAGACTAGCCTAAGTAGCTTTCATAATACAGTAATACCTCGCAAGACAAATGCCCCTTAAGCCCAAAAAATGGTAAGGAATGAATTGTCTGGGAATAAGAATACCTCGTAAAATGAATTTTCCTATAGGATGCTTCTCAAGACGAATTCAATGCATTCCTATGAAAAACCTGATTAAACTGTGTTTCGTAGGATGAATTTTTCATAGGACGAATTTACCCACACAACGAATAAAATTCAGCTTAAGGGGTACCACTGTATTGTAACAATCTCTTCCTTTTAATCAATGCTTAGTGGAAGCAAAGAGCTTCTGGCAGAGCAGCAGAGAGGAAGGAGCTGGTCAGAGGAGCACAGAACAAAGGGCAGAGCTAACTTCTTCTTTTTGCAGGAGCAAGGGGCGGAGTTTTAGCTTTAAATAGCTGCTACCAGCAGTCTCTCAGTCCTCTTCTGGCAGAGCAGCAGAGAGGAAGGAGCTGGTCAGAGGAGCACAGAACAAAGGGCAGAGCTAACTTCTTCTTTTTGCAGGAGCAAGGGGCGGAGTTTTAGCTTTAAATAGCTGCTACCAGCAGTCTCTCAGTCCTCTTCTGGCAGAGCAGCAGAGAGGAAGGAGCTGGTCAGAGGAGCACAGAACAAAGGGCAGAGCTAACTTCTTCTTTTTGCAGGAGCAAGGGGCGGAGTTTTAGCTTTAAATAGCTTATAGAAATGCGCCTACGGCGCGTGCAAACTAAAAAAAAAAAAATTCTGGGTTTAATTGAGTTCCCAAGCCAAGCAACTCCTCAGGAGGTCCTACACTTCCTGACGTGCTTGTAGTTGGAGTAGAAGTGCTTTAGCGGCCCCTACACTGTTAGATTTTGACTAAACAATAAAAGAAGTAAAGAGTCTTACTAGATTAAAAAAAAAGTGCAAGTTTACATTTTTGAGACCTTGAATACATTTTATTGTAATCGTTAAAATGGAGTTGCAGGGAAAAGTTACCTGCAGTACTTGTGCCATGTTTGTTATCTTGACAGAGCGTGTGCAGAACTACATCTGCTGCAAGTGCAAGCTGGTAGCGCTATTGGAAGAGAAGGTCCAGCAGCTAGAGGCTCGCATAGTGGACCAGCAACATATTAAGGAGCTTGAGCAGTTCCTGGACAGAGCGGAAGAGACTATCCAGGTCCAAGAAGAGACAGGGCACACTTCAGAGGAGGAAGTCACTCCCCCAACTCAGGAGGTGGATGGGTGGAGGAATGTGACTCAAAGGAGTAGAAGGCCAAGGCATCGCTCAGAGAGTCTCATCTTGCACAATCAATTTGAAGCTCTTTCCCTCAGCACACCTCATGAGGCACACATAGAGGAAGAAGTGGTTCGCCGGAGGATCTCTCCCTCATCACTATTGATGAGATACAAGATCAGGTACATGTTGATGAGCAGGCTGCAGGAGAGAAGCTCATTGTGCTAGGGGATTCTATCATTAGAAATACGGAGGGATGGATTTGTGAGGAGCATGATAACCGGATGGTCACTTGCCTGCCGGGTGCAAAGATTGCAGACATCACCAGAAATATAGATAGCTTGTTAGAGAGAACTGGGAAGGAGCCAGTGGTCATGGTTTTTCGGTACCAATGATGTCGGGAAGGCCAAGCGGTCAGTCTTGGAAGCCAAATTCAGGTTGCTAGATAGAAGATTGAAGTCCCGGGCTTCCAAGGTAGCATTTTCAGAAGTGCTACCTGTTCCCCGTGCAGGTCCCGCCAGGCAGGCAGAACTCAGAAGCCTCAATGCGTGGATGAGGCGATGGTGTCGAGAGGAGGGCTTTAGATTTGTCAGGAACTGGAGAACATTTTGGGACAAGCCAAATCTCTTCAGGAGGGATGGGTTGCACTTGAACCATGATGGGACCAGATTGCTGGCTCTCAACCTCAAAAAGGCAGCAGAGCAGCTTTTAAACTGATAACTGGGGGAAAGCCGACAGGAGCTGTGTGGCATCCGGTTGAACACCTCATCCTCGGGAATGAGGTTGGAGAGGGTAGAGAATCACATAGAGATGACATAGCAAGTATTAACTCTGGCAGAATAGTGGAATGTGACAGTTCGTCTACTGAAAATAAAAGCTGTGGGGGGAGAAGAACAAGGCAGCAGCTGTTGCGGGACCCACTGTACAAGTGCTTCTACGCCAATGCTCGAAGCCTCCGAGCAAAGATGGGAGAACTTGAACATCTGGCAGCTAGGGATAACATTGATATAATAGCCATAACAGAAACCTGGTGGAATGTGGAGAACCAGTGGGACACAGCAATCCCAGGCTATAAACTCTATAGAAGGGATAGAGAGGGGCGGGTTGGAGGAGGAGTGGCCATCTATGTCAAAGAAGGCATAAAATCCAGCAGAATGGAGATTGACAGAGGGTCTGATATAGAATCACTGTGGGTTAAACTACCAGGTCCAAAGAGTGATATGATAGTTGGAGTATTCTATCGTCCACCAGATCAAAAACTTGAGGGGACCTTGAAATGAGGAGAGAAATCATGGAGGTGGCTAAGAGGGATAGGATAGTAATCATGGGGGACTTTAATTATCCCCACATTGACTGGGCCAATGCGAGCTCCGGGCAAGAAAGAGAAACTGGGTTTCTCGACTTGCTGAATGACTGTGCCTTAGAGCAACTTGTCATGGAGCCCACCCGAGAACAGGCAACTCTAGATCTAATATTGTGTGATACTCAGGACCTCGTCAGGGATGTGAATGTCACTGAGCCTCTGGGGAACAGTGACCATGCTGCAATTACCTTTGCCATGCATGTCGGAGGAAGAGTGTCAACCAAATCAGACATAAAAACCCTTGATTTTCGAAGGGCAAACTTCCCTCAGATGAGGAACCTAGTTAGAGAGAAACTGAAGGGGAGGGTTAGAAGAATCCAATCTCTTCAGAGTGCATGGAGCCTGTTTAAAACAACAATAATAGAGGCCCAGCACAAGTGCATACCACAAAGAAAGAAGAGCTCATTTAAGTCCAAGAGGACACCGGCATGGTTAACGAGTGGAGTTAGAGAGGCTCTAAAGCACAAGGAGAGGTCCTTCTGTAAATGGAAATCCTCCCCAAACGAGGAAAATAAAAAGGAACACAAACTCTGGCAAAAGAAATGTAAAAAGATGATAAGGGAGGCAAAGAAAGACTTTGAGGAACGCATGGCTAGCAATATAAAGGGTAATAATAAAAGCTTCTTTAAATATGTTAGAAGTAGAAAACCTGGCAGAGAACCAATTGGGCCCCTGGATGGTGAGGGAGGAAAAGGGGAGGTTAAGGAGGACTTGGATATTGCAGAGAAATTGAACGAGTTCTTTGCGTCTGTCTTCACGACAGAGGACCTTGAGCGGATTCCGCTGCCTGAGCCGCCCCTCTTGACTAAAGAATTAAATCAAATACAGGTTAAAAGAGAGGAGGTTTTAGGACTAATTGATAAATTGAGGATTAACAAGTCACCGGGCCCAGATGGCATCCACCCAAGGGTTATTAGGGAACTGAGAAATGAAATTGCAGATCTCTTAACGGTAATATGCAACTTGTCTCTTCAAACGGCCACAGTGCCGGAGGACTGGAGGATAGCGGATGTCACACCAATTTTTAAAAAAGGAAGGAGGGGGACCCAGGAAACTACAGGCAGTTAGCCTTACATCTGTCCCAGGAAGATGGTGGAAGGCCTCATCCAAGAGAAAATCTTAAAACACATAAAAGAACAAACCTTGCTGAGAGAAAATCAGCATGGCTTCTGTAAGGGTAAATCTTGTCTTACAAACCTCTTAGAATTATTTTGAAAAGGTCAACAGGCACGTGGATTTGGGTGAACCGGTGGATATAGTCTATCTGGATTTTCAAAAGGCTTTTGACACAGTCCCTCACCAAAGGCTGCTGAGAAAATTGCATAGTCAGGGGATAAGAGGGCAGGTCCTCTTATGGATTGCGAACTGGTTGAGATCCCGGAAACAAAGAGTAGGTGTCAATGGGAAATTTTCACAATGGAGAGAAGTGAAAAGCGGTGTGCCCCAGGGCTCGGTCCTGGGACTGGTGCTTTTCAATCTGTTCATAAATGACCTGGAGACAGGGATAAACAGTGTGGTGGCCAAGTTTGCAGATGACACAAAACTTTTGCATGTGGTAAAAACCAGAGAAGATTGTGAAGAGCTCCAGAAGGATCTCTCCAAACTGGGGGAGTGGGCTGAGAAATGGCAAATGCGTTTTAATGTAACCAAATGTAAAGTAATGCATATTGGGGCAAAAAATCCAAACTTCATCTATCAACTCATGGGCTCTGAGTTATCCGTGACGGATCAGGAAAGAGATCTTGGTGTGTTGGTGGACAGCTCCATAAAGGTGTCTCCCCAATGTGTGGCAGCAGTGAAGAAGGCCAATTCCATGCTAGGGATTATCAAAAAGGGGATTGAAAATAAAACAGCCAACATTATAATGCCGTTATACAAAACAATAGTAAGGCCCCACCTGGAGTATTGTGTACAATTCTGGTCACCGCATCTCAAGAAAGACATAGTGGAACTGGAAAAGGTGCAGAAGAGAGCGACTGAAATGATTACTGGGCTGGGGCACCTCCCTTATGAAGAAAGGCTAAAACAATTGGGCCTCTTCAGTCTGGAAAAAAGGCGCTTGAGGGGGGATATGATTGAGACATACAAAATAATGCAGGGTATGAGTAAAGTGGATAGAGGGAAGCTCTTCTCCCTCTCTCAAAATACCAGAACTAGGGGACATACACTCAAATTGAGTGCTGGGAGAGTAAGAACTGACAAAAGAAAATATTTTTTCACCCAGCGCGTTGTAAGTCTATGGAACTCCCTGCCACAGGATGTGGTGATGGCATCTGGCCTGGATGCCTTCAAAAGGGGATTGGACAGATTCCTAGAGGAAAAGTCCATCACGGGTTACAAACCATGATGGAGATGTGTAATCTCTAGGCTTTAAACCAGGGTACTTCAAGGGCCAGATGCAGGGGAGTGGTATCAGGAGACAGATATCTAGTCTCATGCGCTCCCAAACGCATCTGGTGGGGCCGCTGTGAGATACAGGAAGCTGGACTAGATGGGCCTTTGGCCTGATCCAGCATGGCTCTTCTTATGTTCTTATGTTCTTATGTAAAGAGGATAAGGTCAAGGTTTCAAAAAGTTACTTTTCAGAAGTAAGTTTTATTACTACCCATTACTCTCATTACTACCTATCTAACCCAGTCAATGAAGACTTTGAGAGTTATAGACCACGAAAAATAAATTTTTCAAAACTCTTTTTTTATTTCTTAGCAAAGATGATAAAATTTCTTTTCAGAAATACACCAATGTATTGGAAGTTAGGGTGATCCTTTTCAGGGTTTTCTAGGTATAGAAATGTCTGTGAAGATTCTCAGTCCTCCAGGTGAGGTTATCTGGAAGTTGAGTCATGGCAACTGGACATTTTTTTCTCGAGAGACCGAAATGTTTTGTTATGCATCCAAGCAGCTTTGTGACAAAGCTGCTTGGATGAGTAGCGAAACATTTTGCTCTCTTAAGAAAAGAAGTACAATTACCATGAGTCAGCTTCTAGAGGTATAGAAATGGTTCCCTAATCTCTTCTCCTGTCACTGCCCAGAGATTGTGCAGGTGGCCCGAGATGACACAGGCTGACTCTTCTCCTGGGTTGCCTTGTTTACAGGGATATCAATACAACTTCAGCTAATTTATCCGAATCCATGTGAACTCAGCTTCTTGGTTTTCAGATGGAATTTAGATGAAATAAAAGGAGGACCACTACAGTGTTGTCTTGATGTCTTGGAAACAGGCAGATTGATAGCTGGGAGGTCCATGAGGATGTGGTTTTCTGCTGGGAGATAAGACTCGAGCAGGGCCGTTTTTCTGTACAATGATCAAAAGCACGTGATTCTGAGAAAATTAGTATAGTATCCATTTGCTGGAACCTACAAGATTATTTAGCCTAAACCAGATGTGACCTTCTTAGGTGGTTACTTCACATCCCATTCGTTCCTCCTTGCTGTCCTGCTTGGGACTGGTATAAAAAAACTTACTTCACATCCATAGCGTGAGAGCAAAAAGTTTTCTCAAAAAGGACATCCAGGGTTGACCCTGTCATAGGGCAGGCTAAGACATTTCCTACCCTCCCTGATATCTGACATATGGAAAGAGTTCCACTGTTTGTCTAATGGTAGATGCCTGCATTGTCACAAAATTGTTATTAACTTCACAATACAGTAGGACCCCCATATCCACTGATCCATTATCCACTGATTCAGTTAACCACGGTTGGCAGAGGAAAAAATTAATAATACAGCAGCTGTAAAGCAAGCTATTGTCACAAATAGCATCTGTAAAGCAAGCTGTCAGGAAACAGCAGCTTGGAGGTAGGTGGGCAGGTGTTCTCTCTTATCCATGGTTTTCATTATCCACGGGAAGGCCTGGAACCAATCCCCAGCGGATACTGGGGTCCTACTGTAATTCGATGTACTAGATGTCAGGCTGCCACCTTTGAATCTAGGAGCTTAGACATGCAAAGGCTCTAGCTTAGGGCATTTAATGGGTCTGGGGTAGCTACCAAGTTTATGGAGGATAGAGATCCACCAAACCTTAAGCGCAGAGATTACCATGGTAATAAGTCTGAATCTAGTCAAGTGTTTCATGTTCCACTCCGAATCTTGGATTGTTCCACATTTCCGGCAATGCCTGTGAGACGAGGGAGGCACTCAGATGCTGCCCAACAACCCATTGAGATGGTGGCATCTGCTGTTCCGCACATTTTTGCTTTGCCTCAAACTTATCTATTTAGCAGCAAATATTTTTATTTATTTATTTTTATTTATTATTGGATTTCTATCCCGCCCATCTTCCCGGTCCCTCTGAAGCCTCCATTATCTTCTGAAATAGCATCCTCTCAGAGCTCAGGGAAGTGAGGTTTTGTAGAGCTTCTAAAACGACAATAAATATGCCAGGCACCCTAAAAGGATATGCCCCAGGAATGTGTACTGGTTCTATGTGCATACATAGCAACAAGGCATTCCAAGACATGTTGTTTCCAGGTAGAGCAGGGCTCTCCTAGTAATATGATTTTTTTATTGCAAGGAATGAGGTGAGTGGCTTAGAGGCTTTCCTTTCTCTTGTCCCAAACTTAGCTCAGTTTTGGTCCTGTGTTCCTGGACTAGTGGAAGCAAGACACTCATTGGGCCATTACTTCGGAGAGCAGCATGCCCTGAGTTGGTGCTGTGAAGAGCAACTTCTCTGGGATGAAACATAATCCTGTATTAGAATTCCAGGGAGGGTTGAAACAAAGATGGTTTCTATGGCCGTTACTTCACGAACCGCTTGCTTCGTGGCAAGCCCTCATTTCTGTGCGAATCGATCGTTTCAGTCCGCATGCTCCTCCTTTTTGGCTGCAATGCCACCCCGACCACGCCCCCTTTACCGTGCTCCAAGCGGGGTGAGTGGTTCCCCTGCCAGCGGCCGGGAATCTTTTCGCTTCGCATCTCGCTTCGCTCCCAACGTCACGTGTGGACTTGTGTTTTTTTTATAGTTACTTTTGCACCGAAATATCGATGCATCGATATTTCGGTTAATTGATGCATCGATACACCGAGTTAATATTTTTTTTAAATAAAAGGAGGGTGGAACCGGACGTTGCAAAGCAGTTTTCTAATGCGAAGGGAGCATGTGAGGTAGTAATCGATTCTGTCCTAGAAATGCTCCGCGTGAGTACTGAGAAACAGGAGTGGGATCGAAGGGAGAGCACATGACCGCCATCGAATTCAAAGCAAAGGCAATGCTGCTGCAAAGCAATGCACTTCGTGAAGTAACAGCCTATAAGGCATGTAGAGAGGATGGAGCCCATGAGAAAAGGGGAGGGGAGGGAAGCAATAAAGGATGAGGACTTTTCATACCAACAGGACATGTGCCAATGGTATCGGTCTACAAGAGAACTACCTTCTCCTGTCTCATTTCAGAGCCCTGCCAAGATTACAGTTGTCCCCCACCCTTTTGCGGTCCATATACTGCAGTCCCGGTATATTGTGGGTCCGCAGTATATGAAAAAAAGCCCCCCCCCCGGGATAAGGAGGAAAGGCCTATCCAGGCCCATCGAAGGCCCCCAAAGTGAATCTCCACAAGCCGGAAGTGACTTCCAGTAAACCGGAAGTGACCTCCAGATCACTAGAAAGCACTTTGGGGGTCTCTGGGAGACTGGAAAGCCCCTTGCAGGCCCATTTGGGGCAGCACCAGGCCTGGGATAAACACAAGAGCCCCCAGAGAGCCTGCCCACTCCCGACCAGACCCAGCATCCACATATTGTGGATTTTCAATTATTGTGGGTCAGGTCGGTTCCCTAACCCCTGCGATAGGTGGGGGTTTACTGTATTATCACAGCTGAGCAGAACTGGTCTTGAAGCTATGATCTGCTGGCAGAACAATGAAAAGGGGGAAAGAGGAGACGGGAGAAACTGAGCCGTGCCTGAGTCAAACCTTTTCTGTCCCAGCCATGAAGCAAGCACAAAGCTAGCCAAGGCAACAGTAAATAATTCCCAGTGTCCAGAGGTTAGTGGGCATTTAAATTCAGCACAGCTTTAGCTGGTATATGGATAGGTCCAGCTGCCTCTTGGCCATTTGGCTCAGTGAGGACTGAACGTTAAAGGGAACAAAAGCTTTCAGGGGAAGAGATGGAAGGGGGGAAATGCAAAACATATGCTCCACAAGTGTATGGGGTTCAGCCCATCACAGATCCCACACAAGCTCTCAATTTAATTTGTAAATTGAAAAGTACCAGACTGTCCCGGCAAACCTTGCTCCTGGACAAAGGGTGGTGGAGTCTCCTTCTTTGGAGGTTTTTAAGCAGAGGCTGGATAGACATCTGTCGGAAATATTGTGATGGGGTTCCTGCATGGCAGGGGGTTGGACTGGATGGCCCTTGAGGTCTCTTCCAACTCTATGATTCTATGATTCTATGATTCTATGGCTGCAAGCAAGCTATTATCCTTCCACCCTGAACATGCTGTGACAAAACCCTGGAAACAGGAGTAATGAATCTACAAATCATCAGCCAATCCCAGCAGGAGGGCGGGGAATGGTATGATATAAAAAGGGTGGAGCCTAATCAGTTGAAAAAGTTCAGTGAAGTTCAGTTAAGTGGAAGGTTTTGAGAGTGAGTGCTGGGAGAGAGCACTGTTCTCTGAGAGTTCTGTCAGGCAGTGAGGGCTATACTGTTTACTAGTTATTAAAGACAGGGAGGCTTGTATGTTAAAGGCAACGCACACCATCCTCAGACATTGTTATATTTATTATTTTCTTAATAAACTTTGTTCTTATTTTTATATTCTACATCTGAGTCTGTCCCAATTCATGAGGCCATGATTTTAAAAGGTGGCAGCATTACCAAGTGAATAAAAGGTGGCAGCATTACCATTTCCAACACAATTACACGTGTAAAGGGGAGGTGTCGTCACAATTTAGTGGCACAGCAGTGGGATGTCAAAATAAACCCAATTGTGCCTTTGAAAACTCAGTCTGTGAAAGGTGTGACGTCACACATGCCTCTGTTCATTCTTGTGTTACCTAATGCTTCTTGTTTTCTAGAGCTGATAGGGCAGCCAAACCTGTCCTGCAATGTCAGGTGGGAAGGAACTGCCCCTCTCCACTGCCTGGCCTTGGAGAAGAAATGACACCCCCCCCAAGGTAGCACTTCCACACTTTATGCATATGCCATATGTGAAAAAAGAAGTACAGTAGACAGCAAGAGGCTCTAGTGCAGTGGTTCTCAACCTGTGGGTCCCCAGATGTTCATGGACTGCAACTTCCAGAAATCCTGGCCAGCTCAAGTAGTGATGACTTCTGGGAGTTGCAGTCCAGGAACATCTGGGGACCCACAGGTTGAGAGCCACTGCTCTAGTGCGAGGTGACCCCTGCCCCTTGCCCTGCCCCCACTCCCTCTCCAGCTCCTAAGGGTCATCTTGGAGCCAGGGCAGAAATGGGGGCCTGCAGAAACATTGCCTGAAACTGTAGCACAAGAAAGAGCTCTGAATATTCTCCATCCCTGGTATCCCTTGAGCCTCACAATATCCCTCCCTGTCTGCTCCAGGGACAACTGGGTGGGTAGGCCCACAGCCACAGGCTTCCTCTTATGACAGCCCCAGACGGGTAGGGAAGTGGCACATGGTGGCAGGTTGAAGAGTGGCCATACCCTTGGAGGTGTGGCAGCCGTGGTGGCGACAACAGCCTCATTCTGGCCACCCCTCTGCTCCTCATCACCTGAGACAATCGCTTCAACGTGGCTGATGGGCACCGCAGGCCTTGGTGCTAATGTTCAGATTAAAAACTAGGGTGAAGTCTTTTGTTGCCCAGTCTTCCACATACCACTTAGAAGTAAGTCCCATTGAATCCAATAGGTCTTACTCTTAGTTTACTGGGTATATACTATATAAATAGTATACAGTGGTACCTCGACTTACGAATTTAATCTGTTCTGCTCTTAAGTTGAACTACTCTTAAGTCAGGGTACCTATCTAAAAAAAAATTAAAAAAATAAAATAAAAAATAAAAAATGACAAAAAAACAAGGTAAGTCGAGCAGACCATATCTAAAATTTGTAAGGCAGCAGTTAAAATGCCAACAGTTTTCTCCTCTTAAGTCAAATTGCTCTTAAGCCGAGCTGGTCTTAAGTCGGGGTACCACTGTATACAGTAACCATAAACTTCTGTATAGGTCTCTCTACACTGCAAATGGTAGTATTTACCATTGGTTTTAATATTGGATATTAAATGTGAGCAGATTTCTATAGAATTATTTTATCTCACATATTTTAAACATGTTTTAAACAGCAGCTACTTATTCTTTTACAATAAGTAGAAACACTGGCTGAGGTGGAAGCACCTGGCCAGGCTTCATGGGGCAAAGCCCACCTAGCATTGCCAGCTGGTCGTGTTTCACCAACCAGCTTCTTCACAGTGGCTGGGGACCCCTTCTGCAAGGAGATCTGGAATGCCTTCTAGGACTGCAATGACATAGGAGAGAAATGTACTGTCAGAACCCTGACCCTTTGGATTGTGGCATATTTTCTCTCCCAGCTTGATAGCTCAGTAGTTTAAGTGGGAGCCAGAAGTTAGAAGTTCAACTTTCCTCTCTGCCTCCTTCACAGGTGCTGAGTGTAAGGAGGAGGAGGAGGAGGAGGAGAAGAAGAAGAAGAAGAAGAAGAAGAAGAAGAAGAAGAAGAAGAAGAAGAAGAAGAAGAAGAAGTTAGTCTGTGGAACTCCCTGTCACAAGATGTGGTGATGGCATCTAGCCTGGATGCCTTCAAAAGGGGATTGGACAGATTCCTGGAGGAAAGTCCATCACAGGTTACAAAGCATGATGGAGCTGGTGGGGCCACTGTGAGATACAGGAAGCTGGAATAGATGGGCCTTTGGCCTAATCCAGCATGGCTCCTCTTATGTTCTTATATTCTGATGAAGAAGAAGAAGAAGAAGAAGAAGAAGAAGAAGAAGAAAGAAAGAAAGAAAGAAAGAAAGAAAGAAAGAAAGAAAGAAAGAAAGAAAGAAAGAAAGAAAGAAAGAAAGAAAGAAAGAAGATCCTCCCCTGTTATCAGAAATTTTGACAAAGATATGAGTAGTACTTTTCATTCCTTGGCAAATGTTCTGTGCATAGCCACCTAGTGAGATGACTCCAGGAACAACCTGAACCACTGAGAAATGGCTGTTTACATTCTCACAGGGCTGATGCATACGGGGTTGAACAATCTAGTTCCTTGAACAGAAAAGGTCCGAGTTCTGAAACCAATATACACAGTGAACTCAATTGCTCTCCAGGGGAGTAACCTGCAGTCAGCTCCCTTCTGAAAGGTCTCATTTAAATGACTCCAAACGTCACCTTGAAAATAGCCCCATCGTGCTCAAAATTTATATACTAATTATATGCGTCTGCAAACTGTGAAGACTGCCAGTCGTTTTAATGCTCTAGCATGCATTATTAACAAAGCCCTAGTTCTCTAGGCTGCACCTCAGAGATACAGAATCTTGTTAGGGGATTTTTCTTTTTTTCTTTTTTAAAAAGAAAACTCCTTTATTCCATCCTTTCACTGACACATTCACATCAAGGAAAGCATAGTGGAAATATCAACAATAAATGGCATTTCCAGTAATGAAGGAGTAAACCTGGATATCCACAGGCCCGTTTCCTTGGCAACTGAATGGCACAATCGGAATTTCTCAACTGTAGCACCATTAGAGAGGCATTTTTTTCCAGGAGGAGGAGGAGCAGAAGGAGAAGAATTAAGGTTGGTGTATATGTGCCTATGTAGGTGCTTCCACTGACTAATAAAAAGAAAGTGAGGCAGTGACAGGAGGGGGAGGGAAACGGTGTCAGGCAGGGGTTTTCCTCACATATATAGCCTCAAGGAAGCAAACTGGGACAAGGTGAAGCACACAAAAGCTGCCCTCATAAACCTCCTGATTGCAATCAGCTCTTTAGAGCCCTATCACACTTAGGTTTCGAATCGCCTTTTGCTTAAAGTCAAATCACCTTAAAAATCACCTACCGCATTTCCAATCGCTTTTTCTGCAGAGCCCCCTTGGCCACAACCCGTTATGTCCGCTTTCTTGCGTGTTTTTTTTAAACCGATTTCTAGACCACTTTTTGAAGCGATTTGGCTGAAACTGTGGACACCATGCACCTGTTTTTTTCCGGGTTTCCCCCTCTGTATGCCTTATCCTGCCATTGGAAAAGCGGGAAATTAACTACATTACTTAGAATGGAAGAACAATGGCATGACGTTACCCTAAAAAAGTATATTCCGAAATAGAAGCAGATGATGGGGAAATGATGGACAAAATCAGAACAAAAAGTGGTTTAGCAAGTGCGGAATGCTGAAGTGCTTCAGTGACCACATGGTCGGGGAAGGGCAGAAAGTGATTCAAAACAAAAAGCTTGAAGTGTGGTAGCATTCTTTTAAGTTCTGAGACTGAGAAGATGGCTGATGCAGGAAGAAGCTCAAGTGAAAAAAGCCACTTCCCTCTCTCTGGCAAGAATTTCAATGGCAAGGTGCAAATAACTTCCCCGAGAAAACATGGGTAGGATGACAACCAGGTGGACTGCAACTATCATTTGGTTTGTTTGAGCCTTCTATGCTCTTTCCTAATATTGTGTAGCTAGCTGGATAACTCAGTGGTTTAGGTCTCTGGCTGTAGAGACAGAGAGTTGGGAATGGAGATGGGCACCTCATGAAAAACGACACACTGTTTTGTCATTTTGTAAGCTTTCGAAACATTACAAAACAAAACAGGACACAGCGTTTTGTTACAAGACGAAATGAAATGCTTCTTTTCCCCTTTGAAAATGAAACATTTCATTACTCTGTAAAATGGCTCCAATGTAAAAAGCTACCCACGAAATTGGGTGCCTCTAGGACCTAGGGGAGCCATTTTATAGCGCAGGGCTGTCTAACTTTGAACAGGCTGAGGTCTACTTTTTCTGGCTCAAAGTGCCTGAGGGCTACTACACTAAAACCTCTACTTACGAATTTTATCCGTTCAGAGCAAGAAGGGTGGGAGGAAGGAATTCTCCAGGGGAGAAGAAGAGGGAAGACATCACCACACAAAGGAGGTGGATACACCTGCGCCCCCGCCTCTCACTGCCTCCTCCCCTCCCTCTGCTCCACACTAGCGACTCCGCTGGTCATGAGACAGTGGCATGCCAATCATCTGGCCTGGAGGGGGAGCAGGGGACTGTGTCATGGCCCTTGAGCTGCCCCACTCGGCTGAGACAGTGGGCTGGCAGACCCAGAACTTTGCTGGAGCAGTGGTGGTCCTTGGCGTGGGGGAGGGAGTGGTGGAGAACTTATCCCCTCACTTTTTAAATTGATGGCTGGCGGGCTACTTTTGAATCCTTTGCGGGATACTGGTAGCCCACAGTCTACCTGTTGGGCAGGCCTGTTATAGGGTAACAAATCATGTTGTTTTGTTTCCTTTCGTTACAATTTATTTTACAAAAATTCATTTAAAAACGAAACAAACTGAACCGCTAGTAGAAACAAAACAAAACAAAACAAAACTCTGTTTTTCTGTTCCAGGCCCATCCCTAGTTGGGATTATGACTCCCCAGTGTGTGTCGCCAAAGGGGCAGCCTGTGTGACCTTCAGGAAGCTACACAGTCCCAGGATGTGCCCTCAGAAAGAAGGGAATCATTGGCCCCTTTCTGAATACCTTCTACCAGGAAAACACTGGAAAGGCTCCCTGTAAGTCACAATCGAACGCAATGCTAATCTTGCTTCCTTGGCAGCAGGTGAGACATACTGTCTATGTAGCTAGGAATTTCTCCGTCTTCTCTTTGGGATGTCATTGGCTAAAGGGCCTTTGGTAAGCTCTTGCTATTTCAGCCTCAGTCCATATCACTCAAATTTGCAGTATGAAGAGAATAATACAGATAGACAAGAATACAGGCCTTTTCTGAAGGCCACTGAAACACTTTAAAGTCTGGGAATGCTGTGTTTGCATTCACTCATAAATGTCAAGTGTACCTGACAGGCTGAAGTGATACCAGAGACCATGTAGATGATGGTGATTTTTTTTGAAAAGTTTAAATTTTTTAGAATCAAAACCTTGCCACCCAAAGGAAACATTAGATAATATATTGAATGAATTAGCTTACATAGACTGCTACCGCACTTTAGATTTGAAATGCATTTTCTGTAAAGACAAATCACCTTAAAAATCACTATCCACTTTTCAAATTGCTTTTTCTGAAGAGCCCCCTTGGCCACACCCATTTTTTGACCGCTGTGTCAGTTTTTCTTGCGGCGACCACTGGGGGTGGTATTTTTTTAAAATCGGTTCCTGCACCCCTTTTACAGCGATTCAGTTGTATTTGCGGACATACTACGCTGACTTTTTGGTTTCCCCCCTGTTTCTGCCGTTTCCCTGTCGTAGTTTAAAGCGGTTCAGCCAAGTGTGAATGGGGAAGACGATTACTAAGCAACCACTGAAATGCGGACTGCCAAACCGCTGTAGCGACCACGTGGCCACGGGAGGAGATAAGGTGATGCAAAATAAAAAGCGGCTGCTCAAGGAAGTGCAGTAGCGGCCAGAAAAAAAGAGTGCCTCACCATCCCTCATTCCTCTCTGTTTTTCAGGCTGGTGGCTTTTATGCTCTGCTTTCAAACACACTGTGATTTGTTTTTCCTACGCCATACCAGATTCCTAATGAACATCAAAGGAGTTTTTCCAAGACTGACCATATCAGTGCAAAGCCTTCGTTTCAACACAAATAGAAGTGGTTAATTATAGTGTATCAAGTGGAAACGCACTTGGGTTTTTGGTATCTTGCCAGTTCTTTCCTCACATCATTTTTCTTGTCAGCATATTAAAACCCAAAATACTTTTCCCCCTGGAACAACTTAGAAAAGGTGACATGTTGTTGTCACTGAAGCAGTAGCAGTCAGTTTTTTTTTTTTTTTTTGCTTTCTCCATCGGAATGTGTACTGTACATCCTTCTTTACACCGAAGGAAAGTAAATATGTATAAATAGACACACTGGAAGTTTGGTTTTTTCCTCCCCTATTGCCAGTTGCCTTACATCAGGTAGTAATGTACATGCAGTCTCGCTGTTGTTAATGCCTGTTGCTCCAGAGGACGGCATACTTAGGGTGCTTTTACACGATTCCTAAGATCCGCTGGCAACTTAAATTCAGACCAGAGATCTTGGGGGTTTGTCGCTCTTCCTGTGTTCTCAACCCCCCGCACTCCCTTGCTCCTGTCTGCGTGATGGGAGGGGAGGAAAAGGGAGAAAAAATGCAGGCTCACCTCCGCTCTGCTGTCGGGAGCTGCTCCGGGAAGCATTCCAGTCTCTTAAAGGGGCGGGGGGGACCAAACAAACACAAGGCGAGGAGAGCCCGGCACTCACTGCTTTGCAATCAGGATCAAAAATTTTCACCTTCGGAGACCAGGTACTTGGAAAATGAGCTGGGACGCGCTTAGGTGGGCATGGCCGTACTTAAGTTTTTTAAAAGTCTGGAGCTGGTGCGAAAACATTTTTAAGTTCCGGATCTGGGAGCCCTTTGCCTCGGATTTTAGGGGTCGTGTAAAAGTGCCCTATATTTTTGGAATGCTCTCACATGCTTCTTCTCACAGTGGGGGGAGAACTGTTAAATCAGCAGTGGGTTTTAATTTGAACTTTGCTAGAACTATTCATGGTGCCGCACCTATTTTGAAGATAATGTTCAGTGCTTTGAGGAGCTTTCTGTCAAGTTAGTAACTTAGGCCAAGCTCTGGAGTGGATTCACTGCCCCTGTGAAATGGGAGTCAGCAGCCTCCTTATAAAAGAAAGAGGTATACAATGTAATAGGCATAACTAAAATTGTCCCAAGTAGACTTGGGAGAGCCATGGCCAGTGTGATGTCATGGTAGGAATTTTGGACTGGGACCTAGGAGATCTGGATTCTAGTCCCAACTGAGTCATGAAATCCATTGAGTAACCTTGAGCCAGTCACCTTCTTATGGCATGGTCCACCTCATAGAGTGGTTACAAAGATAGAGAAGAGATAAACACCTTGAGATGATGCGGGTGGAAGGCAGCCATGAAAATTTGGAATATCCTCAACTCAATCTAATGTTTCTCAAGATTCCTGAGGGAGAAAGAACGAACAACAGCTAGGGAAGGACCTGGGAAGTACATTGTAATTCTGAAAGACTGAGGAAAGCTCCTAGAGCCCCCATTTTGGGGAGCTGTCATAGAAGAATAACTTTTTTGAGCTCTATATGTGTTTGAGGCTAAATGTATGCAGTACATATGTGAAACAATTATTACTTTGAGGGCTATGGTTAATCCTGTGCTCCCACAGCACAGATACTAATCACAGCTTAATCAGGACCAAAACTTGGACCTACGAATTTTTGTTTTTCATAGGAGAATTGGAGAACCTTGCGAAAGGAATGACCTCAGACCAGGCAAGAGTAGAGGAATGTCTCTTCTGCTGCACCCTCAGCTTATAAAAAGCATTTGGTTATTAGGCAGCAACATTTAAAAATCAGAGACCATAGATTCTAAGTACAAGATATCGAATAATATAAATTATTCATACGAGCTAGACTCTTGCCTCATTGAGATGTTAGAAAGCACATTGTAATTCTGAAATATTGAGAAAACATGTTAGAAATAATAGGCTGCCCTCTGTTTCCAGTCACCTTATGCATGAGTGCTGGCTGTAGTGATGTGGCAGGAGATAGAAGTTCAATCTGTACAGTCTATCCTCAGAGAATCTCAGCTTTCTAGCCACGCTGCAAGTACAGAGAGAGCAAAACAATTCCAGCTTGGAAGTGATATAATGCAGAGGCATCTGCTATACCAGATTCGTCTAGGTACAGTGGACCCTCGTATAACAATCGGTCTGTATAACATAAAATCTGTACAACATAAAAAATTATGGAGATAGGGGAAATTTGCTTAACAGAATTGCCTATGGGGCGAATCCGTACAACATAAAAATGGTCATGATTAGGGATTACTCTTATGGGATCTTGATGTTTTAATTGGCATACTGTATTTGGGATACTTGTTTTGGTGTAGTGTTTCTGTTTTTCAGAAATGAAGCCTTCTTTATCATACACAGAATTCGAAACTATTTTCAGTGGGATGAGAGGGAATTGAAAAGCAATAAAATAAAATAAAATAAATGCAGACTTGAACATTTCTTTTCACAACAGTGATTGTGTGGGTGCACAGATCTCTCAGCACATATGAGTTGTGTAGCTTATAATTTACATTTTTACCTTTGCTTTGAACATGCACTTTGGTGAAGTTGAATATTTATTTTATTTTATTTATTTTATTTATTTATCTTGAATACTTTACCCTACATTTCTCCTTGGAAAAGGACCCAAAGTGGCTTACAATAATGAGGGACAATATATAGCCCAGAACATTTAAGACATATTCAAGATTAAAAACAGGGAATTAGAAGAGGCATCTTAGAATATTAAAAGGTAACATTAAAGCTACAAAGAGCATGCCAAAAGAAAAAATCCATTATGAGGGGTGGAAAGTAAACATGGAAACACTAGTGTTCTTATGAAATCAGTCAATGCAATCATGTATGGTAATCCATATAAAAGTCACATAGAAGGTAGTCCCTCATTTGCAGAAAACTTGTCTGAAGAGGAAGATCTTTGCCTGCTTCCAGAAACACAGCAGAGATGGTGCCATCCTAGCCTCCAGTGGGAGGGAGTCCCAAAGTCTGGGAGAAGCAACAGGGGAAGGCCCTTTCATGTGTTCTTTTCAGGCACAACTTTGAAGGTGGCGGGATGGAGAGAAAGGCCTCTCCTGATGACCTTAGCACCCAAGCCGGTTCATACTGTGAGATCTGATCTTTGAGGTAGCAAGGACCCAGGCAGTTTTGTGCTTTGTAGATTAAGGTCAGCACCTTGAATTATGCCCGGTAGGTGACTGGCAGCCAGTGGAGCTGCTTTAGTAGGGGCAGGGCCGGTGCTAGTATTTTTTGCGCCCTAGGCGAGAGGTGGGGCGTGGGGTGGGGCGTGGGGTGTGGGCGGGGCAGGGGAGGGGTGGGGTCGGGTCAGGTCGGGGGTGAGCAGGGTGGTGGCAGGGCAGCAGCGGAGGGTGGGGGTGGGCGGGCAGCAGCGAGGGGTGGGGTGGGGGCAGGGGGGGCGGGGGCAGGGGGTATGTGGCGGGGCAGGGGGTGGCGGGGTGGGGTGCAGGGCGGCAGCAGATGGCAGGGGATGGCAGTGGGTGCGGGGATGGGTGCGGGGGCAGCTGCGGGCAGCGATAGGCGGATGGCAACTGGCAGCTGGCGGGCGGGGGGACGGAAGGCGGTGGCCAGTGGTGGGCCGGGGGGTGGCAGGCTGTTCAGCGCCCTCACTCCATTTTGGCACCCTAGGCAACTGCCTAGTTCGCCTAAATGGAAGTGCCGGCCCTGCCTAGGGATGTAATGTGATCTCTGTTCTCCATCCCAGGCAGCAATCTGGCAGCTACATTTTGTATCTGTTAAAGTTTCCAGAGGCGTTCCATTAGTAGCCCCACATAGAACGCATTGCAGTAGTCCAGCCGGGACATCACTAGGGCATGTGTCAGAGTGGCCAAAGCAGGTTTCTCAAGAAACAGGCATAACTTGTGTACTAGCCTTAATTGTTCATATCCAGTCCTGGCCACAGCTGTGACCAGAATAGGATAAATATCCACCAGCCCTTCTCAGCGGAAGCCATTTCCCTCTTCCCTCCCAGGGGGAGGGGGAGCTGGCCATTTGAAGAGGGCCACAAATTGAAAAATGTGAGAAGTCTCTGAAAGACATCTGTTCGTGTTGTATTCGTTTTTTACTGGGGGTCCTGGAACCTGAGAAGAGCTTCTTAAATAACAGTTGAGAGTGGCTGAGATCCCTTTCTAACTTTAAAGTAAAAGGTAAAGGTTTTTCCCCTGCTTCATGCATGCTAGTCGTGTCCGACTCTAGGGGCAGTGCTCATCTCCGTATTCAAGCCAAACAGCCAGTGTTGTGCAAGTCCACATGGCTGTAAGGAAACACTGTATTACCTTCCCGCTTTTTAATGCAGCACCTATTTATCTACTTGCATTTACATGCTTCCAAACTGCTAGGTTGACAGGAGCTGGGGCTAACAGCGGGAGCTCGCTCCATTGTGTGGCACTTGGGATTCAAACCGCCGAGCTGCCATCATTGCAGTTTACAGTTTTCAGTGCTCTAGCCTGCTGAGCCACCATGCTCCCGTTGAATCATCACTAACTTTATTAGTGATTTAATCTGTATTGCTGATGGAACTCATAGTTCTGTCTTTTTTTTTCCCAGGCCATTCCACTGGTTTTCCCTCCTTTTCTGCTGCATTTTATTCTACAAATCAGGCTTAATGGGGCATTCTCATAGCTCTCTCTTGTTTTGCTATCAGTGAAATGAGTGATAGGAAAAAAAAGAGTGATCCAAAAGGAAAATCACTTATAATTTCTACCAGCTGTGCATGTAGATGCTTTACATAATCTTCCTTTCCCCCTTAATTCCACAACCCTATAATTTGGGTTTGGCCATATAGCACGGGCTTGGCCCCAGGTCACTGGTAAATTTCTTGACATGCAGGAATTTTCTCTTGAATTTCTTTGTGCTGAGTTTAGCTTTCTAAACTTGGCTACACGGGTCCCTTCCAGTCACTGCTTACTATATAAATGGTGCAAAGGCTGGCAGAAAAACAAGGCAAGGATAGTGTGCTTCATTTACATATATTATGAATTTAAACAATATGCAAATAACACTATTAGTAAAGATTTGGGGAAGTGCAATATGGCAATCAGACTTTAACGAAGGCATTGTTCTTGTTCAGCTTGTTGCAAACCACACAGTTTTGAAATTTCATGATTAATTTCCTCAGCTGTGCGGTGGAAATGCAAGGACTCACAGAGAAAAACAGTTAATCATTAAATAGTTTTTAGATCATCTACACTTCTATCCTTAACTAGCACTTACAGTCTCAATTATTGACTCTGAGACATTAGTATAAAGAATAAAAAAAGTTCCATTTACTCGAAAATGTAAATATATTAACAACAAACTAACAATATTGCTGCTTTAACAACTCTGCTTCAGTATACGTTAACTGGTAACTTGCTATCATCTACCATCAATAGTCATTAACAAGTTTTCTCTGAGGAAAGAGAGTCTTTAAGTAGAAAGGTGAGTCTCTCTTTGAATTCTGACACATGGGGGATAACAATTGGTTAATGCTGGAAAGACTGACAATAACTTCCAGCCTTTAAAGGCTCTTTCGAGTCAAACAAAACCAGAAGGCAGCCTGCAATGTTGCAAATTCCAACCACTGCTGGAGTGTAGGTGGGGGAGAAGGGGCCAGAGATGCAGATAATTGACAAAGTTTAATTGAACAAATTACTAGGTTTATACTTCAGGCCAGCATTCTCCTACCTGGCACCTTCTAGGTATGCCGGACGACTAATTATAGCCTCCCCAGCCAAGAACTGAACTGCAGGATTTGTCATCAAGAAGCACCTAGCAATTGTCATGTTAAGAAAGCTGGCTTTAAAAAATATGTCAAGACTCCAGGACCAATTTGAAGGAATAAACATCAAAATACCCGTGGCAGTGGAGAGATGCACCCCCTACTTAAAATAATAATAATAATAATAATAATAATAATAATAATAATAATAATAATAATAATAATAATAATAATAATAATAATAATAATAATAGTTGTTGTTGTTGTTGTTGTTGTTTATTTACGGTCATAGACCAAAATATTACATGGCAATCAAGTTCAAAAGACAACACTAATAATACAAATATAGTTGGATAAATTAAAAATTAATAATGTGTAGCCATGGAAAACATTAAGATAAGAACATAAATATAACTATGATAATGGCCAGATTTTGTGTGGCAGTCATGGCATCCCGTAAGATGATATTGTCATCAGAATTTTAGATCCCCTAATTTTCCAGTGTATGATATAATACCCTTCCACATTTTAATATAATATTTAGAATATTTATTTATTATTCTCCTATGCAATTATATGTCTATTAATGTTTTCCATGGCTACACATTATTAATTTTTAATTTATCCAACTATATTTGTATTATTAGTGTTGTCTTTTGAACTTGATTGCCATGTAACATTTTGGTCTATGACCATAAAATAATAAGAAAGAAAGAAAGAAAGAAAGAAAGAAAGAAAGAAAGAAAGAAAGAAAGAAAGAAAGAAAGAAAGAAAGAAAGAAAGAAAGAAAGAAAAAGAAAACTCCAAACATTGGGTGTTTCTGGTTCTTCCACAAAGGTTTGTTACCCTAAGTTACCACGTGAGTTGGCCTTTAGTTTGACGGTTGAGCACCAGCCATTTTCTGAAGCAGACTTGTAAGAGCAGCCAAGGCATCGCGTTTCCCTCGTTCTATTAAGCAGGGAAGCTCAGTTCTTATCTTGGGTGCAAAAGTAACCCAGCAACATAAGCCCCTTACAGGGTAGCCATTGAAAGCAGGTGCTAAGAGTTAAACCTTCCCTGCCTGGCGGATTTGTTGCAGTTACTTCTTCTCACTGTAATCTTATATTCCATTGATAAGTGCTCGCAAGCAAGGAGGGTAACAGAGCTGGAGGTTGATGGAGAAGATTCTGTTCCACCCACAAAATGTTTGGCATATTTGGCTTCTGGTTTTATCCAGGCTGGGATTTATTTATTTATTTTTTTGGGGGAATTCATTTTGATTTGTGTACTTGAGTTACTACGGGCCAAAGGGGTGGGATTTATTAATCCCCTGGTGTTTATTCTCGTTACATTTGGCCACTTTGATTTATCATGTGTGCACCTCTTTGATGAGGAATTGTGAGAACTTCTGTAAACTTTGTGTTTGCCTAATTCCCCACCACCACCCCCACCTCTAGTTTTTGGCACCACCACTTTTCACCTCAGTAGACATTTAGATTATATTTTCCTTCAATGGTTTGATTTATCAGGCAAGCCTATAGAATTTGGCAGAGGGTGGGGGTCATTGTTTCTTGAGCCAAAAACAAACAAACAAACAAACAAACAAAAACCTCAACATAAAGGCAACATTGGGACCCTATCCTTCATTTAGTTAACACCCACGAAAGCCCCCTTTAAATGTCCCCTTATATTTTACATTGTACAGTGCCTGTATGTCTGGCAAGCTGTGGAAGACATTAAAATATATTAAGGGAGGTGAAGGGCCTTAGCAAGCGGGGAGGTGATATGAGCTTGGTAGAAGACTATAATTTAATTCTCACTTCACTAGAAAAGGCCTAAGACACCATGAATTCCACAAACGGGCACAGCACATTAGGCTGCTATTCCACAGCCAGAAAATCCGGATCAAAGTAAAATGTGGCTTTCCCCCTGGAACGGTCATGTGGTTAAAAATGCTGTTCCTGTGTCCCCACGGGCGCAGTTTACAGAACCGCATCTTTTGTGTTCCCATGAGGTTTTGATACGTATTTTCCGAGTCCCCATGGACTCAAGTACCGGTTTAAAATCCGCATCGGAACTGAGACAAGTTTTGTACCACCTCGAGACCAGGTACTAGCAAAACTCACTGGGTCGCACTTAAGTGGGCATGGTTGCATTTTTTCCCCTTTAATGTCAGCTGGTCATGGGGACACCATTTTATTAACTGCATCTTCAAGCAGTTTGAAGCCTTTTTTTAATGGCTGTGAGATAGCAGCCTAAGTATGGGGCATTACTTTGTATTGTAGTGTACCCTTTTTGGAGATACCAGTACTGTATAAGGTAAAGGATACTGATAAATCTAAGAGAATTAATCCTCAGTATCTGGATGGAAGACCACCTGGAAACTCCTTGATGTTATCTTGAACACTTTGATGATAGAAATAAAGGAGGTAAACAGGGATGGGCAAAATGTGGCTCACAGGCCACATACTCTGCCCCCTCCCCAAATATAACCCAGCCGTAGCCCCCATGCCTTCCATCCTGTCTTCCCTGGACCACCAAACAGTTAGAGCTGTTCGGCAGTGGAAGATGCTGCCACAAATGAGGGTGGTGGACTCTCCTTCTTGGGAGGTTTTTAAGCAGAGGCTGGATGGCCATCTGTCGGGAGTCCTGTGATGGGGGTTCCTTCATGGCAGGGGGTTGGACTAGATGGCCCTTGAGGTCTCTTCCAACTCTATGATTCTAGCATTCTAAACAATGTTTCTGCTACGAATGACTATTTATTTATTTATTTATTTATTTATTTATTTATTTATTTATTTATTTATTTATATGCCACAAAAACAATTTGATTTATATACCACCCAAACCGTTCTGGGTGGTTTACAACATTCTAAAATACAAAACAAACCAATTTGTAGGCAATTAAAAATCATTGGAGTGCCCTTGGGGCCTCCCAAGTGATTTTAATGTAAGACATGTAGCGTAGTGTATCTTTCAAGGCATACCACATCAAATATACCTTCCAAATTGTGCCCTAAAATCCCCCCCCCAATTATTTTATTGTGTGAGGAACTTAGCCAATTTGTTTAAATCACACTAGTCTAAATTTATCCAGTCTGTTTCCTCATGCAGCAGCAGCAAGCGAACAGGCAGAAAGTAACTCTATTTATATTTTGGTGTGTGTGTGTGTGTGTGTGTGTGTGTGTGTGTGTGTGTGTGTGTGTGTGTGTGTGTGTGTGTGTGTGTGTGTGTGTGTGTGTGTGAACTTGGCTACAGCCAGCCACAACTGAAAGTATGTCACTGCCTGAAGCAAAGAAGCAAATGTTGTACTTCCAGACAGATGATCCCTACCATTACTCATCAAAAGACCTGGGCCAGAGTCCTGTCAGGGCATGCCTAATAAAGGGGCCGGCACTACATTAGTTGGTGCCCATTTGTCTTGATAATAAATGTAGGTGAACTTCAGAAACCCCCACTGGTGGGGAGAAACGATGGAAAATTCCAAATTTAAGTTGACCACATAGGATACTCCTGTAAAACCCTTTGAACCAAACCATGAGGTTATGCACAGCCTTACCTGGCAGCGTCCCAAGTCAAGGGGTGTCTTATCTATGGCCAGCCATGTTGTTTCATCATGAAAGAGAAGATCCACAAGGTCCTCTCTCCATGTTTATATGATTGAATGATTTTTATTCTATGGAACTCATGCAATAATACATCAAAAATCTATTTTCCCCTTTCCCGAGTCATTCCAAACCAGCACCTGAGGTGACTACCTCGGTGTTGCCTAGTAGAGATGGGTGTTTCATTTTGGAAGGGGACTGCTTCTGAAACAAAACATGCCAGCAGAGCTGGCATTCGGAACCCAGTCCCACCCTCCGGAACAAGATCCACCACTGTCTTACTTTGCTTTACCTTGCAGTCTCCAACCAGGAAGCAGCCTTTGACGTGTCATCTCTCCTGCTCCCTGGCACTGGCCAATCAGATAGGGAGGTGGGATGATGCATGTCCTTGCACAGTTCCTGATTGGCCAGTGCCACGGAGAGGGAAAGATGACACATTGGAGGCTGCTTCCTGGTTGGAGTTTCGCCCCATGCAAAGTAAAGCAAGGTAAGACAGTGATTGATTTTGTTTTGGAGGGTGGGACTGCATTTTGAACTCCAGCGCTGCTGGCATGTTTCATTTCAAAACCAGTCCCCTTCCAAAATGAAATGCTAATCTATATTGCCTAGCACTAGTCTCCTTTTTCTTTCTCAGACTTATGGGTCACCACTTTGCCCCAGGCCCCAGCTCTCCTCCCATTCATTCTGCTGCCACCCCTGCCAACATGGGGCACTGAAGTCATTCTTCTTCCCTGAGACCAGGGCCATATCCTCCACATCTCTGTCACACTTTCAGGCTCTTCCATGACACACAAAAATATATTTTGAGGACATTAATGTGTGTGTTTTAGGTTCCTCACAATGTCAAAGTCTTTATTTGAACTTGGTGAATAAAAATTAGAGACATGGACAAACTGAAACTGAATCACATTTTTCTGATGAATTTGGCTGATTTGTCAAAATTCGTCAACTCATATTTGTCACAAATGAAGTCACCCCTGACCAATACAAATCAATGATTTTTAACAATTTTTGATTCATTAATCCATGGGGCCATAAAATGCCCCCTGAAGCAAATTTGGAGGGAAGTTTCCTCTGACTTTCCTCCAGGTTTGATAGGTTTTGGATTTTTTATGTCAGAGTGATCCATCCCCAAATAAGGGTCCCCCAGGAGAGTTCTCCCCAGATACCTAGAGACTCCAAACTTGCAGAGAAGCGTCTTTTGACTTCCTTAAAGATTGGTGAAGATTGGCTTCCCCAACCCAGTTGTTATAGGGCACTTTCCTAAGGGAAACTTTGTGGGTGTATAATTGAGATGTGCGAGACTCAGTCTCCACCAAGCTTCTGTAGGATGCAGAGGTTATTTGAGAGAAACAAGTTTGGGGACTGTCTCTCGATGCCTAGCAGGCACTTTCTTGGGGGGCCTCTTAGCTCAGAGGGATGAACCCCAATCCTCACCAAACTTTCAGAGATTATAGGAGATAGTGAGGTGGGGGTGCTTATCTCCAAGTAGCCCCCAAGACACCAGAGAGGGGCTATTTTGTAGCATTTTAAAGTGGAGAAGAATTGATCAATTGATTCCTCACTGGAAATGTGTCGAATCGTCAGTTCCAACAAGTCACAAGTCATGGTGAATCACCATTTTTATAAAAAAATCATCTCCATTGCTAATAAAAATACTAACAACATTCACTGTTGTCTAGGAATTATGATTTACCAAATTTCTATTTCAAAATTACCAAGGTTTGTTAAATAAATATGATGTGCCCAGCTACCACTCTTGCAGTGGCATTTTCCTCTTTTGCTATTCATACTGTTTATTGATGTAATGAATGTGGATGGGGTGTTGGACCCAAACTCAAGAAACCTGGGTTCAAATATCTACCTGAACATGGAAACTTCCCGGTGAATAGAAATGATAAGCAGTGGTGCATATGATGAGAACATGGGAGAAGGCCATCTCTGTTGCTGCTCCCAGACTTTGGAACTCCCTTCCACAGATGCCAGGGTTGTCCCATCTTTCCTTTCCTTTACCAGCATGCAAAGATCTTTCTCTTCAGGCTATCTTTCCCTGAGTGACTGGCTATGGGTTATGTGATTTTTAGGAGGATTGTTATGATTGGTCTGAATTTGTAATACTACCTATGCTTTTGCATTTTAGTTGTCCAACTCTTAGAGTGGCATTTGCCCCCTTTATGTTTTTAGCTTTAATATTTTCTTTTTAACATTGTAAGTTGCCTTGTCACAATCATGGTTCTACACTCTGAATATTGTCTTTAATATATTTGGTAACTGTTGTACATTCATTATCTCCAATTTTGTCCTTCAGTGTTGTAAACTGCATTGGGACCTTCCCAAGGAAAATGGTGGTGTAAATATATTCTTTAAAAATGTTTATTTATTTGATTCATATACTGCCCATCTAGCTCAGGGACCACTGTGGGTGGTGAACAACAACAAAATACAAATTATAAAACAATCAAATAGAGAATAACAATGATCACAATAACAAAGATAAATAACAAAACCAAGACCGAAAACATAAGCAATAACTTAAGCTGTTAATAAACCCAAGTAAATAATAAAAACAATAAATAAATAAATAAATCCCTTGAATATGTAACATAGCTCCCAAACACCCCCCCCCATCAGTCACTTGAAGCTGAGATTGACTTCAATGTAATTCTTGGCGAGAGTGGGTGCCATTAGAATGACTATCCCCAGATTATATTGCTGCTATTTTGCCTTTGGTTTTGTAACTTCTCTTGTATGCAACAGCTAGGCATTACCTCCTTGCCAAAATGAGCACCTGAAGGGAACTGCCTCAAAGTCTCATCTCCAATATTAGGCCCAGATGAACTGCAATCCTATATAGCAGTGGTTCTCAACCTGTGGTTCCCCAGATGTTCCTGGTCTGCCATTCCCAAAAGCCTCCACCACTCACTGTGCTAGAAGGGGTTTCTGGGAGTTGCAGTCCAGGAACATCTGGAGACCCACAGGTTGAGAACCACTGAATAGGAACTGGTAGCTTGGTTAGTGTTCCCTGCCTTCCCTCAGGAGACACGTCCAGCCAGTTCCGTGGAGTCTAGATGGTTATTGCCATGAAGATGCAGAGATGGTATCTAGCTCTCCATCTGGTTTCATGTCCGCCATGCACACAGACAGGAAGCTATAGGTGGATTCCTCTGACTAGCTCAGGGTGGCAATTACCTGCTGTTCCTACCTCTTCTGTCCCCACACCTGATCTTCATTTCCCAATTATGGTCCTGCATCAGTGCAGCCACAAACAGCCCATCCCAAACCCTTGAAAGGAGTTAGTATTTCTCATAAGCAAACAGTGACAACAGGTTTCAGGAAAGCCAGCCTGGAATGCTTCCTCTTTGGTTCAGTTGTGATGTTTATGATGTGTGCTTTACCGGATATAGGTAGTTAGGCAGGCAGTGTCACATTGATACTCAGAGAGGCTTCACCACTCACATCACAGCTTAAGACCACACACAGTCCCTGAAATGGGAAGTCCGTCTCAATATGTATAATATTTTCTCTTTCTGTAGAGTAATAATCATTGTTGTTATAGTTGTTGTTGTTGTTGTTGTTGTTGTTGTTGTTGTTGTTGTCGTCGTCGTCATCATCATCATCATCATCAATCACACATCACATAAAAACACAAAGCCAATTTTGTGTCCAGCTTCAGAAGCCCGAGAGTGGTCTGATTCTTACAGCAACGACTGCAAAAGTGTTAATGATTTTGAAATGACTTCTGTTCTTCTTGCAGTATGAACACCTGGTTTTCTGAGCCAATCAAAGACCTTTCAGAATGCTTGCCTTTCAAAAGAGTTGACTCAGTCTGCAGCACAAACAATGAACCATTGCAACTGGAGTGGGTTTTCTTTTCTTTCTTTCCCATGGAGCCCTAAAATATTGTACCAAAATGTCTTTGTTTCATTTTTGTTTTTGCTAACAGGTGGGGGAAAACAACCATGCATAACCTTGATTCAAGTTGCACACTTCAAACAGAGGCTGAGGTGAGGGCAGTTTGTTGTTGTTGTTGTTGTTGTTGGTGGTGGTGGTGGGATAATACATTTTCTCAAATGACAATAATAACTGAAAATGTTCTGCTATTTGTACAACCAGATGCAATTACAAAAGAAACCGTGACCAGGAACTTGAAAGCCACACCATCCTCCGTGCATTTCACCAGTGCAGCCAAGTGAAGGGGAAGCTTATGAAGGGGACATGAAAGGGAAAAGCTTGTGGTGAGCAAAAACTCCATGAGTTAAGATGCAGACATCTCTTCTCCCACCCCTCCCACCCCTGCGCCAGTGGTGGTTTTGGGTGCCCAGCTGGTGGTAACGCAAAGGAACATATCCTCTAGAAGGCAGCTCCCATGACTTCTCCATCAGCTACACCTTATGATGCCTGCCTCGCTGCTCTCTGTGTTCTTGAGACAGGTGAAGGCTGACAGGGGAGAGGATGGAAGCTCAGCCAAGATACAAGCAGGCCATTGAGAGAGACATCTTGCCTGTCACCTTGATCCTGAGTAGAGCCAAGCTAAGAACATAAGGACACGAGAAGAGCCATGCTGGATCAGGCCAAAGACCCATCTAGTCCAGCTTCCTGCATCTCACAGTGGCCCCACCAGATGTGTCCGGGAGCGCACAAGACAAGAGATCTGTCCCCTGATACCACTCCCATACATCTGGCCCTTGAAGTACCCCGGTTTTAAGCCTGGAGATGACACATCTCCATCATGGTTTGTAACCTCTGATGGACTTTTCCTCCAGGAATCTGTCCAATCCCCTTTTAAAGGCATCCAGGCCAGATGCCATCACCACATCCTGTGGCAGGGAGTTCCATAGACTTACAACGCGCTGGGTGAAAAAATATTTTCTTTTGTCAGTTCTTACTCTCCCAGCACTCAATTTGAGTGTATGTCCCCTAGTTCTGGTATTTTGAGAGAGGGAGAAGAGCTTCCCTCTATCCACTTTATTCATGCCCTGCATTATTTTGTATGTCTCAATCATATCCCCCCTCAGGCACCTTTTTTCCAGACTAAAGAGTCCCAGATGTTTTAGCCTTTTCTCATAAGGGAGGTGCCCCAGCCCAGTAAGCATTTCAGTCACTCTCTTCTGCACCTTTTACAGTTCCACTATGTCTTTCTTGAGATTCGGTGACCAGAATTGTACACAATACTCCAGGTGCGGCCTTACTATTGTTTTGTATAATGGCATTATAATGTTGGCTGTTTTATTTTCAATCCACTTTTTGATAATCTCTAGCATGGAATTGGCCTTCTTCACCGCTGCCACACATTGGGGAGACACCTTCATAGAGCTGTCCACCAACACACCAAGATCTCTTTCCTGATCCGTCACGGATAACTCAGAGCCCATGAGTTGATAGATGAAGTTTGGATTTTTTGCCCCAACATGCATTACTTTACATTTGGCTACATTAAAACACATTTGCCATTTCGCAGCCCATTCCCCCAGTTTCACTGCTTATGACCAGATTGAAAAGCACCGGTCCCAGGACACTTCTCTCCGTTGTGAAAATTTCCTATTGACACCAAACTAGGATGGTTGGTGTTAGCTGGTTGAAGGGTTTAGTCACAGCATATTTAAAGGGAGAATCCTATTTGTTCTTTTCTGCTCAAGCAGATCCTTAAGGTGAGGGCGGGGCGGATAGTTTTTAAGCTTGTTCCAGGTAGAGATGGGCACGACTTGAAAAAAAATTTTTTCGAGTTGTCATTAGTCGGGCCGGTTCCGTTTTGGGTCGTTTCCGTTTTTCGTGAAAATTCGCAAAAATTAGTCGGTTCGTTTTTCATTTATTCGTTGTCGTTAGTACTGGGTTTTTTTGGGGGGGAGCGGGCTCCTGGAGGCACCTCTGTGGGGTGGGTGCCTCCTCTGGCCCGCTATAAAGGGAAAGTGGGCTCCTGGAGGCACCCGTGGGTGCCTCCTATCCTCACCCACTAGGAAGGGGAAGCAGGCTCCAAGAGACCCCTCTACATGGGGGTCTCCCCTCCTCACCTGCTGCTGCTGCAAAATGGTATGCAATAGCCATATGGATATTGCATACCAGTTGTGCAAATGTGCAGACAGTGACTGTGAAGACTAGTGGATGGCACTGAACCCAGAGCCATAGGTGAGATGCCTAACTAAGGCTCTCACAACACCATGTCTCACACAGAAGGGAATTGTACTTGCGTGTAGTGCAATGCAAGTACATCTGGCTTAGGGTTAAGGTGGGTTAGGGTTAGGGCTAGGGTTAGGCTAGTGACAGGTAAGGTTACGGTGGGCTAGTGGGTTGCACCTCTGGGTGCCTCTCTGACCCACTAAGAAGACAGTCTGTGACGTATGGGTACGGAGTCAAGGGTTAGGGTTAGGGTTAGGGGGCTAGGGCAGGTTTTAGGGGGGCTTTTTGGCACATCCCAGAAGTCTCCATGGCCAAGTGGCCATGCGTTAGGTGGGATGGCTCCAAAAATTTGCATGGTCGTCCACTCCCACATGGCTGGCCACTCGGCCAGCCCATCATTGCGCAGGTGTAAATAAAATAAAATAAAATAAAATCAATGGAGGACAGAGGAGGAGAGGAGAGACATTTTGTTGCAAGAAAAAACCCACCGCTACTGTGAAAAATCTGGCAGTTTATAAATTTTCGCGTGTTTCTGTTGTGCTTGTGTGTTTTTGGACCACGATTTCAAAAACAATATTGCATTCGCCGCCCCATTTTGGATCCCCCGCCCGCACCGCATGGCATGGCGACTCGAGTCCGGCTGCCCAGGACGGGGGGGAGGCGGGGCCCCCCCTCCAGAAACCACCCCTCCGGTAGGTGCCCTGCACCCTTAGTCAAGCAGGCATTTTTCCGCCTGCTTTTTTGGCCCGGGAATGGGTGGGGGGAGAGTTTAAAAGTTTTTTCCTGTGCCGTCCGTGACGCTTGCTTGCGCTTTAATTGCGGCGGCCGGTGGCCGGCGAGACTGGGCCTTTTGCTGGCTGCCTGTGAGCCTGCGGTGAGTCCCACCAGAGCAGCCCAGGATGGGGGATGGGGGGGGAGGCTGGGGACCTCCAGAAACAACCCCTCTGGTAGGTGCCCTGAGGCATGGCAGGCATTTTTCCGCCTGCTTTTCGGCCGGGAACCGGGTTTTTTTCACTTTTAAAAACAACTCACATGATCGCGCGATGCAAGTAACGAGCACGACAAATCAGACCAAAATTGTTCGTTCGTCGGTTCGAGCTCGAAGTCTGGCGGAGTAATTCCCGTTACCGTTTCCGTAGAGTAACGGAAACGGAAACGGGAATACCGCTAAGTCGTGCCCATCTCTAGTTCCAGGAGATGTCCAGAAATGCCACCTGGGGGGTAGACCTACTATAGACAGTCCTAAAGCTTCAGCTTCAGCACCTCTAATCCTGGAAGGGCCCCAGAGGCATCCTTAGTCCACACTGCTTTAAAATTTCGGGAAAGTTTTTTTTTTAAATGCTAATAATATAGTGCAATCCAATGCAACATAATAGAACAACTCACTGAAGAAGATACAAATTGTTACATAGACTTTGTGGCAGGTTACAATGACCCCCCCATAAGCTTCGAGTTTCAGCCCCCCCTTCCTATCTTTCCTTTCCTTTTTGCCCAGAAAAAGAGAAAGAAATAGAAGCGGAATTTAAACGAACAGTGATTTCGAAAGCAAAGACTGCCAAGGGACAGAAGAAAGTTGCTTAACCTAAAATCGCCTTCCCAGCTTGCTTGGGTGAGCTCCCTTTCCCCTTAAGAACAGAGAGCCATAACACAGTGGGGGACAAACTCAGGGTCGTATCTCAGAGGTGTAAGTCAGTCCCCAGTCTGTCTGAATTTGAAACCAGTTACACAGGAAAATGCCTCACAATGTCAGACCATTGTTCCGTCTCTAGCTGAACACTAGCTGCTGACATTGACTGGTGGTGGTTCTCCAGGGGTTTCAGCTGTTATTCTTCCTCTGCTCTAGCTGGGGGTCCCTGGGGAGTCCAATGGGGACCTTCTCCATGCAAAGCATGTACTCTAACTGCTACACTTGCAGCCCTTCCCTCTTACCGAGACAAGGCTTTTGTCAAGATTACATCAGGTCTGGAATCTGTGTAACATGACTGGACTGACATGGATATACAGTAGGACCTCCGTATCCACCGATTCATTATCCACGGTTGGCAGAGGAAAAAAATTAAGTAATTCAGCAGCCACAAAGCAAGCTATTGTCACAAACAGCAGCCGTAAAGCAAGCAACTGTCTTAAAGCAGCAACCATAAAGCAAGCTACTGGCATAAACAGCAGCCGTAAAGCAAGCTACTGTCAGGAAACAGCAGTTTGGGGGTTGGTGGGCAGGCATTCTCTCTTATCCATGGTTTCATTATCCATGGGAAGGCCTGGAACCCATCCCCAGCAGATACTGGGGTCCTACTGTATTGTGTGTGTTTTTAAAGTACTGTAAAATGTCTGAATCAGAACTTCATCGATTCTGCTATCTGATTCTGTTTTATACACACACAGCATGCCACATTACACTTCAAGCAACATCTTTCCTTTGTAACCTGGCTAGTATTCCATGATTATATTGGCCTACAAAGCCCATATCTGAAAATATTATTATAGAAAATAAGGGAACTTTTTCGACACCCGCTGCGTGGGGAAGGAAGAGGGGAGGAGCTGGAGGGGGGGCATCCAGCCAGCAAACCAACATCTCTCTGGCATGAGGGGAAGCCCCGGGCTTTCTGGCCTTAGAAGCAGCGAGCGGGCAGGCAAGAAGGTGGAGGGAAAGACGGTAAGAAGCTCGGAAGGCCCATTCTGCAGCCAGCTCATCTGGCGCTGGGAACTCTGAGCAGCGGCGCAGGCAGTGGGGGAGGGGACGGGGATCGCCGCAGCCTTCCCATTTGCCCCTGCCACAACAGCTCGGCCTCTTCCCTCTTCCCCATTTGCCATGGCCTTGGCCCCCCAGATTCAGCTCCCAGCACACCCATCATCTGGGAGGTGGATGAGTGCGAGCAGGGGAATATGCTGTGGCCCTCCCACTTGGGTGAAGGGGAAGCAGTGCACAGGCAGCGTGTTGATTGCTCGAGGGGATGGGGGTGGGGAATACGATACATTTCTGGGGAAATAACTGATCCGGGAAGATGGCAGGGAAAAGGGTGAAAAATGGGAGTTTCCTGGCCAATATGGGAAACATGACAGGTATGAACAAAGCCACATGATTTCACAGTCTCTGACCATTCTTTGTTAGACTAGACACAACAGCCAGTGTGACATCGTGGATCAAATGTAAACCATGGATTCACGTACTTCAAAAGTTCTTTTCAGGTCAACTGAAGGCAGATGCAACTTGATAGCACCCACCCACCAACATAGCAGCAGCAGCATCAAGGAGGAGGAGGAGGAGGGGGGGGGGGAATAAAAGTAAGCAGTAGAAAAGTAGTTTGTGAATACTCTCCATGGCTCTCTTGAGTTTGTGTGATACTTGATGTGAACAAACAGAAACCCCTCACACTGTGGTGAGACGAGAAGAAGACCCACCGTGTGGGTGAACGTGGTCTACCTGAGAGGTTTAACTCACCTTTTATTTAATAGCGAAACAAAAGGTAACATGCAAACGCTATATAATTTGTTGGTGACACGAATAGCGCATGAAAAGTAGCAAAATGTAAAATGCATGCACACCCACACATCTATCACAGAGGCGGCTGGCAGTACTTGTAAATGTCAGTGAAATCCCTGTTCACACTTTCCGCCAATGGCTGTTGTTTATATGTAATGTTTTAATTGTCTTGGCTTCTAGCAATGTGATAATTACGATTCCTTTTCCTGGGGAAAAAGGAACGGCGGCTAATTGGCAGAGGCTGAGTCAAATCACACAGGTTTCTTGGGGAGAAAAAGGAAACAATTTGTCAATGTATGCAGCATTTGGCCTTTTATTTAGTCATCTTTCAGTCAGAGACGGTGGAGGTTGTTAAGAGGTGCCCAGGGATCCTCATAGAGCAGGGCTCTTTCTGACTTCAGTAGCCTCTCATTTTGAAGTGACATCACACGCCTCTCATCCCTGTCAGTGCCATGAGCTACACAAGCCTTTGCAGGCTAAGTCACAGCACCTTCCCCCTCTTCAATCGTTAACCTTTAAAATGTCACTCACGGCTTCTTTGCCAGACCTTCCAGGTAGGTGGAAGCATTCAAAGTTGCTTGGAGGGTGATGCATATTGGCATAGGCACCTAATGCCCAATGAAAGGACATGGAGGTCTTTTAAAAATAAAAAATATATATTATAAAATTACAGTGGACCCTTGTATAACAAACAGTTTGTATAACATAAAATTTGTACATCATAAAAAAATTCCGGAGATATTGCTTAACAGAATCACCTATGGGGCAAATCTGTGCAACATAAAAATGGGATCACTCTGTTTTCAATGCATTACTATGGAAAATTTGTATAAAGGAAAATTTGCTTAACATAATTTCATTTGGAATGAATTAATTCCTTTATACAAGGTACCACTGTATATATTTTTAGTAAAAATATGAATAAAATATAAAAATTATAAACAGTAAAGAAATAGAAATAGAAATAGAAATTTATTGTCATTGTACAACATTTACAATGAAATTAGGTGCTGTTTGCAATACTATACAATTAGAAAAACAGACAAAAACATTCACCATATCCAACCCCACTCTGCTTAACATAACATTAAACCACAGCATTTAACCTAGATACTGCTATAGGATAGAAACTGTTCTTTAATCTGTCCATTTTTGTTCTAATGGTCCTGTATTTCCTGCCTGATGGCAGTAGAGTGGTACCTTGTATAAAGGAATTAATTTGTTCCAAATGAAATTATGGGTGCTTTTACACGACCCCTAAGATCCGCTGGTCCCTTAAATTCGGACCAGAGATCTTAGGGGCTTGTTGCTCTTCCTGTGTTCCCACCTTGGCTGCTGGCTGTGTGAGGGGAGGGAGGAAAAAAGGAACAAAGACTTTGGCTCACCTCCCGTTCTGCCTCTCGCTCTTGCCGGGTCTTGCCCCGGCAACATTCCAGTAGCTCTTAAGTAACTCTTAAGTAGCTCTTAAAGGGGCGGGAGCCAAAAAACAGCAAACAGAAGCGAGAAGAGCCCCACACTCACTATCGTTGCACCGGGCAGTCACTAGGTTATATCCGCATCAGGAATTTTCACCTCCAGAGAGAAGGTACAAGAAAAGTGCGCTGGGTCGCGCTAAAGTGGGCGGGGTCGCACTTAATTGCCTGTAAACTCCGGAGCTGGTGGGGAAACATTTTTAAGCTCCGGAGCTTGGAGCCATTTGCGGCGGAGTTTAGGGGTCGTGTATAAACGCCCTATGTTAAGCAAATTTTCCTTTATACAAATTTCCCATAGGAATGCATTGAAAACAGAGTAAATTGACTAAATTGAGTAAATTGAGACCATTTTTATGTTGTACGGATTGGCCCCATAGGCGATTCTGTTAAGCAGATGTCCCCTATCTCTGGAATTTTTTTATGTTGTACAGATTTTATGTTATACAAACTGTTTGTTCTATGAGGGTCCACTGTAATTCAAAAATGGATGACCACGGTGCGATGGATCTTTCAAGATTTTCAGAGTCTTCCACAAACAAGTGGAACTATAAAGTTCTTCCAAAGAGGGAAGAGGTCAACCAATGAACAATAACAAATAAAGACAAAACTGATGTGAAATGACATAAAATATAATACAAAAATAACTATAATCAAATGTAGTTATAACAAAAGTAGGGTTCAACTAGCAAAATTAATGAAAGAGTCACAGAAATCAAGTGAACCTAGCAAGAGGTGAAGAAAAAAGATTTCCAGATGTTGTAATATATAAAGATCAAGATTCTGGGAGAGCTATCCTAAACAGCCATGTCTTCAGTTGTCTTTTGAAAAATTTGAGTGTGGGGGAACCAAACATATGTTAGGGGGCAGTTTGTCCCATACATGAGGGGAAATCACTGAGAAGCCCCAGTTTTTAGTTGATGATTTATAGGCCTCTCTTGGTGTGGGTATCCTCAAGTGCCCAGTTTGAGAGGAACGTGTGGTCCAGACAGTTCTATTTGGGAGAAACCGCTCTTCAGATGCCAATAGTCCCCCCCTAGGAGTAAGAGCCTTGCCTCTGTGATTAACACCCAAATTCTCCTCACCAAGTCATTGGACAGGAAATGTCACACCAATGAATGTGGATCTGTTTCATTTCTCTGCCCCGCTGGTGCCACCACCACCACCACCCCAAAAAATCTGTCACAGATGAGAAATTAGGGCCTTTTAAATTCTTCCTCTTGGGTACTCTACCAACACCTTCAATGCAGAAACAGTTGGAGTTTTCTTTTCAGCAAGAGTTATTGGAGGGGTGTGTGTGTGTGTGTGTGTGTGTGTGTGTGTGTGTGTGTGTGTGTGTGTGTGTGTGTGTGCAGTTCCTGTGCAACGGAATCCATGGTGTAGCAACTGGGCTGCCATCCGACCCCTCTCCCTACCCCCGCCCCGCAGCCTGGCAGAGGTACGCATCTTCGTTGCTGCTGTCCTGTCCCTGCCTCCTACAGCAGCTGACCAATCAGAGAAGGAAGTGGGATGGGGATTCTCCCCATGCAGCCAAGGAGGGTTCGGCTGCCGGAGGAGGTGGGAAGGGCTGGCCAAGCTCCAGCCCAGACTGGGGTGTCGCTGGCAACAAAGAACCCTGAGGGCACATGAGAAAAAATAAGAGGAGCTTCCAGCCACCTGGCATGGGGAGAGAAACCCTGCACCAAGCAGTGCTGCTGTGCTATGAATTTGGCAAAGAGGGGACTGAATTAATTTGGGTCCATCTCTGCAACCTCATATGCTGTCTGTGGTTTGAGTGACTGGGAACACTCTTTGCTGAGTGTTCTCTTTTTTCCTCACTTTAGTCCGTTGAAGTCAGTTTGGCTCCTTTTACACGACCCCTAAAATCCGAGGCAAAGGGCTCCCAGATGCGGAGCTTAAAATTGTTTTCCCACCAGCTGCGGACTTTAAAAAAAAATTAAGTATGACCATGCCCACCTAAGCATGCCCCAGCACACTTTAGAAGTACCTGGTCTCCAGAGGTAAAAAAATTTCCGATGCAGATTGTAAAGCTGTGGATGCCGAGCTCCCCCTGCCTTCTGTTTTTTTGTTTGTTTTTTGTCCCTGCCGTCCCTTTAAGAGACAAGAATCCCTACGGGGCTGCTCTGACAGGCAGATGGAGGTGACCCTGCATTCTTTTCTCCATTTTTTTCTCCCTCCCCTCACCTCAGACAGGAGCAATGAAGTGCGGAAGAGTGGGAACACAGGAAGAGGAACAAACCCCACGATCTCTGGTCCGAATTTAAATTGTCAGCAGATTTTAGAGGTTGTGTAAAAGTGCCCTTTGTTAGTTTGCTGTTGGTCAGATCACAACTGTAAGTAGATGAACATTTTTCTCTCTCTTTCATATGTCACAGAGTGAGTTATTGAGTGCCAGTTAATTAGAAAGGACTTGGTTATCTGGGGAACTTGAGGCTATCCTACTGTGTGAATCTGTACTTCTACTGCATTAGCAAAGGAGTTTTACAAGCCATTCGAAATTCTGCAAAAGAAACATCCCAATTTTCTGAAATCATGTAATAAGAAGCCATCACCAGGGTCTCGGATAGCTTTCCCCAAGCTGGTCCCCTCCAGATGTATAAACCTCTAGACAACAAAGATGACCCAGCGTGTTCTTAGTCTGTGGAACTCCCTGCCACAGGAGGTGGTGACGGCATCTGGCCTGGATGCCTTCAAAAGGGGATTGGACAGATTCCTGGAGGAAAAGTCCATCACAGGTTACACAAACCATGATGGAGATGTGTAGTCACCAGGGTTAAAACCAGGGTCCTTCAAGGGCCAGATGCAGGGGAGTGGTATCAGGAGACAGAGATCTAGTCTGATGCGCTCCCAAACACATCTGGTGGGGCCACTGTGAGATACAGGAAGCTGGACTAGGTGGGCCGTTGGCCTGATCCAGCAATGGCTCTTCTTATGATCAGTTCCATCCAGGATGGCAATACAATTAAATCCCTGCCACACCTCCTCGTCTGAGTGGTTGGCTGCAGGAGGAGGCAGAGAAGGAAAGTCCGGGCTCCGACCTGGCCTGATCAATCAGCTGAGAAGGAGGACCCAGGCAATGCCGACTGGCTTTTGAGTGAGGCTCCTGGAGGCGGAGGGAATTTGGTTGACTTTTGATGGCCTGGCAGAACTCACGTCCCACCCCTTTCTACACCATACCTTTTTCTTCACCTCTTGCTATGTTCCCTTGATTTCTGTCAGGACTAGAGTTACTGGGAGCACCTACTGCTGTAAGCCGCCTTGGGTCCTTTTCCAAGGAGAAAGGCGGGGTAAAAATACTCTAAAATAAATAAATAAATACTGATGAGGGCATGGATGACAAGGACTCGTTAGTGGCAAGGCCACCAAAGGGAATCACTCCAACCTGACCCCAAAAACTAGATGCCCGAGGTATGGATTGTGTCGGGCTGGAGTGCATTTCTTGATGGAAGTGGTCCCAAATGCAACCTGTTTCCCTGCATGACCTCACCTTATTTCAGGAAGAAGACTCAGTAATGCAAGTCCACCAAGATGGTGAAGAGACATGGATGAATACATTGGCAAAACTAAACTAAACTAAACTAAACTAAACAAACAAACAAAAAACAAAAACAAAAATGCATTAGGACAGGGATGGGGAATCTGCGGTCTTCCAGCTGTTACCAGAGTGGAGGTCCCAGTATCTCTCACAGTCCAACAGCATTTAAAAGACCAAAAATCTCACAAAAGCAAAACTTCAAATGAAATCCCTTTGGCCCTTAGGGCTTTTACATGCAAGTCAGCCCAGTTGGCTGCTTTGCAAAGCTGGAAAAAAAACCCCTGCAGACCACTAAAAAGGAGTTGGTTAACTCTCAACTCTCCGTCTCTTTGACTACACAGAAACCAAACTTGGGAAGGTGTCAAGCATCAAGAGATTATCTGATGACACACACACACACACACACACACACACACACACACACACACACACACACACACACACACACACACACACACACACACACACACACACTTCCCCAGCCATACAGCTACATACCAGGCTGGTGCTCAGCCAAGGCATGTAATTATAGCTTAGCCTTAGTCTTTTGTTGGAGCTGTAAAATCACCTACAATGACAAACCTCGCTCTTCTGTTTGTCAGTCTCCAGCTGTGATCCTGGTGCCAGACTAGCTAGAGATTTGTTTGGAAGGGGGGGGAATCCTCCCCCAAACTCCAAAACAATGATTAGCATCAGTTTATTTTGTTAACCTGATCTGTACATCCTGTTCACAAGGTTCAGCTGGGATATGGAGGTGGTTTGTATCTATTAAAGACCTAAAAATAATATGGGTCGTTTTATTGCATTTCTCAATCTCACAGACGTTCTCATCCCATCTCAGTTCTATATCACAATGTGAGATTTTTCCTTTTGTTTCTCCATAGATGTCTTGGTCTATCATTTCTCCCCCTGCCATGCATGTACATATTTTACCCATTGGCTAAAAGGCATGTTTGTTTGCATTATTCAAACCTTCACATTTCCAAACAAATTTTATTGGTACCTATATTTTAAATATCAATTAATCTTTATTGAAGAAGTCGATTAGATCATTTCAAAGCCACAAGATAAAAACACACACATCCAAGTACTAATAAGTATACAATACATTAAAAGAGTAGTATTACATAGTTCTTGCTGAAGAGCTAGAAGGGATATATTCACATTTAATATTTATCTTGATCCAACTAGATCACACCCTTACCAACCACCTGCTTCCTCAGAAATGCTGCTTTTACTGCAAAAATTCCAACTTTATGTGTTAAATGGTGATTTCTCCCACACAACAAATAGACAAGTTTCTTATTATCATCCTGATCCCCCCAGCATCTAGGATAGGGGCTTAAATATAATTTTCTAATATTGCTATACAATTGGCAATGCAGAACATAGTGTGCCAAGTCTTCCACTTTAGCCTCCCCACAAATACACAATCTATCTTGTACAGGTATGCCTTGAAATCTGCCTTGTAACATCCCTGAGTCCATATACATATGACTTGCTTGCAGGTTTTCCCCCTCCCCAGAATACTGTACATCACTGGCCTCAGAAATAAATTGACTTCATCCCATCAGGTGGTACAATATGAGCACTTGCAGAAGAACGTGCATACCCTGTGGAAGTCTCTTGAATAACTGAGCTAAACAAAGATACAAATAGCCGCACATTAAATTATATTACAGTTTATGTTCAAGTACACTAGCTTTGGGCCTTGCTGCATTGTGGAGGGTTCTTTTGTATTAGCAAGGTTGATGCTTGCACCAGTGTTGGAAAAGAATTCTTCGCAGAAGGCCAGTGTGCTGCAATATAAGCTGTCATTATTGCTGTGCCGTTATGCAGCAATATATATTGTTTGGCAGCAGCATTCAGCGTTCCATAAGTCAACACAAAAAAGGGGGTGCCCCAAAGAAAAATATATAATTCTGAAACTGGACCTTGGATCAAACCCAGTTGTGGCATGGATGTAACAGAAAGTTTGCTCTTGCTGTGTGCCAGATTTGGGGACATTCGGGCAAAGGGACTGTAGTTCTGTCAGTCTAGGACACGGTTTCGCGCAATGTTGCCTGGTGGACGTTGGAAAAGCTGAAGAATATCAGCTTTGTGTTCAGCCAAACAGGCCCAGGTTGCGCACTGAATAAAGTATTTTATAATTTTTCATATTTCTGTTTACTTACTATTTCATAATAAAGTAATTATAAAATACTTTCTTTGTGTTTATTTGATTCCTATTCAAGAGAATTACTTTATATATAGTCAATATAGGCACAGAGTTATTTTTTTTAACATTTTCTAATGGTGGTGTGCCTCGTGATTTTTTTCATGAAACAAGTGTGCCTTTGCCCAAAAAAGGTTGAAAAACACTGGTCTAGGACAACATTTCTGTCTTGAACTAGAGACATGTACAGTGGTAACTTGTATAAAGGAATTAATTTGTTCCAAATGAAATTCTGTTAAGCAAATTTTACTTTATACAAATTTCCCATAGGAATGCACTGAAAACAGAGTAATCTCTAACCGCCATTTTTATGCTGTACGGATTCGCCCCATAGGCGATTCTGTTAAGCAAATTTCCCCTATCTCTGGAATTATTTTTACAGATTTTATGTTATACAAACTGTTTGCTGTACGAGGGTCCACTGTACAATACATGTGCACATGTACAATACATGTGCACATGTAAAACTTGATTTCAGATAGTAAAAACATGCTGCCCTACAAGTGTTTTTCCTGAACTACCTTATGTGGATGTATGCCACATGCTTCAGCATCTGAAACAGTCAAGTCCTCTCCTTCACGGTCCCATCTGATATGCACATATTTTTTTGTCATAAAGTCTGATGAATGTCATTTCATATTCTGAGTCAATATTTGGTTTCTCTCTCTTAGGTTCAGCAGAGCTTCCTGAAAGCCATCCAGGATGGCTTTGTAAAACGCACCTTAAACTCCTGGGTTCAATTTAAGATGAATTCTGTGCCATGCTTTGAGTAGACGAATACGTCTAGAACTCTTCACAGCATTGTTCGAGTCATCAGAAAGAGAGGGGGGAGGGAGAGGGAGAGAGAAAGAGAGGGGGAGAGAGAGAGATAGGGAGAGAGTAGGACAAAGATGTAAGCAAAGGAAAAGCAAGGGAAAAGGAAGGAGTCCTGGGAATAACGATTCCTCTCATCATACTTTGCATATGATCTGACATGGTGCAAGTTGGAAAAAGAGCTTGTGTTTAATTTCTACACCTAACCAAGGAATGTTAAGTGGTGGGTCACCTGCTTGTCACAGTCAATTACATGTGCTGGTTCATTTGTTCGTAAACGGGGATGGGCTGGAAAGAATCCTTGCTGTGGCGTGAGGGGCATGTATTCCACTCATGGGAGGCATTAGACAAGAAACAACCAGCAACGTATTTGCCTTGGACGTAGGAATACATTTACAGTCGTACATTTACAGCGCAACAGTCCAACGGTTTTTCTTGAGCAGGGCAAGCATGATAGGGAAAACTAGTAAAATTAATGCTACACTGAGATAGATAGATAGATAGATAGATAGATAGATAGATAGATAGATAGATAGATAGATAGATAGATAGATAGATAGATAGATAGATAGATGGGGGAGATATGGGTCAGGGTTTGACAATGGCAGCAGCAGCAACAACAACAACAACTACTACAACAAGACAACTTTCAGGTGCCTATGAACCCACCTACAACTTGCTGTGCATCGATGTAATGGCCCTCTCCCCTTCCCCCTTTCCCAGTGCCTATCTCTCCACAGCCCTGATCTGTGGCTGTTTCAGTCCTCCTGTTTGTGGGGCTTGCTTTCTTCTTCACTGCATGATCCTAGCCAATTAGGGATCACAGTGTGAGCTCGGAGGCTTTGAATTAGCATGTAAGCAAGACAGATTTGTCTAGGTAATGCTGTTGCTCAGGATGACTGGAGCCCACTCGGAGTCAGTGACAAATCGCGAGCATGTGTCTCGTTTGCTCAGGTCACCCCTCGTTTTACTGCCCTTCATGGAAAGCTCTTCTGCCTCCCCGTGCGGTCCAAGGAGACTCTGTTCTGCTCCCCTTCCCCTGACTGCAGTTCCACACATGGGGAGGATAAAGATGGGGCTGTCCATACAGGTGCCCCTATGAAGGTCCTTCCGGTCCTTCCATGTGCAGTGCCTACACATGCCGCAGAAGCAGATGTCAGAGGAATCAGTGCTATCCCCGTCAAGACGCCAATATGTCACCCAGGCTCACTCTGTTCCCCCCCAACAGGGGCATTCATTAGAATGCAAATCTCCATCCACTGTTTGTTTCAACTAAACGAATGCAGAAAGGGACCCAGGCAGGAGCTTAGGTCTGCTGGCGGCCTTGGCAACAGAGACCGTCCCTCCTCCTCTCTCTGACATCTGGCCCCTCAAGCGCACTGCCTTGCACTTCCCTCAAGGATGGCCAATATCTCCCCTGGAAAAGGGAAGGGTGCTTTTTGTCACAAGGGCAAATGCATGCAAAACAGCTCCATATTGGATCGCCCATTTTTTTGGTTCAGCACCATAGCACTGGATGTCTGCACGAAGCATGACCTCTTTCTCTGGCAGGTAAAAGAGGTATCCCAGGAAGGCAGGGAGATAATTTAAAAAATTAAAAAAAAGAAAAAAGTTTGAAAACACAGAATCATGCTGGCAACCCAACTGACCAAGTGAGTCAGCTGACTTGCTGGCAAAACATTTCTTTACAGCCCATCTTGGCAAAGTGCAACTAACAAGAGCATTGATGTGGGGTGGATGTCAAAACCTTTTCTGAGTCACAGATGCATGTTTTTTTGGGGGGGGAGGGAACAAGTTCACTATTTGAAAGGCTGTCCAGTTTATGACTGAAGTACAGTAACCCCCCATCTATCGCGGGGGTTAGGGACCCGACCCGACCCACGATAATTGAAAATCCGTGATATGCGGATGCCAGTCGGGTCAGCCCTGGGGGGGGGCAGCGTGTGATGTTTAAAATGTCTTTAAGCAACAGAGCCAAGTGCTTGGCTCCATTGCTTAAAGACATTTTAAACATTGTGCGCCGCTTCTCCCAACCCCCTGGGATGCAGGGGAGCAGCGTGCGATGCCTCCATGGAGGTAAGCCCTGGGCTCCAGCTGATTGGTGCTGGGGTGGGGAAGAAAATCCTTTATTCCCCATCCCAGTGCCAATCAGCTGGAGCCCAGGGCTTGGGGAAGGGGGGAGGGAAATGTTTTAAAAGCCCGGGCTGCTTAAACCTCCCCCCCTTCTCCAAGTCCTGGGCTCCAGCTGATTGGCGTGGGGTGGGGGAGAAAAATATTTTGTGCTGTACAAAACCACTGTACTGCAGTCCTGCGATATAGCGGGACTGCAGTATAGGAACCGTGAAAGGGCAGGAGACCACTGTATAAAGAACTTGGTTAAAGTGGGAAGATCAGTGTTTTCAAAATGGCCCCTCGACAGGCAGATTCTCCACTGCAGACCCAGCAGACATTCCAATCAGCTGGCTTTACTCATCATCATCGTCGTTGTCGTCATCATCATAGAACCGCAGAGCTGGAAGGGACCCTAGTCCAGCTCATGTCAAGGAGGCACAGTGGGGAATCAATCTCTCAGTCTTTGGCTGAGTGGCTCCCTACCCAGAGGTCTCAGCCACTGAGCTTCCCAGCAGTTCTCCACTCAATTGAGGGACATGACAGCCCTGCTAAAATATATTTAAAAAGCATTCCAAATCTTGTGCTGTATGTCTAAATTTGCATATGCAATTTAATGCTGACCATTAGCCTCTTCAGCCTTCCTTTTTTGCTTAAAAAAACAGGAGTGGTTTTACTGTGGATATTGGACGAATACAATATCATAAATAAAGATACACCGGTACCCCAACTTAAGAGCAGCTTGACTTAAGAGCAATTTGACTTAAGAGCAGAAAACTGTTGGCGTTTTAACTGCCACCTTACAAATTTTAGATATGGTCTGCTCGACTTTACAAATGTTTTTTTCATTTTTTTCATTTTTAACTTTTTTTTCAATTTTTTTTACATAGGTACCCAGACTTAAGATTAGTTCGACCAAAGAGCATGCATTCGGAATGGATTAAATTCGTAGTTGAGCTACCATTGTATTTGTCAAGATATGTAAAAGTTGATAAAATATATGTTATGTATATTTAACAGATAGTGGAAAGAGAGTTGTTAAATGGAGGCAGTTAGATTCTGCAGTCTCATGATGTTAATCCACAAGTGTAAGAGATAAGTAATCACAGGCATGTTACGTGATGAAGCACAGGTGGAAGAATTTATAACATCATGGTTGCATCAGATTGCATCAGATTGTAATTAGTGATGACTCATATCTGATGGGTGCTGAACTGTATAAAAGCACTAGCTTGCCATATGTTAGGTGGGTCTGTCTATGGTGAGAGACAGAACCCCACACTCTGTTGCTTGTATATATTGCTTGGATGTTATGCTGTGTATATATTTTTGATGTATATATGAATATATGAGTTTTTACTCTACCCATTGTCATTGTCTTCCGTTAACCTAACTCTGCAATACTTTATATCAATAATGACATTTTATCTGCACGCTACTGCTGCACTGCTCTGTGCCAAACACATTTAAATATTATATTTTTTGCTTAATTCCTGATAGTATTGATAAATAAGGGTGCAATCAGTTTTTTCTTTTCTTTTTTCTTTTCTTTCTTTATTTTTCTTCATTTTTTTATCTGTGATTTCTTAACTTGCCCCCAAAAAGCAATGCCAAGTTCTGTTATGCAGGCCTAAGTAGATAAGAGGATTTTGGCGTGTGTGCTTTTGTTAATGTGCAAGTGGCCACCCTATGTTTGTTAAGTTCTCCCAAGCTTTTATATTCTGTTGTCCATATATTGTTTCTACACTGGATGAACAGTAAAATCTGCTGGTAATTCTGGATTCTGGCTTCATGATTTTTCCACCCTCTCCCCTCATGGTAATACATGTGGCTTCAAAAATGTGATGTGCATGTGCCCGAATGCGTCTTCACATTTGCAACAAAGCGTAATATGAAAACAAAACAGGTAAACACCAATAGTACTTTAATAAAATGCCTTTGTCTAAGGACTAGAGATGGGCACGACTCAAAAAAATGGTGTTTTGTTTGTCGTTTGGTCGTTTAGGGGTCCGTTTCGGTTCGTTTTTGTTTTCGTGACTTTTTTGCAAAATAAATTCATTCTTTTTAGTTCAATGCATCTGCTGCAACGAAAACGAAAAACACAGCAAATTTGGTCATTTCGTTTTTGTTTTTGTTTCGTTTTTTAAAAAATTCATTTCGTTTTCATTGCGTAACGAAATGAAAAAATGAAAACAAAAACAAAAAATCACTCGTTTGGCCATCTCTACTAAGGACCATTGCCTCTGTTGCCTTTCTGCAAGAGAGATGATAATGGCAACATGTTATTCTTGGATGAACATTTTATTTTCAAAATCTGGATTAGGTTCAGATGAAAGAGGTGTGAAAAATCAGTGGGAGCAACATTAGCAATTTAGGATATCGAGATGCCACCGTATTACTAGCAGAAAACAACGACGACTTGAAAAAACTATTGAGGAGGCGTAAAGAAGGAAATGCAAACACAGGGCTGCTTTTGAAGACTGAAAAGGGAAAAAGAATGGCTAGAGGAAAATCATATCACTTACATTTGACAAGGAAGAAATTCAAAGAGTTGGCTTTGAATTGTTGATCAGGAGCCTCTCTACAACTGCTTGCATTTTCGGCCTTTTCTAAGGTGATCACCACAGAGGTTCCTTCTTCGGTTCTACTCCTGCCTGCACTTGCAGGAAATGTTGACTGGATCAACTCCCACAAAATGTTTTCAGCTGGGTGATACATCCTAACATGGAGTGACTGTTATCAACTCCTGGTAATAGAAATAACTTGGTTCTGCATAGCTGTTCTCACAAAATACCAGAACTAGGGGACATCCACTCAAATTGAGGTTTGGGAGAGTGAGAACAGACAAAAGAAAATATTTTTTTTAACCCAGCGCGTTGTTAGTCTGTGGAACTCCCTGCCACAGGAGGTGGTGATGGCATCCGGCCTGGATTCCTGATTCCTGGAGGAAAAGTCCATCACAGGTTACAAACCATGATGGAGATGTGTAATCTCCAGGCTTAAAACCGGGGTACTTCAAGGGCCAGATGCAGGGGAGTGGGATCAGGAGACAGATATCTAGTCTCATGTGCTCCCAAACACATCTGGTGGGGCCAATGTGAGATACAGGAAACTGGACTAGATGGGCCTTTGGCCTGATCCAGCATGGCTCTTCTTATGTTCTTATGTTCTTAAAATGCTGCTGCTGCTGCTGCTGCTAGTAGTAGTAGTAGTAGTAGTAGTAGTAGTAGTAGTAGTAGTAGATCATCCTTATTGTTGTTGTTGTGTCATAAGTTGTGACCAACTCTTCGTGACTCCATGTCCATGGAGCTTTCTTGGCAGGAATACGGCAGTGGCTTGTCAGTTCCTACTCACCTATAGAGATGGATTTCTAAAGCAGGGAACAACTTTCTGTAGCAAGGGTTTGCATCACGTCCATCTTCTTTGCTTCCGGCATAATTTTCTTCAAGCACTGGGAGAATATGTTATATTTGGGAGGAGCAGGGGAGGGGGTTTAACGTCATTCTAGGAACAAATTGCTTTGGTGGTGGTGGTAAGGATGAGGACTAATACAATTTTATCTGTCTTCCAATAGCTCTTCTTGACAGTCCAGCTTGCCCTAGTATGAGCTAACATCATCTGGAGTTCAACCAGAGGCCTCCGGATATCTGATAGCAGAGCCCCTCCACCGCAAAAATGGACAGTGCGGATGGATTAAATTTGCCCCTGTTGTTCAGCCTTCTCCCCTCCTCCACTTGCCCAGGACTTGCCAGAACAGATGTGAAGGGCACATGAGAGAAGGGGAGGAGTGTGAGGGTGTGTAAGCCATTCCCATAACCTTTCTGTTTTCTGCTCTCCGATGCTCTGGACACGGCCAGAGCAGTGTGAGAATGGTTGATTTTTCCATTAGAAGCTTGCTTTTGCTCCTCTACAATCTCCTTCAGCTCTTGAATGATTAATTCCACCTTGTGGTTAAAGAGAAAGTATTTATGGAAAGAGTGCCCATGAGAAATCCAAGGAAAACAAAATGGAAGGGCCTTTGTGTGTGATCTATTCAAGTTCTATATGCCTATAGAAAATGGGGGATGAGACCCAAGGAGGCATATACTCCTATTGAAATAAAGCATGCCTAAAAAAATCTTCTCCGCAGCCTAAAGTCAAGTTGGGTTACAAATAAATCTAAAACCACCTCATACAATCTGTTTCATAGTATTTTACTCTTCCTGGTTCACACTGTCCTTCTCTGTGTCCATTATTCTTTTTAAAGAAGGAAATGCCTGTGTCTGGCATTTGGGCATTTCATGAGGTAAAATTGCACTGTATGAGTCACCTTTGCCTCCTGAGGAGAGGCATTCATGAGCTGGTTTCCATTAACAAATCTGAAATAATGGCCTTTTACCTTATAGCTGTTAGACTCCAAGGATCCAGAATGTTTAAAAACACTCTGGTCAGCAGGGAGCAACTTCCAGTTATGTGGCCTTTTAGGAATTAATTAAGTGGCCATCAAGCCCAAGGGCCTTATTAAATATTCGGCCCTTTAACAGCTTCCTCTACCTCTAATAAATTAAAAATCCCATTGAGCTAAAACCAGAAATTTATCACTTAAAATTTCAGTATTTGGCTTTATTAGCAGAGATGGCTAAATAATTTCCAAATGACTAGCGTTACCGTATATTTAATTTGCTCATCTTTGCTTTGCATTCATTAATTTGTGGTTGAAATCCAGACTTTATTCCACCATTGCAGTTGGTGAAGGTTAAGCTAAATAATGACTAACATATTGTACTTAGGATTTAATTCAACTAATCAAAACAATCCATCACATTGAATTAGGAAACAACAGTTTCATTTGTTCAGTGTTTTCACAATGAACTTGTTTTGACATCAGGACAAATGAGATATGGGTTGCAAATATAAGGACAAAAGCAAAAGCAAAGTGTTCTGCTTATATACCGCCCCATACCACTTCAAGTAGTCTCTGGGCAGTTTACAGTTTTTAATTACAGTATGCAGGCTACACATTGTTTCTAGAATATTTGCATGATTTTAATATAAATACATTTCAAAGACAGTACAGATTACAGGAAAATATTATTCCACCAAATAAAGCAGTGGGAGGGAAAATCAATTTAAATGCAGAAATTAACTGAAAAACATCATTTTACTTGATTTCAAGTTCAATCACATGCAGATTCAGATGCCTTGCCATGTCCCAGAAAAAAGACCTAGGGAAAAAATACCTTCAAACCCATCACCCAGATGTTGCTAAGTGTAGAGGGAAATCTCACTGACTACTATCTTCAGTGAAATTAAAGGTTCCCCTCACACATGTGTGCTAGCATGTCCAACTCTAGGGGCAGTGCTCATCTTCATTTCCAAGCCAAAGAGCCAGTGTTGTGCAAGTCCATGGCCACATGGCCGGCATGGTCGAACACATTTCTGCGCACGGAACACTGTTTACGTTTCCACTTTTCCCGATGGTGTCTATTTATCTACTTGCATTTAATATGTGTTTTCAAACAGCTAGGTCGGCAGGAGCTGGGGTTAACAACAGGTGCTCACTCTGCTGCGTGGCACCTGGAATTTGAACCGCCGAGCTGCCGACTTTGCAGCCGACAGTTTCAGCGCTGTAGCCCACTGAGCCACCACACCCGTTTTGATGAAATTAGCTAGTGAAAATAAGTTGCAAAATTGGCATCTCAGCAGGTATGCAAGCAACAACGCATTAATTAGCAGCAATTATACTGCTATAACTTGGGCAAAATTGGAGTGCCTTGTTTAAGTATAGGTTCTGTGAAATACAGAATTAGAGAGTGGCACTGATATGTTTGAATAGCCATATATCCTACATTATATTATATTAAAAGCCCAAACACAGAGAATTGACTGTTTGCAGCAATTGATAGTAATATTTATTTTTATTTATTTATTTTAGAGTATTTTTACCTCAACTTTCTCCTTGGAAAAGGACCCAAGGCAGCTTACAGTAATGAGGAACAATATACAGTCCAAGTACAATTAAGGGCGTTTATACACGACCCCTAAACTCCGGGGCAAATGGCTCCCAGCTCCGGAGCTTTAAAATGTTTACCCACCAGCTCCGGAGTAAACAGGAAATTAAGTGCGACACCCCACCCACTTTAGCGCGTCCCAGCGCAGCTTTCAGGTACCTGCTTTTTGGAGGTGAATATTACTTGACCCGGTGTAAGGATAGTGAGTGTGGGGCTCTCCTTGCCTCTGTTTGTTGTTTTTTGGCTCCCGCCCCTTTAAGAGCTACTTTTACAGAGATGAGAGGCAGAACAAGGTAAGTGGCATGCTTTTCTTTCTCTTTTTCTCCCTCCCCTCATGCAGCCAGCAACTAGGAAGTGCGGAGGGGGGTGGGAACGTCCGAAGAGTGACGAACCCCTAAGATCTCTGGTCCGAATTTAAGTGGCCAGCGGATCTTAGGGGTCGTGTAAAAAGGCCCTAAGACATATTAAAGTACAGTATTGAGAACAGGGAATTGAGGGACACCTTATAGCATTAAAAGACAACATTAAAGCTACAAGAGAATGCAAGCAGTTCAAGAGAGAGCAAAAAATCATGCACAGTAGACCATCCATAAGTTTTGAGGGATGGAAACCAAGATTGAGAACATAGTGTCAGTGCAGTCATACAACATATATAAACACAAAGTTAAAAGTGGTTATAAACACAACGTTTGTTTAATCATGTATGATAGATTCATATAAAGATACATAATATATAGCCCATCATTCAGGTAAAGCTTGCTTGAAGAGAAAGGCCCTTGCCTGTTTTCAGAAAGACAGCAGAGATGGGGCAGTCCTGGAGGGAGTTCCAGAAATATATATATATATATATACAATTAAGCTGCCATTTCCTCCATTTTCCTATTCCGTGGCCCTTATAATCACCCCCAATAGGTTCTTGAAGTGTTGCAATGACAGTGGCCGCTACCTGCTCCTTGAGCAGCCACTTTTTATTTTGCATCGCCTTATCTCCTCCCACCGTCACGTGGTTGCTACAGCGGTTCGGCAGTCCACACTTCAGTGGCTGCTTAGCAATCGGCTTCCCTGTTCACACTTGGCTGAACTTTGCTTTAAACTACGACAGGGAAATGGCAGCAACAGGGAGGAGACCAAAAAAAAGGCGGACAGGTATATCTGCAAATACAACCAATTTGCTTTAAAAGGGGGCACAGGAACCGATAAAAAAAAAAACACCACCCCCAGTGGCCGTCACAAGGAAAACAGACACAGCAGTCAAAAATGGGCGTGGCCAAGGGGGCTCTTCAGAAACAGCGATTTGAAAAGTGGACAGTGATTTTTAAGGCAATTTGTCTTTAAGGAAAAGGTGTTTCAAATCTAATGTGCAGTAGCAGTCAGTGAGAAGTAGTAAAATTCCTCTTTTACTAAGCTACTTTTACACAACATGGAGGATGAAACCCTGAGATCTCCTGGAAAATACCCAAGGGCCAAAAGATCAATTCAGGTCTCATCCTCCAGGACTGAACAAAGAGGTCCACTTCAACAGGGCAGACCTGACCATAGAGTCCTCCTTGTTAATCATCATCAGGTGTCTGAATAGCTCAGTGGTTTTGGTCACTGGCTCTGGAGACCTGATCATAGATTCCTCCATGTTCTCATGAGAACTTCAGTGGCCCACACTTTTCTCATGTCCTGCACACCCACTGTTAGAAGAGGCTAAAGGGGGTGGGTGGTAGAATAGAATAGAATAGAATAGAATAGAATAGAATAGAATAGAATTTATTGTCATTGTATGAAAATACAATGAGATTAAAAAGTGCCATCCAGTCATCTCATTCACAACACCCCGGCCCAGTATAAAAATCCAAGACACAAAATCTACCATTTAAGAACAAACATCATTTAGGGTACAATTAGCTTCCACCCTTATTCTGCCATCTTGCCAGATATCTCTTTTATTTTTTATTTTTATTTTTGCTTTCGTATTAATATAGTCATTTTATTTTACATATTTCACTTTTATGTTTTAGTATTTTTTTCTTTCTTTTTTGTTATATTGCAGTCATTTATTGTTTGTTCGTTGATGTTGTTAACCACTCAGAGTTCCTTCGGAAGATGGGTGGTATATAAATAAATAAATAAATAAATAAATAAATAAATAAATAAATAAATAAATAAATTTAAAACTGACATAAAAACCAAACATACACACACACAGCCCTACACTCTCTCACCTCATACCCAGTACATAAAAACTACATAGCAATCATGCCTAATACATAAAAACTACAATTTAAAAAACAACAGCCATACACAATACCCCATACAATATACATGTTACGCATTCAACACTGATATTTACCCGTCAACTTAATTTTCAACAGAATTTAGCACGCTTACTGCTATTGGCTGAAAACTGTTTCTAAATCTTTCTGTCCTTGTTCTAATAGATCTATACCTTCTGCCTGATGGCAATGGTAAAAGAGTGTCCAGGATGAGAAATGTCTCCTATAATATTATGTGTTTTCTTAAGACAGAGGGAGGTTGGGGATAACTGTGTTGCTTAGATTCCAAAGCCATCCCAGTCATCAGACTCAGACTCAGCTGATGGACCACAAATTGAACATGAATCAGCAGTGTGATGCGGTGGCCAGGAAAGCCAATGCGATTCTTGGTTGCATTAACAGAACCATAAGTGTCTAGATAAAGGGAAGTGATAGTACCACTCTGTTCTGCTCTGGTCAGACCCCAGGATGTTGACAACCTCGAGCGGGTGCCGAGGAGGGCAACCAGGATGGTTGAGGGTCTGGAGGAAATGTCTTATGAGGAACGGCTTAGGGAACTGGGAATGCATAGCCTTTCAAAAAGAAGACTGAAGGGGACTGCTTACATATTTGAAAGGATGATATTGAAGAGGGAACAGGATGGCTTCAGAGACTAGGACTCAGGGCAATGGTTTAAATTCCATTTGAACATTAGGAAGAAATGAGAGTTAGATGTTCGGCCATGGAATATGCTGCCACAAAGGGTGGTGGAGTCTCCTTCTGTGGAGGTTTTTTTGTGGCCATTTCGGAAATACTGTGATGGGGTTCCTGCATGGCAGGGGGTTGGACTAGATGGCCCTTGAGGTCTCTTCCAACTCTACGATTCTATGAGTCTAAGCAATAGGTTTCAGCCAGATCTGCCCCACAGAGGTTTATTTTCCATGGCTTCAGAGACTAGGACTCGGGGCAATGGTTTCAAACTACAGGAGAAGAGATTCCATTTGAACATTATAGGAAGAACTACATGACAGTTAGAGCTGTTCGGCAGTGGAATATGCTGCCACAAAGGGTGGTGGAGTCTCCTTCTGTGGAGGTTTTTAAGTAGAGGCTGGATGGCCATCTGTCGGAAATATTGTGATGGGGTTCCTGCATGGCAGGGGGTTGGACTAGATGGCCCTTGAGGACTCTTCTATGATTCTATGTATGCGCGCACACACATAACAGCTTTGTAATGGAAAAAAGAAATGGACAACAACAACAACAACAACAACAACAACAACAACAACAACAACAACAACAATGTCCCTTCCCTGCGTGGTCCATTTTGCTGAGCCCAACCTGCTTCCCTACCTGTTACTCTGGGGATGTGCATGCAGAGAGTTTATGGATGGGAAGCCTTGACATTCTGCTCAGAATTGTTCTTCTTTTAAATGTTTGGGGTTCCCGATTATTATTTTAACCCTCTGGAAAAAATGTATCTCTAAGACACAAGTCCTCCACTTTCATAGTCATGGGAGGAGGGTAGAGGGAAGTCGGTCCAGATGTGCTCCCAGGTTCTTAGGACGATGGGCAATCCATCTGCACATGGGCATTTGATACATTTTATTGGGAGATCAAAGACAGCGATTATAAAGCTGTCCTCCTCACTCCTTTGTAAACTGGTCTGCTTTAATCCCACCATCTGGTGGGATTCAGTTTTGACTTAATTTTTTCCTGGTATTCTACAGTATATCTTGTAAAAACAGAAGTAATGATATTGTCTTACCATAAAAAAAGCAGAACAGCTTGCTTTGCAAACTGAGATTCGGACAAAGTGGCTTGAGAATAATAGCTTCAGTATTACAAAACATATGCTCTTTGAGAGATAAATGCATATATGCAGAGAGAGAGAGAGAGAGAGAGAGAGAGAGAGAGAGAGAGAGAGAGAGAGAGAGAGAGAATTAGAAGCTAGGGGAAAAATATTACTGAGCAACTGGTCAGGGTATCAGTGCTTCTATTCTCTTGGTAATATAGGATCATTCATGGGCCAAAATGGAGAAATGTACTTAACTGATGTGTTGTTTAAAGGTATGTCCCGCAAAAAACTGTACACAGAATTTAAACTGCAGTCCTATGAATACATGAAAAGAAGCTGCCTTTTTACTGAGGTGCTTCTTTCTTGCTGTTGTTGCAGCAGTCTTCCTCCTCATACCCTTATATACTGTCATTTCATCTTAATAGGAAGTATCATTGGAGATGATCAGGTAAGCATATGGTTTGATCCACCCTATTTTCTGTCAGCCCCCTCTGTTTTAAGTAAGAGTGATCCCTCCCGCTCCTTTTGTGACATGTTCTGCCACAATGCTAGGGCTGCAGTTTATTTGGTGCAATTGGAAGCATTCCTGACTATGCCCCTCTGTGGGCTATGTGATTGTGTCATTCATTCCCAGGAGCTGTGAATGTCATTCTTTTTCAGAGTTATCCCTGTGGTGTATGCAGTGCGTTGTGACAGTGGAAAGGATAGCAGAGAAACCACCTTTCCTATTTTCCTCTTCTCATATTTTTAAAAATATTCCACTAAGCAATGTAGTGCTATTTCAAATATAAGGGAGTATCCATGCTAAGTTGATGTATCGCTGTAGGGTTATGCCACTTACTACTTAAACAAAAAGAGAGAAGGAAGTCTTTGTGCCCCTAGAATGACAGCCACGACAAAAGGTGAGGAAAGGGCAGGGGAGGAGGAATCAGTCATGAAAAGAGGCAGAAATTGGAACAATTTGAGGCACTGCCCGAGTTCTTCTCACAAGATTGGAGTGAGCTCTGGTACATAAGAATATAAGAACAGCCTTGCTGGAAGAGGCCACAGCCCATCCAGTCCAGCATTCTGTCTCGCACAGTGGCTCACCATTTGCTTCAGGGTATTCCCAAGCAGATGTCTTCACCTGCTGACGATTCCCTGCAAATGGCATTGAGAGAGATCCTACCTCTTGCCAGGACCCTTCCTGTCACAGAACCTGACTCTGAGGGGTTAAATGGTGAAGAGCTGCTGGAGGAGCCTTGCAGCTCAAGTCAGCAGGCAGCTGGGTCTGATGACTCAGCTGAAAACATATCTTCTCCCCCTTGAAGGGCTATGAGCAGGATTCTGCAAAGACATGCTATCAGGAGAGCTAGGGAAAGGGTCTTTGATGCTAGATGGGGAATCAGGTCGGGAAGCCCTGAGTACTAGCAGGAGCCTTTCCAGAAGTAAGGATGTGTTCCCTGTTTTGAGATAAAGCTGGTAAGCTCACCTTGAGCTCTCTGTGGGAGCAACATGTCATATGAACTTGCAACCACGTTCCTGTCTGTGACCTTGGCTCTGTTTCCTGATTTTGGACTGGCTTCCTGGACAACGGCTTAATCTGTTCCCTTGAGTTTGGCATCTGGTTTCTGTGAGATATTCTGGTTTTGACTTGGACTGTTAATTGCTGGGAGTTGGATTCTGTTATTTATCTGGCACTTGATTGTTGGCAAAGGACATGAACTTGCCCGGCTTTCCACTAAAGATCTTGGCAAAGAACTGAACCCTGTTTGTGTGTGTGCTCTGTGTGCAGGGCTTGACAGTTTGCTCCCACCCAAACTTCTTCAAGCAGAATGGAAGAGGAGGGGTCTATTGGGATGACACCGTTGGCAGCTTTGCAAAACCAAGTGCTGCTTTTGTCTCAGGCAATTATTCAATTGCAGCACACTCCAGACCCGGCTGGGTTGCAGCCCCGTTGCCCTTTGCTGCCTCCTGACCGGTTTGAGGGCAAGTTAGAGGAATTCCCTGCATTCTTGGCTCAATGCAAGCTGTTTATCGAGGTGCGTGCTCAAGAATTTCCTACTGAGAGGTCTAAGGTCTGCTTTATCATCAGTTTGTTGAAAGGACAGGCAGCTAAATGGGCTACTCCTTTACTCCTCAGTGCCTCACCTCTACTGGATAATTATCACGCTTTTCTGAATCACATTTCTTCAGCTTTTCAGAACCCTGTACAGGCTGCTACTGCCAACAGGAGACTCAGAGCTCTGAAACAGGGCAAAGATTCAGTGTTTGACTACACCACTGTGTTCCGTTTGATAGCACAGGATCTGAATTGGAATGAACCGGCACTGATTTCTCAGTATATGGAAGGATTGGCAGATGAAGTGCTTGATGAACTCTCTAGGGTGGAACAACCAAACACGTTACAGGAACTCATTACCCTGTGTCTCAGGATAGATGGATGCCTGGAAAGCCGTCGCCTCTCCCAGGCAAGAACTACAACCAGCAACCTCTGCCAGCTGTGCCTAACCTGCAATCCAGTGAAGCCGGCAGAATGGATCCAGAACCTATGCAACTGGGAGCTGCTTGACCACGCCTCACCCCAGAGGAAAGGACAAAACGAAGTTCTCATAATCTCTGCCTGTACTGTGGAGGAGGACATTTCGCTTCCAGTTGCCCTTTGAAGCGCTCCTCAGTAAGTGCTGCTACCTCTTCAGCAGTAAAAGGGCAGCTACATCCTTGAAGGAGCCCACAGGAATGGAGCATACCGAAGGGTTCCCAGACAATACCATCACATCCCAAGGACCTTTCCTGGTACCTGAAACTCTAAAGCTTCCTGATGGCCAGAAAGTACCTGTGTATGCTATGGTCGACTCTGGGGCAGCTCACTGCTTTGTGGATGCTGGGTTTGTGCTGTGCCATCAGATTCCAGTACAGAACAAGGAAACTCCTTTGCTGGTAGAATCCATTGAGGGTCGGTTACTTCGTTCTGTCCACTTACTCTTCAGGTAATGGACCACAATGAGCAGATTTGTTTTAATGTTACACGGATGCCCCGGTTTCCTCTTGTCTTGGGACTTTCCTGGTTGCGAGGTCATAACCCATTTGTGGATTGGGTGCAAGGGGAAGTGTACTTCAAGGTTCCTTGCTCAAGGAAAATTTCTTCTACCATCCAGGCAGCTGCCCATGGTACATCTGACCCTGTCTTGCCCCAGGTATACCAAGACTTTGCGGATGTATTTGAGGAAAAGGGGACTGACAAGTTACCTCCGCATCGGCCCTATGACTGTGCCATTGATCTGATACCTGGGGCACCCCTCCCTGTGGGACGAGTCTATCCTATGTCCGAACCTGAGTTAGAAGCTTTGAGGGCTTTCCTAGACAAGAACCTTCGGCGTGGGTTTATACGCCCATCCAAATCGCCATTGTCCGCACCGGTGATCTTTGTAAAGAAGAAGGGAGGGGAGCTTCGTCCTTGTAATGATTCCCGGGCATTAAACAAGATCACTATTCAGGACCGGTACCCTTTACCCCTAATCTCTGAACTTTTGGACCGGTTAAGAGGGGCAAAGTGTTATACCAAGCGGGAACTTCATGGGGCATATAATTTGGTGCGTATCCGTAAAGGACATGAGTGGAAAACTGCGTTTCGAACCTGGTACGGTCAATATGAACATTTAGTAATGCCTTTTGGACTGACAAACGCACCCAGTGTATTCCAGTGGATGATGAATAACATTTTCCATGATCTACTAGATTGTCGTGTGGTCATTTATTTAGATGATATCCTGATTTATTCTGCTGACCCAGCTCAGCATGTTCAAGATGTTCTTCAGGTCTTGCAGCGTTTCCGGGAAAACGGACTATATGCTAAGCTGGAAAAATGTGAGTTCGACATTAAGGAAGGTGAATTCCTGGGGCATATTATTTCTCCCCAGGGAATCCGCATGGACCCTAAGAAAGTAGAAGCTGTGTTGTCCTGGCCGCGACCACAAAACCGTAAGGATTTGCAACAGTTCCTCGGTTTCGCCAACTACTATCGCCAGTTTATTCCTGCCTATGCCGACATTGTTGTACCTTTAAATCGTCTCCTTCGGCCCAAAGAGCTTTTCCGGTGGACTCCAGAAGCAGAAGAGGCTTTCTCTACTTTGAAAACCCGCTTCACCTCAGAACCCTTGCTCCGTTATCCTGATCCACAATTACCCTTTATAGTGGAGGCTGTCGCATCTAGCGATGCTCTGGGAGCAGTGCTATCTCAACAGGATGATCCCTCCCAACCCCTGCGTCCCTGTGCTTATTACTCTCGACAGTTAAAACCTGCAGAGAAGAATTATACTACCTGGGAGCGTGAACTGCTGGCCATCAAGATGACTTTTGACATATGGAGGCATTACCTCGAGGGAGCTCGACACCCTGTTCAAGTATTGACTGATCATCGAAACCTTGAACATCTACAAACAGCACGGCGATTGACTCAGCAACAAATCTGGTGGTCATTATTCTTTTCCCGGTTCGATTTCTGTATCAAGTACAGAAGGCTCAGGATAAAAAAAGCTGATGTGTTATCCAGAAAACCTGAGTATGCAGCGCCTGTGAAAGAGACATTAGTGGTGCCCATCTTGCCTCCCTCTGTGTTCGCGGCCACGAATCCATGTCTCAGCTTGGCAGAAGAAATCCATGAATCTCAAGCTCGTGATTCATGGACTCAGCAACATCTTCAGGAACTCCAGAATGGGAATCATGGAGAGTTTTCTGCACAACAAGGGTTATTATTACATCGAGGGCGGTTATATGTTCCTGCTGGTCCTCTTCGTAACCAGGTGTTGCATCTCTCACATGACTCTTTACCTGCTGGACACTTTGGACTTAACAAAACCCTGCATCTTCTCACAAGGGAGTTCTGGTGGCCACGTGTCCGTGCTGATGTTTCCCAATACGTGGGTTCCTGTGAAGTTTGTCGGCGGGCAAAGGATGTTGTGACCAAACCCTCAGGTCTGTTGCATCCTTTGCCAACACCCTCTGGTCCCTGGAATGCTGTCTCCTTAGATTTCATCACAGATCTTCCTCGCTCAAAAGGGTTTACCTGCATCCTGGTCTTCGTGGATTTGTTCACCAAAATGGCCCACTTTGTTCCTTGTCCTAAATCCCCTACCGCATCAGAAACAGCTCACCACTACTTGCAACACCTCTTCGGACTTCATGGTTTACCTGCACACCTCATTTCGGATCGTGGGCCACAATTCACCTCCCGCTTCTGGCAAGCAATGCATAAGGCACTAGGAACACAAGTTCACCTGTCATCAGCTTACCACCCCCAGTCAGATGGTCAGACTGAGCGCACTAATGCCACCTTAGAATGATATTTACGCTGTTATACATGCTACCAACAAGATAACTGGGCGGATTTTTTACCTTTAGCTGAATTTGCATATAACAATGCTGTACATTCTTCCACTCACCAGACCCCATTCATGGCTAATTATGGTTATCATCCTCGGTATTTTCCAACTACCCTTCCTTCTACCTCTGTGCGAGCTGCGGATGCATACATTCAAGAACTCCAAGGGATTCAGGAATTATTGCAAGAGCAACTTGACCATGCTAAGGAAGTATATAAGAAAGCAGCGGACAAGAAAAGACAGGAAGGGCCACAGCTAAATCCAGGCATGAAAGTTTGGCTCTCTACTCAATACCTGAGACATCCTGGGTGATCCTGAAAACTAGATCCTCAGTTCATCGGTCCTTATCCCATCTTAGAACAAATCAATCCAGTTGCTTTTCGTCTGCAACTACCTGATTCCCTTCATAATCATCCAGTATTCCACCGATCCCTCTTGGTTCTAGCTGCAGACCCTGACCCCAACCGACCACCGACTCCTGAACCTCCTCCACTGATTTTAGTAGAAGGAGAAGAAGAATATGAAGTCTGTCAAATCTTGGATTCTCGAATACACCGTGGAGGATTGCAGTATTTGGTAGACTGGGAAGGTTATGGACCTGAAGATCGGTGATGGGAACCTGTGTCCAACTTGCATGCTCCTGAGTTAGTTCAACAATTCCGTGACAGTTATCCTGATAGGCCTGGCCCATCGGAAGAGGGGGACCATGGGGAGGGGGATAGTGCCAGGACCCTGCCTGTCACAGAACCTGACTCTGAGGGGTTAAATGGAGAAGAGCTGCTGGAGGAGCCTTGCAGCTCAAGTCAGCAGGCAGCTGGGTCTGATGACTCAGCTGAAAACATATCTTCTCCCCCTTGAAGGGCAATGAGCAGGATTCTGCAAAGACATGCTACCAGGAGAGCTAGGGAAAGGGTCTTTGATGCTAGACGGGGAAATCAGGTATGGAAGCCCTGAGTATTAGCAGGAGCCTTTCCAGAAGTAAGGGTGTGTTCCCTGTTTTGAGATAAAGCTGGTAAGCTCACCTTGAGCTCTCTGTGGGAGCAACACGTCATTTGAAGTTGCAACCACGTTCCTGTCTGTGACCTCGGCTCTGTTTCCTGATTTCGGACTGGCTTCCTGGACAATGGCTTAATCTGTTCCCTTGGGTTTGGCATCTGGTTTCCATGAGATATTCTGGTTTTGACTTGGACTGTTAATTGCTGGTAGTTGTTATTTATCTGGCACTTGATTGTTGGCAAAGGACTTGAACTTGCCTGGCTTTCCACTAAAGATCTTGGCAAAGAATTGAACCCTGTTTGTGTGTGTGCTCTGTGTGCGGGGCTTGACACCTCTCTCTCCAACCCAGAGGTTGTCCTTAGGCATCCATAATGATACCCTTGTTCTCCATGAACTTGTCCAATCCTTTCTTAAAGCTGTCAAGGTTGACAGCTGTCACCACTTCTTCTGGCAGGGGGTTCCACAGATCAGTGATCCTCTGGGAGAAAAAGTACTTTCTTTTATGTTTGAGATCTATCACTCAAAAGTTTCATAGAGTGCCCCCTAGTTATAGTGTTGTGCGATAGGGAAAACAGCTTTTCCTTATCTACTTTGTTTTTCCTTATCTATGATTCTGTAGACTTCAATCAGGTCACCTCTTAGGTGCCGTTGCTCAAGAGTGAAGAGGCCCAGCCTTCGAAGCCTCAGATGGTAAGGAAGGTGTTCCAATCCCCTAACCATTCTGCTTGTCCTCCTCTGCACTATTTTCATTTCCATAATATCCTTCTGGAGGTATGGTGACCAGAACTGTAGACAATACTCCAGATGGGGCCTCACCTTAGATGTATAAAGAGGCAAAATGACACTTGCTGACTTATTTTCTATAACCTTCCTAATGATCCCTAGCATTGAGTTTGCTTTTTTTCACTGCTTCAGCACACTGGGTTGACACCTTCATTGAGCTGTCCACCAAGACACCAAGGTCTCTTTCCTGGTTTGTTGCAGCGAGTTCAGACCCCATCACTTTAAAAATGTAATTGGAGTTTTTTTGCCCCAACATGCATCACTCTGCACTTGCTAATGTTGAACCTTATTTGCCACTAGTTTCCCCCCAGTGTCACGAGATCCCTCTGGAGCGCCTCACAATTTCTTTCAGTTTTATTACCCTGTATAACTTAGTTTTGTCTGCAAATTTGTCTACCTTGCTATTTACTCCTACTATCTAGATCATTTATGAAGAGGTTGAAAAGCAGGGGTCCCAGTACTTCACCTTGGGGGACCTCACTCTTCACCTCCCTCCACCTTGATTCCACAACTGGCAAGTTTATTAAAGAGCCTTTGGTGTGGGAGCTTGTCAAAAGCCTTCTGGAAGTCCAGGTAAACAATGTCAACTGGATCTCCCTTATCCACATGCTTGTTGACACTCTCAAAGAATTCCAACAGATTAGTGAGGCATCATTTGACCTTGCAGAAGCTATGCTGCCTCTCCTTCAGCAGCGCCTTTTCTTCTATGTGCCTATTAATTTTATCTTTTAGTTTGGTAGATTTAGAGCTCACTTCTGTGACATCACAAATATGCCTTTCTGTTCTCTGGTTTTGATCCTAAAATCTGTGGGAATGAAAAACTGGATCTGAAATTCCTAGACAGAGGTTTGGTTTTAAAGCATCTACTACTCTTTGCAGGCTCTGTTGTTCCTTCTGTGGTCAACTGGAATCCTCACCAGAGCTGGTGGCAAGATAGATTTTTCCAAGCAGTCAGTTATTGCTGTGAGCTCCCCTTGTTTTAGTAGAAAATATTTTGAAGTGGCTTGAACTGTACTAAAGATCTGGCCCTACTGGACATGAACACTGGGCCACTGATATCAATCAAGATAATTACCTGCATTTTGGTCTTCTCTTGTGGTGAGACTAAGGGGACCATTGTGATGAGCCCTGAGACTTCAACATGTATCATCACACCGCCAAGTAAGAAAGTATACTTTGGTGGCCTTTGTAAGTTTTGAAACCAAGTAGCCCCAAGTAGAGTAAACCCATTGGATCACTGATATCTCCATAAACATTGACTCAACAGTTGGCATTGGATTCAATGGGTCTAATTTAATTGGACTGGTGAGATGATTTTGCTAGGAAACGTGAAAAGGGGGGGGGGAGAAGGAGAAAAATATGTGTGTACCTTGGAAACAGATGATTTCAAGACGCCCACCTTTTCCTATGACCTAGGAAAAAGTTTGGCGACACATGTAAAGCAGATATTTGTTGTTGTTGTTCAGTCATTCAGTCATGTCCGACTCTTCTTGACCCCATGGACCAGAGTTCGCCAGGCCTTCCTATCCGCCACTGCCTCCCAGAGTTTGGTCAAATCCATATTGGTTGCATCGATGACACCGTCCAACCACCTCATTCTCTGTCGTCCTCTTTTCCTTTTGCCTTCCATCTTTCCCAACATCAGGGACTTTTCCAAGGACTCCTCTCTCCTCATGAGGTGGCCAAAGTACTGGAGCCTCAGCTTCAAAATCTGTCCTTCCAGTGAACGTTCGGGGTTGATTTCTTTCAGGATGGATAGGTTGGATCTCCTTGCAGTCCAGGGGACTCTCAAGACTCTCCTATAGCACCACAACTCAAAAGCATTGATTCTGCGGCGATCAGCCTTCTTTATAGTCCAGCTCTCACTTCCATACATCACTACTGGAAAAACCATAGCTTTGACTATCCTGACCTTAGTTGGCAAAGTGATGTCTCTGATCTTTAGGATGCTATCTAGGTTTGCCTCAGTCTGGAATATCTTATAAATGGGGCACATTTCTACTTTTGTGTCCCAGTTGATCAGCGAGGCTACAAAATAAAACAGGCTAGACTGTGCTTTCATCATTGTAAGGCTAATTACACTGGTGACAATGAGGCCTGTAATAAGACTTCCTGGGGTAGGAACTGGCAAGCTACCCCAGTATCCCTGCCAAAAAAAATTCACGGACAGAAACAAAAGGCTAAAAGCAGATATTAGCCAACCTCACTTGTCACCCACTTGACCTTTCTTCATCAGTCTAAATAGCAAATATCTAGCTATTGATTGGTTTCGTTTAAAATGCTGCTAGAGTAAATGTCACCCCACTTCAAATGGATGAAAGAAGTCAACAAAGAATCATCGCACTAATTGTGAGGTTGAAGAATGCAGATCACACACTTCCAGTGCAGAAAGCTAACTTGTCTGCTTCCCTTGACATGAAATCTAAGAGGAATGTGGGGTGACGGGGGGGGGGGGAGAGGGAGGAAGATGTGTCAGGTGGATGGCCCACTTGATGACTCTTCAGCGAATAGAAGACAGATCCTCCCCATTCTTCCCCAGTGTGCTTTTGCTACAGGGCGGGCAAGCTGCAGACCCAATTGATCTATATTCTCAGACAGCGTAATTATTTCATAAATCATCATTTGCAAAACACTTTCCTAATAATAAACTTGCAGCTTGGAAGGCTGGAGAGGAAACTGGTTAAGCTGATAGTGAAGGACCAACAACAACAAACTGGACCTGGTGCACAATGCAAGGCTGCCGTTCGCTCACATCACTAGGAAAGATGTCTTTGCAGTTGTTGCTGTTGAACAAAATGGCTTTAATTTGGGAAATGCCTTTATGTGTTGAAATTAAAGGGCTTCCTTCGGGAAGCTCACACCCATTATTATTCTATCGGACCCTCCTCTGCAAAACAAATTGTCATTGAGAGATGAAATAACCATGCATTTAAACGTAGCTGCCGATTTGGTCAAATGCAGGCACGAGGAAATGGAATGAAATCCACATTTTGTGGTTCAGCTGTAAGTCTAAGAAACAAATTGCTCCAGAGACTGAAACTTTTCTTTAGACCTCAAATGCATGGTTTGGTTACTATAATCAGTTACATGGTGAGAAACTCCAAACTGGGTTAAACTAAGGACAACTCCTGTGTGTCCTTTATTGAAAATGGCACAAATGATCAGTAGTTTGTCTGGGAGGGCAGGCAAAGGTAAGCTTTGTCTCCCTGTTCATGAATGACGGTGAAAATGTGTTCCGTTTAGATCTCAATGTTTTCAGATACTCTAGCAAGGCAAGGGCATTTTGGGGGCCCACAACAAGCCATATTGGAAATTTGCTTTCACTTTTTGAGATATTTATCGGGAAAGCAAATGATTTCTCCAAGTGTGGCTCTTTAGGTAGCCAGAACAGCATAATGCACAAACAAGGGGAATGCATTTTATTTATTTATTTATTTATTTATTTATTTATTTATTTATTTATTTATTTATTTATTTATTTTAGAGTATTTTTAGCCTGCCTTTCTCCTTGGAAAAGGACCCAAGGTGGCTTACAGTAATGAGGGACAATATACAGGTAATGATATCTACAGGTACAATTTAATCTGGACTCTTGAAGGATTTCTAAACAGAACTTCAGAGGAAACAGCCTTCAAAAGGTGGGAGAACCCCCATCCCCCAACAATCATCCAGTTAAAATAAGTATGCATGGCTGTAGTCCATGCACACAAAACCCCTCATGCTATGGAAAATCTATTTGTCTTAAAGATTACTTGGTGGATTTAGCTTCAGCGGGCTAAAAGGGTGATATGTTTGGAATCATAGAATCATAGAGTTGGAAGAGACCTCAAGGGCCATCCAGTCCAACCCCCTGCCATGCAGGAACCCCATCACAATATTTCTGACAGATGGCCATCCAGCCTCTGCTTAAAAACCTCCAAGGAAGGAGACTCCACCACCCTCCTTTGTGGCAGCATATTCCACTGCCGAACAGCTCTAACTGTCATGAAGTTCTTCCTAATGTTCAAATGGAATCTCTTTTCCTGTAGTTTGAAACCATTGCCCCGAGTCCTAGTCTCTGAATCCATGGAAAACAAACCTGCTCCCTCTTCAATATGACATCCTTTCAAATATTTAAACATAGCAATCATATCCCCCCTCAGCCTTCTTTTAGAGAGGCTAAACATTCCCAGTTCCCTAAGCCGTTCCTCATAAGACATTTCCTCCAGACCTTCAACCATCCTGGTCACCCTTTTCTGCACCCGCACGAGGTTGTCAACATCCTTTTTAAATTGAGGCGCACAGAACTGGACACAGTACTTCAGGTGGGGTCTGAAATATAAATTTAATGGAATGGGCAGTGACAGTGTGAAGTTATCAGGAATACTAAGTCTGTTGTGTAGCGGCAACCTGGTTTGTGCAAATAAAAACAAGGATACAGTATATTAATTTGATTCAATGTACAGTACTGAATTTGCCTTTGTTTTTTGAGGTCATGTGTGCCTCTCCGTGCCCTGGGATCTCAGGCATAGTAGGCATGGATCACCAAAACCTGTATGATGTAGCTAACATCTCTAGACATCCCACAGAGTGAGTCCACATTTTACAGCGATATCAATTTAATACCACTTTCAGCACCACAGTTCTGTCCTATGAAATCCTGGGATCTGTAGTTCAGTGAGCAGTTTAGAATTATCTGACATTGCTCAGGGGAGAACACCGGAGTTCTCTTGCAAAGAATTCTAAGAATCTCATCAAACTACAAATCCCCAGATGGAATCAAGCCTACTTAACTGTGGAGCAGAGTGTAGCTCAGTGGTTCTTAACCTCTGGGTTCCCAGATGTTCCTGGACTGCAACTCCCAGAAGTCTTCCTCACTAGCTGAGCTGGCTAGGATTTCTGGGAGTTGCAGTCCAGGTACATCTGGGGATCCACAGGTTGAGAACCACTGGTGTAGCTTCAATCAGGAGTAGAGATGGGCACGACCAGAAAAAATGACGTTCGAGTTTTCGATTCTCAGGACAGGTCCGTTTTGGGTCTTTCCGTTTGTCACGATAATTTGCAAAACTTTGTCATTTCCGTTTGTCCTTTGGGTTGGGGTTAGGGTTAAGGTTGGGGTAAGTGGGCTCTGGGAGGCACCTCTTTGGGTGCCTCTGACGTCTGACCCACTAAGAAGGGAAGGGAAGGGAAGCGTAACGCGAAGCCGCCGCGTACTATACATTACGTTAGGGTGGGGGGTAAGAGGCAGAGACACCTCTCTCTCTGGGTGCCTCTGACTCACTAAGAAGGGGAGCGTACTAGCGTACTGACGTACAGGTTAGGGAATGGGATAGGGGTAGGGGATAGTAGGCTGTGGGAGGCACCTCTCTGGGTGCCTGTGACCCACTAAGAAGGAAAGTGTACTTGCATACGGATCTGGGTTAGGGTTGGGGTTAGGGTAAGGGCTAGGCTTAGGGTTACGGTTAAGGTTAGGGTGGTTAGTGGGCTGCACCTCTGGGTACCTCTGACCCACTAAGAAGGACAGTGTACTGGCGTATGGGTTAGGGTTAGGGTTAGGGTTAGGGTTAGGGTTAGGGTTAGGGTTAGGGTTTGGGTTAGTGGGCTTTTTATGCCCTCTGGCACATCCAGAAGTCTCAGTCAAAACCTGGCCATGCGATTGGTGGAATGGGTCCAAAAATTTGCATGGTCCCATCCCATGGCCAGCCCATCATTGCACAGGTGTAAAAAAATAAAAATAAAATAAAATAAAATAAAATAAAATAAAATAAATGGAGACGTTTTATTGCAAGAAAAACCCACTGCTGCTACTATAAAAATCAGGCATTTAAAATACCTAATTTTCAAATGTTTCTGTGGTGCTTTGGTGGGTTTTTGGACCACGATTTAAAAATAAATATTGCGGTTGCAATTTTGGATTCCCCCCCCACCACATGGCAAATGAAGACGACGAGGATGGGCCCCCCAGCCTGGTACCAGCAGCCCAGGACAGGAGAGGGGGGGAAGGCCGGGGACCCCCCCCAGAAACCACCCCTCTCTGGTAGGTCCGCTCACTGAGACAGGCATATTTTCGCCTGCTTTTTTGGCCAGGAATCGGGTTTTTTTAAAAATTTTTTTCTGTGCTGCTTGGCATCGCGCGATCACCGTGATGCCATGAACGACAACGAAAAATCAGACCCAATTTTTCTTTTTCGGTTCGGGTTCGAGCTGGAGCGGAGTAATTCTCGTTACCGTTACCCGTTACGTAATGATAACGAGAACCGAAAACGGAAACGAGAATTTCGCCGTTCCGTGCCCATGTCTAATCAGGAGCTTTCATGGGATTTCTGGCTGAAACCCAGACAGTGATTCATGACTTACAACCACTGGTGTTTACAAAAGCCTGCAGCCCTCCAGGGCTGGCCTGCGACAAAAGATAAGATGAAGATGGCTCCTTCCATGTGAAGAAGCTTGACTAGTTTGGAAGTTGAAGTTTTCTTTAATAATGAAACGGCCCCTTTTGGCAGCAGGCGTTCTCTGAGCAGGCCAAGTGGTACACGCAGATCTCTGTCCTCTGTGACTTCTCTGCTGATGACTTTTCCTTGGCATTTGGCACTTGTGGTGGGTATCTCTCAGGGCCGGCGCGTCCATTAAGGTGAACTAGGCAGTTGCCTAGGGTGCCCAAATGGACAGGGGGCGCCAAAATGGACAGGGGGTGCTGCCCAGCCTGCTGCCCCCTGCCACCGCCCCCCCCCCGCCGGACCCCCCTACCACCACCACCGCCCGACCCCCCTGCCACCACCACCGCCCGACCCCCTGCCGCCGCCCCCCCTCGCCTAGGGCACGAAAAACCCTAGCGCCGGCCCTGGTCTCTCTCTCTCTCTCTCTCTCTCTCTCTCTCTCTCTCTCTCTCTGCCTTAGAAGAAGCAACCTTGAGAACAGCAGGGCACAAAATGGCAGCCTCTTCTCTGGATGTCTCTACTTCTCACACAGTGGAGACATGGTGGTGGTGGTGGGGTGTTTGTTGGTTGTTGCTGCTCATCCTCAGCCACCACACGGGGGTTCATCATTATCAATGAAGGCCTTTACAAAATGGTCCCCAAGGCAAATCTACCTGGTTTGAGGCAAGGACCTTCTTACAGAAGGGGATTCCTTCCCATTGGGAAACAGATGACAAAACAGCTCCAAATGTTATGTATATTCTGCTACAGCCTTGAAAACTCCGAATGACTCAGATCCCACCCACCCCCAACCCCTGATGGATTTGTTTTGCATAGATGGCATACTGTTTTCATTATGTCTGTGGTTCCGAAATACATATTCATCTGACTGCGATGGCAGCCTGTGGGGGGAAGAAGAAACAAGAGCTTACTCAATTTTTATTGTTACATTTTTATCTATTGCGTTTCCTGGGACACTTGCCTGTTTTTGCAAGCCGTCACATTTAGAAAGATGTTATCACAAAATAATTGTACATTTTTAAAAAAAAATAGAAGACAAGCATTGTTCACTTTAGAAGGCCAGGTCCTACAAGGCTTCAAAAACTGGACACAAGCATGGGACTCTTTTCTCGCAAAAGACAGGATGCTTTTGGCTGGAAAGACAAAGAGTTTTAGGGGTTTCTCCTTGTAAAATGTAGGCATCAAGCAGATTTTAGGCAGCTAGCATATCCGATCTCGCCTGATTTCGGAAGCTAAGCAGGGTCGGCCCTGGTTAGTACTTGGATGGGAGACCACCAGGAAACACCAGGTGCTGTAGGCGCCTGGAGTAGGAACTGGCAAGCCACTCCAGTATTCCTGCCAAGAAAACTCCATTGACATGGAGTCATGAAGAGTCGGTCATGACTGTAATGACACAACACACACACAGCTTGCTAGAAGTAAAAGACAGGACAGGAAATCTCTTCTTCATACATTCCAAACTGTCCTTTCAGCTTTCCTAGGGTCGCCCACCCCTTTCCTGCCCCTAGTCCTGCGATGTTAACAGCAGCAGAATGCAGCCAATGTTATCTGGGGGCTGGTATTGTGTAGCATAGAGATGGGTGATCTCAAAGGACCCAGGAGCCCAATTAAAGGCTCTGTTGTTCCTAGGAACAGGTACAGTAGGAGCCCAGTATCTTCTAGGGATTGGTTCAAGGCCTTCCCATGGATAATGAAAACCATGGATAAGAGAGAACACCTGCCCATCCACCTCCAAACTGCTGTTTCCTGATAGAAGCTTGCTTTATGACTGCTGTTTTGAGACAGTAGCTTGCTTTACAGCTGCTGTTTGTGACAATAGCTTGCTTTACAGCTGCTGTTTGTGACAATAGCTTGCTTTCTGGTTGCTGAATTATTTAATTTTTTCTCCGCCAACTGTGGATAACTGAATCAGTGGATAATGAATCAGTGGATACGGGGATCCTACTCTATTCTCAATCATTTTTAAAATATATAGAGAGAGTGGACCCTTGTTTAACAAATGGTTTGTATAACATAAAATCTGTACAACATAAAAAATTCTGGAGATAGAGGAAATTTGCTTAGCAGAATTGTCTATGGGCAAAATCTGTACAACATAAAAATGGTCATGATTAGGGATTACTCCATTTTCAATACATTCCTATGGGAAATTTCTCCCGCCATCTGCCTTTTGCTTTTTGTGTTTTATTGTCTGCTTAACTGTTTTAAATTGCTATATATTTAGACTGTTGATTGATTCTCAGTTATACATTAATATGCTGTGAACTGCCCAGAGTTCCTTCGGGAAGACGGGCGGTATACAAGTCTTTAAATAAATAAATAAATAAATAAATAAATAAATAAATAAATAAATAAATAAATAAATAAATAAATAAAGGAAAATTTGCTTAACAGAATTTCATTGGGAACGTATTAATTCCTTTATGCAAGGTACCACTGTATAAGCAAGAAATGTCTGGATGAGGGGTACTGCTGCTTTTCTGGTGGGAAGGATAGTGTAGACCTTGAGGGCACTTCTCTCCTCTAGCCCTCAAAGTAGAAAAACTGATGCTCCTGGAAGTATCCAGGAAAAGGAATAAGCCAATTTGGAGGGGGATTATTTTCTCCTCCCCTCCCCGATTTTAAACTGGGAGACCACCACCCTAAAGATGGTGTTGGAGAGCTGCAATGATGCCCCTGGGGTGTTGCATACACCCTAGGGGACCCATGAAGCCACTAATCATGCAACGCGAACGCAACATGGTCGAAAGTCAGGATCATCTTCTACTTACACCCGCAAAGCTGCCACTGCGGTGGGAGAATCCCTGTCACAAATCCCTTCTCACAGGTCTGCTGCCACAGGCAGAGGCATAGCCAGGATTTGGAGCGCCTGGGGACAAAGTTCATTTTTACGCCCTTCCTGCTGCCACCCACCCAGCAACGGGGTGGGGGGAGAGAACCCTGCGAGCATGGGGTGGGTGGGTGCATGCATGTGTCCACAGGCAGATGGGTGTGGGTGGGTGGGTGTGTCTCCCACCAAGGTGAGGAAGAGTAGAAAGAAAGCCACCGCGCTCCTGCCTACCTGCGTGCTTCGCCACTCGCTTGGCATGCAGCGACAGAGGCGGTGGAGGGGGTGCCGTCACCAAGCCTTAGGGGAAAGGAGGACTGCTGGGTGGAGGGAGGGTGCATGGATTCCTGCTCCTGCTCCCCCTCCAGGCACCCCCAGATTGCTGCACCCAGGGCAGATGTACCCTTCTTTGGAAGTTTTTAAGCAGAGATTGGATGGCCATCTGTTGGAAATATTGTGATGGGGTTCCTGCATGGCAGGGGGTTGGACTAGATGGCCCTTGAGGTCTCTTCCAACCCTGATTCTATGATCCTCCCCCAGATATGCCCCTGGCCGCAGGGATCTGCCTCAGAATGGCTCTGCCAGCTGAGATCTGCCAGCAGAAGAGCCAAAAATAAAAAAAAAAGGAGAGAGGAAAGACAGAGTCAAGGAAGAGCTGAGATGAAAACTTCCGTTAGCCCTGAGACATAGCCACAATACTGGCACCAAGTTAGATCAGGGTGAGACAGCGCAGTGTTCCTAGATTAGGGGCTAGGGCAGTGATGGCGAACCTTTTAGAGATGGAGTGCCCAAACTGCAATTCAAAACCCACTTTTTTTTTTTTGCAAAGTGTCAATACAGTAGTTTAACCTGTATACAGGTGGCTATGAAGGGGTGATGTCAGGTGCCCACAGAAAGGGCTCCGAGTGCCACCTTTGGCACCCGTGCCATAGGTTCGCCATCCCTGGGCTAGGGTTTAGATTCACAAAAGTTACAGCCACCCCTTCACCTTCACCATCTTGACTAGATAGAATTGTGTTTTGAAGGAGGAAATCCTCAGTTTGCACACTATCACCACCACGGTGGCCTTAGCTACTTTGTTTGCCTAAATAACCTTGTCTGCAAAAGAGATCCATCCCTGGTGTGAGTCAGATTACTGCTGGATAATAGCAATCCTGATGCATTAGCACTAGGGATCAGTGGAGGGGGCTTTCCAGCCTAACACAATTGCCACTAACTAAATTGACCAATTACCCCCCCCCACACACACACACACATACACACACCTCTGGCATGTCAAGCACCTCCCATCACCACACACCCTTCCTCTTTTTTTGTTTCCTTCCTATTCACTCTTTGTTTCCTGTTTGCTTTCTTTTCTTGTGACTGTAGCTACAGGTGGCAGCAAAGCACATATAACATTGTTTCTACTTTAAATTATTTTAAAGTGCTCTTATACAAAATGCTAGTTTTTCTGAAAAACCAGAGGAGATGCTGATGAGATTTGGCTAAGTTCTCTAGGTTCAGTTGTTCTCTTGCTTTCTACCTTATACTTTGCTAATTAAAAGGAATAAACAAATTCCTAGAACACCCCCCCGTGTTGCTTTTCATCAAATTTCCCTAATAGTTTATGGGCGCAGATAAAGTCACTTGGCTCAGAGATCTAGATAACAAGTGTTTTACAAGTCTTAATGTTGTTACTGTTGTCTTTAGTTATTGCAGGCTTTTTCACGCACGCATGCATGAGCACACACACACACACACACACACACACACACACACACACACACACACACACACACACACACACAAGTAACACATTAGCTGAAGAGAAAAGTTCATTGCTTGTTCAGACATCAGTAACTTTTTTTTCTGAGATCAGTAAACAAACTGGCTCAAAAAATACAAGGATGGATTTTTATCAAAATACAGTTTTTTTTCTGGGAAACTTTGAAGGCTAACATCTACTAATTTTCTTTTCCAGTGGCAGACTAAACTGCAGATTAACTTAAAGGCCCAGAAAAATCAATAATTGTATTGAAAATGATGAACCAGGAGAAACAGAAACAGAAGCAAGAAATAGGACAACCTGAAGAGAGATCAATTCCATAGCAAAGACAATGATCTGCAAATGCTTATCAGATCAGCAACTTGTGGTCTGCTTATATATACCGCCCCATACCACTTTGTGTAGTCTCTGGGAAGTTTACAGGGTTTTTAAAAAAATTATAGTATTATTTATTTATTTATTTATTTATTTGTTAGGCTTATATCCCGCCCATCTTCCCAGGAGGGAACTCTGGGTGGCTAACAGTAAAACCAGTAAAGCAAGCAAAAACAGTAACAGAGAACAAAAAGGAGGCATATCCAAGCAGAGATGGCATGGGCAGGAAAAAAAACTAAATAGAAAGGTCGCCAAACTTAACAAGCAGATTAATAACGATTAATTACAAACACATTTTAAACAAATTTTGGATCAAATACCATCCAAGCACAAGCAATAGGAGAATAATAAAAGTTAATTTATGGTACACTCTGAAAATTGTGATGTCCAGATGCAAACCTTATAACAATACTCAGAGGCAGTGGTGTGTTGTGTTGAAAATGACATGACCAACTAATTTTTGACTTATTGAATCCATTATTTAATTTAAAGCGATTTTTATATTTCAAATGCACAGATGTTTATTTGAAAGAATACTTAAGTTGATTTCAGGATTCCACTCAAATATTAAAATTCTCCAGGCACAGATAAATGAGAACCCCTTATTTCAAATACCGTTTTAATCAACCACTGAAATAACACAATAATGCAATAAAATATATGTAGTGTTGACCCTGGCCTTTAGGTACAGATTGAATAAATCTAGGATAGGAAACATATACAGTGGAACCTTGACTTACATCATTAATCCGTTCCAGTGGTCAAGACATAAGTCAAACATGACTTAAGTCAAACAAACGTTTCCCATAGAAAGTAATGGGAAAGCAGATTAATCAGTTCCAGATGATGAAAAAGACCCCGAAAACAGCCATTTAACACAAATTTGACTGGGATAGGAGATTCCTTCTGGGGATGTAAATGAAATGTCTCTTCAAAGAGAGGAGGAGGCAGTGGAATTATAGTCCACAAGTTATACGCCTCCACTTTTTAATGTTCATAGCAACAATGTCTAACATTTAAGTTTTAATGATTTTTAACCTGACGTTCCAAGTTCTGAACAACTCTATGCTTACCATTAGAGTCCCACAACTTTACAGCTCCCCAACTAAAATGCTTCCATTGTGGACCAGTCTTCTGTAGCCAGATTTTTTGCAAGACTGAGCCAACTGTCTAACCACCGAGGCCAGCCCTGAGCTCCCGGCCCTTCTTCTCCTCCGGCAGCAGTGGCAGCTTCGGTGAGGCCGAGGACCAACTCCAGGTGCTCTGAGCTGGCCTCGCCGAAGCCGCCGCTGCCAGAGGAGGGGAAGAAGGCAGAAGCAGTTTGGAGGCGGCAGCCGCGATGCTGGGTTGTGGCTGCCGCCCAATTCCATTGCCTTGCGCCGGGGCTCCGAGATGTAAGTCAAAGCCTGCAACTCAAGTCAAACAGGCCCCTTCTTGCTGCAAGTCAAATATGATGCAAGTCAAGCAGTATGTAAGTCAAAGTTCCACTGTACTAAATAAAACATTCTTTTCTTTATGCAGTCTACACATTGCCCCCCCCCCGGCAAGCTGGGTACTCGTTTTACTGACCTCAGAAGGATGGAAAGCTGAGTCAACCATGAGCTGGCTACCTGGGATTGAACCCCAGGTTGTGAGCACAGTTTGACCTGCAGTACAGGCATTTAACCACATAAGCAAATGTGACTCTGCCAAAAATATGTTAAATGCCTTAGAGACATCTTATGGCTTCACCAGTCTTAAATCACAAGGGACTTGATGGCCCTTGAGGTCTCTTCCAACTCTATGATTCCATGATTCTATAATTCTCTGATTCTATGCTGTCTGGATCAGCAAACTTGTGAGATTGCGACTTAATTCTAATAAGGGGCGTGAAAGTCACATAACTGCTTTGATTACTATGTATTTGAGAGTCCGACTGGATTTAATTTAGCTGACAAACAAAAGGCAGGCTTCCTTCCATGGACACTGGTGGGAGTGCCGATGCTCTGGATGGAACTGTGAGTTGTCTCAGGCAGCAGTGAACAAAAGAACTTTCCTGTGACAGTTTCAGTACAAAATGGTCAAATTTCCTGGTGAATGTGAGGCACAATAGGAAAATCACTCCCCAGAGCCAAACAGGTTCCTCTTGGAATTGTGGTAGAAAATGGGATCAGTTCTGAGACAAACGAGCAAAAGAAGCATGTGGAAATTGATTCTTACTGTTAGCCCACTAATGATAACACATCACAAGTTTAGAGACAGGATGACACCAGCCAAGATGATGCCACATTTTGTATAAAGAGTCAACGCAATCATTGACTTGAAGAACTACAGTCTTGCTGCAAGAATCGAGGTAAACCCACATGATGGAAATACCACAGTGAGGTGTGTCAGCTATATCACAGAAGAGGGTGTTAGGCTCTCATTCCTGTTAAGAGTTTAGGAAAACAGCCCCTGGGTGCCAAATATAACACACAGGGCCATTTAATGTGCCATCATTAGGGCACAACAGATATATTTTAATAGCTGTGGCTGGTTTCTTGAGGTTCTGTGCCACCTTGCCTACTGAAGAAGAGTGAGATGAGATGTTCAAGAGGTACGTGGCCATGGCAAGCAATATGTTTGAAGGAAACTTGAAAGGAGACCCAAGACATTTCAGACAGACAGTGGTGTTGGTGGTGTTGGTGGTGAGTTCCTCTCATACCACACACAAGCCTTCCTGAAGGAACAAAGCATTTTGCATGGGAGGGGTGCCATGTATACTCCCTGAGCCAGAATGCCATGGCTGAAAGGAAGCTGAGATCTCAACAAATTTGGGGGTGTTGCCATCATGACTGCAACATATCTCCAGAATACAGTACCAACTAGGCACCACGAAAGCAGAAATTGAATTGTGGGATAGCAGAATGCCAAGCATGGAACACATTAGAATTTGGGGAAGTCTAGGGTATGCCTACAAACTAAAACAGAAAAGGTGCAAACTAGACTTGAGAACAGAATAGACTGTTTTGCTTGGCTGTGCTCCTGGCATCAAAGGCTTTGAAGTAACAAACTTAGAAATAGGTGAAGTCAATTTAAGACATGTGGCTCACTCTGATAAACAAAAGAGAGTTGAGAAACAAGGGACTGTGCTAGATACATCTGAAGGACAAGACCACCATGTTGAACTTCTTTTAAACACAATGGTGTCAATGTCTTCACCACCTCAATCAAGCAGAGATCAGGAGGAGGATGATACACAAGTTAGAGTAGGACACCAAGAGAAGGGGATGCAGATGCAGGTGTCAAGACTGTTGTTGAACTGGAAGAGACGCCTGTGCTACAAGAAGCTCCAGAACCAGTCTTCAGAGGCTTACTGTGAACCAACAAATGTATACTGCCTCTCCACCTGATCTACCTTGCAAGGTCATGATGTATGAGCCAGTGACCTAGGAGGAAATTGAGCAGAGGCCAGCAGCTGAAGCTGCCAGATGGAGAGAAACGGCAAGAGAAGAGAAAGAAAGACTACAAAAGAATGAGATATGAACATAAGAACATAAGAAGAGCCATGCTGGATCAGGCCAACGGCCCATCTAGTCCAGCTTCCTGTATCTCACAGTGGCCCCACCAGATGTGTCTGGGAGCGCACGAGATTAGAGATCTGTCTCCTGATACCACTCCCCTGCATCTGGCCCTTGAAGTACCCTGGTTTTAAGCCTGGAAATTACACATCTCCATCATGGTTTGTAACTTTTCCTCCAGGAATCTGTCCAATCCCCTTTTGAAGGCATCCAGGCCAGATGCCATCACCACATCCTGTGGCAGGGAGTTCCACAGACTAACAACGCGCTCGGTGAAAAATATTTTCTTTGGTCTGTTCTTACTCTCCCAGCCCTCAATTTGAGCATATGTGCCCTAGTTCTGGTATTTTGTGAGAGGGAGAAGAGCTTCTCTCTATCCACTTTACTCATGCCCTGCATAAATTTGTACGTCTCAATCATATCCCCCTCAGGTGCCTTTGTTCCACACTAAAGAGGCCCAAATGTTTTAGCCTTTCTTCATAAGGGAGTTGCTCCAGCCCAGTAATCATTTTAGTCGCTCTCTTCTGCAGCTTTTCCAGTTCCACTATGTCTTTCTTGAGATGCGGTGACCAGAATTGTACACAATACTATTGTTTTGTATAATGGCATTATAATATTGGCTGTTTTATTTACAATCCCCTTTTTGATAATCCCTAGCATGGAATTGACCTTCTTCACCGCTGCCATACATTGGGGAGACACCTTCATGGAGCTGTCCACCAACACACCAAGATCTCTTTCCTGATCCGTCACAGATAATTCATAGCCCATGAGTTGATAGATAAAGTTTTGATTTTTTTGCCCCAATATGCATTACTTTACATTTGGCTACATTAAATCGCATTTGCCATTTTGCAGCCATTCCCCCAGTTTGGAGAGATCCTTCTGGAGTTCTTCACAATCTTTTCTGGTTTTTACCACACGGAAAAGTTTTGTGTCATCCGCAAAATTCGCCACCTCACTGTTTATCCCTGTCTCTAGGTCATTTATGAACAGATTGAACAGCACCTGTCCCAGGACAGATCCCTGGGGCACACCGCTTTTCACTTCTCTCCATTGTGAAAATTTCCCGTTGACACCTACTCTTTTTTCCTGGATCTCAAACAGTTCTCAATCCATAAGAGGACCTGCCCTCTTATTCCCTGACTGTGCAATTTTCTCAGCAGCCTTTGGTGAGGGGCTGTGTCAAAAGCCTTTTGAAAATCCAGATAGACTATATCCACCGGCTCACCCAAATCCACATGCCTGTTGACCTTTTCAAAAAATTCTAAAAGATTTGTCAGACAAGACTTACCCTTACAGAAGCCATGCTGATTTTCTCTCAGCAAGGTTTGTTCTTCTGTGTGTTTTAAGATTTTCTCTTGGATGAGGCTTTCCACCATCTTCCCTGGGACAGATGTAAGGCTAACTGGCCTGTAGTTTCCCGGGTCCCCCCTCCTTCCTTTTTTTAAAATTGGTGTGACATTTGCTATCCTCCAGTCCTCCGGCACTGTGGCCATTTTAAGAAACAAGTTGCATATTACCGTTAAGAGATTTGCAATTTCATTTCTCAGTTCCCTAATAACCCTTGGGTGGATGACATCTGGGCCCAGTGACTTGTTAATCTTCAATTTATCAATTAGTCCTAAAACATCCTCCTTTTAAACATGTATTTGATTTAATTCTTTAGTCAAGGCGGGCCATTCAGGCAACGGAATCTGCTCACAGTCCTCTGTCGTGAAGACAGATGCAAAGATCTCATTTAATTTCTCTGCAATTTCCAAGTCCTCATTTACCTCCCCCTTTCCTCCCTCACCATCCAGAGGGCCAACTGGTTCTCTGGCAGGTTTTCTACTTCTAACATATTTAAAGAAGCTTTTATTATTACCCTTTATATTGCTAGCCATGCATTCCTCAAAATCTTTCTTTGCCTCCCTTATCATCTTCTTACATTTCTTTTGCCAGAGTTTGTGTTCCTTTTTATTTTCCTCATTTGGGGAGGATTTCCATTTACAGAAAGACCTCTCCTTGCGCTTTAGAGCCTCTCTAACTCCACTCGTTAACCATGCTGGTGCCCTCTTGGACTTAAATGAGCTCTTCTTTGTTTGTGGTATGCACTTGTGCTGGGCCTCTATTATTGTTGTTTTAAACAGGCTCCATGCACTCTGAAGAGACTGGATTCTTCTAATCTTCCCCTTCAATTTCTTTCTAACTAGTTTCCTCATCTGAGGGAAGTTTGCCCTTCGGAAATCAAGGGTTTTTATGTCTCATTTGCTTGATACTCTTCCTCCAACATTCATGGCAAAGGAAATTGCAGCATGGTCACTGTTCCCCAGAGGCTCAGTGACATTCACATCCCTGACCAGGTCCTGAGTATCACACAGTATTAGATCCAGAGTTGCCTATTCTCGGGTGGGCTTCATGACAGGTTGCTCTAAGGCACAGTCTTTCAGCAAGTCGAGAAACCCAGTTTCTCTTTCTTGCCCGGAGGTCGCATTGGCCCAGTCAATGTGGGGATAATTGAAGTCCCCCATGATTACTATCCTATCCCTCTTGGACACCTGCATGATTTCTCTCCTCATTTCAAGGTCCCCCCCAAGTTTTTGATCTGGTTGACTATATAATACCCCAACTATCACATCACTCCTTGGACCTGGTAGTTTAACCCACAGTGATTCTATGGTGGAGTCAGGCCATCTGTCAATCTCCATTCTGCTGGATATGGATGCTGAACCAACTGCCACCAGGAAAGAAAGCTGCTGGGTACAAGTGGGTCTTCAAGGTGACCATAGGGTGCAGAAGAAGTAGAGCACTACAAAACAAGACTAATGGTCATAGCATTCCTGCCGAAGTATTCAGTGAAGCCTTTGCTCCTGTTGTCAAGCACAACACTATAAAATGCTCCTGAGGATGGCAACCTCCTGAGAGATGCAAGCCAAGCACCAGGGTGTCAAGATTGCATTTTTTGCATGGCGAGACAGCAGAGGAGCTGTACATGGAACAGCCGCCTGGCTTCAGGAACCAGAAACATCCTAATCTACTATGCAGACTTAAAGGATTGAAGCAAGCTGCTCAGACATGAAATGAGGAAATTTTTAAAATAAATACTGCTGCAACAAGGTTTCAAATTAGGTAACACTTGTATTGTGTACCAGAAGCAGAAGTGGACATTTAATGTTCAACTCTTACCTGCGTTGATGACCACATGGTGGCTACTCAAAGGGAATAGGAGTACAAAGAGATCTTAGAACTATCGAGCTGGGAAAGGACCCCATGGGATATCGAGTCAGCCCCCACCAAGGAGGCCCAGTGGGGAATTGAACTCCTGACCTCTGGCTCAGAGGTCGGGAGCAGACATTGAACACCATTCAAACAAAGAGATAGAAGTAACATTGTTAAGAGATGCAACATGCAGTAGGACCCTCCGTATCCACTGATTCATTATCCACTGATTCGGTTATCCACGGTTGGCAGAAGAAAAATAAATAAATAATTCAGCAGCCATAAAGCAAGCTGTAAAGCAAGCTGTTGTCACAAACAGCAGCTGTAAAGCAAGCTACTGTCACAAATAGCATCTGTAAAGCAAGCTACTGTCACACAGAGCGGCCATAAAGCAAGCTACTGTCTCAAAACAGCAGTCATAAAGGAAGCTACTGTCAGGAAACAGCAGTTTGGGGCTGGGTGGGGAGGTGTTCCCTCTTATCCATGGTTTTCATTATACATGGGAAGGCCTGGAACCAATCCCCAGCGAATACCAGGGTCCTACTGTACTAGTGCTGGGTAGCCGAGGGATTTAGGTAGAGGTCGGGAGCTCGTTCCACCTCTGTGCTTCCCTGACCAGACAGGGTTGGACTAATGATGATCAATAGGGTGCCCTTCCACCTCTGCACTTTTAAGATGATGGTGATGATTGGAATGATCATATTGAAAAGAAGATAGGATGCCCTCTTCCTTTGGAACAGTGGTTCCCAACTTTGGATCCCTATAATTGTCCTGGGATGACAACTCCAAAAAAATCTTGGCCCGCCTGGTCAGTGGCAAAGGCTTCTGGGAGTTTTAGTTCAAGGACATCAGGGGGCCTAAGGCTGGATGGAACCCTGCTCTAGATGGTGTTTCATAAGCATTCAGATAGCCTTTCATTTACAGTTCCCATTTGGTCAGGGAGCTCATGGGGTGTTTTGGAGGGTTACTCACAAATGTCTTAGCACCAGTGGTGCCCAAACTTCAGTCCTCCAGATGTTTTGGGCCACAACTCCCACAGCCCTTTGTCATTGGCAATCTAGGATTGGAATTCTGGGAGCTGTGGTCCAAAACATCTGGACGGCCGTAGTTTGGACACCCCGGTCTGACCTACCTCTTAGGGCGCTTTTACACGACCCCTAAGATCTGCTGGCAACTTAAATTTGGACCAGAGATCTTGGAGGTTTGTCGCTCTTCCTGTGTTCCCCCCCCTCCGCACTTCCTTGCTCCTGTCTGCGTGAGGGGAGGGAGGAAAAAAGGGAGAAAAGAATGCAGACTCACCTCCGCTCTGCCCTGGAGCTGCTCTGGGAACCATTCCAGTCTCTTTCAGTCTCTTAAAGCGGCGGGGCAAAAAAAAACCCAACACACACAAGGCGAGGAGAGCCCGGCACTCACTGCTTTACATCCACATCAGAATTTTTTCACCTTTGGAGACCAGGTACTTGGAAAATGTGCTGGGACGCGCTTCAGTGGGCGTGTTCATACTTTATTTTGTTTAAAGTCCAGAGCTGGTGGGAAAACAATTTAAAGCTCCGCATCTGGGAGCCATTTGCCTCGGATTTTAGGGGTCATGTAAAAGCGCCCTTAGTCTCATGGTTAGGAGAACGTGGGGAGGAAGAGAGCCACATAGGGCCCTGTGAGTTCATTTGAGGAGAAGTGGAATATACATGCAAGCATGCATGCAAGCAAGCAAGCAAACAAACTGGATAGCTCCAGGGTTTAGGTCTCTGGCTGTCTGGGAGTTCGATCCCCCGGCGAGCCTTCTTGACAGGGGTTGAAATCGAGGATTCATAAATTCCCTCCCAGCTTGATTTGTTTGTTGATGATGACATTATTATTAAGCAAACAAGCAAGCATATAATTACATCCATACTTATTATTATTCTACCTTATTGCAAGAATTATGGCCTGGCGCTGTAGCCAGAAAGAGTCAACGCTTAGCGGGTGGGCGACTCAGCTATCTCCTTCATTGTCATGCATACCTGTTTGAGTTAATCCTTCCTTGACCTGGTGCCTTTCAGAAGGCTGGACTACCATTTCCATCTTCCTCCCTATGCCTAGGTGTGATCATGGAGCTCTTAGTCCCATATATCTGAAGGGCACCAAGTTTTGGAAAGGCTGGGTGCTGTGGCAACGTCCTGATTATTTCACACTGGCTGGTTCCATCCATCCTGGCAGGACGGCAGATGGGGAGACATGCCCGGTCACCCTACGGGCTGCCTGGACGACAGACTCTTTTGGTCTCAAGTGCTATAAATTTGGCATCTGTCACAAGCTCAGTAACACACTTTAGAGGCAGGAGGGAGGCATGGTGGCTTTCCATTAGTTTTCTTTGCACAAATATAGCCAATCAATGCACTTTGCTTTTTGCAGCTGGTGAGGGAGGTTGTCGATGAGTGATTTAGCCCAGTGCATTCAGAAAACACCATTTAACATTTAAGATGAAACGTGGACGAAAAAGAGATCAAGTTTTTGGGGATGAGAACTGGGCAGATGCTGCAGTGGTGATTTCATTGGTAATTTTCATCAAACCCATACAGTTATGGAGGCACGGACACTATCTGTACACTGCAAGGTAATCTTGTGCAATATTTTAAGGAAGAACAACACCAAACTCAGACTTACCTGGTCAGCAGCATCCCCTTCTCTGAGATTTCAGAAGCAAAAGCTGAGAGGAAGCAGTTGTTTGGGGCTTGGAGAAAGGAAGCAAAACAGATATATAGACCCCATTATGGGCCTGGTGGCCAATGGGAATAGGTGGGGAAAGGCAACTAGGCTTTAGAAATATTACATGCATGCATGCACTCACACACACACACACACACACACACACACACACACACTCTCACACACACACCAACACACACACACATGCACACACACACGTGTGAGCGCGTGCGCATGCACACAAACACACACACAGACACACACACACACAGACACCGCCACTCTTCCAGTACTGCTTGTCCTGAGACCCATCTTCTCACCTGAGGACTGGAGGAAGCTTCATCATTCTCTACTAAGACTTCAGCGGGCAGCCTCTGCTCCAGCCCCCCTGTTCCAGTTATTTCCTCCAATGAAATGCTCCTGGCTCTTTCTTCTGCCCTGCCCTGCCCTCATCCACTACTCGGATTTCCAAGGCAAATGTGGATCCAAAAGAGAATGGTGGAGAGTAAGGTGGAGGACATCAGAGGAAGGAGGTTACAGGAACATGGTTAAGTGCCCACTTCCTTCTCTCTCTCTCTCTCTCTCTCTCTCTGTGTGTGTCTCTGTGTCTCTGTCTCTGTGTCTCACTCTGTCTCTCTCTGTGTCTCTCTGTGTCTCTCTCTGTCTCTCTCTGTCTCTCTCTGTCTCTCTCTCTCTCTCTCTCTCTCTCTCTCTCTCTCTCTCTCTCTCTTGGTCTTTGTTGGTGCTGAGCACCACTTCTTATGATGCATTGCCAACGGGTGTGCCATGCAATGTAGATGGCTACCATCAAGGAACACCTTTGCAATTTGTTTGGGTTCATTTTATCAAAGGCAGTGAAGGAGTACCAGGGAAGGTAACAGGTGTACCAATGATGTGCACATCATGGTACTGCTACCTGCCTCGAGGATGAGGATGTGCCAGGATTAGGGGCAAAACGTGCCATTAAAGACATCCTCCCATTAGGCAGCACGAGGCACATGTCTTATTTGGCAGATGCTGGCAGAAGAAGCAGGAGAACCTTGTTGGATCCCTCCTGTGTTCCCTTTGCCAAGGGACTGAATCCTGTGTGCCAGGTGACCAGTGTGCACATGGATTTGTCAACAGCAGGAGCAAGCAGCCTCCCTTAAATATATCCATGTGTCCATTTGACCTCTTTATTTATTATTTATTAATTGGATTTATATACCAACCATCTAGCAACAAAGGCCACTCTGACCTAGAAGAAAACTCTGTTGGGTTGCTTGCTCATTCTATTCTCTGGGGAACAAATTGATGAGGAGGTGAGGCTTTCGGCTTTAAAAGTGTCAACATTCAGTTGAAGCTTTTGTTTATCTGTCAGTTTATCACTCCTTTCAGTGGTAGGCAGTGTGTCCAGGCAAGGTCTACTCTGTGTGCCCAGCTCTGTGGGGCAGATCTGGCTGAAAGAAATGAATGGTCTGGGGTCTACTCTGGGGATCTTAGACTCATAGAATCATAGAGTTGGAAGAGACCACAAGGGCCATCTAGTCCAACCCCCTGCCATGCAGGAACCCCATCACAATATTTCCAACAGATGGCCATCCAGCCTCTGCTTACAACCCTCCAAAGAAGGAGACTCCACCACCTTCCGTGGCAGCATATTCCACGGCCGAACAGCTCTAACTGTCATGAAGTTCTTCCTAATGTTCAAATGGAATCTCTTTTCCTGTAGTTTGAAACCATTGCCCTGAGTCCTAGTCTCTGAAGTCATGGAAAAAATACCTGTTCCCTCTTCAATATGACATCCTTTCAAATATTTAAACATAGCTATCATATTCCCCCTTGGCCTTCTTTTTTAAAGGCTAAACATTCCCAGTTCCCTAAGCCATTCCTCATATAAGACATTTCCTCCAGACCCTCAGCCATCCTGGTCGCCCTCCTCTGCACCCGCTCGAGGTTGTCAACATCCTTTTTAAATTGTGGTGCACAGAACTGGACACAGTACTTCGGGTGGGGTCTGACCAGAGCAGAATAGAGTGGTACTATGACCTCCCTTGATCTAGACACTATGGTTCTGTTGATGCAACCAAGAATCGCATTGGCTTTCCTGGCCGCTACATCACACTGCTGACTCATGTTCAATTTGTGGCCCACCAAGACTCTCTCTTAAAACTGCCTGTCCCACATCCCAGCTATACCACATCTCTCTAACACACTGGGATACAATTATAGTGTGTGTGTGTGTGTGTGTGTGTGTGTGTGTGTGTGTGTGTGTGTGTGTGTGTGTGTGTGTGTGTGTGTGTGTGTCTTAGTGGGCTAGAGTGATGAAACGGTCATCTGCAAAGTCGGCAGCTCAGCGGTTCAAATCCTGGGTGCCACGCAGCGGAGTGAGCTCCCATTGTTAAGCCCCAGCTCCTGTCAACCTAGCAGTTTGAAAGCATGTAAATGTAAGCAGCTTAATAGGTAACACTGTAAAAAAGCAGGAAGGTAATACAGTGTTCCATGTGCAGAAATGCGTTCTGCCAAGCAGGCCACATGGCCACATGGAGATGAGTGCCGCCCCTAGAGTTGGACACAACTAGCATGCCTGTGTGGGGGGACCTTGACCTTGACCTAGAGTGTGTGTTCATGTCAGAACCTACTAATTAGTGACCCTCACTGGGCTTTCATGGTGAGTGAAATATTTAAAGCTTTCCAGTATCACTCCCCCTCAAGTGAGTTTGCATGGCCAAATGGGGATTCAAACTCTCTACTCCAGAGTCCCTAGTTTGTCACTCTATCCACTACCCCACACTGCGAATCTCAATTAGACTATTTCTTCATATATTTTGTGGTGTTTATTTTTTTAACAAAAATTGTATTTTTACTTTTAATAATGCAACCTATCCTGGGACTCATTGGAAGGATGGATTAGATATTTCTGTACTAGAGAAACAAACAGCCAAGTGTTATTGTCTGCTAACGCACACAGATTTAAGATGCTGTTAAGGGCATTCCTGCCCATTTCCCCCTGGTCAACTGTAGCCTTAGGAGGTGATAGACCAAAGCCAACAACACAATTTGCATATCTAACAACTGGTTCTCAGGAGTAAACAGCCAAATTAACTAGTGTTCCTTTCGCAATATCTAAACAATCCTGCTTTTATTTAATTCAGCCATCCCAGACAGCAAAACCTGTATTTCTGGAGGCTTACTGGGTGTGAAAGAGGTAGAAGCTTCTCTCTTCCTCTCTAGAGAAGGCCAGACTAAGTCCTTTTTGTGGCCTGAGGTGGAGGTTTAAGATTATGACCTCTCCTGCCAAGGCTGCCCAGTTGAAGGTTATTGTTTCAGATCAATAGGAGAAGGATATTTTACCATGTGGGGGGGAGGCTGACTAACTGAGGGCAGTAGAGCAAGCCTTCTTATAATGTGTCCAAAGTAAAACAGCCTTTGTGTTGTTATTTTTGCTTCCAGATAAACTTTGGACAATGTCCCTGTGACTTCTCTTTGCACACACAGGGTGGGAGGGAGAACCTGTTCCCTCCCTGTGGTCCGTCCCCTTGGTGACCCAATGCAGTTGAATTTATAACCAGCATATACAGTGCTGAGTGAAAGGGGACCATGGCTGCACGTAATATACAAGCTGGGTTTCTGTTTTTTTTCAATTTCATATTCCTGTAATTTGGAGAGGGGTGTCTTTCTTCCCCTGTGCACCTCAAGGTGGTATTCTATGCATATGAAAACCTGTGCAGAACAGAAAAGCAAAGGAGGGAGAATGTAACATGGGATTTGACATTGGAAGAGTGAAGGTGTTCACGCCGAGGATTCATGCAAAGCAGGAAACAGGAAAATATCTGAGCAGCCACATCAGATGGTTTGTCCACCTAGCCCACTACTTCGATGAGGGATGGAGAACCCTGTAACTCTCCTGAAGTGATGGACTTACAGAACCACTTGCCACCAGGGTCTGTGCTGACTTGACTGGATGGGCATGGCAGTCCAAAGGGTTTGTATCGTAGCAGGTTGTAGTGTTGGCGAACCTATGGCACAGGTGCCAAAGGTGGCCCTCGGAGCACTTTCTGTGGGCTCCCTGACATCGCCCCTTCACAACCACATCTACCATTGTACATAAATGGTGAGGAGGTGTAGAGGGTTGGTAGCTTTAAATATCTAGGCACTTACATCTCAGAGGACCTCTCATGGACTGCAAGCACCAATATGGTTGTGAAGAAGGCACAGAAGAGGATGTATGTCCTGAGAATACTCAGGAAGATGAATTTATCTCAGCATCTACTTCTGTCCTACTATCACAGCACCATTGAGAGTGTCCTATGGCATGCTATCATGGTATGGGAGCCATTCTGTAGTGGACAAAAAAGCTCTACAGAGAATACTTAAAATTTCCCAGAATGTTACCAGCTACCAACCCTGGATGACATCCTCACATCTCGCTGTTTGAGAACTCACAAAAATTCTGAGAGACTCTACTCATCCTGCTCATAATTTCTTTGAACTGTTGCCTTCTGGCAGAATATACAGAACAATTAAAACTCAGACCACACGTCTTCTGAACAGTTTTTATCCCAGAGCTATAATTGCACTTAATAATGAACTCAAGGACCACCAGCAGTGAGCACTTGGACAGGATTACCTAACCTGTTGTGTAGATGCTTGTGTTTTTAGGGGGAGTGGTTGGTGGGTGGGGGAGTGTTTGGGGATTTTTTTATGTGTCTGTGTTGAGGGGATTTTTTAATGTGTGCGAGAGTGTTCGGGGATTTGTGTGTGTGTGTGTGTGTGTGTGTGTGTGTGTGTGTGTGTGTGTGTGTGTGTGTGTGTGTGTGTGTGTGTGTGTGTGTGTGTGTGTGTGTTGAATCTGGTCTCTGGGTGTCTGAATTTCATTGTATGTGTATACTGTGTATATACACACAATGACAATATATTATTATTATTATTATTATTATTATTATTATTATTATTATTATTATTATTATTATTATTATTATTATTATTATTATTATTATTATTGGCACTATGCAAATAATTAGTGGGTTCTGAATCACAGTTTGGGCAGTCGGTCTCTAAGAGGTTCACCATCACTGTTGAAGGGCATTTCAGTGTGGTCTACTTTGGTCCACAGGAGCTCTCCCAGGCCTTTGCCGTTGCCTGCTTCCTGGTGGACCACAAGACCTCTGGGTGCAAAGGGCCTGCTCAGCCACTGAGGTTTAGGCCCCTTCCTAAGCAGACTGAGACCATCCATTTTTCAAAGGGACCCAAGCACTCCGGAGGTGCCTGTTCCACTAATACAGTGGACCCTCCTATAACAAATGGTTTGTATAACATAAAATCTGTACAACATAAAAAATTCCAGAGATAGGGGAAATTTGCTTAACAGAATCGCCTATGGGGTGAATCCATACAACATAAAAATGGTTGCAATTAGGGGTTAATCCGTTTTCAACGCGTTCCTATGGGAAATTAGTATAAAGGAAATTTTGCCTTAACATAATTTCATTTGGAACGAATTAATTCCTTTATACAAGGTACCACTGCATACCATTTTTCTGAAGGAAGGATGCCATTTTGATGAAATAAACAGCCTTAGCAACATACTTTGACCGTACTAGAAGGCATGCTATGAGTCTAATATCTGGCATGCATGCACCAAGCTGAGAAGAGGCTCTGGCTAGCTGATGCTTCGGCAAATCCTGAAAGGAATACACCTCAGGTGTTTTCAAATATTATTATTTTTTTTAAAAAAAAAATCTTGTGTAACTGTGTTAAAACAGAGTGGTGGCGTTGCTTGGAGGAAGAGGGCAGGGGTGAAGTGCTGTGCTGATTCCTTTCCCATCAGATAAACACGGGAGGGAAGAGAGTGAGACATACCACCTGAAAGATATGGAAGGGAATGAGAGGGGGGGGGAGAGAAGCAATCAACATTTGATCTGAAAATGGTACACGTGTGGTTTGAAAAGCAAGGGAAGGCAGGGAAGGGGACATCGACGTGTTCGCCTGTTTCCAGAACAGCAGTGCTTTGCTGGGAAAAGCCGTTCTCCCATGCAGGTGTAGGTGTGGCTAGGAAAGATATGTTTCCGAACCTTCTCTTGTCCCTAGATAGCCACACTTCTTGTGTTGGCTGCAGAGACTGAAAGAAGGCTGGAGATGCTGAGCACCTAGGAGAGTGAGTGAGAGAGAGGGGGGGAGGGGAGAGAAAGAGGGAAGAGGACGAGGACGATGGTAAATAATAGATAGGCTTAAGAGCATGACTCCTACTGGCCCTGTGACTGATTCTTCATTTTGCTGAATGAATGATTTATGGCATGTCTGAGAATCTAGTCCTTTTTGGAGATGATGTCATTCTCCACATTAATTGACACATGCGATACACCAGGAGGTAGGATGGAAGGGAGGTCAGGATACCGTGGTACCACTAGATAAAATTGCCTCTCGTCATGAAGAAATCATGATATGAAGGGAAGTCCGGCCAGGGTACAATGCACCCTGGGAACAGAAGTCTTCCAAAATTGAGGGCTGGGAGAGTAAGAACAGACAAAAGAAAATATTTTTTTCACCCAGCGCGTTGTTAGTCTGTGGAACTCCCTGCTACAGGATGTGGTGATGGCATCCGGCCTGGATGCCTTCAAAAGGGGAATGGACAGATTCCTGGAGGAAAAGTCCATCGCAGGTTACAAACCATGACATGGAGGGTAGAATGGCAGAGCTGCAGGAGGAGGGGGAGAGGGCATGGCAGCCCTGGCATGGCAAGGGGCATGGATAGAAGGGAGGGATGCGGGGAGAGGTGAGGTAGCAGCAGATGCCCATCAGAAAGAACAAGGGGCACCGTGGGCCACTCCTTGCGGTCTACTGCCCATTTTGTTTCTAAACCAGAGCTTTCTGAACTTAACGCATCTGAAACTTGGGAGATTTAATCCTGCATAAAGGGGCAAATGCACCACAAAATTCCAAGAAATTAAAAAAAACCCACACCCAACCTTCCCTTAACAATTATAAAGTAAGGGGGCATAGCATAGTCAACTATCCGGGGGCGTGTTGATTTCCAGCAACACATCAGGGAAAAGAGGTCTATAGAATGCTAGCAAGGATCTACCTGCAGTATAAGGACTGAATCCCCGCAACATAGGGCCTTTTTACACGACCCCTAAGATCCGCTGGCCACTTAAATTCGGACCAGAGATCTTAGGGGTTCGTCGCTCTTCCTGTGTCCCCACCCCCTCCACACTTCCTGGCTGCTGGCTGCGTGAGGGGAGGGAGAAAAAGAGAAAGAAAAGCATGCCGCTCACCTCGTTCTGCCTCTCGTCTCTGTAAAAGTAGCTCTTAAAGGGGGGGAGCCAAAAAACAACAAACAGAAGCAAGGAGAGCCCGGCACTCACTATCGTTACACCGGATCAAATAATTTTCACCTCCAAAGAGCAGGTACCTGAAAGCTGCGCTGGGACGTGCTAAAGTGGGCGGGGTCGCACTTAATTTCCTGTTAACTCCGGAGCTGGTGGGTAAACATTTTTAATCTCCGGAGCTGGGAGCCATTTGCCCCGGAGTTTAGGGGTCGTGTATAAACGCCCATAGCTAGGGCATAAAAACGACAATCACCTTTGGAATACTGCCCTAGGTTTAGCCAAACCAATAAAAGAGATGGGCACAATCCACAGTTCAGGGTTTCATGCTGGTTCATGTGCACAATACTATAGGTACCCCACGTTCTCTTCCCCTGCCCCCCTGCCTATTACCCCACTCACCCTCTGCAACCTGTTCCTCTCTTCCTCCTCCTCCTCTTCGGCTGTTCTTCCAGTCCCTGGCAGGAGCACAAACGTTTGCCTGTCCTGCCTCCTTTTCTGATTGGGTCATCAGCCAAGGAGGCGGGGCAGAGAAGCTCATGCTCTTTCTGGAGGTTGGTCGAAGATGAGGAGGAAGAGGAGGAGGAGGAGAGGCAGGCAGCTGGCTGGCGAGGGGAGTATCCAGCCAGGGACAGTGGGAGCAGGTTGTGCAAAGCATACCAAACAGCACAAACTCCGCAGCCGGATTTTGCGCCCATGTCTGCTTTGAATTATGCAGTTACTTCACATTGGCATCATTCCATGTCAGGTAGCATATATGCATTTTATGCAAAAAGGGTCTGTATGTGAACACACTCTGTAAGTCGCTGCTCTAGGCCTTCTGCCGGCTGAATGACTCCTCTTATTATCGGTACTCTCGAAGGAAGGCTGAGCAAACCCCCTCTCAGGCCCTTCTCCCTCACCTTTTTTTTTCCAGCTCCAAGTTGGAAAGTTACCTTGTATTCACACTGCTTTCTATTTCTAACACTATGTAACATGTTTGTAACTTTTCTCTCATATGACCCAGCTGTAGGTATACAGTTATGCAGATTCACTCTCAGTTTCATTAGGGTAAGGAAGGTGGTTAACAGGGAGCCTTTAAAGCAGTGGTTCTCCACCTGGTGGGTCCCCAGATGTTCCTGGACTGCAACTCCCAGAAACCCCTTCCAGCACAGCAAGGGGTGGAGGCTTCTGGGAGTTGCAGTCCAGGAACATCTGGGGACCCACAGGTTGAGAACCACTGCTTGAAAGTATACTGTAGGTTTTTTTTAAATGGGTGAAACTTGAAATAATTATGCATCTTTTTGCATGGATTCTGCTGAAGCCATCACTGTGCTCTACTAACAGCTAAAGGTAGCAATCTACACAATTTTCTAAATGGGCATGTGAGTTGCTACTGGGCACCTCCTCGCTGAATATCTGATGACTCAATACACACTATGGGCCTTTTCACACGACCCCTAAAATCCGCTGGCCACTTAAATTCGGACCAGAGATCTTAGGGGTTTGTCGCTGTTCCTGCGTTCCCACCCCCTCCGCACCCCTGGCTGCTGGCTGCGTGAGGGGAGGGAGAAAAAAAGGAAGAAAAGAATGCCGCTCACCTCTGTTCTGCCATCCCGGCACTGCATTCAGATCTCTTAAAGGGGCGGGGGGCAAAAAAAGAACAAACAGAAGCAAGGAGAGCCCGGCAGTCACTACTGTTATATCCGCATCAGAAATTTTCACCTCCGGAGAGCAGGTACCTGAAAAGTGCGCTGGGACGTGCTTAGGTGGGCGTGGTCCCACTTAATTATCTGTAAACTCCGGAGCTGGTGAGGAAACAATTTTAAGCTCTGGAGCTTGGAGCCATTTGAGGCCCTATGTCAAGGAGTAATTCTAAAATATGTTTCCCATGAATAAATCTGGACTGCTCTCTGACAGAGGGTTGGTTCCCATTGATGACAAGAATAAATATTGATTATTTTCAGTATCTAATATGACTCCACTGTGTATTTTCTCGCTCCTTTGTTGCAACCCCCCACCAAACTGGTGTATGTATAAGATTAAATTGTCCCTGAGGTGTGCAAATGGACCTTTGGGGTGATTTGAGGCTGGGGTAGGGTAGCATATTTCATGTCTTGGGGGAGTTTAAAATTGGAAATAGCCTCAATCAAGTCAGAACACTGCCGGGATTTGTGAAATACTTAGAATCATAGAGTTAGAAGAGAACTCAAGGGCCATCCAGTCATACCCCCTGCCATGCAGGAACCCCCATCACAGTATTTCGGACAGATGGCCATCCAGCTTCTGCATAAAAACCTCCAAAGAAGGAGATTCCACCACCCTTTGTGGCAGCATATTCCACTGCCGAACAGATCTGTCATGAAGTTCTTCCTAATGTTCAAATGGAATCTCTTTTCCTGTAGTTTGAAACCATTGCCCTGAGTTCTAGTCTCTGAATCCATGGAAAACAAACCTGTTCCCTCTTCAATATGACATCCTTTCAAATACTTAAATATCACTATCATATCCCCCCTCAGCCTTCTTTTTGAAAGGCTAAACATTCCCAGTTCCCTGAGCCGTTCCTCATAAGACATTTCCTCCAGACCCTCAATCATCCTGGTCGCCCTCCTCTGCACCCGCTCGAGGTTGTCAACATCCTTTTTAAATTGAGGCGGACAGAACTGTAAATTTGGAAAATTTGATTCTAACTCACCTTTTCTCCCCCAGTTATAGAACACCTCATTCAGGAAGTTGACTGGGTAGAAGCTGTAACATTAAATTAGGTTCCTGGAGCACCGATATAGATTTAAAACAGTCTGTCTAATACTGTCTAATCCTTTGAGGCAGGCAAAGAGGCTGCTCCAAAATTAGAAAGAGAAAAGACTAATATCGTGACGATCTCTGGCTATTAATCGTGAGCATTCCCCCCAAAATCCTAGTGTTACTTTTTAGTTATAAACTGCAGGACTGGAATCAAGGTTTAAAGGAGATATATATTTCTGGAGATATTTTTCCTACTTTGAATATTTATTTTTAGCAGCAAACGCAAGGCTCTAAAGCAGAATGTTGGGAATTCTTTGCATCAATGGGAGGCCTTATAAAAGGCTGACCAACTGGCTGTGTGCACAGAAGTAAATGCCGGCTGCAAATTTACCTGCAGGAAAATGAGCACATACTGTATGTGTCTCAGTCAGATATTTTGCACCTGCAGACTGAATGACTCTTAATGTTCTTTCATTGGACCATTACGGATCATCTGCTTTTAAGGATAGTTTGTCAATTTCAGACTGTGTAAAAACAAATTCAGGCAGTGTGTGGGAAGGCTAGGTGATTTGTCCATATTATACCACTTCACTTTCCCTGCACTAACAAACTCTCCTGATCTAAATTCAGTCCAGTTCTGACCAGGTCAGTTGTTAGATAGTCTTCCTTACACCTGTATGAATCTACCAGAACGGTGTGCATCAAACTTGATCAGGTTGCCTAATCTTAAGAGACAGGCCCTTTCTTGCAGGGTCCACCCAGATCTGTACCGTGTTCTCTTTCTTCTTGTATGGTCCTTATACAGTAATCCCCCACCTATTGCGGGGTTGGGGGACCCGACCCGTGATAATTGAAAATCCGTGATATGGGGATGCTGAGTCAGGTGAGGACGGAGGGGCCTGGCACTGCCCTGAATGGGCCTCCAACAGGCTTCCCTGGCCCCAGAAGTGATTTGATTTGATTTGATTTGATTTATTTAGCTTGTATGCCGCCCACTACCCAAAGGTCTCTGGGCTGCTCACAATAAGAATAAACAGTTAAAACATCAAATACAATAAAATTAAAACAATAAAACATGTATATGCAATAAATACAATACATTAAAAACACACCACTAAAATTGCCATCAGGGCCCACAATCATTAGTTAAAAAACTTTTGGAATAGGAGGGTTTTTACCTGGCGCCGAAATGTTAGCAACGTCGGTGCCAGGCGAGTCTCATATGGGAGGGTATTCCATAGTCTGGGGGCAGTTGCTGAAAAAGCCCTATTCCTGCAAGCCATCCCCTTCACCTCCTTAAGGGATGGCTCTTTCAGGAGGGCTCCCTGACTAGATCTTAATTGCCGGGTAGGTTCATATGGAAGGAGGCGGTCCTTCAGGTATCTAGGTCCTAAGCCGTTTAGGGCTTTATATGTCAAAACAAGCACCCTCGGGCAGCAACTGGTAACCAGTGAAGGTTATACAGAATCGGCGTGATGTGTTCCTTGGTGGGTGCCACACGATTCTGGAACCGTCTTCAGAGGCAGCCCCACGTAAAGCGCATTACAGTAATCTATACGGGATGTTACCAGTGCATGTGTAACTGTCATGAGGCTCCGTTCATCTAGGTAGGGCGCAGCTGGTATATATTCCGCAGCTGGAGAAAGGCACCCCTGGCCACCGAGTTCACCTGGGCTTCCAGAGTTAGACCGGGGTCCAGGAGCACCCCCAAGCTACGGACCCTGTCCCTTAGGGGGAGTGCAACCCCATCCAGAACAGGGAAGTGGCCCTCTAGCCTGTCTGACGAACCACCCACTAACAGCACTTCCGTCTTGTCTGGATTGAGTTTCAATTTATTAACCCTCATCCAGTCCATTATCTGGCCCAGACACGAGTTCAGAACAGAAACCGCCTCACCTGGATTGGTGGAGAACGAGAGGTAGAGCTGAGTATCATCAGCATATTGCTGACTCCTCAGCCCAAACCTCCTGATGACCTCTCCCAGTGGTTCCATGTAGATGTTAAACAGCATGGGGGATAGTATTGAGCCCTGTGGAACCCCATGACGTAAACGCCAAGGGGCAGAGCTACTATCCCCCAGCACCACCTTCTGGACACAGTCAGCCAGGAAGGATCGGAACCACCGCAAAGCGGTGCCTCCAACTCCCAACCTGGCCAGCCTATCCAGAAGGACACCATGGTCGATGGTGTCGAAAGCTGCTGAGAGGTCCAGGAGTATCAACAGGGTTGCACTCCCCCTGTCTCTCTCCCGGCAAAGGTCATCGTACAGGGCGACCAAGGCAGTCTCTGTTCCAAAACCCGGCCTGAAACCAGATTGAAATGGATCTAGAAAATCCGTTTCATCCAGCAGCGCCTGGAGCTGTCCGGCCACCACCCGCTCCAACACCTTGCCCAAATAAGGAAGGTTCGCTACTGGTCGGTAGTTGACCACCAGTCCTGGGTCCAGGTTAGGTTTTTTTAGGAGTGGTCTGATTACTGCCTCTTTTAAGGCAGCAGGGACCACTCCCTCTCTTAAAGAGGCATTTACAGCTTCTTGGACCCAGGTGCGAACCCCCTTGGCAGATCTTTCAATTAGCCAAGAAGGGCAAGGGTCGAGCAGCGTGGTGGTGGAACGGACAGATCCAAGCACCCTGTCCACATCCTCGGGTCTCAACAATTGAAACTCATCCAATAACACTGGACCTAAGCACGGTGCACTGGACACATCCAGTGGTTTCTTGCGATACACAAGTCACTTCTGGTTTTTCAGAAGTCGCTTCCGGTTTGTCGGAAACCACTTCTGGGGCCTTTGACAGGCTTGGGAAGCCCATCGGAGGCCCATTTGGGACAGCCTGTCAGGCCTGGGTTAAGTGCAGTAGGCCTCAAACAGGCCCAAGCAGCTTGCCCCAGGGGCCCTTGGCTTTCATATACTGCGGTCCCGCAATATACTGGGACCGCAGTATATGAACCGTGAAATGGCGGGGGACCACTGTATAGTAAAATATTTGTTGAATTCTGCCAAGACTTCTGTTGCTTTTGCTCTTGATTGTGACTGATGTTCTTTAAAACACTTGTTATGTTTTTGATTATTGTTGCTATTCTTTATATTTAACTGTTGAATGTACTTGGGAGTAAAACTATCCCCACCGCCAAGTAAGTTACAAATGCTTGAAACACGACACATTATGTATGGTTCATCAGGCAACAGATGTGCAGAAGCAATCCATCTAATCTGCAAGCCACTAATTAGTAAACTTGACAGTTTTCAAGTTTTGAACCCAAGACACAGGTTTGGGGGAACCCTTCTTAAGAGTCTCAAGTTTTGGACAGGGAATTTCAAGGAAGGAGATGCTGTCAATGCAGCAGCTCTAGGTTTTAGATTCATGTTCATGGCTTCAGGGTGTCACTTAGCCCCGTGGCACAGTGGTTAAGTGCCTGTACTGCATGTAAAACTGTGCTCACAACCTGGGGTTCAATCCCAGGTAGCAGGCTCATGGATGACTCAGCCTTCCATTGTTCCGAGGTGCGTAAAATGAGTATCCAGCTTCGGAGTGTGTGGGGGGTGGGCAATGTGTAGCCTGCATACTGTAATTAAAACTGCCCAGAGACTACTTGACATGGTATGGGGCGGTATATTAAAAAAGCAGAAAGCAGAAGCATTCTACTGAAGTTTGTTTTATAGTGCACATTTCAGAAATGCTGCTGCTACTGAAATTCACATGTTGGCCTTTATATCAGTCATCAACTTTTTAGAGTAACTGTCTCACAGTTTGAAATTGTTGGCCAACAGTTCTGCCCCTCTGTGATGTCATCAGGGTCTACATTCTGTTGCCTATCAATTTCTGTCTTTGGCTTGAAAACCTAAGAGTTTGGGATGCTAGGTTGGGATCCATGCCTAAAATGTACTAATATTACCAACAAAGGTTAGCAAGGCTACTTCCATGCAAGCTACCTTAAGATTTACTTGCTCCATATATCCTGCAGCACACTTCCACTTGAGTGCAATCAAAACGGCGGTGAAACCTAATTTAATATTTATTGAGGTTCCTTGCTCGGTGTACTGTATTGTCAGATGAAGCACCAGTGAATTGTGTAGCAAGGAAATAATAGCATGGTAATAAGGGATTTTCAAAGTAAAGATGCCATTCTACCACTGGCCATGGAAATTTTTTGGCATATCTTGATGACTGCATTACAGATGAAAATGCACAACATTTAGAACCCACTGGGTTCACACCTGATATTTAGCTGCTTTTACAGAATGGACAACTTTGAAGAAAGTAAACATGACGACATGCAAAACTAATAAAGAGTTGAAGGCCCAGTTCAGAGCAAATAGGATATATTTAACCTAGTAATGATCTCGATGACATTAAGGGCACAAACAGCCAAGCCAAATAATACAAAGTAAGGCATTGATGTGACAGACCATTTTGGGTTTTACTCTTCCCTTGCCTTTCTCTTCCATACAGCAATCTGCCTCTTCCCCAAAAGTGCTCCAGCAGGCTTTTAGTCCTCTAGAGCAGATTTGGAAGTGATTTGAATGGGGCTGAAGGGGTAGAGGGTAACTGACATGTTCATTCAGTTAGCAAGGGGATTCCAAGATGCAATATGAACTTAGGATGCAAAAGGCACGTTTCCCAATTGACACTGCTTGTACTTTAAATTACTGACTTAGAACCCTACATAGAAACATAAGAAAATCATAAGAACATAAGAAGAGCCATGCTGGATCAGGCCAAAGGTCCATCTAGTCCAGCTTCCTGTATCTCACAGTGGCCCCACCAGATGTGTCTGGGAGCACACAAGACTAGATATCTGTCTCCTGATAGCACTCCCCTGCATCTGGCCCTTGAAGTACCCCAGTTTTAAGCCTGGAGATGACACAGGTCCATCACGGTTTGCAACCTGTGATGAACTTTCCTCCAGGAATCTGTCCAATCCCCTTTAGAAGGCATCCAGGCTGGATGCCATCACCACATCCTGTGGCAGTGAGTTCCACAGACTAAGAATGTACTGGTGAAAAAAAATTTCTTTTGTCTCTTCTCAGTCTCGCAACCCACAGTTTGAGTGGATGTCCCCTAGTTCTGGTATTTTGTGAGAGGGAGAAGAGCGTCCCTGCCAACTCAACCAGAATATTTCAAAAGGGAGAGAAGCAACTTGTATACCAAAAAAACTGATACTTGGTTAAAAAAAGGCTTTTTGTCCAGTTATTTAGAGGAGATTTCTGGTTTAACAAAACCGTTTGTGACAACCAGGTACAGTATGCTGGTTATATAGAATCACAACCCCTTGCCGCTACATGGGACAAAACAGACTGAACTGAAACCAAAAGAAATCTTGAGACAGGTAAGATATCAAAATTGTAAATGGTTTGAGTTAATTGTGTATTTTGGAATGCCTACAATATAACACAATCATTTATATAAAACCATATTTAATATACAACAAACTTCCACCACATAAACACATTTTATAAACATATTATAATTCCAATTACAGATTTTCATAAAAACATTTTCATATCAAGAATCTTAATACAGAATGATTTATTTCTATGTCAAAATACATTTACAGTGTAAATTGTCTGTAGAAAAAAGATACAGAGAAATGGAGATTGCTGGTATTTAATCCAAGAGTAGAAACTTCTCTTATTTCTTTATTTTCATGTTCGGCTTTAAACATTGCCTGAAATGATGAATCAAAAGGTACTTTGCTTTGGTTTTACCCAAAGTATCAAAAGAAGGAAAACAAAATCATATTTGCCTTCTTTGAGGGCACCACAGATGGGTGTAGAACAAGAGTTTGCTTAACCTGTTCTCACCACAGCTATGTGCCATGTTTGCTTGGAAAGACATAATATTTTAAAGACTGGGGGTGGGGGGGCGGAATGGAGAGCAGAGCCCTTTTTAAAAATATATATATAAAATACAAAACTGGCTGGGGGATCCACATAAAAACACATATAAGGATTGATCACACCATTTTATTAGAATCTTTTGGACAATCGTATCAAGTCATTCGGTTTATTTGATTTATTTATTTTCCCTAAAGGAAAAATGAAAAGAAAAGAAAAAAGAGATAAGAGACATTGGAGTGGACTGTTTTTAAACCCTGAGCGTTTAACACTGCATATCAAGTACTGTAGTAAAGAAGCTGGTTAAGAATGTAGCACTAGCACAAGTGAATGATATTAATCCTTTAGGTGATCAGGTTTTTACAAAAAACAAAACAAAACATAGTTTTCAATAAATAATGCTTAACTTTACAACTTTGATACAGCAATGTCATACACTGTTTTGACACATACTAAACTCTGCATGCTATATAGTCTACTAGAAGACAAAACTCTGCCATGCATTTTCTTTTTCTTTTTAACTCCCCTAGTGCTAGGAAACACTTCTGTCCTCCAGTGCATTGCCTCAAGCAAACCTTACTCCTCTCTTTATTTTTTCCTCCACTTCCCCTTCTAACAGCAATAGGCCCGTGCACTGGCATGCAAAAAACCTTTAAGAGGGTCTTCCCCCCCCACAATACCACCATCATTCGGACTTCTAAACAAAAGTAATTTTCAGCGTTCCTTCCCTCTCCACACCTGGAGTGGCTCAGGAAAACTACTTTTCTTGAGGCCTTTGACATCTTTTTTTTTTTTTACTTTGAGATTACACATCTTTAAAAGTGTCATGCTGAAAATAAATGCTCTAAAAAGACATTCAGTTTACTCCACCTGTGGCCATCATGCAACATCTCATAAATGTTGTAACCATCAAGATTCCCACACTGGTACAATAACAGGCAATAGGCCTCCAAACTTAATCAGCCCACCAGAATTAGAGAGAGAGAGAGAGAGAGAGAGAGAGAGAGAGAGAGAGAGAGAGAGAGAGAGAGAGAGAGAACAGTATTATGTAGACTTCAAGCTTCTGATGTATGTACAAGATTAAAAACCAGAACTTGCAAATGAAATGATAACTTGCAAAATAAATGATATTCCCAGCATAACCAGGAATTGAGGCAAGTTGGGTATGAAGATAATCAGGAAGATGGAAGAAAAATAAGATGTGAGAATAGGAGTTCCTGGGTTAGTATTTATTAGGTCATCACATTCCACCTCTTAAAAGATAAAATATTGTGAATGTAATCCCAACCTTCCTGAAAAGGAAATAGTAGGTTGACTCCCCATTATGTACTTAGGAAGTTTGACTGAAATGATTTGGGACTCACTAGCAAATATGGGTTGTATAGATCAGGATATCCTGATTTCCTGAGGACAGAATTAACTAGAGAGCCTACTTAACAATCTCTTCCTTGAGCTCACAGCATGAAGGGAAAAACAACATGTGTATGGGAAAGTAGCCATGAAAACCAAGAGGTGTGTGATGACTTAATAAAGAGAGGGAACTCCGTTTTTAAAATCTTCCAGGTTATCTGTGCATCGTTGAAAACCGCCACTCCCTTCTTGACCCAAGTCATTCAGGGAGTTTTATTTATAGAAGTCATTCCTGTGAAATTGCTGTCCATCATCATTTCCTTAGGAGATGTTACAATGTTCCTCACTTTGCATTGGCATAATAATAACTATTGGGTCTTTCTAGGAGGACCAGTACCCAACGAAGGTATTACTTTCATACATGAAATATTATGGACTTTTACTTCCCTTTTATTTTGTAAGTCATTCTACACTTTCTGCACATTTGTGCTTTATACTGAATACAAAAATAGGCTTTTAAAACTCTGCTTTAAACTCACTAAAAAACTACTTGCTTGTGAAATTCTCTTAAAAATTCACGGCATCCATGGAGGGAGGGTAAAAATCAAGTAGGCAGTTAATTGCTATAGGTAGTGTGTGGAAAGGAAGGGAAAAAAGAGAAACCCCCCCACAACCTGTTATGGTGTGGAAAGGAGAGATAAAGAGACTAGGGCTTCAAAAGGTTGGTACACAAAGTTAGACAAATGGAGGAAACTTCTCCTTAGCTCTTGTAACTGCTGGAGACTGAGGAGTAGGGCTGTGAAAAAAACACCCTAAGCTCTCAACCTATTGAAGAATCAAGGCCCAACATTTTTTTAAAAAAACACACCCCAAAAACGCAAATCATACTCAAAGAAAATTCAACTGTAAGTGCAGGATGATGATCTTACCAGGCCATACAATAGGGACGTGTGACAAAGGTGGAGATATAGAACAAAGAGAGTTCTGAAGGATAGACTACCAAAGACCAATACAAGGCTCTAGTGTCTGATTCTGACTTCACATTCAATAGAGACTGATATAACCATAGCTTTATATAACCAATTTACCAATTGGCATTGGGTGGCCATTCAGGCCCAATAGGTTCAAATCACTCTGTAGACACTACACTAGGAAGAAGTTTACCATTTGCATGTATGGACATCTATATTTAGAGTAAATACAATTTTAAAAGACATTTTAATCAATCTTTCTATTTAATTTGTCATATATATTGCCCTTAAAGAATTAAACATTTTTGTGTGAATTAGATCTTCTAACATTAGAGGGGAAGCAGCCAGAAGGAAAGATACAAACTGGATTTCACCTTCCAAAAAGTGTCTTTAAAAAAATCTTAGGTTGCCTTTCGCAATGTTATCCTACAGAGATCAGGGTACCTCCACATGTTAAAAAGCTGACAATCATTAATACATTGTTTTATGCCATTTCTCGCCCAAAGAGAGGAAAAGTGCTGAGAAAGTATTCACAGAAGACAGGACGGAGGAGGAGGAGGAGGAGGAGGAGGAGGAGGAGGAGGAGGAGGAAAACAGTCCTTCTAACAGTCAAAATGGGGAGTACAGTCCCTAAAGCAAACCTATGTTATGGGACAGCAGTATGAAAAAAAAAAACATGCACACTTTCAGTGAAAAATGAGGAACATATTATGATGATGATACTATAGAACACAGTATGTATCAAGGTGCAGTCTTTAGCAACATTAACTCAGAAGCAAGTTCCATGTACTGAATGGGTGTTTTACTAAGAAGCAACACCCATTCGCTGCCTAGATGTCCTAAAGCACATCCGATCTTGCCTGATTTTGGAAGCTAAGCAAGATCAGCCCTGGTTTAGGACTTGGATGGGCGACCACCAGGGAACTGGCAAGCCACTCCAGTATTCTTGCCAAGAAAAACTCCCATGGACACGGAGGTCATGAAGAATCAGTCACGACTGTAATGACGCAACACACACAACACCCGTTCAGTACATGGAACTTGCTTCTTCTGGGTGTGCTTAGAATTGCTATCCTAGAACCAGAAACTAGCCTGGTCAATATGAATTTTACTGACACTGGAAATTCTGGTTCATTGGTGGAAATGCCAACAGGAGGGAAAACTGTAGGACAGTTTAAATGGCCTGAATGGCTATAATTTCTTCTCAAGCCCAGGGAAGGCAACCAATCAAGTGGATGAATGTAAATATTCAAGTGCAGATTATGATTTTGGATGACAACTCCCAGAATTCCCCAGGCAGCACAGCCAATTTAAAGTAATTGAATTTAAACTAAATATAGCCACTTTTCAGATCAACACGTGTGTCCCTCTTCCTTTTATTCTATATATTCACTGAAATCATACATGGTATTGTCTCTAGTTCCTTCCCCCAAACCATTTTATTTTTTAAAAGGCTGATTTCTAAAGGTGTTTCTAATGTACAAAGGCTATTTTCAGCAAACCTCTTTCCCACCAAAAATGACTCCACTGCTCAGTCCTGTACATACTGACACAAATCACACAGGCATTGAGTTCAATGGGAAAGAGATGAGGCGGAGATATGAAACACGTTTTTTTCTATCATTCCAGGAGTTCCTATGATGCATGCAACAAATACATATCTTTGCAAACACCTGTCACACACACACACACACACACACACACACACACACACACACACACACACACACACACACACACACACACACACACACACACACACACACACACACACACACACACACACACTTCCACTGACTATCATTTTCAAAAACAAGGCTAGATTTAAGATCTGGCTGCATACCATCTCCATCAATCCATTTTGGCTATTTCAGCTCAGTGAAGGCTGGGATGAGCTAAGGTTGCAATCCTATGCACACTCATGAAGATAGGTTTCCTAGACCTAGCATCCTCTCTGTATATCTTACACCCCTGGTGTCTTCAATTGGTGGCATTTGCTTCTGAGTGAACATCATCATGGGGGCTCTATAAATGGTGAATGAAACGTTCTCTGTTTGCTCTGTGGCCCTCACATAAATCAACAGATTTAAAAAAAAAACATCCAAAATAATAACATCCAAGACAGAAATGGAGATGAGCAAGAACCCCTAGACTGGAACATGAAAAGCATGCATCTGTGGGGGGAGGGGGGGCTTTATCTTTACTTTTTAAGATAGGAAACCCCAAACTTTTAAAATGCAAAGTTTTTTTTAATGAAAACTACCCATAGCTAATATTTCTTTTATGTATTGTACTAGGCTTTGTTCTAAAACAGTTTTTCATCAAGGCTTAACATAATGCGAGACACAAACCAACGTTTTGAAGTATGCCACAATCCTTTTAATCCAATGCAGCTTTAAACCAAAGGGATTTCTTCCCCTCCATTTAGAACAAATAGGTCTTGAGCTTGATTTGTAGGTCAGTTCCATACTTTTATTACCAGTTTAATAAACTAATCTAAACACTGATCTCACATGTCAAAGATTATAATTTGATCACACATTTTCCTTTTTAAAATGTAACATGCAAATGTTTTTGCGCGACTCTTCACTTCCAGCAAGGCTGAAAACTGCACCCCCCTCTCTCTCTTTTTCTGGAATCTTGCAAAGGAGAAACAGGACAACTGTAACGAAATATACACAAAAGCAAGCTCTATCAATTTGGGAAGGCCAAGTTTCATCTTTCAAATTTGAGGATTTATTTGAGAGGACTCCTGTCTGGGATGGACAAAGTGGCCGTTTCTTCTTTAGTGGAAAACTGTGCCAGTGATTTATGACTGAAAGAAAACCAACAGATGGTCTCACTCTGGTTGCGCTTAAGACTGCTCCTATTCAAAGCTGCAGGACTGTTATGGGTTCCCCTGCTCCCCAAATGTATGATGGAGATGTTATCACACTCACACACACACAGAGAGAGAGAGAGAGATGCAGGTCACCTTTGGAACAGTATCTGAGGCAGAAACTCAGCCCCCCCCTGTGTCCCATATATGGGCCCAGGTCTCCATTAAGAAAAGAGAACTAGAGCATGTCTCATTGGCATTGCGACTCCCTGCTGCTGCTGCAGTGGCCCTGTTTAAGCCCCTTCGCGCATTTAAGGCAATGGAAATGCAACCCTCCTCCTCTTTGGGCTCCTGAGCATCTCTTGCAACCCGGGAGATGCCCAGGCCTTCCCCCCACAGAAAACAGAGACCCCTCGGAGGATGGCACAAGGGGGGGGAGGGGTGTGCCTGAACACACTGACCTGACGAACTACAGTCACCCTAAAAAAAAAAAAACACGTTGCAAAGGGGACAAGAGGTCAAGCTGACTATAAGAAGGTCTCTTGCACTAGCTGTATTCAGACCGATGAAGCTGTTTGGATGAACAGCGAAACGTTTCTATCTCCCAAAAAAGAAGTCCAGTAGCCATGACTCAACTCCCAGTTAAACGAACCTGGATGACTGAGAATCTTCACAGACGTTGCAAAGATATATTTGCACAACAGGGAAACCTCGTTCCCTGGGATGTCACCTCCCCCTCTCTCTTTCTCTCTCTTTCTCTCTCTCTCTCTCTCTCTCTCTCTCTCTCTCTCTCTCTCTCTCACACACACACACACACACACACACACACACACACACACACACACACACACACACACGCACACGCACACTGGGTAGGGATCACCATTTGAATGGCTCCTGGATGAAAGGGCCTGGAAGGAGGGGGGTGGGGAGAGGCATCTGTGTGGGGAGGGGGTGGGGAAAGCGTGGGTTGGGTTGGGTTGGGTTGGGGGGGATTCTGGGAGGCGAAGCCCAGCGAGGGAAGGATGATGGCATGCGATTTAAACGAAGAGGGCCCTCGGAGGGGGCGGGCGGGGTGCCGCCTGCCGCGGCGGAAAAAGTGCCTCCCTTCACACACACACACACACACACACACACACACACACACACACACACACACACACACACACACACACACACACACACACACACACACACACACACACACCGCGGCGGGAGGGGGGCGGGCGGCGGCACGCTCTTCCATCGGGACCGCCCGCGTGGAGGGGTCCAGGAGGAAGGGCCCCGCCCCCGCATCCTCCCCTCGCCGCGCTTGTTTAGGGAGCCTGGGGGCGGCCATGGAGGAGAAGGACCCCCCCCTCCTCCTCCTCCTCCAGCCCCACCGTCTGCCCCGCCCCCTCCCTTCCCCCAGCCCCCCCCGCCGCGCGCTCCCGAGCCGGCGGAGGCGAGCGGAGGCGGCGCCGGCGGCCACACATGGCCAGGGCGACACACCCCCCTTTTTCGCCTCAGCCCCCGCCGAGCCTCCGGCCGCCGAGCCTCTCCTCTCCTCTCCCCACCCCCGACAACCACCACCAGGGACACACGCGCACGGGCGCGCGCACACACAGCTGAGGAGCGGGACCCAGACTCTCCCGCGGCACCACACGAAATGCTTCAAAAAAAAATATGGACACGCACACACGCCCTTCCCCCCCACCTTCCCCGAGGAACGACACCCCGCCCCCTCAGAGGGGCCACAACGCTTGGGGCGCCTTGACTGAACCAGAACCCCCCCCCGCCATCCTGCCCTTCGAACAGCCCCCCCCCTCGCCCGCTCGCCTCAGGGGCCGGGAGGCGCGCGCGGGGACACGGCCAGGTCGGCGAGAGCGAGGGCGGCGGCGGCGGCGGCGCGCGCACGCGACTGCCTAAAATACGCGCGCAAAGCCTGAAGGTGACCCACCCTCCTGGTCCCGGCCGGGCGACGCCGTGAAGCGCCCCCCACCCCCACACCCCACCTGGGGTCTCTCAGCCGAGAGGACCCTGCGGAACGACGCCCCCCCCCTACACACACACCCCCACAGCCCCCGGTCCTCGGTGCCCATCGCGCGAGCATCCTTCCTCGCTTCGCTCCTTTTGGCCACGGAGGGAAGCGCCCCAGAAAGCCCGACCGCCCTCCAGCCATTCACGCGCGCGCGCGCACACACACACACACACGCGGGTCCCCAAGAGACGCCCGAAGCGCAAGGGACCGCTCGCTCGCCCTCTCGTCCCGCCATTTGCCGCCTCCAGACAACCTCTTTTTCACGGGAAAAGGGGCGGGCGGGCTGGTCCGGCATCAATGAAACACCGTCTCCCAACTCACCAAGACGCAGGGATGGGGCAAACTGGGTGGGTGGGTGGGGGGAAAGGGGGTGTCGGGCTTTGGGTGGGTGGGTTGGGGGGTTGGGGGAGGTTAAGCAGAGCCCAGCAGAAAACAAGGTGGAAAAACAAGGAGAAAGGCATAAAAGAAGTAGAGTCAGCCCTTTATTTTCGCCTATTTTGCTCTCTCTCTCCCCCCACCCCGTCCCCCTTCTCCTCCTCTCCAGGAAGGCTCGGCTAAGGCTTCTCTAGACACTAATAGCGAACCGCGTTTCTATCAGTTCCAGCTGATTTATTAAAATGGTCAAGATACAGACTTTTAGCATTTCTTTTTTCTAAAAAAAAAAAAAAAAAAAAAGGCGGTGTTGACAGTGCACAAGTCTGGTTTTTTTTGCCATCGTTTGCTAAAAAAATGGTCTGTATTTTTAAGGATTATATTGCACAAAATGAGAAACTTTTCTTTCTTTTTTCTATGTGCCTTTCTTTCCCCCCCATTCCACCTTTTTTGTTTGTTTTTTTAAAAAAAGAGTAGAGAATCCAGTTTCATACCTTCCATCTGGGCCCCCATCAACATATCACAGCGTATGAGATACATAAATTCCTACTATAGTACAGTACATATTACAATCTTTTAAACTAAGATAACAGCTCTGAGGTCTATATCACCATTTTCAATAAATCTTTACCTACAAATATTGAACAAATCTGAACTATAGCTGTACAAAAAGTGTTTTGTTTCTTTCTTTCTTTTTTTTCTTTTTTAAACCACAAGGCCTTTAGATGCAAGGATTTGTTTTAGTTTTTTTTAAATCCTTTTAAAACTAGGACATAAACGTACCCATATAACTTGCATGCTAAAAACAGAGGAAAAAAAAAAAAAAAATAAAAGGGAAGAAGTGCCTGAAAAATCTTACTGAAAAAAACACAGCAAGAATGTTCCCTTTCACTGTACAAAAATACGCCTGAAAATATATTAATTTTTTAAAAAGACTGAGGTCTGTTATGTATCAAAAATGTTTCAATACCTTTGTGTACTGAGGTCTAGGCTGTCTGGTATTCGATCAAGGAGGTATAAGGGAACAAGTTACAAAAAAAGTTGGCAAGTAGAAATCACATTTGTAAAACCATAAACAATTTTGATCGGAAAAGTAAACTCTGATCTTGTCAGTTCACAGTTTTTGTTTTTTGTAAGCGTTTGTACAGTCTGCATTTTATTTTTAATATTTCAAGCTCCCTGCAGCTTTGATAAAAGAGTTGGATGCATAGAAGGACATCAGTTTTCGCCCTCAAAAAACGAACAGATGCAGTTGAAATGGTCCCTTTTACAAAATTTAAAAAATAATAATAATACAAAAAGCAAAACGGTCCTTTAAAACCTCTGTAGGAAAACCTGTAAGAAAAATAAAATAAAATCCACAACCCCCCCTTGAGTAACAGTTGTGCTGCCCAAAGACGACTTTTCTCTCTTTTTTTCCGCAGACCATTTCCCAGACTTCAATCAAGACCGACAACAAGCTTCAAACAGCGCCTTCTGTGTATCTTTTAACCCCCAGTCCCATAAAGCCTTTCCTCCTTACTGCTGCTGTTGTGATTGCCAATTTAAAAAAAACAAAACCAAAAAAAATCAGAAAGGGTTAAAAAAATCACAACGGACTTGGTTCTCGGAACTATAACTTCAAGACTTGGTAAAGGAAAAAGGAGAGAAAGAAAAAAAAGAAAAGGGAAAAAAAAACATCCAAAGACACATTTTGATCGTTACTTCACTTCAAAAACTCCACCACTTTTTAAGCACTAGCATCATCATCATCATCATTCCTTTACCGATTTTCTTTTTCGATTTTTTCCCCCCTTTCCGTTTTCTCCTCCAGTCCCGTTGGATCTCGCGTCTCGCTCTCTTTTCTCTCTCCGCTTGTTCGCCTGCCCGTCGTTTTCTTCTTCTTCTTCTTCTTCTTCTTCTCTCTCTCTCTCTGTCTCCGTGCCTCCTCGCTCGCTCGCTCTCCCCGCCGGTCAGTAAGTGAAGACCAAGTCGGAGAAGTTGGCCTCCAGCCAGTCCCCCGCGATCATCTCGCTCAGCTCCGGGGTGCAGTAATCGGGGAACTCGAAGTGAGAGCCCAAGCTGCCCTCGCTGAAGGAATCCAAATCTTTATCCACCAGGGAGAGGGACAGGTTCCCCGCAGCAGAGCTCACGCCCAGCTCCGACGCCGGGTGGGTGGTGGGTTGGGAGAAATTCAAGCTCAAATCGAACATCAGGTCGTCCGCCTCTTCGCCGCCGCCGCCGCCGCCGCTGCTGCTGGAAGAAGAAGAGGAGGAGGAGGAGGAGGAAGAGATGGACCGGGAGGAAGCCGGGGATAAGCTGGGCGGCGGCAGCTGCAGCGGCGGAGGCAAGGGAAGGTGCTGCTGATGCTGCCCGCCGCTCTTGGGCATGCTCTTGAAGCCGTAGTAGAGTCTGCTGCTGCTGCTGCTGCTGCCGCCGTGGGCGACCCCTCTCACCTCGTCGTACAGGCTCGCCCCTTCGGTGGACTCCGCCGAGGAGCTCAAGGTGGGGCTGGCCGGGACTTTGGCTACGTTGTACCGCCTCAGCTGCTGCTGCTGCTGCTGCTGCTGATGGTGCTGATGATGATGGTGGCGGTGCTGCTGCTGCTGCTGCTGCTGCTCTTCCTCCTCCTCCTCCTCCTCGTCCTCCTCCTCCTCCCGTTTGATTCTCAGCGGAAGGTCGTCGTCGTCTTCGTCCTCCTCCTCCTCTTCCTCCTCCTCCTCTTCCTCCTCCTCGTCCATGAAGACGCACTTGACCGCCTTGCTGCTCACTTTCAGCGCCCCGAACGTGTGGTAGTCCTCGACCCCGTAGTCCCCCGGGTGGGGGGCCAGCTTCGTCCCCGCTTTGGGAGGAGACGGCGACGACGAGGAGGAGGAGGAGGAGGAGGAGGAGGAGGAGGAGGAGGAGGAGGACGACGACGATTTCCCTTTGCTACATTTTTTATTGGAGCTTTTAGCGCTCTTGCTGCCCCCGCCGCCGCCGCCGCCGGTACTGGTGGGTGTGTTTTTCTCCGGGCTGTGGTTGGCGCTGGGCTTGGCCGAAGGGTCTATTTTGGGCTTTTTCCTCGGCCTGTATTTGTAGTCGGGGTAGTCGGCCATGTGTTTGAGGCGCAGCCTCTCCGCCTCCCGGATGAACGGGATCTTCTCGCTGTCCTTCAGCATTTTCCACCGCTTGCCCAGGCGCTTGGAGATCTCCGCGTTGTGCATATCCGGCGACTGCTCCATGATTTTCCTCCGCTCGATCTTCGACCACACCATGAAGGCGTTCATCGGCCTCTTGATGTGGCCCGAAGCCGTTTTGCACCAGTCCGGGTCGCTCTCGTCCAGCGCCACCGGGCTGCAAGCCATAAATTCCCCTTCTTCCGTATCCATCGCTTCTCTCGGCAGGTTGCTCTCCGCTTCGGGACTTTCCGCTTGTTGGACCATGGCGGGCGCGGGCGCGGGCGCGTGTGCCGCTTCCCTGGAGCGTCTTCGGAGCCTTTTCGGGCGTTGCTGCTTCGTTTTTTTGTTTTAATTTTAATTTTAAATATGTTTTCCCAGTCGCTTCGCTCCCACCGTCTGCTTGTTACACCTCGGCTGGCTGGCTCGAGCGGGCGGGTCGCCCGGCAATGCCCGGTGCGCAAGTTGCAAGCTCCTTTCTCTCTCTGTCTCTCTCGTTCTCTTTCGAGGAAAGAAGAAGGAAACCTTCTCTCCCTCGTGCCCCCCCGCGGCGGGTCGTTCCTCCCGAGCAGCGGCAGAAGCAGGACTCGCTCCGGATCTTTCCCCTCCCCCTCCTCCTCCCTGCAGCAGCAGCAGCAGCAGCAGCAGCAGCGGCAGCCGCGCGGACCCGAGATGTCGCCGCCGGATCTCACTCCCCCTTTCTGTGCAAAAGTTGCGCGTCCTCCCCGAACTAGTTATCAGGGTTTCATAGGGGTGACATCACTTCCCCGGCCAGCCAATGGCGAGGCCCGAACTCCTCCTCCCCCCCTCTTCGCTCCTCCTCTCCAGCCTTTTATTAAGTCCCCCCCCTCCTGCGCGCGTGGACGCGAACACACCCCCTTCTCCGCACCCGCCGCCGCTCGCGATGGAGGCGAAGCTGGGGGGGGAGCTGGGTTTGCCTGGACGTTTCATCGCCGTAGTCCGGGTTTTGGGGGTGGGGTGGGGGCTGGAGGAGGAGGAGGAGGAGGAGGACCCGCGGAGTGGGGGGGGTCCTTAAGAGATGAACCGCACGGAGGGTTTCAGCCCCTTCTCGGCTCCGATCTCTCGGGGTTGCGGCGGCGGCGGCGGCTCCTCTGGATGCGTCGTCTTGGCCGCGATCGTCGGGAGCGCGCGGAGCCGAACGCGGCCCGACGATGACTTGGCCCAGATAGGTTGCCTGTTGCCCCCCCCCTTGGGTGAGGTCACTCCGGGCGGAATCAAAGCAGGGCATCGCTCGGCCCGGTGGTGCACCTCGCGGCTGTAGGGGGCGCTTTGGTACCGCCAGCTCCCGCCGGGGGAGACGCGAGGAGGCACCGAGGGGAGGGGAGGGGGCCGCTTGGATTTGCTCCGTCTCGTTCCGGCAAGGGTTAAAAACGCCCCCCCCTCTCTCTCATATCCTGGATATGGTTTGATTTCCTCCCTTCTTTCCTTCTGCCCGCCCGGACCTCGCCTTCTACGCGACAACCTTCAAGGCAAACCTTTGCGCTCCCCGTGCGCCGCTGGGGCAAAAACGACAAGAAGAAGAAGAGCCCCCCTCTCCGCGTGGCGGTGGCACCGGTTGGAGGGCCACAGGGCGCGGGCGGCCGACTCGTCGTCGGTGGGTCCACTCGTGGATTTGGCCGGGCTCGAGCAGGAAAGGGCAATGTCTCGCTTCCTTGGGGACACCCGCTGGTTAGGAATTAGAAGGCAGGACGGTGGTTTCACTCCTGCGGACTAAACGGAACAAATTCCCCTTTCTCCAACCCCGTTCTCTCACTGCACAGAGCGAAAATGTTAAAAAAAAATGTTAACACGCAAACGCACAACAAACCAAGAGACGTCAGGCTGGTTTTTTTTTTTAAAATTAATAAATAATTTTTTCTTTAACCTGACCAAATTCTGATCATACAGATTTTAGACAGAGGTCAAATTTCCTCAAGTTACATGAGGTAGCTGGATGAGACTCGTGGTGCCAATAATAATAATAATAATAATAAAGCCAATGCCAGGAAGGAGCGTGTGGGTCAATTCCTCAGTTTCTATTCTGTATGCACCCATATGTCATGAAGGTGCCCAAGCACACATGCACGCGTGCACACACACACACACACACACACACATACACACAGAGAGAGAGACACACACACACACACACACACACACACACACACACACACACACACACACGTTGCCCCAAAGAGACCAAGGCAGGGCTCAAGACTGTTCAGTGCCACAAGTGCAGAAGGGTTTACAGGACCACTTTTGGAAATTGAGATCCATGGCTGCATATTAAGGCTTTCTGCTCCAGCAGGAGACACAGAGCACCTATATTTAGGAATGGATATATTAAGACAGGCACACTGCAAAATGTGTGACTCTGGTGTCACCGGGGGGGGGGCTGTCATGACGTTCATTTTTAGGCACCGTTCAGAGGGGTGGGAAGACATTTAAGCTGAAGAGCTTGCCGGTTGCTCCATGTTCTACTCGTGTGCCGCTCCAAAGATAACGTAACATTTCTAGAACTTCTTTTTGGATCAAGGTGATAACCTAACAAACAGGTTAAGATGCTTGACATTGCTTACAAGAAGTACCCTAATCATGGCCTAACTTTGTGCTGGCTGAGTGAATCTTGGCTGAGAGGGAGTTTAGGTCCAGTGGGACTCGGCTCCTCCCCCTTGGTGCGGGTACCAGCCAATCTCAGCCAGTGCAGCCGTTGTGTTAGCCAATCTGTTAGTGTTGGGTGGGCTAAGATCAGGCCACAGAAGGGGGTGATGTCAGAGCAAGGTTGGTCCCCAAAAGAGGCTTCTGCCCATTCCAGAACTACTACATTCAGCTGTCCCTTTCAGCTGGGAATGCACGATAATTAGCTTTAAAAATAAACAGTAAAGTTTTCTAAGAATGGTGTGCAAATTGGCACAATTTACCTCAGTAGCACATTGATTGTTGGCTCTTTCAGATATTCTCTCTCTCTCTCTCTCTCTCTCTCTCTCTCTCTCTCACACACACACACACACACACACACACACACACACACACACACACACACACACACACACACACCATGGATACACAACAATTCCATAAATCCAGTGATTCCAATGTGAAAACTAGTAGTAAACTGAGGGACTCCTGTCTCCATCCCCATTGACAGAGATACTCATCCATACCCAGTAAGACTGACTACATAGAACCAATTATTTATATGGCCAGTTTCGAACGTGCATCACCAGCTGAATAATGCACACAGTTTGCCTAAGAGTGTGATCTTGATAAACAGTTGTGTACCCTTTCCCCAGCCTTACTGTTCCACCGGCTTGACTGAGTCTTGCTCCACAAGTGGCTCACGTGTCTTGTGTGTTGTGTCGTTACAGTCGTGACTGACCCTTCGTGACCCCATGTCCATGGAGTTTTCTTAGCAGGAATACTGGAGTGGCTTGCCAGTTCCTACTCCAGGCGCCTACAGCACCTGGTATTCCCTGGTGGTCTCCCATCCAAGTCCTAGCCAGGGCCAATCCTGCTTAGCTTCCAAGATCAGGTGAGATCGGATGTGCTTAGGGCATCTAGGCAGCTAAATTTAAATTGTCACAGGACAACTTAAAATGGTAGCAGATTAAAATACAAAATAACAAACTTCAGAACAGAATTAAATTCTGTAACATCACTAGAATGCAACTGCAATTCAAATTTTATTCAAACAATTAAAATGAATTGATTAAATTGATTAAATTGAATTGATTAATGAATTGATTAAATTGATTAAAATCAATTTATAATCATAATAAACAGCTTAACATAAAACAATGGGAACAAGCACAGGGACTGGGGAATTTCATTGTCAAAAGCCTGATTAAATAAGGTCAGGCCTGTGGAAGGAGAACAGAGCATGGACAAACCTAGCCTCTCCTGCAGATCTTAATGCCCAGGCTGGTTTGTAGGGGAAGATGGCATTTTTGAGGCTCAAGTCTAGACATGGGTGTTTCATTTTGGAAGTGGTCCGATTCTGAAACAAAATATGGGAGCCCAGCTAGTGTTCGGAACCGGACCAACCCACAAGAACGAAATCAGCCAATTCCTCTGGGGTCAAACTCCAACGAGGAAGAAGCCTCTGATGTCATCTTTCCTTCTTCCCGGTGTTGGCCAATCAGACAGGGAGGCAGGATAATGCATTTCCCTGCACAGCTCCTGATTGGCCAGCACCATGGAGAAGGAAAGATTATGTCGGAGGCTTCTTCCTCATTGGAGTTTAACCCCCCGCGATCCCAGCACAAGGTAAGGGATTGGCTGATTTTGTTCTGGAGGGTTGGTGTGGTTCCGAATGCCAGCTCGGCTCCTACATTTCGTTTTGGAACCGGGCCGCTTCCGAAACGAAACACCCATCTCTACTCAAGTTCTATGGGGCTTTATAAAGGTCATGTAATGAGCACTTGGAACTGTAGCCCCAAAAAGACCAGTAGCCAGTGAAGCCGCTGGAGGAGGGCAGTTGTATGTTCCGTATAACTAGCTCGGTCAGCAATATGGCTGCACCATGTTGAACTGGTTGAAGTTTCCAAACACTCTACAAAGGCAGATCCAGGTGGAGCCCGTTGCCATAATCTGGTCAGGATGTAGCTAAGGCATGTGCCACTGGGGATAAGTCTTGAAACTGATTCCCTTCAAAAAGTGCTTCCCAAACTTGGGTCCCAAGATGTTCCTGAATTATAGCTCCCTGAAATCCTGACCAGCAGAGCGAGTGGTCAAGGGTTGTTGGGCATTTTGGCCCCAGAGTCTCTAAGGACTTAAGGTGAGGAGCCATTTCCCTAGAGCCCCAGCTGGTCCTACGGAATACCATCACTACCCTTGTTGCAACCGTACAGTTTCAGTGCTCTGCATGTGACCGCTGCTGTAATGGAGCCCGCAGTGTGCATATGCACACTGCACTGTACACGTGGCCCTGGTAGGGAACCAGGGCCCCCCAAATTTATCAAAAAGGAGCTGGAGAGCTGCACTAGAAGGCATGAACATGGGAGTGAAGAGAGCTGAAAGAGGACTAGGAAAAGAATGCAGAGAAGAGCGTGGAGAAGGATATTCATTAGGTAGGGAATAAACAAGAGAGCGAAAGCATTGCAGTGAGGCTTGAATGAATAAGTTTCTAATCCAGGAAAAGCCAGGTCCATGCATGCATACAGAATCAACCATGTTGCCCCCCCCCACACACACCAGCAAATACCGAAAAATGAAATTGTTGGGCTCCATGTCTCTATTTCTTATATATCATAATTGCGAGATTCCAGCAATTTTACCTCTTGAGGAAGAAGTTTTAAATACAAGAAGAAATGGTGGAAAGGAATGTAAGAAGAGGAAGGTGACAAGATAGTATGAAATCGGTTCAGGCTTCAACTGTAAGGGGAAACCAGGAGGGCACCTTCTGAGTGGTGGAGACACAGAAATGCAGCCGTCTGCAAGGAATGTCATCCAGATTCCTTAGCAGTGTGTGTGTGTGTGTGTGTGTGTGTGTGTGTGTGTGTGCGCGTGCGTGCGTGCGCGCGTGCATGTGCACACATGTACATGAGCGTGCTTGCTTGCATGCATGCGTGTGTGTGTGTTTGTATGTGCACAAAGCTGCAAAAAAAAAAAAAAGAGAGAGAGAAGAAAAGAGAATGGGAATAATATCAGTACCAGAGAAAGGGGCTAATCTAGATCCTCACAATGTCTATAGTCATAAGCGTTTCTCTCTCCCTCATCAAACGTGCTCGACTAAAGCTGAAACATACCAATATAATTGAGTTTGGGATCACAAATTGCCTGCTATGCAATATTATATAATTTTATTGTCAAGCTGGCAAGAGGTTAACATAACTGCCACAAGGCATGATACAGACACCCAGGGTGTTTGTCAAAATTAAAAATTTAATTATGTGATTCTATCTTTAACCTGTTCTACCGAGCCTTTATGAAATATACAAGAGGCTTTGAATTCACTGGTGAGAGAAATGCAAGCAATGAAGCTTTTTCTCCCCGTGTTTGTGGAAAATGAAAAATGTGATCTGATAGTAGATAATATTTAACTCTCCGGCTGCATATATGCTTTCTAGGCGGTGGGAGGGGGGGGGAGGAATTACCAGCTTCTACTGATTTGTTGAAACATTAGGACATGATTAATTCACATTAGTAACTGCGGAGTTATAAACGGAAGCTTGCAAATTTCACAGGTCTTAGGAAGTTATTTTTAAGAATAATGAATATACATGCCAAAGCTTTCATTAAGCACAGAAGCCATCCGTAACTGAGAAGTGGTAGGATGACGCTCTGGGTGCCTGCAACTCAACCTGGCACTATTTAGTTGAGGTTGGCATCAACATATCATGATATCGGTTGCTTATAGGAGACACTTGAGAAGCCCACATGGGTAGCATTTGGGGGAGCAAGGGAGTCCAGTATAACAGGAATGTGGGGAATGTGGGAGAAGCCTTCCTGAAAAATGAGAACACCTTTAGACCTTTTGTGGCCAGTGGCACCACCTGTCAGGTGATCCTAGCACTCCAGGAGCAGCAGCAGGAGACAACTGATTTGTACGTATACTATTACAGTGATACCTCTACTTACAAGTTTAATCCGTTCCAAATGTAATGCTCATAAGTCGAACAACTTGTAAGTAGAGCAGCCATATCTAAATAAACAAATAAATAGATTTTTTTAAAAAAATGCAAGTACAGTAAACCCCCACCTAGGGACCTGACCCGACCCGCAATAATTGAAAATCCACAATATGCGGATACTGGGTCAGGTCTGGACTGGGCGGGCTCTCTGGGGGCTCTTGTACTTACCCCAGGCCTGGCGCTACACCAAACGGGCCTGCAAGGGGCTTTCCAGTCCCCCAGACCCCCCCAAAGTGCTTTCTAGTGATCTGGAGGTCACTTCTGCTTTACCGGAAGCCACTTCTGGTTTGTGGGGAAGCACTTTTGGGGCCTCTGATGGGCCTGGGAAGGACTTTCCTCCTTACCCCAGGGGGCTTTGTTTTCATATACTGTGGACCCGTGATATACTGGGACTGCAGTATATGAACCGCAAAAGGGCGGAGGACAACTGTAGAGCAGACCACATCTAACATTTGCAAGGCAGCAGTTAAAAACGCCAACGGATTCCCGCTCCTAAGTTCAATTACTCATAAGGAGAGCCACTCGTAAGTAGAGGCACCACTGTATATGAGAGACTATAGGGAAGGGTGACTGCACTGTTATTTACCCCCACTGTTTGGGCTGCTGTGGGGATGGCCTGGTTCATTCCTTTTGCCAAAGATCAGGTAATGTAGGACTGCTTCATTTTGGTTCGATTCTAGCATGTGTGATCCTTGTGTCTAAAAGTAATCACTGTTATAATTGTTTCTGATACATTGTTATTTATTTATTTATTTATTTATTTATTTACTTAGGGCCTGTTTACACAACCCCTAAGATCCGCTGGCCACTTAAATTCGGACCAGAGATCTTAGGGGTTCGTCGCTCTTCCTCTGTCCCCACCCCCCTCCGCACTTCCTGGTTGCTGGCTGCGTGAGGGAGGGAGAAAAAAGAAAGAAAAGAATGCTGGTTTACCTCCGTTTTGTTTCCGGCAGCATTCAGATCTCTCAAAGGGGCGGGGGGCAGAAAAACAACAAACAGAAGCCAGGAGAGCCCCGCAGTCACTATCCTTACACCGGATCAAATATTTGTCACATCCAAAAAGCAGGTACCTGAAAGCTGCGCTGGGACGCGCTAAAGTGGGCGGGGTCGCACTTAATTTCCTGTTAACTCCGGAGCTGGTGGGTAAACATTTTTAAGCTCCGGAGCTGGGAGCCATTTGCCCTGGAGTTTAGGGGTCATGTATAAATGCCCCTACTTACTTACTTACTTACTTGCTTGCTTGCTTGCTTGCTTGCTTGCTTGCTTGCTTACTTACTTACTTACTTACTTATTGGATTTTTATACCACCCATCTGGCAGGGAGGTCACTCTGGGCAGTTTACAACAATTAACACATTCAAAAAAATTCATACAATAAAACCATAAAATAGCAACACAACAAGATAAAAACAAAAATAAAAAATAATATTAAAGTGACATAGCATTTTAACTTATTATTACAAGGTTTTAATTGTCAGCCACCTTGGGTCCCCCTATGAAGAGAAAAGCAGCATAGGAGAAAACCATACAAACAAGCTAACAAAGGGGAAGAAGACCTTGGTTATGTGCAACAGCGTTCTTTAAAGTGTGTAGTTTCCTGACCTGAAACCAATCAGTTCTTGCAAGTGGATGCCAGGATCACACCATGTACTCTGTCTGACCTTAGCCAACCCTATTTAGCCTGATCTTGTCTGATCCAGTTTCCCTGTCTAGCCAAGCCCAGATTTTAATAATGGCCCACAAACAGCAATCAATAATGAATGGACCCTTGTTAGGCCTGACATTAATGACAACCTCTATTAACATAGAGGGCCAGTAAATACCTGTAGAGGAGCTACTGCATCTGCTCAACCAGACACATGACTGTGATATATAGTGGTAATAACTCTACTTACGAGTTTAATCCATTCCAAATGTATGCTCATAAGTCGAACAACTCGTAAGTAGAGCAGCCGTATCTAAAAAATAATTTTTAAAAATTGTAACTAGAACAGACTGCATCTAAAATTTGTAAGGGAGCAGCTAAAACGCCAATGGTTTCCCACTCTTAACTCAAATTGCTTGTAAGTAGAGCTGCTCGTACATAGAGGTACCACTGTATGTTGTATTCAAGAAACATATTCGGACAGCCATCAGCTGCCCCCATATTATCTGGCATGAGGCGTGCAGCTGAGATACCTTATAGACCATACATAATTGCTTCATTAGTCTAGCATCACATCCAGATACCATTCCCTAGTGTTAAGAACAAAATGATATAGGAATAAAAAACAGTCCACCCAAATATCTGCAGCACAATATCTTCTGTTTATAAACCACCTAATGCAACTTTTTTAAAAAAGCCCTGAACAATTTCTGTAAGCAACATTTATACCTTTTTAATTTTTAAATACCCTTTATTATCAGACTTGTTGATATATATGGACTTGTTGATAACAATGGAGAAATGGTGCTAAAATGCCTACAGATGTCTCAATTAGCTTTATCCATGATAGCAAACTTTCCTCATCTTTTTTTTTGGTCCGCCATTGTCTTTATGCCATTCTGTTTCTGTTAAGTGTTTTAAACTGATTTTTTTAAATTTTATTTTATAACAATGTTGTATTTAACCTGTCACTGTTTTGCTTTTGTTGTGAACTGCCCGGAGTTCCTTCTGGAAGACAGGTGGTATATAAGCCCTAAAATAAATAAATAAATAAATAAATAAATAAATAAATAAATAAATAAATAAATAAATAGAGGTAGATGGCAATTGGCTAAAACCTGGACCTGATATTTACTAGACGAACACTGTGTGAAGTCAGCCTATACCCCAATTCTAAAAATAGAGAACTGGCCCATAATGTGCCAAGTCATAGTGGCAATCCAAACATCAGTTGTACCATTATGCAAGACAGGTTATTATTATTAATTTTTTTTTAAAAAAAAAGACAATTGGTAGAAATTCAGTAGAATTTTGGGGAGAATTTTGTGTCTGGCCCCAGAAGCCTATGGCAAGTTCATCAAGGCAGTAAAGGTATCATCTTGAACTGTCCATACCTCCAGGATGCAGAACTAACTACTTCCAAACATTAACATCAGAAATAATTGCCCAAATGTATAATTATTTTTCACTATTTGAATAAAATTCCTTGAGCAAAGAAATTCATTTTGGCTTGGCGACCATCAATTTCTTCAATATCACAAAATAAAAGAGGTAGCTGGATAAAACTAAAGGAAGAAGTAAATATGCCAAGAAACAGTCAAAAGGGTTGGGAATTATTAAAGAGGCTTAACAATCCAACTTAAGGCCCTATTCATACAAACATTTGAGCAAATGTGAAAAGGCCAAGGTCTACTTTTTCTGGCCCAAAGTGTTTGAGGGCTACTACGAATTTTATCCATTCTGAGCACATGCTCATAAATAAAAACTTTTGTAAGTAGAGCAGCTGTTTCCCATAGGGATGCATTGAAAACCAATTAATCTGTTCTGGAGGGAACAGATTTCAAGGCACCATGGCCCTTGAACTGCCCTGCTCGACTGAGACAGTGGGCTGGCAGACCCAGAACTTTGCTGGGGCAGTGGTGGTCCTTGGGATGGGGGAGGGAGGGTGGAGAACTTATCCCCTCACTTTTTTTATTGATGGCCGGTGGGCTACGTTTGAACCCTTCACGGGCTACCAGTAGCCTGCGGGCTACCTGTTGGGCAGGTCTGCCTTATTTTAATGGCAGATCTGAACATCACCACTGGAAATTAGAACTTAAAATGTGGAAGAATCAAGGAACTGGAGGAGCAAAATGACCTTAGAAGACCGTTCAGCCTGAGCGAACTGGAAAGTGCTATTTGTTGACACAAGGATGGCAGGACCAGGGTGACAATGGAGAAAAGTAGCAGAGTATACTAAAAGACTGAAAGCATTTACACCAAGTCCACACCTGCTCATCAGCTACCATTGCACCACTTCCAAAATTAAATCACAGATTATTTTCCTCCCACAATACCTGTGCACCTCAAAGTTACTGCAGAGAATTCCAGAACTATAATGTGGAAGGCAATACCTGCCTCTTAACGTGGATGGAACTCCAGGGGAGTCTTGCTCATGGCCACACAGAGAACAGAGTCAGCCGGAAATCACTTAATAGGCTGAGGGGTTGGAGTGGGCCGAACCAAGGTGAACCTAAGAAAAGTAAGGTTTCACACTGACACAATCCTTTGTGGGTGCAGAGAAGTACAGGCAGCTTCACACCTATTTCAGTGAACTTTGTGCCTTTCAATGTGATTTGCTTTTAGCTCCCCCCCACACACATGATCTTGATATCACCTATTAGTAGGCAAAAATTATCTGATCTATTCATTATTTGTACTGTGATGTTTATCATGTGAAGAAAGAATGAAATATATGAGAACTATCTCTTTTAATCGATCAATTCCATTAAGTAAATGCTGAATGCAGCTGGGTATCTTATTAAACCAACATTCTGAACATGTTTACAATAGAATGAGCTTCCTCAGGCTTCTGGACTGCTTATGGGACAAAGACGGCTTGGGTCACCTTGGTAGATGATCTATACCAGGAACTAGACAGGGGAAGTGTGTTCCTTTCAGTACCATTAACCTTCTGGAGCATCTCTCTGGGATGGAACTGGGAGGTGATGTCTTACTTTGGCTCCAGTCCTTCCTAGCTGTTGGTCCATGGTGTCCCTCAGGGTTCTGTTTTGTCCCAGTGCTATTTGCCATCCACATGAAACTAATGGGAGGAGTTATCCAGAATGCTGGGTTTTGGTGTCTCCAGCATGCAGATGATACCTAGCTCTACTTCTTGCCATCTAAACTCGAGGAAGCTGTTTCAGCTCTTGATCAGTGTCTGGTGTCAGGACAGAGGGGTTTGATTCCAGATCCAGGAACTGGGATGTGGTCTCTGCTTGATGGGGCTACATTCCCTCTGAAAACACAGGTGCACAGCTTGGGGGGGGGGTGCTCCTGGAGTCGTCTCTGAGCCTGGATGCCCACGGTTTCAACTTTGGCCAGGAGTGCCTTTGCACAATTGAAACTGTTAGCTTTGAGCGGCCGTTGAGCAAAAAAATCCTCCCCAGCATACAGCTGGGAGAGAATCTTAGCTGGTCCAGCACACCTCCCTTGCGTGTCTCTGCTTATCTTACAATCTTCAGACACAGGGGTCAGCAGAGTAGCTCTCTCTTCTGGAGATTTAGCACAGCGTCTTCTGCCATCTGCCAGTGTACAAGAATAAATTAGTCTGACAGTCTGAGATAAGTTACTGCCTAGTTTATTTACACTTAACTCATATATTTACACCCGGACTACAAGCCGGCATTTCAGCGTCTTGCAACACACACGCTAGCAAAGAAAAACACAGCTGAAATCACTAACTATCACTCTCCTTGAAACTCCCTCTCACTAACTGAAAGAACCTGGAGTTTTTATCTCCTCTCCAACATTTCACTGCGCATGACAACAGATTTGACTTTAACCCTGTAAGCACCAAATCTGATACTCTAACACCCCCTCTCGCAGTGAATGTTGGAAAAAACATTGTGAGTTTTTTACTCATTCCATACCCAAACCTTCACAGAACTCTCCATGCTTCTGGAAGCTCAATGGTTTGGTGAACCCATCAGCAAGATTCTTCTGACTTGGACAATACTTCAGTTTCACCAAGTCATTCTGTATACTCTGACATACATTGTGGTAACGGATGTCCAGATGTTTAGTTCTGGATTTAAACTGACCAGATTCTGCCAATTTCAAACACGGTTGATTGTCTTCCCATACCGTAATAGGTAGACAGCAGTTTCCATTGATTTCTTGGACCAAACATCTGTAGTACTCTAGTTCCCTACAGAGATCTGACAGAGCACTGTACTCAGATTCTGTAGAGGAAAGTGTAACCAGACTTTGCTTTCGGGACTTCCACCCAACTAGAGACTTTCCAAATTTCACTACTATTCCTGACACTGATTTTCTGTCCTCAGCATTTGCCCAATCGCTGTCTGACCAACACTGTAACTGCGATTCACCTTCTGCTGACAACTTGAGACAGAAATCCTTAGTGTCTTTCAAATATCTCAGTATTCTCTTGATACCATTCCAGGCAATTTTACTGGGATTTAATGCCTCTCTACTTAGCAAATTTACAGCAAAAGCAATATCTGGTCTGCTCCACTGAGACAGATACAATAAACTTCTTTACCTGATTCTGTGTTTTACTAACAAACAAAATATCATCAACAAAAATCAGGACTATCTCCTGTTCATCTCCTGATCCTTTCAGATACAGGCAGTTATCAGCTAGACTCTTGTGGAAACCCATATTCTCCAAAACATCATTTAGGCATTTGTTCCAATTTCTTGCTGACTGTCTGAGTCCATAGATCGATTTGTGCAATTTCCACACCTGGTTTGGTTTCTTGACCTCAAAAACTGGTGGTGGTAACATGTACAAGTCTTCTTCTAGATCTGAGTTGAGATAAGCAACATTTATATCAAAATGAGCTACTTGAAAACCTCTCTGTGCTGCTACAGTCAGCAACATACGAAATGTCTCACTTCTAGAAGTTGGTGCATAAACCTCAGTGTAATGCAACCCTTTCTTCTGAGTAAATCCTCTAGCGACAAGTCTTGCCTTACACTGTGTCTGACCTGTTGCTGTAGTCTTAATTCTATACACCCAACAACAACTCACTGCCTGTTTGCCCTCTGGTAATGTTGTTGGTGTAAATACTTTCATAGTCTTCATGGATTCCATCTCTTTCTCCATTGCTGCATGCCATTTACTAGCTTCCTCATCAGGCAATTGCAAAACCTCCTCATAACTGTCTGGTTCACACTGAGCTAAACCTATCCAAACACTCACGGCTGAGTAGTTTGAAGGAGAAAATCTCTCTGGCGGTTTACCTTTTGTTGTGCGAGCTGAACGTCTAGGACCAACCTCAGACGCCCCCTCTGACCCAGTTGGACTGCTGGGCACAATTCTGGAATCACTAGCGTCAGAACTACTAGTACTACCTGAACCTTCTGACTTGACACGCCTTCTCTGTCCCACTGGACTAGACTGTGGTGATGTTGGCTCAGACTTCACACCTCTTGGAGATACACTTCCTTGTTGATCAGTGTCATCTACCTGTGCATCTGGTTCAGGACCTGCACCTGCTTCATCTTGTCCTACTACATTGTCAAAATTTTCACTTAACACCTCAGGATTAGCATGAACCCTAGTCCATCCTTTCTGCTCACAAAACTCTGCACTTCTACTGACTAGTATTTTGGATCCATCAGGATAGGCAAATCTCCAACCTTTTGTCAATGGTTCATATCCACAAAAAATCATTTTTCTGGATCTTGGCCCTCCTTTCCTACGTAGTGGCTTTGGAATCAAAACATGGGCCTCAGAACCAAACACTCTGAAATATCCTATCTTTGGCTTCTTACCATGTAGTAACGTGTAAGGAGCTTGACCTACAACAGAATTGTAAGCTCTGTTAAATACATGTGACGCAGTCTGCCATGCTTCAGCCCAATAACTTTTTGGTAAACCCGAATCCCTCAACATAGCGTCAACCGCTTCCTGCAGGGTTCGGTTTCTCCTTTCCGCAACGCCATTCTCCTCGGGAGAATAAGGATTTGTCAATCTATGTGCTATGCCCTTATGTCTTAGAAAATTCTGAAGTGTTGTATTTGTAAATTCAGCTCCCCTGTCTGATTGAATTTGTCTAACCTTTGTGGAAAAATCACACTCCACTGCCACTATCCAATCCTTCAGTTTCTGAGCTGCTTCTCCCTTGGTTTTCAGAGGAAATACCCAACCATTTCTGGAAAAATCATCAACTACTGAAAGAATAAACTTAGCATTTCCCAAAGAAACAGTTGGCATTGGTCCACAAATATCAACATGTACAAGTTGAAAAGGTTCTGTAGATACCCTGGTTGACTTAGGATAACTACATCTCTTGACCTTTGCAGCTTTGCATGGCCTACAATCCAAAAATCTAGAACATGGTTTCACATTGCACCCTTCAACACATTCAGGCATTTTCTTTAAATACCCCCAGTTTAAATGACACATTCTACGATGAAGTAAATGGGCACAGCTGTTGTGTTTGGGAATGTTAGCACATTGCGCCTGCACTGCATTTGCATTGCTGTATCCCTCTGGAACTGCTTTTGCATTCACTGCATACAAACCATCCTTACAGTGCACTTGTATCAGCAGCTTCCCATTCCTAGAAACAGAACATATGTTATTTTCAAACAATACAGAAAAACCATCTCTAACTAGAGCTGATATAGACAAAATACCACGTGTCATGCCATTTAGAACAAAAACATCAACAGTAGTATCCAAACATTCAATATACACTGTTGCAGCAGTGTTCAAAGACTCTTTCTGCCCATTAGCCATTGTAATGTTCTTTGGTTGAGAAAGTTTCCTGCAGTTCTCATTCTGAACACCAGGTGGCGCTAGATGATGCGAGGCTCCACTATCTAAAATGAAAACACAGTTGCTTGAAGATTGTTTCTTGAACATTGCCATAGACACCGACATGTTTTCTCTTCTTCTTCTATATCCGCGCTTGCCTCTCTCAGCTGCAGCTTGCCTCGGCATCCCACGCTGTGGACTGTCTCTTATCTGGTTGCTATGGGAGTTAACCTTGGAGTTTGGAGACTGCGGGCAATTTTTCAAAACATGGCTTGTTGATTGACACCTGAAACATTTCCTTGCAGCTGCGTAGACTCTCACTTCCCCTCTCTTGGGGATAAGCAGCCTGCATTCCCTTTGTTTTGCCCACCTTCATTGGCTCTCAGTTGCTGTTCATGGACAAGACGTCCCGACACATAGGACATATTGAAATTGTACTGAGGTAAAGCCTCCATAGTTAAACACAGCGTGTTATAACTTTTGTCTAAAGAGCTCAGAAGAACACAAACTTGTTGGTCTTCTGAAAGCCATATTCAGAGAACGTAACTGGTTGAAAATAGACACCATTGCAGCAATATGTTCTCTGATATCTCCCCCGGGCTTTAGTTTCATCCCAAATAGCTGTCTGTACAAATGGACCTTTGCACCTGGGGTCGTTCTGCGATGTACTCTCTCAAGACTGTCCCATATATCTTTAGCATTTCTCAGACTTTGTACATAAACTAACTGATTAGAGTCTAAACTCATAATCAACATAGCCCTAGCTTTTGCATTCCTTCGCACTGAGGCTAGTGCTTCAGCTCTTTGTTCAGCTGTGGCTGATTGGGGCAGCTGAGCTGGATCGGTAGGTAAATTACTTAAACAGTCCAGCAAATTTCTGGCTTCTAGCCAAGCTTGAATTCGGACACTCCAGTCCAGATAGTTCTCAGAATTGAGATGTTGGAATGGCACAGTAAAACTTTCCTGTCCTGCCTCCATCTTGGGCTTCAATCCCCCCTTCTGCTATTCACCAACAGCAATGGGTTCTCTGGGACTGCTACTCACGTCTCCTTCCAGCAAGACAGCCTCGAAGCTCCAAGTGTAGACTTCCAGTTGAGGCGACCTCTTATTTGCCTTGGTACCGACTGTACCCCGAAGCAAAGAGATCCCAACCTCTTTTTCTCTGTCTCCAGACAGAGACTCAAACTCAGCAAAAACTGCTTGCAGTCAGGTTTTCTGCGTTACTTGGCTTCCAGGCTTCCATTCTCTGCCTTAGCCCTCTTCTCACCACGCACATATAACTCCTGTACTGCTTTCTTGACACTGGCAAATTATCAATACTGTCCTTATCTCTGGGCCATAACCCTTGTTAGCTTTGAGCGGCCGTTGAGCAAAAAAATTCTCCCCAGCATACAGCTGGGAGAGAATCTTAGCTGGTCCAACACACCTCCCTTGCGTGTCTCTGCTTATCTTACAATCTTCAGACACAGGGGTCAGCAGAGTAGCTCTCTCTTCTGGAGATTTAGCACAGCGTCTTCTGCCATCTGCCAGTGTACAAGAATAAATTAGTCTGACAGTCTGAGATAAGTTACTGCCTAGTTTATTTACACTTAACTCATATATTTACACCCGGACTACAAGCCGGCATTTCAGCGTCTTGCAACACACACGCTAGCAAAGAAAAACACAGCTGAAATCACTAACTATCACTCTCCTTGAAACTCCCTCTCACTAACTGAAAGAACCTGGAGTTTTTATCTCCTCTCCAACATTTCACTGCGCATGACAACAGATTTGACTTTAACCCTGTAAGCACCAAATCTGATACTCTAACAGAAACTAGCGCACCAGCTGCTCCCATTCCTTGAGAGTTCTGATTTTGTGACAGGTGTCCTTGTTACCTCTCAGCTTGTTACATCTCAGCCCTCCCGATTGAGATCCGCCAGGCGCCAACATTGATTACATTTCGACGCCAGGTAAAAACCTTCCTGTTCCAGAAGTTTTTTTAAATAATACACTATAGACTGCGGGTCCTCTGATGACGATTTTAATGTAATGATTTTAGTGTAAAGTTTTATTATTGCTTTGATTATTTATGGATATTCTGTTTTTAACTATTTTAAACTGTTTTAATTCTTTTGATTGTAAGCAGCCCAGAGACCTTTGGGTAGTGGGCGGCATATAAGTTGAATGAATGAATGAATGAATGAATGAATGAATGAATGAATGAATGAATAGATTTATGTAACACACTCTTCATGGGAAAGTGTATGGAAAAAATCCAGAGGGCCCAAATTACCAGAGTTAACTCGGGCTGGTGACAGGGTTCTCATAATGCCCCTCTCCACCACCACCCTTACAACAGCTCCACTGGCTTCCAATTCACTTCCGGGCACAATTCCAAGTGCTGGTTTTCACCTATAAAGCTCTAAATTGCTTGTGTCCAGGCTATGTAAAAGACCACATCTGCCTCTAGGCACCTGCACAGACATCATGACCACTGGGGAGACCTTTCTCTCTGTCCCTCCACTCTCACAGGCACAGGATGGAGACATGGGAGAAGGTCTTTGCCATTGCTCCCAGACTCTGGAATGCCCTCCCACAAAAGGCCAGACCGGGCCCCATCTTGGGTTTCCTTCTGCAAGCAAGGGAAGGGCAGGATTTCCCTCAGTGACTGGCAGTCTGGCGGAGGTTCTGCAAACTGGATTTGTATGCTCTGTTGCTTTTAAATGTGTTTTTAGTATGGATTTTGTTCACTGATTTCAACATGATACTTGTTTAATTCTTTTCAAATACTTGTATACTTACTGGTTTTAGCTTTTAAAGACTGTCCTTGTCCTTTTGATGATGTCAGCAACCCCGACTCTTAAGGAGAAAGGTAGGGTGAAAATAATTTAAATAAATAAATTTAAACCAACCAACCAACCATCTAGACTTAACAGAATCACTTGCTTTTATTTATTTATTTATTTATTTATTTATTTATTTATTTATTTATTTATTTATTTATTTATTTATTTATTTATTTATTTATTTATTTTTATACCACCTGTCTTCCCAGGGAACTCTGGGTGGTTAGCAATATGGGTTGAGACAACCAAATAGAACACAATACATCAGCAAAACACTTGAAAAAGAATTTTTTTAAAAAAGGAAAGAAGAAGAAAAAAACAATAATGGGTAAAAATCATAGGCAAGTCGCGTCAAAAAAAAATATTGCAAGAAAAGTAATGCCCTGCTGCGATCTTAGACTTGCTGGGACTTAAGATGGAGGGAAGTTTCTAACATACCAGCTCTGGGTGAGCTGATGGTCTGTCCTGATGTTCCACCAACCACACAGCCTGATTAAGACGGTTACTTCACGTCCATCCTCGTGCTGAGTTGAAGTTGCTTCCGGGTTGAAATCGGTTGTTGTCACGTGATCTAATTCTGGTTCTGCCCCTGTTTGTTTGTACTCACGGGCATGATGAATGGAACTGGTAGGACTGTAACCTCACGTCCTTGATGCGCATTGTACTGCCGCTGCATCCCCGTCCTCCAGCTCCAGCGGCACCATGGCCCCGGTGGACTGCAGTGGCGGGACCCGAAGGAACAAGGGCAGGCAGGCGTGCTGGAGGGCAGAATGCACGTCCTCCTCTCCTCCTGCGGTGCTTTAGCGTTGCAGCGCCTCCCTGGGAAAAGACCCCACCCACCCGCCCGCCCACGCCCTCTCCCGCTCACTCTCTCCACGGCCCCCGGGCAAGCCCTGCGGTCCTCACCTCGGCTCCTGGAGGAGGAGGAAGAGGAGGGCGCGGGGGGGGAGCCAGCCGCATCGTGCCTGCAAGGTCTCTCAGTTATTTGGCGGGGGGCGAGGGGGGCAGACTAGTACATTTCTTCCCTAAGGCAGCAGTACATTACGGAGGAACCATCAGCATTCCAGCTCGTGTCCCAAGATTCCTAAGGGTACCAGAAAAGGAGTAATAAGTCCGACCGTTTGATACATTGATAGTTCGCCATCAAAACCTCAAAAAAAAATTAACAACGTAATAACATAAGATATTATCTCGCTGCGGATTAAGAGAAACCGCACGCCCCCTCCTTGCGGAATGAGAAGCGAATCAAGGAGATTCCCGAGCTCAAGGAGGGGAATCTCTCACCCCGCTTGGGGTGCAGTTCTGGGGGCATGGTCGGGACGAACTTGCTTCGTGATGACATGGACGTGAGGTTCCGTTCCTACGTACCGGTCCACAGCACGAACAGCAACGAGAAGGACATGAAGTATTGGCCTAAGTCACATTTGCTTTGTCTGTACCATTTTTCCTGCATTACAACACACAGGCAGCAAGGGTGCATGTCCCAGCTTTTTGTCTTCTTTCCCTTCCCTTTTTCCTCGCCCTACTTACCTCTACATCTTACTTGCTAGAAATATTATATTATCACAAGCCTGCCCTGTTCTATAGGCCTTTGTGCCTCCCCTCCCCCCTCGGCCCCCTTTTTGGTTAGCTTTCTTAATACATCCCTTTGGCGATTCTGGAATTTCTTTTCAGCTGGCATGGCCATCCCCGGTTGTGAAATACGGCCAACATCCCTATGAGTTGGAACAAATATCTGTGGGATCTCCCATCACAGAAGCTGCACTCGGATGTTGAGGGGACCAGATGGTGAAGGGCAGAGCAGAAGGAACAGGAGGCAAAGAAACAAGCCTGGGAGGAAGCGAACAACACCCCTTTCCTTCTTGGCTGGTGAGATTTCAGGATGGTCTGGTTGGCCACAGTTGGAAATAGGATTCCGTAACACATCGATCTATGGTGTTCCCCACTACATATGTAATACATGCATACACTGGAGTTCAGGTGTGTGTGTGGGGGGAGGAGACAGCAGGTGTCTTACAAGCAGATATGCAAATAGCACAAGTGAAACACGACAAACAGTGGGAAACGGTTTAAAAACCGCCAGAGCTAAAATATAAAACTCAGCTAAATGTTCTGGACAAAAAACTGAGGAAAACAGTAGTGCCTTGCACTTCCACCTGAAGTAGACCAAAGAGGTCATAAGAACATCAGAACATAAGAAGAGCCATGCTGGATCAGGCCAAAGGCCCATCTAGTCCAGCTTCCTGTATCTCACAGTGGCCCCACCAGATGCCTATGGGAGCGCATGAGACTAGATATCTGTCTCCTGATACCACTCCCCTTCATCTGGCCCTTGAAGTACCCTGGATTTAAGCCTGGAGATTACACATCTCCCTCATGGTTTGTAATCTGTGATGGACTTTTCCTCCAGGAATCTGTCCAATTCCCCTTTGAAGGCATCCAGGCCAGATGCCATCACCACCACCCTGTGGCAGGGAGTTCCACAGACTAACAACATGCTGGGTGAAAAAATGTTTTATTTTGTCTGTTCGTACTCTCCCAGCCCTCAGTTTGAGTATATGTCCGCTAGTTCTGGTATTTTGTGAGAGGGAGAAGAGCTTCCCTCTCTCCACTTTACTCATGCCCTGCATTATTTTGTACGTCTCAATCATATCCCCCCTCAGGCGCCTTTTTTTCCAGACTAAAGAGCCCCAAATGCTGTAGCCTTTCCTCATAAGGGAGGTTCCCCCAGCCCAGTAATCATTTTAGTAGCTCTACTTTGCACCTTTCTCCAGTTCCACTCTGTCTTTTTTGAGATGTCGCTCTACAGCAGGCAGTTCCAGAGGCACGAGGCCACTACAGAACAGCCGGGGTCCCTGCATCTCCTGCGAGCAGGCCCAGACAAGTTGATATTTGAGCAAGTAGCCCACCAAATGCCCTGTTTTCTACCCATGCCATCTTCTTCTGCAGCCTGTTTTAGCCTCTTTTAAAATACATCCTTCCTTCTCTCCTGAAATAGCACAGGTATTGATTGACTGACTGACTGACTGACTGACTGACTGACTGATTGATTGATTGATTGAATGATTGATTTTAGACTATTTTTACCCCATCTTTCTCCTTGGAGAAAGGACCCAAGGTGGCTTACAGTAATGAGGGATAATAGACTGCCCAGTACAATTAAGACATGTTCAGAACAGGGAATTGAGGGACATCTTACAGCATTAAAAGACAACATTACAATAAAGCTACAAGCGAACACGAACAGTTCCAATGAACTCTTTGAACTATCAGAAAGGGCATGTCTGTCTATTGCTGAGACTTATGCTATATCTCATATGGCTTCAGGGGGGTCCAATCCTCAGATGAAGCTTTTCAGGCAGTAGGTGTAAGCAGTTAAGGGAAATTATTTTTAAAAAATCAGATACTCTGGATTGTATGAGAGGAAGCATATCTCATTAGTGCAAAGACTTTGCTGGAAGAATCCTACAGCGTCATTTACCTACCAATCCCCTTGTTAGATGGACATACATATTTGAAAAGTAAAATATAAAGATGAAATTTTGGTTGCTGACTGAGATAATAAGAATACAACCTTCTCATTCTTCAGGGAATGGAGAATCTGTGATTCTCTCCTCCTGCTCTCCCTGCCGTCCTGAACAAATTCAAGAGTCCTTTTAAGAGAAAGGCAAGGTAAAATATTATCCTATCTATCTATCTATCTATCTATCTATCTATCTATCTATCTATCTATCTATCTATCTATCTATCTATCTATCTATCTATCTATATCTATCTATCTATGCTTCCAAAGTATTCTCCCATTGAGAAAAGCAAACTTGGGCTCCAACCCACTGAGAGTCTCCATGTAGAGACATCCAACAATTCTATAAGATTCTAGCATATATCCTGAGATAAATCATTAAATATGTCTAATACCCATCACAACATCTGTGTCCAAAACTACTCATACAATGGATGCTGATGTGGGGTAGGCTGAGTTAATTCCTCCAGAGTGAGTTAACTCCTTCATAGATTCCATGAATTCAAATGAGCTTAATTTAATTGCAATTAAATAGAGGGACACTCTTCTCCATCTCACAAAATACCAGAACTAGGGGACATCCACTCAAATTGAGGGCTGGGAGAGTAAGAACAGACAAAAGAAAATATTTTTTCAGCCAGTGCGTTGTTACCCTGTGGAACTCCCTGCCACAGGATGTGGTGATGGCATCCGGCTTGGATGCCTTCAAAAGGGGATTGGACCGATTCCTGGAGGAAAAGTCCATCACAGGTTGCAAACCATGAGGGAGATGTGTCATCTCCAGGAACCAGGGTACTTCAAGAGCCAGATGCAGGGGAGTGGTATCAGGAGACAGATATCTAGTTTAGTATGCTCCCAGACGCATTTGGTGGGGCCACTGTGAGATACAGGAAGCTGGACTAGATGGGCCTTTGGCCTGATCCAGCAGGGCTCTTCTGATGTTCTTATGTTCAATTTACCATGCTAAAATAAGTCCCAACTAGAGTAGGACTATCTGAATCAATGGAATTTACTCAGGAGGAAATGAGTCACCAAAACTCTTGTATGGTTGACTACACCAGTGTTTTTCAACCTTTTTTGGGCAAAGGCACACTTGTTTCATGAAAAAAATCACGAGGCACACCACCATTAGAAAATGTTAAAAAAATTAACTCTGTGCCTATATTGGTAATACTTTGAATAGGAATCAAATAAACACAAAGAAAGTATTTTATAATTACATTCAGAAAAATTATGAAATACTTTATTCAATGGGCCTGTTTCTGAACACAAAGCTGATATTCTCAGTAAAACATTGTTGCCACGGAACAGTGGTTGAAAAACACTGGACTACACTAAGCAACAAGGTTTTGGCCATTCAGAAGCATGCCTGTCTTTTTCTCAGTAAAACATTGTTGTTCATACTCCAGTAAAGGAAATTCCATATTTTAGCAGATATATCCTGAGGTCACTATGAAAACCTTGACAAACCAGTTTCACCAGCGGGAAATCAGCTAGAATAAAATAAAATACAAGAAAAAAATAGAATGTGGGTATTGCAGACTTATCTCAAGGAATGGACCAATGTAACATTTTGGACTGCAGTGCTGAGTATCTGAAAGCAGTCCACCAGCATCAATTTGAGGATTACAGTTCAATGAGTAGTACATTGCTGGCAAAGCATTTTCACTGAGATTTTGTCTCCAAAACATCTTACTGATAAATAAATCACTTATCACTGGGTTGATGTGATCATTTTCCAAACACAGATGCCAAGTTTAATGCACAATGTGTGTGTGTGTGTGTGTGTGTGTGTGTGTGTGTGTGTGTGTGTGTGTGTGTGTGTGTGTGTGTGTGTGTGTGTGTGTGTGTGTGTGTGTGTGTGTGTGATATAATTGCACATAAGACCAATATATATATGTCATATGTACTAAGGAGCAGGTTGCTGCCTGTTCCTGTCAATTTCCAATAGTACTGGTGTAGCAGCACAGTCAGTTTCTAATAATGCCCACACACCAAGAGAGGACATTTCATACCCCAAAGTCACCTTTTAGGGCAGAACCCATAAGACTGGGGTCTTTTAAAAATAATAAGAAGAATTTTGTGGCATGGTAAAAGCTATCTCTGCATTTCAGCCAAGCTTTGTGCCCATTTAAAAAGAAGAAAAATTCAAACAAAAAAATTGTTGTTGTTCAGCCGTTCAGCCATGTCCAACTCTTTGTGACCCCATGGACTGGAGCATGCCAGGGCCTGCTGTCTTCCACAACAAAACAAACAAAAAAATCTGGAATTATTTTATTTATTTATTTATTTATTTATTTATTTATTTATTTATTTATTTATTTAGATTTCTGTATCTCCCCCCAGACTGGCAACAGGGCCACTCTGGATGGTTTAATTGTTTGCAATTAAAACAAAACATGTGCAAATGAATCTGTTATGTTTTTGCCAGTGGAATACTCGCCTGCCCTGACCAATGTAATGCTCAGTAGGTTCTGGAAATACGAGACAAGTACAGGACGAACCTATGGCACAGGTGCCAAAGGTGGCGCTCGGAGTCCTTTCTGTGGACACCCGACATTGCCCCTTCACAGCCACCTGGATTCAGGTTAAATGGCTGTATTGGCACTTTATGAAAAATTAGTGGGTTCTGAATTGCAGTTTGGGTACTCAGTCTCTAAAAGGTTCGCCAACACTGTACTATAAGCTACCTACAGTGTTACTCCTACTACTTTCCTCCAACAGACTGGAGTTCCAAGGGGATCAGAAAAATACCTTAGAACTCTTTTAGTGAATTAAAACAAAAAAAAATTGTCCCTGAGAGTTTGGTTCTCATGCTTGCCCATTTCAAATCCTTCTGTATTGATACCTAAGGTGCTTCTATGTGAGTTGAGATGACTCATCGCCTAACCTGAAATGGGAGAATTATACCTTGGAAAGGGGTCGTGGAAGGGGCAGACCCCCTTTTTTTGTAAGTGACACCTCGAGGACAGAAAGCTTATTCCAGCACATACACAAGGAGAGGTCCTTCTGTAAATGGAAATCCTCCCCAAATGAGGAAAATAAAAAGGAACACAAACTCTGGCAAAAGAAATGTAAAAAGATGATAAGGGAGGCAAAGAAAGACTTTGAGGAACGCATGGCTAGCAATATAAAGGGTAATAATAAAAGCTTCTTTAAATATGTTAGAAGTAGAAAACCTGCCAGAGAACCAATTGGGCCTCTGGATGGTGAGGGAGGAAAAGGGGAGGTTAAGGAGGACTTGGACATTGCAGAGAAATTGAACGAGTTCTTTGCGTCTGTCTTCACGACAGAGGACCTTGAGCGGATTCCGCTGCCTGAGCCGCCCCTCTTGACTAAAGAATTAAATCAAATACAGGTTAAAAGAGAGGAGGTTTTAGGACTAATTGATAAATTGAGGATTAACAAGTCACCGGGCCCAGATGGCATCCACCCAAGGGTTATTAGGGAACTGAGAAATGAAATTGCAGATCTCTTAACCGTAATATGCAACTTGTCTCTTCAAATAGCCACAGTGCCGGAGGACTGGAGGATAGCAGATATCACACCAATTTTTAAAAAAGGAAGGAGGGGGGACCCAGGAAACTACAGGCCGGTTAGCCTTACATCTGTCCCAGGGAAGATGGTGGAAGGCCTCATCCAAGAGAAAATCTTAAAACACATAAAAGAACAAACCTTGCTGAGAGAAAATCAGCATGGCTTCTGTAAGGGTAAATCTTGCCTTACAAACCTTTTAGAATTTTTTGAAAAGGTCAACAGGCACGTGGATTTGGGTGAACCGGTGGATATAGTCTATCTGGATTTTCAAAAGGCTTTTGACACAGTCCCTCACCAAAGGCTGCTGAGAAAATTGCATAGTCAGGGGATAAGAGGGCAGGTCCTCTTATGGATTGAGAACTGGTTGAGATCCCGGAAACAAAGAGTAGGTGTCAATGGGAAATTTTCACAATGGAGAGAAGTGAAAAGCGGTGTGCCCCAGGGCTCGGTCCTGGGACCGGTGCTTTTCAATCTGTTCATAAATGACCTGGAGACAGGGATAAACAGTGAGGTGGCCAAGTTTGCAGATGACACAAAACTTTTCCATGTGTAAAAACCAGAGAAGATTGTGAAGAGCTCCAGAAGGATCTCTCCAAACTGGGGGAGTGGGCTGAGAAATGGCAAATGCGTTTTAATGTAACCAAATGTAAAGTAATGCATATTGGGGCAAAAAATCCAAACTTCATCTATCAACTCATGGGCTCTGAGTTATCCGTGACGGATCAGGAAAGAGATCTTGGTGTGTTGGTGGACAGCTCCATGAAGGTGTCTCCCCAATGTGTGGCAGCAGTGAAGAAGGCCAATTCCATGCTAGGGATTATCAAAAGGGGATTGAAAATAAAACAGCCAACATTATAATGCCATTATACAAAACAATAGTAAGGCCCCACCTGAGTATTGTGTACAATTCTGGTCACCGCATCTCAAGAAAGACATAGTGGAACTGTGGGACTAAAATGATTACTGGGCTGGGGCACCTCCCTTATGAAGAAAGGCTAAAACAATTGGGCCTCTTTAGTCTGGAAAAAAGGCGCTTGAGGGGGGATATGATTGAGACATACAAAATAATGCAGGGTATGAGTAAAGTGGATAGAGGGAAGCTCTTCTCCCTCTCTCAAAATACCAGAACTAGGGGACATACACTCAAATTGAGTGCTGGGAGAGTAAGAACTGACAAAAGAAAATATTTTTTCACCCAGCGCGTTGTAAGTCTATGGAACTCCCTGCCACAGGATGTGGTGATGGCATCTGGCCTGGATGCCTTCAAAAAGGGGATTGGATCCAGCATGGCTCTTCTTATGTTCTTATGTTCTATGTTCTTATTAAAATTCAAACTGGTTCCTAAGGAGGACCGACAGGGTCGTCCTCTCCCCTTTCTCCCCATTCCTATTCCCGTTCCCAAACCATAAAGCATGGAAAGGGGAAATTTTCCATTTGGAAGACATGAGGGAGAGCTGGGGAGCTCTACTGGAAGGATGGATATTTCGGACATGAGATAGTTCCCTAGGCCAGTGTTGGCGAACCTGTGGCATGGGTGCCAAAGGTGGCGCTCGGAGCCCTTGCTGTGGGCACCCAACATCGCCCCTTCACAGCCACCTGGATTCAGGTTACATGGCTGTATCGGCACTTTGGAGAAGAATTTGTGGGTTTTGAATCACAGTGTGGGCACTCAGTCTCTAAAAGGTTTGCCACCACTGCCATAGGCCATGAAACTTCCTCAGTGATATTTCTGGAAACTTTTTGGGGGAGGGGACAGAAGAAACTCTAACCCCCTCTCATCCCCCCCTTTTTTGAAAGCACTCCCCCCCTTCCATGGCTTCAACATGTCTTGAAATTTTATACTGGTCTCCTTGCTTTCAGCCTTTCCTACTCCTTGGGGTTCTTACGAGGACAAAGCGAGAAGCAGGACAGCAGCGTTCAATCCGTATCCCAGATCTCACAGGAGGAAAGGCAGGTTAGCAAACAAATTACTACAATGAGATAAAAATGTTTTAAAAAACCCTCAGTTTTTAAATGCAGGACTCTGGACTGCTCTCCCCCCACCCCTCTTGTGGAGCATCAGATCAAATAAAAGGTCTCTTACCTCAAGAACAGAGAAATCTCGACTTGCACCCCACTTGCCTCTTCCCCCACAGGCCTCAAAATATTACCCAGGAACGATCCACATTTGAAGTCATACACTAGGGAATTTTTGACAACACCCTGGATTCAGGAGAAATACATCTGTAAATTATCAGCCAATCCCAGCAGGAGGGTGGGGGATTGTATGGTATAAAAGGGGTGGAGCCTGGTCTGTGAGAGTTAGGCTGATACTTCACGTCCCTCTCACTGCAGTTTGCGACCCCGCTGGAGACCAGTTCGAAGGAACGGAACCTCACGTCCTTGTGGGGTCAATCCGAGTTCGAAGGAACGGAACCTCACATTCTTGTGGGGTCAATCCGAGTTCGAAGGAACGGAACCTCACGTCCTTGTGGGGTCAATCCGAGTTCGAAGGAACGGAACCTCACGTCCTTGTGGGTTCAATCCGAGTTCAAAGGAACGGAACCTCACGTCCTTGTGGGGTCAATCCGAGTTCGAAGGAACGGAACCTCACGTCCTTGTGGGGTCAATTTCGAAGGAACGGAACCTCACGTCCTTGTGGGGTGTTCGAAGGTTCAACCTCCGTTCTTGTGGGGTCAAAGGAAGGAATGGAATTTCACGTCCTTGTGGGGTCAATCCGAGTTCGAAGGAACGGAACCTCACATCCTTGTGGGTTCAATCCGAGTTCGAAGGAACGGAACCTCACGTCCTTGTGGGTTCAATCCGAGTTCGAAGGAACGGAACCTCACGTCCTTGTGGGGGGTTTGAAGGAACGGAAATGTCCTTGTGGGGTCAATCCGAGTTTGAAGGAACGGAACCTCACGTCCTTGTGGGGTCAATCCGAGTTCGAAGGAACGGAACCTCACGTCCTTGTGGGGTCAATCCGAGTTCACCCCGACCACGCCCCCTGAACTGCGCTCCAAGCGGGGTGAGAGATTCCCGTCCTGGAGCTCGGGAATCTTTTCAATCCACTTCTCGATCCTTTTTGAAAACCGATTTCAACATGGAGGCAAGTTCACCTCGGCTCGAGGAAGGACGTGAAGTAACCACCTTAGTTGAGTTAAGAGTTAAGAGTTGAGGGTTGTTGAGAGTGAGTGCTGAGAGAGCACAGCTCTGTTAGAAGTTCAGTCAGGCAGTGAGGGCTTTACTGTTTACTGGTTATTAAAGACAGGGAGGCTTGAAGAGTTGAATTAATCCATTTTATGTTTAAGGCAACACATACCAACGCCAGTCATTATTGCATTTATTTATTTTCTCAAGAAACTTCATTATTACTTTTATGTTATACATCTGAGTCTGTCCCAGTTCATAAGGTGACTATTTTACCAAGTGGATATTGTGAAGATTAATAAGTTGGTTCCCTACACATCACATTTTTCATCGCAATCACACGTTTGAAAAGGGAGGTATCATCACAGAAGTCACCCCATGCTTTTTATGTGTCATTTTTCTCTCAGCGAACCTTATTTACTCCCTCAGCGGTCAGGGAGCTGACGGCTTGCCTTCTCCGGCAGCATCCCTCACAGGAGCTGGCGTTTCACAGGCCAGCTAATTCCCTCACTCCACCTGTGTAATCCTATCAGATGCACCAGTGCACACCCACGGACGGCCACAGGAACTCACGGCGGAGGGTGCTAATGTGCCCTGCACAATATTTGTTACCGGGAGTGATGCATGAGGTGGAAGGAATCCAGTGCAACTAGGAAAAGCTCAGGCAAAGTTTACGCAGCTGGAAGTGTAGAGATTTACTTGCAAACTGAGCTCATTGTATATGGAAATAAGATGAGATAATAAATCTGGACCTTTGCCATGCCACCTTTCCCCCTTTTTTTGCCAAACAGGCAGAGTCACACTTTCAAAGGGGTGGGTCTTTGATTTACAGCAGCTGATCATTTGAATGGCAAACCCTAAGGGGGAAACACACACACACACACACACACACACACACACACACACACACACACACACACACACACACACACACACACACACACACACACACACACACACAAACACTAGCTGGTGACAACATCTTTTCATATGCCTTGTATTTCACTAAAAACCTGGTTGATTACATCTGAAAAGCTATGGTTAACGCAACAACAGTCACTGATTGCTGGAGCTGATGGATACCTCTGCAGAGGCCCCTTGTAGCCAGGGTGGAGATGTGGCCGTAGCCAACTGCTGGCATGCGTCCATGTGATGGTTGGAGCCCGACTAGGGAAAGCAGAGCATTTTCAAAAGCACAAGGGCCTGTCCTGGTCTAAAGGGAGGGGGAGGGGCAGAGTCCTCTCTCCCTAATCCAAAAGGGACAGCAGAACTTTTCAACATAAAACGGAAACCCCCCATGAGCCACCAGATTTAATCTGGTTGGGATTACCCATAGGATTCTGGCCTGTGCCAACAGAGTGATTTGGGTAGATGCGTTAGGCAATGTTGGCATGTCCACCACCCATGTTTGCCTTAGTAGCTGCAACCAGGAACTGAAAAACCAAGTCCTGGGTGTGGAAGTTGGCTACTGGACCTCTTTTTTTCTTCTTGAGAGATAGAAACATTTCACTGCTCATCCAAACAGCTTCATCGGTCTGAATACAGCTAGTGTGAGTCCTCCATCTTATAGTCAGTCAGCTTTGATCTCTTGTCACCCTGGCCTGAATTAGGCTCATCAGATGAACAATGGCCTAAATAGGTTCATTAGGGAGACAATAGTAACCATACCTTAAGGTGAACAATGGCCTAAAGTGCTGAAACCTGTAAAGAATGGGCCTTTAGCTATGGCCTTGTTGGTGAAGGATTTTTGATTTGTCTGGCTAATGTTGAAAGCACACCCTGATAAGTAGCAGATACACCATGTCTGAGGCCCCCGCCTCTGTTGAGGGAAGGGGTTTTCAATGCTCACATGAATGGCTTCCCTGACTCCTCTCTGAAACCACCTATCTTCTCTGTCTAATATGTGTACATCCTCATCTTTGCAAGAGTGCCCTTTGTCCTTCAAATGGAGGTGTACTGCTGATTCTGGTGCTGAGCTGTTACCCCTCCGGTGTTGGGCCATCCTTCTGTTTAATGGCTGTTTAGTTTCTCCAATGCACACTCCTCACTGCATTGGATCGCATATACTATATTGCTCTTTTTTTTTTTTGGTATTGGATCCTTTGGGTGGACAAGTCCCTGCCTTAGTGTGTTTGTGGGTTTGAAATAAAGAGGGATGTGGTGTTTGCCCAAAATCCTGGGAGATGTCCTTGCCACAAACTGATACAGCCAGCAGATGGATTCTCCTCAAATGCCTTTCCTCGTGAGTTTAAGCAAAGTATTTTCTGGGTCAATGGCCGGCCATGCTTGTGACAGGCAGAACAGGTTTGCAGCTACCTTCATCTCCGGCACTTCCTGTCCTCTTTTGCGCTACCAGGAATCTACGGCTGATAAGGAAAATCAGCACCATATTTGTACAGCTCAAATGGAACAAATCCATTGGACCAGAACTCCCGAGATATCTTTGTTTTCCTATGCTCACCTTTGATCGATGATCGAGTGAACATTTGATAATTCCCGGTAGCATTTTTTCCTTCATCTCATTGCTTTCTTCTTAATTGTTCAAAAATATAATCAATAGGAGATTTATGAAATAAACACTGCATTCCAAATGCTCAGTTCCTCCTACATCCAACTGTATACACAGTTTGCTTCTATCAACTTATTTATTTATTAAATTTATATACCACTCCATCTAACTACATGGCTACTCTAGGCAGTTCACAATTATGAGCTGCTTGGATCTTTAATGGTGAGAAAGGAGTTTGAGCAACAGTGAGTACACTTATAAGGAAAAGTCGGATGCCTATGAAAAGCTGCCGGGAAGTTCCAATTCCAGATGCTTCATTAGTCGATAATTTGTTTTAATGTTTGAGGAAACTTGCAGGATGATTCACCAGGCCTGTCATTTGTTAGAAGAGCATCCAAGAAAAATAAATTCGCAGAATAGATGGGCCAAGCAAAAATGCAAAACACCTCCCTCTAACCTTTTCTTTGGAGGGAGAAGAAAGGGAGTCTCTTGATTTGTAAAGTCACTCTTGAAACGTTTTGCCACACAATCAAAGAGGTGTGTGTGAGAGGAAAAAAAATCAAAACTACACCGTTTGCTTCACATGACTGCACTCGAACCTATGCAGAGATGCACGCCCACACAAATACAGTTCAGCTGAAAGAAACAGATAAGCACCGTATCGTGTGCCTCTTCTTGCTATTAAGCTGGGGAAGAGCTGTCGTTCAGTGACTTGTTCGACTTGAGATTTCCCCAACACTCCATCACGCAGCGATGACAACAACACAACACGACAAACCTCATCAGGCTTGGGATTCATTCCCGCTCTTGTCGGTCTGTGCCGGCATTATGCAGAGAAAACCAATTGTGTCGTGTCAGCAAGGCCCGAGCCCAGCTCTTCCTTACAAGACCGAGTTACTAATGATTTTTATAAGCCAGCAGAGATCCAATCCAATTTTCATTCTGCCTGCTCGAGAAACCGTAAGTCAGTCTGAGCCGGAGCAAAATGGAACATGCTCATTAAACTTGAACCGGGATTCGATGGGATGAATCATATGGCTTAAGAGCGTGCCAACGAGAGGGAGAAAACCGTCAAAAGGTTTCCTGTTTCTTATTTTACTTTAAGTAATCATCAGCTTCAACAATTATCCCTCTTAAAAAACCCTCCAAGATAGGAGATTGGATTCAAAGTGTATCCTGTTCATTGGGGAGGGGCTTCTTTTAAGGATATGTATACATGACATTACATAGGCAGTGGATTTTATTTTGCTTTCATTGCCACGGCACTGTCCTGTGCAACGCTGGGATTTGTAATTTGATGAGGGACTTAGAATTTTCTTCCAGAGAACTCTAGTCCCTGCACAATCCAGGAAATAATTAGTAACTTCTTATCCAAACTACAGACTCCAGGTTTCCATAGGGCAGAGCCTCACAACTCAAGTGGGATCAAAGTGCTATAACTCTGTAGCATAGATGCACTATAGGAGGGTTATTATTAAGCATTCGATAACACATTTTTGATTCTCATATTGTCATTCTGAAGTCTATTAAAACAACCTTGTAGCTCTAAATCAGGCATGTCCAAACTTTGGCCCTCCAGATGTTTTGGACCTCAACTCCCACAGTTCTTTGCCTTTGGAAATAGAGGCTTGGAATTCTGGGAGTTGTGGTCCAAAACATCAGGAGGGCCGAAGTTTGGGCATGCCTGCTCTAAATCCTTGCCTCACCTTGCTCTCTTCAACCGTTACCGCACTTCCTTGAGCAGCCGCTTTTTATTTTGCATTGCCTTATCTCCTCCTGCGGTCATGTGGTTGCTACAGCGGTTCAGCAGTCCGCAATTCAGCGGTTGCTTAGCAATCGGCTTCCCCGTTTGCACTTGGATGAACCGCTTTAAACTACGAAAGGAAACAGCAGAAACGGGGGGGCACAAAAAGGCAGAGTAGTATGTCCACCAATACAACCATATTGCTTTAAAAGGGAGTGCAGGAAATGATTTAAAAAAACACCACCCCCAGTGGTCATCACAAGAAAAACTGACACAGCGGTCAGAAATGGGCGTGGCCAAAGGGGCTCTTCAGAAAAAGTGATTTGAAAAGTGGACAGTGATTTTTAAGGAGATTTGTCTTTAAGGAAAAGGTGTTTCAAATCTAAAGTGTGGTAGCGGCCTTCCTCAGATCCAAGAAGCAGGGAGATCTATCAATAACCCTACCTTAAAGTCAAGGGAGGTCCTTGCCTTTGGTGGAGCAGACCTGGGCAGCAAACATGTTTGAAGGGTCCCCATCCCCCCTACCGATGCGTGAAGTGCAGATGTATTTATTAGATGCAAGACTTTAATAACAGGAGAGGGAAGGAGGAGGAACAACTAGAATGCTTAAGACTGCACTTTAAACAAATGCTTACATTAATTTCAGTGAGATGGACTTCTGAATAAACATGGCTGGCACTGCAGTGCATCAGTAAAATGTGACAACTGTAGAAAGAAAAGGGATTCCTACTAGAGATAAGCAGAAAACAAAAAATGAAATGCTGTTCCGTCATTTCATTATGTAACAAATCATTTTATTATGAAACAAAACAATGGAATGTGTTTTGTTATTAAATGAAATGAAACACCATTTTTCCCCATCTAGGAATGAAATGATTCCTCCTAGAGCAGGGCTGTCCAACTTTGAACAGCCTGCAGGCACCACACATCCCCGCTGACTCCCCATCAAGCGTGGGTGCGCACACTCACACATTCCCTGCCACCTCTCCACACCCCACACCCCCAAGGTTCACAGAGTTGGTGGCAGCAGCGGAAGGGGCCTGCCCGCTTGCCCAGCTGTTCCATGCTGTGTGCACACAGTCCCTGTCGCCACTCCATGCCGTCCAACCCCAAAGTCCAGGGCATTGGCGGTGGCAGTAGTGGCAGTGGAGTCCCTCCATCCCGCCTGCTCAGATCCTGTGCGCTGTGCGCTGCAGTCATCGCCACCACTCCTCGCCCCCACCCCACAAAGTCCACGGTGATGACGGCAGTGGAGGCAGCGGCAGTGGAATCCTGCCCACCTGCCCGCCAGCCTAGGTCTCCTACGCTGTGTGCACAGTCCCTGCTGCTGCTTCATGCCCCCCACCCTCTAGGTCCCTGGCACTGGCAGCCACGGCGGCAGCACTGTGCGCATGCACTCCCTGTCGATGCTCCACCGTCTTCCCCCCAGGTCCGTGATGCTGGCGGCGGAGGAGACGGAGGCGGCAGAGCCTCAGCCACCCGCCCACCCATCAAGTCCTCGGCACACACACAAAACAAATTCACCCAAAATGGCGGCGGGTCAGGAGGTGGGCAGGGACCTGGCAGGCAACCTGTGAAGGCCCTGTGGGTGACCAGTCACCTGCGGTCGACCGGTTGTACAGGCCTGTCCTAGAGGAACCAAAATGGCAGGGGAGCTTCCTCAAGGTGTTTCCTGTAACCCCCCATATTTGGAGAGGTTTGGGGGTCAGGGGGCTACGTTATTAAGCTCCAAAGGGTGTCATCCTAGGAAAAAATAATTCTGATTGAGTCAGAAGTTTGGAAGTGCTGATAATAGCCACCCGGGGGGGGGGAGTGATTAGCGGCTTCCGACTCAATTGGAAATGACTTTTTTTCTAGGGGGACCCCCTTTGGAGTTTAATAACTCAGCCCCCTAAACTCCAAACCTCTACAAATTTCAGGGGCTTACAGGGAAAGAATCCAAAAGACACCCCCTTGAAATTTTGATGCCTCTAGGATCCAGGAGAGCATAGTGTTTCATTTCGTTTCATTGTGTTTTGTTACGGAACTACTTTAAAAAATTATTACCAATCAAAGAAAACGAAACTAATAAAGAGACAAAACAAAATTCTACATTTTTGTTTCATGCCCATCTCTAATTCCTATTCTTAGCTGTCAGATTGCTGCAATATACAGTGGACCCTTGTATAACAAACAGCTTGTATAACATAAAATATGTACAACATAAAAAATTCCGGAGATAGTGGAAATTTGCTTAATCTAATCGCCTATGGGGAGAATCCGTACAACATAAAAATGGATTACTCTGTTTTCAATGCATTCCTATGGGAATTTGTATAAAGCAAAATTTACTTAACATAATTTCATTTGGAACGAATTAATTCCTTTATACAAGGTACCCCTGTACTGGTGGATTTCAATAGCAGATCTGGGATTTCTTTTTAAGTCAGTACCATTGTCATTCCTTATGGATGTTCCAAGATAACAGCAGCCTTTGGAAAAGCTACATTTCTGGATTAAATATCTCTGAATCCCACAGCTGGTTTGCTATTGGAGTCACTTTCCCAACCCGCTGCATAATTATATGCACTTCCACCTTATCACTCTTTGCCCATTTCCTACCACCACCACCACCGCTGCCTCCGCCCCTAAGCTAAGCGGCCCCAAAGCCTGTGCCAAATTTATGTTCATTTAATTTTCATGGCTTGCTATAAAGGATCCTGGGAATTATAAACCGGGTGAGGATGCTGCTGAGTGAGCGATTCTTAATCCTTTGCCATCCCTCAGAGCATCAGTTACCTGGGTTACCTGTGGAGAAGAAATAACGTCTTAATCAGCTAAATCTGGTACAGATCTGCACGTGGGGGCCGAGCAGCTGCCACTTGGAAAGAGCAAGAGGAAATTCTTCACATCACCCTTCAAAGCAAGGATACGGGACTCATAAAACTAGCAGCCAGCAGCCCAGAGAAGAGAGTGTGTGAGATGTATGGATCCCAATCTCTAAATTGTTCAGTTCCAGCAGAACAGGCTGGGGCAGCCTCTGTGCAGTGACAGACGGACTGCCCCATTGCTGAACTTGGTGAGAATTGTAGCCGGCGTTGCAGCTGGGACTTTCTTTTTAGAAAAGGCAAACAAACAGGAAGCATGGATGTGTCAGTGCGGCACTGTAAGGCTTTCAGCTTTGTGTGGCCACCTTGCCTTTTGAGACCCTTTGTCCTTTAAACATGCCCCTATTTTCTGATTATGTTGGGCGGGGGATGGGCTGAGCGCGTGGCTCTCCGGTGCTTATTCAACTGCAGCTCCCATCAGCCTCAGCCAGCGTAACCAATGGCCGGGGCTGCTGGGAGATCCGGTCCGATGAATATCAAGAGGGCAGTGCTTTGCCCACCTGTGAAACCCAGGACAGATCGCCAGTGGCGTGGGCTGAACCATATCCACTGCTGTCTGCCTCTTTCCTTCTTCTTATGCACCAATGCCACACAAGAACAACTGGGTGCCCACTGAGAGTGAGGAAGGAGGATTCATTTGCACATGGGACTCGACAACTCTTCCTTTATTAAGCTCACACCTCCTCCTTGCTTCGGAGAAACAGAATTGGCCCGAAGCATCAGGGTGCTTTGAATATTCGTACTTCTCCAACTTTGCCTGCTAGCTTTGATGCCTTTCCTGACTGCATTCTCACTTCGAACACTGTCGTTTTCACTGGGTGTAGGAGGGGAAAAAGAACAAAAGGGATCAACTATAGTGTGGTGTGCTTTGGTTGTTTACAAACTTCTTCCACTCTCACTCAATTCTGTTTTCTCTCAATCTGCAACTGCCCCATGAAGGAATGCTGGCATTTTCAGGCGTTCTTTGTTTTCCCCTTTGCACCTTTCAAGGGTCACTTTCGACTCGTATTCACGCTTAAAAGCTCTTCTTAACTCCTGAAACCCAACAAGTCGCAAACTGGAGGAGGTGAAAGGAGAAAGAGTACAGTAGGACCCCCGTATCCACTGATTTGTTATCCACTGATTCAGTTATCCACGGTTGGCATGGGAAAAATTATATAAATAATTCAGCAACCACAAAAGAAGCTACTGTCACAAACAGCAGCTGTAAAGCAAGCTACTATCATAAAACAGCATCCATAAAGCAAGCTACTGTCACAAACAGCAGCTGTAAAGCAAGCTACGGCCACAAAACAGCAGCCGTAAAGCAAGCTGCGGTCACAAAACAGAAGTTTTTTTTTGGGGGGGGGTGGTGTTCTCTCTTATCCACAGTTTTCATTATCCATGGGAAGGCCTAGAACCAATCCCAGCGGATACCGGGGCCTTACTGTACCTCATTTGTTATGTGCAATGTGCTGTCAAGTTACAAACACTTATAGCCACCTTAATAGGACTTTCAAGGTGACAGCAATATTTGAGGAGTGGTTTTACCACTTCTACTTCCCAAATGAGCTCCCATGGTCAAATGGGGATTTGAACCCAAGCAGCTTGATTTTAGGGTGATTCTTCTAAGGGAGGGGAAAAATGAATGGACCTGCCTTCTAAATCGTGCCCGGGAAGTCAGATTTCATCAGATTATGGCATGTCTGCAGTGATGTTGTCTTAATAGTCTACAAATCCATGCCAGTCTGTTCATCCCTTAATCCTTGCTCTTTTTCTCCCAAGCAACCATCTCTTGCATGATTGGATGGACAGGTTCTTTCCTACTGGTGAATCAGTCCACTAAAATCAGTTAGCATTCCCTTTGAGTAAACCCAATTTGCTGGGCTTTGACACACAGTACCCTCCTCAAGTGCAAGGTAAAGGTTCCCCCCACACATGTGTGTGACTCTACGGGCAGTGCTCATCCCCATATTCAAGCTGAAGAGCCAGTTGTGCAAGTCCATGGCCACGTGGCCAGCATGGCCGCAAGGAAACACTGTTTTACCTTCCCGCTTATCACGGCAGTACCTATTTATCTACTTGTATTTAATTGCTTTCGAACTGCTAGGTTTGCAGGAGCTGGGGTTAACGGCAGGAGCTCACTCCACTATGGGCGCTTTTACACAACCTCTAAAATCTGGTGGCAACTTAAATTTGGATCAGAAATCGTGGGGTTTGTCGCTCTTCCTGTGTTCCCACCCCTCCGAACTCCATTGTTCCTGTCTGTGTGAGGGGAGGGAGGAGAAAAGGGGAGAAAAAATGCTGGCTCACCTCCGTCTGCTGGTTGAAGCAGCCCCGAGCAGCCCTGTAGTGATTCCTGTCTCTTAAAGGGGCAGCGGGGACAAAAGAAAAATCAGAAGGCGAGGGAGCCCGGCATTCACAGCTTTACAATCCACATCAGAAGATTTTTTATCTCCTGGAGGCCAGGTACTTGAAAAGTGCGCTGGGACGAGCTTAGGTGGGTGGTGGTCATACTTAATTTTTTTTTAAAGTCCAGAGCTGGTGGGAAAACATTTTTAAGCTCCGGATCTGGGAGCCCTTTGCCTCAGATTTTAGGGGTCGTGTAAAAGCGCCCTATGTGGCACCTGAGATTCGAACCGCCAAGCTGCCGATTTTGCAAGATCTTGCACTCAAGTTTTTTTAAATCCTACACACACTTACAGTCCATGCTTTCCTCATTCATTGCATCAAATAGTGTAGTACATTGTGACATTCCATAAACCTCAGCCCTTCTCGCTTCACAAGGTGCCTCTACGCATTAGTGGGCTCTGCCTCAGTGACTGGGGCACCTAGCTGCAGAGACACAGGCTGGGCCATGTGGTCCCCACTTATGCCTCTTGGGAAAGAAGCCAGCCTCCATTATTGTCTTGGGCAAGCTGCGCCATCCTAGGCTCTCTCCAGAAGAAGAGAATGGCAAACCATTCCTTAACACCCTATATACCTGGAAAACTCTGGATAAGACCACCAGAAGTTGAAGTCAACTAGATGACACACAATGATTATTATCTATTATTATCTATTTTCTAAATTAGCACTAAACTATTATCTATTATCTATTATTGTCTATTATCTAAATTAGCACTAAACTGGAGGGTGTTTTTTATTAAAGACAAAAGGCAGACAAATAGTCATTATGAGATATTAGTTGAAAATGTAAGTAGGGTTGCAGGGGCAACATGTGGAATCACACTCACAAAGAAATGTTCCCTCGTGGGACCTACCAACAAACAGCACAAAACAGCATGGATCCATATATGGTACAATGGTCCATTTGAGCAAATCCTGTAGTGCAACTTGGAGCCTTATTTATTTATTTATTTATTTATTTATTTATTTATTTTTATATTTATATCCCGCCAGATTTTCCCAAAAGGAACTCAAGGCGGTTAACAGATATAAAAATTCCATAATAGAGAGCACAAATCATCATCATCATCATCATCATCATCATCATCATCATCATCATCATCATCATCATCATCATCATCATCATCATCATCATCATCATCATCATTGGTTCCAAAGATAGACATAAAAGTAATAAGCAAACCAACAACGGAACCCAAAATTTTAAAAAAAGCTAACAATCAAATAATGATACTCATAATGATAGTAATGTAAGATGGCAAAGAAAAGAGAGCAGACATAATAACTCAAATCCCTAATCAAGAATAAATCAACCCCCCTGGGCACTGAATGCAGCTGTAAAGAGCCAGGTTTTAGTAGCTTCTTGAATGCTGGGAGGGATTCTGCAGTCCTAATATTGCTCAGAAGTAGACATGGCCACGACAAGAAAAAAAGACATTTTGAGTTTTCGTTTGTCGGAACGGGTCCATTTCGGGTCATTTCCGTTTGTCGCAAAAATTTTCAAAAATTTGTCATTTCGTTTGTCGTTTGTCATTTCCACCGCGATTTAGCGCGATTTGACTTCCCCCAGAGCATAGGGGCGTCCCGCAATCAGGTCCGGCGCTAGGTGTTTTTGCGCCCTAGGCGGCGGGTGGGGGGGGGGCAGGGGGGAGGTGCGGGCGGGCGGCAGTGGTGGGGGGCCAAGGGCGGGCAGCGACAGCGACAGGGGGGAGCCGCAGGCGGGCGAGCGGGCGAGCGGGTGGACGGTGGCGCGGGTCGCAGGCGGGTGGCGGGTGGGCGAGTGGGCAGTTAGGATATCACTTAGGATAGAGGTTCCGTTCTTGGCTTGCACCCCAAATGTGTGTGTGTGCAAGCAAATTGAAGTTGGGAAAATAGAAAATAAATGGTAGTATATAATATATTTTTAAAATAAATCCACACCTCCCACTCCCAGTCGAACCCCCCCCCTTTATCCAATATCAGAAAAAAATCCTCACAAACTGCCAGAGAAGAAATAAAGAATAAACTGCTATTCCCTTCAGCAGACAAAGCTGCAGGGAATCAAAGAAATTATTTTCTAAATTCAATTCCCTCCCTCCCTGCCTAACTTAAATGCTAAAGCCTCCAGCCTCCCTCCTCAATCTCGATCGGATCACACCAGCACCAGCAGCCAGCCCTCCTCCCTCAACCACATCCATACACCTGACTGCGATTTCTGGAAGTTGCCTCGGCTTTTTATGCCCTCCGAGACATCCAGAAGTGTCAGTCAAAAACCTGGCGATGCCATTGGTGGAATGGTTCAAAATATTTGCATGGTCCCATCCCATGCCCAACCCAAATGGGCAGGTCTAAAAAAATAAATAATAAAATAAAATAAAATAAATGCAATGTTTTATTGCTATAAAAAACCCCACTGCTGCTACTGTTAAAATTCAGGCATTTAAAATAAATAAATTTCACATGTTTCTGTGGTGATTTGGTGTGTTTTTTTTACCACAATTTCAAAAGAAAAATTGCGGTCGCCATTTTGGATCCCCCCCACTGCATGGCATGCAGCGAGACAGACGACAAGGAGGACCCCCCCCCAGCCTGGTGCAAGCAGCCCAGGATAGGAGAAGAGGGGGGGGGGAAGGCCGGGGACCCCCCCCCCAGAAACCACCCCTCTGGCAGATGGTGTCCTCAGGCAGGCATATTTTCACCTGCTTTTTTGGCCGGGAGTCGGTGTTTTTTTTTAACTTTTAAAAACATTTTTTCTGTGCTGTTTGGCATTGCACGATTGCCGCGATCGGCGCGATGCCATTAACGACAACGAAAAACCCGAACCAATTTTTCTTTTTTTGGGTCGGGTTCAAGCTGGAGCGGCGTAATTTTTATTGATATTTATCTGTTTTACCTTTATTGTTGTGAACCGCCCTGAGTCCCCCATGTGGGAAATAGGCGTGGTATATAAGTGTGAAAATAAATAATAAATAAATAAATAATTATCGTTACCATTTCCATTACGTAATGAAAACGATAACCGAAAACGGAAACGACAATTTCGCCGCTCCATGCCAATGTCTACTCAGAAGATGGTTCCACAGTGTGGGAACAGCCACTGAGAATGTGCGGTTTCTAGTGGAAGGTTTACGTGCCTCCCGGTTGTGTGTGTGTGCATCAATCTGAAGGGCAGAGGACTGGGATATTCTAGTGGGTCGGGCCGATGTTGATCTTTGGATGATACGCTCCGTCAGATATTCTGGTCCCAAGCCATGGAGGGTTTTGTAAATCAACACCAATACGTTGAACCTTATTCGGGAGGCAACGGGTAGCCAGTTGGAATATGGAATTAAAAATGCATCATCTCTTAATTGTGGTCCTGAAAAAGAGAAAATGACAAAATAATATTTGTCCCGTTTTGACACGGTGGATGCCTGTTTTAGCCTTACATCACACGACTGTTGGGAGGCGCTGGGAGGGATTCTGCACAAGCAGTTGAATCCTAAGGCTCTGGCTCTTTCAAGTGCTCACCCAAGTACAAACGCTATTAGTTGTTCCACTGACAATTTTATACAGGATGTAACCCTCTCTGGTTTCCTACATACTTCTGGGAGGTCAGCAGTTCACCAGACGATCCCAGATTATTTGAGGTCTTCCATGCAGCTGTTTTTGAAGAAGGAAAGTTCTGCTGCTGCTGCTGCTGCTGCTCTTGTTTTCTCTAATGGCTCCAAAGCAAGCCTTAATTTCTGTGTCTGCACAGCTCTTTAAGACCCACAACTAGGAAGGGAAGCCAGCTAGGCTCCTGCTTATCCACCTCCAAAGCCTGGAAAAGTCTCATTTTACAGTCTAAGTTTCAAAGAGGGTAATCGTGTTAGTCTTTCCAAGAATTTCAGGCAAAAATCAAAGGAAAACAAAACAAAACAAACCACAGAACATGTGGCACCTTAAAGACTAACTTTCATGTTTTAATGTAATGTTTCGTGCACATGTCCACTTCTTCAGATATAGAGCAGCAGAATGAGGTGTGAAATATAATATGAGATGGGATATACATTTCCTGGCAGTTGCTGTTGTCCCCACAAAGTAACCTTCCAAAGCGCTCACTCTTTTATGCCCTCAGTGCCATGCTCCTGCTATCTCTTCTCTTCTTCTCCGATGCCTTCACCCTGGCCCGGCCACGTCCACCTTCTCAGTGCCCATGGGAGGCGACCTGTGGCAGGCTCACTTCCAAGCAACCGAGGGTCTCCCAAGGGTTAATCCACCAGGCCCGAGGTGCAGAGGTAAACAAGTTAGGAAGCCAGAGAGCCTTTTAGGGCCCTCAAAAGGCTCCCGTGTCATCCCAGCACACTGGGTAAGATTAGGCATGATTGCCCCTCTTTTCAACGGAGACGCTCTGCAAACAAGGACAGCAAATAGCCAAGTGTATGGCGCCAGCATTAACTGTTCACAACTGCACAAAAGATAGCCTGCAGTCCCATTCACAAGCCCTTCTGCCAGCTGGAGCGGACATTGTAATCAATGGGGCTCCCACTGGCAGATGTAATTGAGGCTCGGCTGTCTTGATGTGAGAAGCCTGATAATGATGGAGTAAACTTTGAACTACCTAATTTTCTTAAATGGCCCTCACTCCCAACCTTTTCTTTCTTTCTTTCTTTCTTTCTTTCTTTCTTTCTTTCTTTCTTTCTTTCTTTCTTTCTTTCTTTCTTTCTTTCTTTCTTTCTTTCTTTCTTTCTTTCTTTCTTTCTTTCTTTCTTTTGAGGGTGGTGGGGATTAAGAGGTTGTTCTCCTCTGGTTTATTGGTTTGTAGTGATGGGTTAGGTTGGGGTGGGGGTAAGGATGAGGTGTGACCAGAACAGGACATCCAGTCCTGTTTTCTTCTGCCGTGGGTGCCTCTTTGTCGTTCTTATCTGTTGTTTGTTGCCTGGCCCTGTCGGAAAAACCCCGAGCGGGACCACCTCCCAAGCCCAAATTTCCTCCAGCTTGTTGTGGCATTGCTGAAAGGTAATGATATGCAAGCCTGGAAGAAAAGAGCAGCTGGTCTCCAGGTGGTGTTCCATAAATGCTACCCAGCACCCAGCAGGAAGCAGTGTAAGTTCAATGCAGTGAAGCAAATGTAATCATTTACTCCTTTATTCATGGCAAGAGGGGGGGAAAAAGGGAGGAGGAAAACCCTTCAAAGAACATTTAAATAAATAAATAAATAAATAAATAAATAAATAAATAAATAAATAGTGCACGTGCACCCAGCCCTTGTTTAAAAAAAAGTTTACATTTCTCTGTTACGGCTTTTACATTTTTGTGGGGCTGACGATTGCTTTACTACTGATCCCACTCACCACGACTGTTCTTTTAAAGGGTGATGTGTGGAAGTAGCTGGTTGTGTGCATGCACACAGACAATGGTGAGCAAATGGGATGTCAGCATATTGGCAAATGCACACACTGTGCCAAACAGCTTGTGTCTTGAAATGAAGCCAGCTTCTTAATCCAGCAGTGGGTGCATTTCCCATAAATACACTTAGGTGCCACCTTATTTTCATACATAAGACTGCTTGAATGAAATGTCAGTCGGCCGCGTTTATTTTAGTTTTCAGCGAAATAAAGCAAACTCTATAGGCCAGAAATACCTTTCATGCTAATTATTACAGTTGAGATTCACGTTATCCTTCATTGTTAACCATCAAAATTTATAACTGGTTTTTATTACTATATTATGATGTGAATCAAAAGGATTTGCAGCCGGCCGTATCACAGCAGTCCACTTCTCTATGCTGTAGTTAAGTGACAGCGAGCATTTTAGCTGTAATTGCCCTCCTCCTTTTTTTCCACTCCAGGGGCTTAAAACGTGCAATTTGTAAGACAGAAATAAAGTCTTCAACTTTCTATTAAATAGATGGTGCTTATCTGTTTACTGTTAGCTTGTATACATGGCAATGGCTTGCAGGTGCTGTTAAGAACATGGTTCTATTGTCACATTGTCCTAGTGAGCCCTACCATTATATGGAATCTAAATTCAAAAGTATCTCAATAGGCTTCAGCACTGGGCTGAAAACAACAGAATGAAATTCAACAAGGATAAACGCAAAGTACTGCACCTAGGAAAAAGAAACCAAACGTACAGTTACAAATTGCAGGATACATGGCTCAGCAATATGATGAGTTATCCTAAATCACAAGCTGAATATGAGCCCAAAGTGTGCAGTGGCTACAAAAAAAGACAAATGCTATTTTTGGCTGCATTAACAGAAGTATAATTTCCACATCTTGTGAGGTGCTTGTCCCCCCCTATTTGGCGCTAGTTAGGACTCAACGTGAGCTGCCACAGATGCGCTGAGCACATCCGATCTCATCTGATCTTGGAAGCTAAGCAGAGTCAGCCCTGGCTAGTACTTGGATGGGTGACCACTTGTCGAACCTACTGGGAAATCCATGCACATCTTTGATAATGGATTCTACAAGTGTGATCCCAGAGTCTGACCTAGCCGCCAAACCTGCATGGATTTAGCTCTGTCCCACAAAATGAAATTTATTGGACTGTACTACATCCCTGCAAGTCTGGCTGCTGCTGGGTGGTTGGGGGCTCCAGAGATGGATTCAATCCCTCAGTTTCCAAGGGCACCACCGTAAAATAGCTGATATGCCCAAACAATGCTCATTCAACAAGCTGCAAATATATATACAGTGGACCCTCATATAACTAACAGTTTGTGTAACATAAAATCTGTACAACATAAAAAGATTCCAGAGATAGGGGAAATTTGCTTAACAGAATCGCCTGTGGGGTGAATCCGTACAACAGAAAAATGCTCGCGATTAGAGATTACTCTCTTTTCAATGCATTCCTATGGGAAATTTGTATAAAGGAAAACGTGCTTAACATAATTTCATTTGGACGAATTAATTCCTTTATACAAGGTACCACTGTACTGTACAGTACATTTATGGCTGTTGGAGCCATTCACAGTCCCATAGTCTGGGCTCGGGAAATCCCTGTTCTAGAACAATAAAAGGGGACAAGAAAGAGGCTAACATTTCCCACAGCTCTTCCTCAGGCAAGGATGACACGACATCTGGTTTGAAGGCAGAGTTCGAAATTTGGGCCAGATGTGATGCCCTTCATGTGTTGCTTCTCCTCCTATTTTGCCTGCAGAGAAGGGAGAAGCCACCTGCATGCCTTATTTTTTTCCAGCAGGTCCTGAAATGAAATCGGGGGGGGGGGGGGACCATCTATGGAGTGAGGCAAGATCCAGCACCTATGTTAGTGTCTGCATGAGTCACTCGCTGGACTTCCTGAATTCAAATGGACCATTAGGCTTGTACAGGCGGCACCTCGTGGCAGCTCCCCCTCCCCTCCCGTCAGATGTACGCCGTCGAAAACGTCAGGCCTATTTCCGTTCAAGTAAAGTTACAAACATAACAGCCACAAACTATTCTTTTAGGAGTTGGATGAGCTCAAGAAAAATGTTTTACACACTGTACCTGTTTTGATGGTATTTGCAGCTAATAATAACAATTGCATGCCATCAAACCAATTCTGACTTATTCCCCACCCTTCCATTTTAGAGATTTCTAGCTAAAGAGTACTCAGACGTAGGTTATCATTTCCTTCTTCTGGGGGGGGGATCTTGGGACTATGTAGCTCGCCAAAGGTCAGGCAGGCTTATTCTGAGTCGCACAGTCCACTGTCTGTCTGCACAGCTGGGAACTTAAACCACTGCCTTATCCAGTCAGTTTGCACTTGGGTGCACTAAGGGTGCTTTTACACGACCCCTAAGATCCGCTGGCCAATTAAATTAGGACCAGAGATCTTGGGGGTTTGTCGCTCTTCCTGTGTCCCCACCCCCTCCACACTCCCTGGCTCCTGTCTGCATGAGGGGAGGGAGAAAAAAAGGAGAAAAGAATGCCAGCTCACCTCTTTCTGCCATCTTGCTCTGCTCCAGGAAGCATTCCAGTCTCTTAAGATCTCTTATTGCCCCGGGGGCAAAAAAACAACAAACACAAGGCAAGGAGAGCCCTGCACTCACTGCTTTACATGTGCACCAGAAATTTTTCACCTCCAGAGAGCAGGTACTTGAAAAGTGCGCTGGGACGTGCTTAGGGGGGCGTGGTCGCACTTAATTTTTTTAAAACTCCGGAGCTGGTGGGGAAACAATTTTAAGCTCCGGATCTGGGAGCCATTTGCCTCGGATTTTAGGGGTCGTGTAAAAGCGCCCTATGATGGTTACTTCATGTCCACTCTCGTCCTGGGAGGAAGTTCATTGTGTGTTGATGTCAGTGGCAGTCAGGTGGTCTTCTTCTGGTTCTGTCCCTGTTCCTGTGTATGCACGGGCGTGATTGATGATACTGGCATGACTGTGAATGCATGTCCTCGTTCCGTGATGAGATGTGAAATTCCATGCCTTCGTTCTCCATTTTTTGGGGGGGGGTTGACCTTCCATTTTTCAATGTTTTGATTCTCCGAAGCCCTGCCTTCAATGTGTTATGGAGCAAACTTCAATGCATTTGTGTTTTAAAAGCTATTCACTGCATTGCTAACTCCATAGGGAATTTACTGGTGAATGTCGCTTCATGCTTCCGGCCACTAGATGGGTTCTGCTCCTATCGTCACTCGTTCCACGACGAGTATGACTTCATGGGCTCTCGTCTCGGAACGAGAAGCGTGATGAGCAGCTTCCTGAGGCCAGGGAGGGGAATCTCTCATCCAGCTTAAATCGCAGTTCAGGGGGCGTGGTCAGGACGAACTCCCCTAGTCCCGCAATAGATGTGTGGTTAGATTACTTCGTACCAGTCCCAAGCGAGACCGCGAACAGCAATGAGATGGACGTGAAGTATCAGCCTAAGTGAAGTTGTATGAAGGCAATCCTTGTCATTCCTGCCACCCGGGCATCCAGGGACAGTGTAGGGCAGTGGTTCTCAAGCTGGTGGATCCCAAGATGTTCCTGGACTGCAACTCCCAGAAGTCTTCATCACTAGCTGAGTTGGCCAGGATCTCTAGGAGTTGCAGTCCGGGAACATCTGGGGACCCACAGGTTAAGAGAACCACCGGTGTAGAGTCAAGGAGCACTTCCAGATGGTGAGCCCGTCCTGTCAGAGTGCAACCCTTTCCATGACATGTCGCATCCTCAGGGCCGGTGCTAGGTTTTTTTGCGCCCTAGGCAAGGGGTGAGGGGCAGGGCGGGTGGCAGCAGGGGGCGGGGTGGCAGGTGGCAAGCGGGTGACGGCAGCGGTGGGGGGAGCGGGTGGCGGGGGGCAGGGGGCGGGGCGACAGGGGCCGGCGGATGACAGGGGCGGCGACGGGCATGGGGGTGGATGGCAATGGGCGCGGGCGGGCGGCAGGCGGGCGGCTGGCCAGTGTCCCCTCTCCATTTTGGTACCCTAGGCAACTGCCTAGTTCGCCTTAATGGATGCGCCGGCCCTGCACATCCTCTTCCTGAATCCGACCTTCTGCTAGCAACTGTTGGACCAGTTCACCCAACAAAAACCCGCTTAACGAGCTGGGAATTTTTTTTATTAAATAATTGGCAGCCCTTGCTGCTTTTACCTCTGGAATCCCCTCTAAGGCTTCATCAAGTCTGCTTCTCTTTGCCGGCATGCATCCACTGTTTAGGCAACATATTCGCAGCATCGCTCGCGTGAATGAGTTCTCTTGCTCATGTTATAAATTCAGGAAATTAGTGGTTCATAATAGGGAAATGGAGAGAGGCTTTTATTTATAGGAGCACCAGCAGATGCTGCCATAATGAACACGAGTCTTTTCCATTGTCCTCGTTCTGGTATTCGCATCCTTCAGACTCAATTTTATTATGAGCCATGTAATGCAATGTTCTGTTCAGCTTCTCTGTGACACAATCAAAACACACATTTTTCATATGCATGTGTCTTTCTTTACAATGCGTGTGGTGTAATTGAAAACACTTTATCAGCATGGGAGTTAATGACGTTAAGAGGAGGGGGTGAGATTTAGGTACACAATCCATGTTGATAAGGGGAGTTTCACAGCCGCTGAAAACGTATTACTAATGTTGACTAAAGATAAGAATGGAATATATTTGTGGCATGAACTTCAAATAGCATTTTACCTGTCCTTTGAGCCAGGAAGCAAAACAAACACTTCATTCCAACATGGGCCACAGCAATGCCGACAGTAATTTACAGAGAGGAGGAAAAACAGACCACAGTCAAAGTCTTTTGTTTACACTTTGGGAGGCAGGGATCATCAACTCTGGGATGGCTCCCATTATTAACGAAGCATAAGCCATTGCTGTCCTCAGTCAGGAGATAGGAGGTTCATTGGATCCACTCTGGAATATATACCTTGTATGTTTTACTTTTATTTTATATTGGTTGGTCTTCCTGGCAAAGAGCAGTTGGTGTGTTACTTCATATGGGGTTATATTTCTATACTGTCCCTTTTTGTTTGGATCATTGTTTAGTCTTTTCAGTTGTCTCCCCGCTTTCTGGCAGCCATGTCAACCTCCATTATAGTATCTACCCAGAAATATCTGTTTTGTTATTATTTGTTACAGCCTCTCAATATACCTCTGCGGGGGCAACACCAGCCAAATAACAGTTTTTATTATAAACAAAGAGTTCTGCTTATATTTATTATTTATTTTATTTAATTTAGGGTATTTTTACCCCGCCTTTCTCCTTGGAAAAAGGACCCAAGGCGGCTTACAGTAATGAGGGATAATATACAAGCCAGTACATTTAAGACATGTTTAAGTATTTGTGAAACAAGGAATCGAGGGACATCTTACAGCATTAACAGAGACAACATTACATTAAAGCTACAAGGATATAAGTAGTTATAAACACAAAGTCTATGTGAACCTATAGATTTATACAGGGCCGGCGCTTCCATTAAGGCGAACTAGACAGTTGCCTAGGGCGCCAAAATGGAGAGAGGGCACTGGCCAGCCTGCCGCCCCCCACCGCCCCCCCTGCCACTGGCCACCGCCGTATGTCCCCCCACCGCCTGCCAGCTGTCTTGGGTCCATCGCTGCCCGCTGCCCCCGCCTGCTGCCCCCCGCACCCATCGCGGGTCGCCATCCCCTGCCATCTGCCGCTGCCCTGCCCCCCACCTGCCCCACCCCCTGCCCACCCCCACCCCCTGCCCCACTCCCTGCCCCACCCACCTGCTGCCCGCCCCACCCCCACCCCACCCCTCGCCTAGGGCACAAAAAAACCTAGCACCGGCCCTTTGTGGGAATAGGGCGGTATACAAGTGTGAATAATAAATAAATAAATAATATAGCACATCCTCTGGGTAGTTTACAATTTAATCATGCAGGCTACACATTGTGCCCATCCCCCAGCAAACTGGGTATTCATTTCACCGACCTTGGAAGGCAGGAAGGCTGAGTGAACCTTGAGCCGGCTACCTAGGATTGAACCCCAGGTCATGATCACAGTTTTGTCTGCAGGACAGCAGTTAAACCTCTGTGTCACGAGGGTCTGAGGAGGTTTGGAAATGCTGAGAATGACTAAAGACAATTGAACATAGCTGGTACTGTTTCCGTCTCTGCAATTAGTCCTCCTAAGATGAGGGGAAAGTACATGACATGTTTTATCTTGACTTATACAATTGTTCAAAAGATCTCAAGGAAGGGATTTAGGCAGAGCACTGCAAGCTTGAAAGTGAGGCCAATTCTTAATTCCTTCTTAGAGAACGGTAAGATCCTAAACCCGTGTTATTATAAGGACTTGTGTGCTAAATGATTAAGGGGGCAGGGGAGGGAAAAATATAAAGTTTGTCTTCAAAGTCTATTATTTCCCCTTGGAAAAAAAAGAGGAGCTTTGTTGAACAAATCTTAGTCGGCCGTTCTTTTTAAGACTGAACTGGCTGAAACCCTTTGCAGAAGCCCTGCTTAGCTCAGATTTCTTTGGCCCTATAACTGTGATAAAACGAGCCATACATCCACAGAAGGGCCCATTCAGTAGGGCCTGTGAGATTCTTGATCTCAAGCATGCCAGGCCAAAGGGGTCATAGCAAAGCCCTAGGGGGGGGTTCCCCCAAATTGTCCAAAGGAAAGGCCCATGTGACTAGGCTTATATTTCAGGCCATCAGTTTCTTAACGATGCCCTCAGAGTCTTGCTTAAAATTAGATCAAGCAAGCTCCGCTTAGGATATGACTGAACCAAACAAATACATTTTCATTTTAGTTTATTTTTTTAATTTAAAATAATTTTACCCCACCTTTCTTCATGAAAGGACCCAAGGCAGCTTCCATCATTAAATCGCCACATTAAAGCTAAACACTGTGAACTATTCAAATGTCGAACAAATTAATAAAATTACAATTAAGAAGGTTAAGTCAAGCATTACTAAAACAGGCTTAGAAGTGACGGAACACAAACCGTCTCCTTTTGAAACCTCTCCTAGGCAGCCAGTTACTAAGAAAAAAACTGCTTGAAGAGAATGGGTCCTCCCTTGTTAGGGGAAAAAACCGTTAAGGGGTGTTATAAGGTTGGCTATGTGTCCAATTATTATTTTGACTTTGTTCCCCAGCACGTTTATTAGCCTTGTCTCTTAGTCATGTGCACGAGGCATGATGTAGCTTACTTCCTAGAATAGGTGAACATGTCTCACCTACCGTGGGGGTAACACCAATAAGAAAACACACACCAGAATGTCCTTCTTCTTCTTTTCATATCCTTCAGGATATGTCAAATGTGAAACACTGAACCATCTTGCGATGAGTTATCTCTGCTGGGATTTAATCCATTGCCTACTGTCTTGTGTACAATTCTGGTCACCGCATTTCAAGAAAGACATAGTGGAACTGGAAAAGGTGCAGAAGAGAGCGACTAAAATGATTACTGAGCTCGGGCACCTCCCTTATGAAGAAAGGCTAAAACATTTGGGCCTCTTTAGTCTGGAAAAAAGGCGCCTGAGGGGGATAGGATTGAGATGTACAAAATAATGTGGGGCATGAGTAAAGTGGATAGAGGGAAGCTCTTCTCCCTCTCACAAAATACCACAACTAGGGGACATACACTCAAATTGAGGGCTGGGAGAGTAAGAACAGACAAAAGAAAATATTTTTTCACCCAGCACGTTGTTAGTCTGTGGAACTCCCTGCCACAGGATGTGGTGATGGCATCTGGCTTGGATGCCTTCAAAAGTGGTTTGGACAGATTCCTGGAGGAAAAGTCCACCACAGGTTACAAACCATGAGGAAGATGTGTAATCTCCAGGCTTAAAACTGGGATACTTCAAGGGCCAGATGCAGGGGAGTGCTATCAGGAGACAGATATCTAGTCTCATGCGCTCCCAAACGCATCTGGTGGGGCCACTGTGAGATACAGGAAGCTGGACTAGATGGGCCTTTGGCCTCATCCAGCAGGGCTCTTCTTATGTTCTTATGTTCTTATGAGTATGGGTGAGAAAACCCACAACTGAACTGCACATTGAATATTTTCTATGCTGTTGCCATGGACTTTAGCTTTTTTCAACTTCATGCTGTTCAGATATTTTGGGATTCAGCATCGAGCACCCCCAGGCAGCATTGTCACTAGGTGGGAACTAAAGGAGCCATCATTCAAACCATCAGGAGGGTACCAATTTGGGGAAGGGACCGCTGTAGAGACTCAGTGGGCTCAATGCCGGTAATGTGGTTTTGGGTAGCCATCAACCCCCACACATGGCAGTGGAGTTATGCCAATAATTTGCTGAACACAAAATATTGGAAAACGAAACCAAAAAAATGCTCTTTAAATCATTAAAACTTCTAACTTCTTCTTTTTGCAGGAGCAAGGGGCGGAGTTTTAGCTTTAAATAGCTGCTACCAGCAGTCTCTCAGTCCTCTTCTGGCAGAGCAGCAGAGAGGAAGGAGCTGGTCAGAGGAGCACAGAACAAAGGGCAGAGCTAACTTCTTCTTTTTGCAGGAGCAAGGGGCGGAGTTTTAGCTTTAAATAGCTGCTACCAGCAGTCTCTCAGTCCTCTTCTGGCAGAGCAGCAGAGAGGAAGGAGCTGGTCAGAGGAGCACAGAACAAAGGGCAGAGCTAACTTCTTCTTTTTGCAGGAGCAAGGGGCGGAGTTTTAGCTTTAAATAGCTGCTACCAGCAGTCTCTCAGTCCTCTTCTGGCAGAGCAGCAGAGAGGAAGGAGCTGGTCAGAGGAGCACAGAACAAAGGGCAGAGCTAACTTCTTCTTTTTGCAGGAGCAAGGGGCGGAGTTTTAGCTTTAAATAGCTGCTACCAGCAGTCTCTCAGTCCTCTTCTGGCAGAGCAGCAGAGAGGAAGGAGCTGGTCAGAGGAGCACAGAACAAAGGGCAGAGCTAACTTCTTCTTTTTGCAGGAGCAAGGGGCGGAGTTTTAGCTTTAAATAGCTGCTACCAGCAGTCTCTCAGTCCTCTTCTGGCAGAGCAGCAGAGAGGAAGGAGCTGGTCAGAGGAGCACAGAACAAAGGGCAGAGCTAACTTCTTCTTTTTGCAGGAGCAAGGGGCGGAGTTTTGGCTTTAAATAGCTGCTACCAGCAGTCTCTCAGTCCTCTTCTGGCAGAGCAGCAGAGAGGAAGGAGCTGGTCAGAGGAGCACAGAACAACGGGCAGAGCTAACTTCTTCTTTTTGCAGGAGCAAGGGGCGGAGTTTTAGCTTTAAATAGCTGCTACCAGCAGTCTCTCAGTCCTCTTCTGGCAGAGCAGCAGAGAGGAAGGAGCTGGTCAGAGGAGCACAGAACAAAGGGCAGAGCTAAATTCTTCTTTTTGCAGGAGCAAGGGGCGGAGTTTTAGCTTTAAATAGCTGCTACCAGCAGTCTCTCAGTCCTCTTCTGGCAGAGCAGCAGAGAGGAAGGAGCTGGTCAGAGGAGCACAGAACAAAGGGCAGAGCTAACTTCTTCTTTTTTGCAGGAGCAAGGGGCGGAGTTTTAGCTTTAAATAGCTGCTACCAGCAGTCTCTCAGTCCTCTTCTGGCAGAGCAGCAGAGAGGAAGGAGCTGGTCAGAGGAGCACAGAACAAAGGGCAGAGCTAACTTCTTCTTTTGCAGGAGCAAGGGGCGGAGTTTTAGCTTTAAATAGCTGCTACCAGCAGTCTCTCAGTCCTCTTCTGGCAGAGCAGCAGAGAGGAAGGAGCTGGTCAGAGGAGCACAGAACAAAGGGCAGAGCTAACTTCTTCTTTTTGCAGGAGCAAGGGGCGGAGTTTTGGCTTTAAATAGCTGCTACCAGCAGTCTCTCAGTCCTCTTCTGGCAGAGCAGCAGAGAGGAAGGAGCTGGTCAGAGGAGCACAGAACAACGGGCAGAGCTAACTTCTTCTTTTTGCAGGAGCAAGGGGCGGAGTTTTAGCTTTAAATAGCTGCTACCAGCAGTCTCTCAGTCCTCTTCTGGCAGAGCAGCAGAGAGGAAGGAGCTGGTCAGAGGAGCACAGAACAAAGGGCAGAGCTAAATTCTTCTTTTTGCAGGAGCAAGGGGCGGAGTTTTAGCTTTAAATAGCTGCTACCAGCAGTCTCTCAGTCCTCTTCTGGCAGAGCAGCAGAGAGGAAGGAGCTGGTCAGAGGAGCACAGAACAAAGGGCAGAGCTAACTTCTTCTTTTTGCAGGAGCAAGGGGCGGAGTTTTGGCTTTAAATAGCTGCTACCAGCAGTCTCTCAGTCCTCTTCTGGCAGAGCAGCAGAGAGGAAGGAGCTGGTCAGAGGAGCACAGAACAACGGGCAGAGCTAACTTCTTCTTTTTGCAGGAGCAAGGGGCGGAGTTTTAGCTTTAAATAGCTGCTACCAGCAGTCTCTCAGTCCTCTTCTGGCAGAGCAGCAGAGAGGAAGGAGCTGGTCAGAGGAGCACAGAACAAAGGGCAGAGCTAACTTCTTCTTTTGCAGGAGCAAGGGGCGGAGTTTTAGCTTTAAATAGCTGCTACCAGCAGCAGCATGCGCCTTACGGCGCGTGCAAACTAAAAAAAAAAAAAAAAAAAAATTCTGGGTTTAATTGAGTTCCCAAGCCAAGCAACTCCTCAGGAGGTCCTACACTTCCTGACGTGCTTGTAGTTGGAGTAGAGGTGCTTTAGCGGCCCCTACACTGTTAGATTTTGACTAAACAATAAAAGAAGTAAAGAGTCTTACTAGATTAAAAAAAAAAGTGCAAGTTTACATTTTTGAGACCTTGAATACATTTTATTGTAATAGTTAAAATGGAGTTGCAGGGAGCAGCTGTAGTTACCTGCAGTACTTGTGCCATGTTTGTTATCTTGACAGAGCGTGTGCAGAACTACATCTGCTGCAAGTGCAAGCTGGTAACGCTATTGGAAGAGAAGGTCCAGCAGCTAGAGGCTCGCATAGTGGACCAGCAACATATTAAGGAGCTTGAGCAGTTCCTGGACAGAGCGGAAGAGACTATCCAGGTCCAAGAAGAGACAGGGCACACTTCAGAGGAGGAAGTCACTCCCCCAACTCAGGAGGTGGATGGGTGGAGGAATGTGACTCAAAGGAGTAGAAGGCCAAGGCATCGCTCAGAGAGTCTCATCTTGCACAATCAATTTGAAGCTCTTTCCCTCAGCACACCTCATGAGGCACACATAGAGGAAGAAGTGGTTCCGCCGGAGGATCTCTCCCTCATCACTATTGATGAGATACAAGATCAGGTACATGTTGATGAGCAGGCTGCAGGAGAGAAGCTCATTGTGCTAGGGGATTCTATCATTAGAAATACGGAGGGATGGATTTGTGAGGAGCATGATAACCGGATGGTCACTTGCCTGCCGGGTGCAAAGGTTGCAGACATCACCAGAAATATAGATAGCTTGTTAGAGAGAACTGGGAAGGAGCCAGTGGTCATGGTACACGTCGGTACCAATGATGTCGGGAAGGCCAAGCGGTCAGTCTTGGAAGCCAAATTCAGGTTGCTAGGTAGAAGATTGAAGTCCCGGGCTTCCAAGGTAGCATTTTCAGAAGTGCTACCTGTTCCCGTGCAGGTCCCGCCAGGCAGGCAGAACTCAGAAGCCTCAATGCGTGGATGAGGCGATGGTGTCGAGAGGAGGGCTTTAGATTTGTCAGGAACTGGAGAACATTTTGGGACAAGCCAAACCTCTTCAGGAGGGATGGGTTGCACTTGAATCATGATGGGACCAGATTGCTGGCACTCAACCTCAAAAAGGCAGCAGAGCAGCTTTTAAACTGATAACTGGGGAAAGCCGACAGGAGCTGTGTGGCATCCGGTTGAACACCTCATCCTCGGGAATGAGGTTGGAGAGGGTAGAGAATCACATAGAGATGACATAGCAAGTATTAACACTGGCAGAATAGTGGAATGTGACAGTTCGTCTACTGAAAATAAAAGCTGTGGGGGAGAAGAACAAGGCAGCAGCTGTTGCGGGACCCACTGTACAAGTGCTTCTACGCCAATGCTCGAAGCCTCCGAGCAAAGATGGGAGAACTTGAACATCTGGCAGCTAGGGATAACATTGATATAATAGCCATAACAGAAACCTGGTGGAATGTGGAGAACCAGTGGGACACAGCAATCCCAGGCTATAAACTCTATAGAAGGGATAGAGAGGGGCGGGTTGGAGGAGGAGTGGCCATCTATGTCAAAGAAGGCATAAAATCCAGCAGAATGGAGATTGACAGAGGGTCTGACTCCGCCATAGAATCACTGTGGGTTAAACTACCAGGTCCAAAGAGTGATATGATAGTTGGAGTATTCTATCGTCCACCAGATCAAAAACTTGAGGGGGACCTTGAAATGAGGAGAGAAATCATGGAGGTGGCTAAGAGGGATAGGATAGTAATCATGGGGGACTTTAATTATCCCCACATTGACTGGGCCAATGCGAGCTCCGGGCAAGAAAGAGAAACTGGGTTTCTCGACTTGCTGAATGACTGTGCCTTAGAGCAACTTGTCATGGAGCCCACCCGAGAACAGGCAACTCTGGATCTAATATTGTGTGATACTCAGGACCTCGTCAGGGATGTGAATGTCACTGAGCCTCTGGGGAACAGTGACCATGCTGCAATTACCTTTGCCATGCATGTCGGAGGAAGAGTGTCAACCAAATCAGACATAAAAACCCTTGATTTTCGAAGGGCAAACTTCCCTCAGATGAGGAAACTAGTTAGAGAGAAACTGAAGGGGAGGGTTAGAAGAATCCAATCTCTTCAGAGTGCATGGAGCCTGTTTAAAACAACAATAATAGAGGCCCAGCACAAGTGCATACCACAAAGAAAGAAGAGCTCATTTAAGTCCAAGAGGACACCGGCATGGTTAACGAGTGGAGTTAGAGAGGCTCTAAAGCACAAGGAGAGGTCCTTCTGTAAATGGAAATCCTCCCCAAATGAGGAAAATAAAAAGGAACACAAACTTTGGCAAAAGAAATGTAAAAAGATGATAAGGGAGGCAAAGAAAGACTTTGAGGAACGCATGGCTAGCAATATAAAGGGTAATAATAAAAGCTTCTTTAAATATGTTAGAAGTAGAAAACCTGCCAGAGAACCAATTGGGCCTCTGGATGGTGAGAGAGGAAAAGGGGAGGTTAAGGAGGACTTGGACATTGCAGAGAAATTGAACGAGTTCTTTGCGTCTGTCTTCACGACAGAGGACCTTGAGCGGATTCCGCTGCCTGAGCCGCCCCTCTTGACTAAAGAATTAAATCAAATACAGGTTAAAAGAGAGGAGGTTTTAGGACTAATTGATAAATTGAGGATTAACAAGTCACCGGGCCCAGATGGCATCCACCCAAGGGTTATTAGGGAACTGAGAAATGAAATTGCAGATCTCTTAACGGTAATATGCAACTTGTCTCTTCAAACGGCCACAGTGCCGGAGGACTGGAGGATAGCGGATGTCACACCAATTTTTAAAAAAGGAAGGAGGGGGACCCAGGAAACTACAGGCAGTTAGCCTTACATCTGTCCCAGGAAGATGGTGGAAGGCCTCATCCAAGAGAAAATCTTAAAACACATAAAAGAACAAACCTTGCTGAGAGAAAATCAGCATGGCTTCTGTAAGGGTAAATCTTGTCTTACAAACCTCTTAGAATTTTTTGAAAAGGTCAACAGGCACGTGGATTTGGGTGAACCGGTGGATATAGTCTATCTGGATTTTCAAAAGGCTTTTGACACAGTCCCTCACCAAAGGCTGCTGAGAAAATTGCATAGTCAGGGGATAAGAGGGCAGGTCCTCTTATGGATTGAGAACTGGTTGAGATCCCGGAAACAAAGAGTAGGTGTCAATGGGAAATTTTCACCATGGAGAGAAGTGAAAAGCGGTGTGCCCCAGGGCTCGGTCCTGGGACCGGCGCTTTTCAATCTGTTCATAAATGACCTGGAGACAGGGATAAACAGTGTGGTGGCCAAGTTTGCAGATGACACAAAACTTTTCCATGTGGTAAAAACCAAAGAAGATTGTGAAGAGCTCCAGAAGGATCTCTCCAAACTGGGGAGTGGGCTGAGAAATGGCAAATGCGTTTTAATGTAACCAAATGTAAAGTAATGCATATTGGGGCAAAAAATCCAAACTTCATCTATCAACTCATGGGCTCTGAGTTATCCGTGACGGATCAGGAAAGAGATCTTGGTGTGTTGGTGGACAGCTCCATGAAGGTGTCTCCCCAATGTGTGGCAGCAGTGAAGAAGGCCAATTCCATGCTAGGGATTATCAAAAAGGGGATTGAAAATAAAACAGCCAACATTATAATGCCGTTATACAAAACAATAGTAAGGCCCCACCTGGAGTATTGTGTACAATTCTGGTCACCGCATCTCAAGAAAGACATAGTGGAACTGGAAAAGGTGCAGAAGAGAGCGACTAAAATGATTACTGGGCTGGGGCACCTCCCTTATGAAGAAAGGCTAAAACAATTGGGCCTCTTCAGTCTGGAAAAAAGGCGCTTGAGGTGGGATATAATTGAGACATACAAAATAATGCAGGGTATGAGTAAAGTGGATAGAGGGAAGCTCTTCTCCCTCTCTCAAAATACCAGAACTAGGGGACATACACTCAAATTGAGTGCTGGGAGAGTAAGAACTGACAAAAGAAAATATTTTTTCACCCAGCGCGTTGTAAGTCTATGGAACTCCCTGCCACAGGATGTGGTGATGGCATCTGGCCTGGATGCCTTCAAAAGGGGATTGGACAGATTCCTAGAGGAAAAGTCCATCACGGGTTACAAACCATGATGGAGATGTGTAATCTCTAGGCTTTAAACCAGGGTACTTCAAGGGCCAGATGCAGGGGAGTGGTATCAGGAGACAGATATCTAGTCTCATGCGCTCCCAAAAGCATCTGGTGGGGCCGCTGTGAGATACAGGAAGCTGGACTAGATGGGCCTTTGGCCTGATCCAGCATGGCTCTTCTTATGTTCTTATGTATGTAAAAGACCATATCAAAGCTAAAAACAGTCAGTATACAAATACTAAAAAGGAGCAAACAAACACCATACAGAACATATAAGCAATACCAAGCCACAATCAAAGCAGTAGAAGCATGGAATCATCGTAGGGTGGGAAGGAACTTTGGAGGTCTTCTAGTGCAACCCCCTGCCCAAGGCAGGAGACCTCATACCATCCTGGACAGATGGCTGTCCGATCTTTTATTGAAAACCTGCCATGATGGGGCACTCACAACATCAGGAAGCAAGATGTTTCATTGTTCAATTGCTCTCAATGTCAGGAAATTTCTCCTTATTTCCTGGTTGGCTCTCCTTCTGATGTCCAGATCAAGGGAAGTGATAGTACCACTCTATTCTGCTCTGGTCAGACCCTGCCTGGAGCACTGTGTCCAGTTCTGTGCACCTCAATTTAAAAAGGATGTTGACAACCTCGAGCGGGTGCAGAGGAGGGCGACCAGGATGTTTGAAGGTCTGGAAGAAATGTCATATGAGGAACGGCTTAGGGAACTGGGAATGTTTAGCCTTTCAAAAAGAAGACTGAGAGGGGATATGATAGCTATGTTTAAATATTTGAAAGGATGTCATATTGAAGAGGAAACAGGTTTGTTTTCCATGGCTTCAGAGACTAGGACTCGGTGCAATGGTTTCAAACTACAGGAAAAGAGATTCCATTTGAACCTTAGGAAGAACTTCATGACAGTTAGAGCTGTTCGGCAATGGAATACAGTATGCTGCCACGGAGGGTGGTGGAGTCTCCTTCTGTGGAGGTTTTTAAGCAGAGGCTGGATGGCCATCTGTCGACTCGGAAATATTGTAATGTGGTTCCTGCATGGCAGGGGGTTGGACTAGATGGCCCTTGAGGTCTCTTCCAACTCTATGATTTTATGATGAGTTTCGACCCATCAGTTCTTGTCATATCCTCTGGGGCAACTGAGAATAAATCAACGTCGTCTTCCCTGTGGCAACCCTTCAGTAAGGTACAACAATCTGTTTTTATAAACCCACTCAGGCAGCCGGTCACACAGAGAAAACCTGCTGGAAGAGAAATGTCTTTGCCTGCCTGTGGAAGAAAAGCACAGATGGGGCTGTCCTGGCTTCCCATGTAGAAGGGAGTTCCAAAGTCTGGGAGCAGCAACAGAGAAGGCCCTCTCCTGTGTGCCCACCAAAAGTACTTATGAAGGTGGCAGGACTGAGAGAAAGATCTCTCCTAATGATCCTAGGGGGCTCATTGGGCAAAAATGCAAAAATTGGATTTGATTGATTGGGCCAAATCTGAAAGTTGTCCCACATTCTGGGGACAGAAAGAGAAATGTAACAAACAGCATCATGCTATTAAGGAGTGGCTATTCATTATCTCCTCAGCCTAGGTAGATGAGTGGTACCAAGCCATTTTTTTATTTTTTTACTTTAAGGTTCCATTCCAGTAGCAAGTAGATAATTGACTCAGTTTAGTGCATAAAGTCGACTGGCTAACTGTAGAGTCAACAAAACAAGCTTTTTTATTTTGTTTAAGGAGCCGTGTAAGTGTACAAACCTCCTGGAAGGGTCATGGTGGTGTGGTATTTCCATCATAAAGTTCAGTCAAGTTCATGACACTAAACAGTGCCACAAATAAGTCCGCTGAGCAGAAACCTTTATCTCCCCACAAAAACGTCTCTCAACAAACACAAAAAGCAGGGGCTGTCAAGTTTGGCTCATGGTCTTCCTCATTCATTATATGTATACCCAGGAGTGTGTTATCATTGGCTTTATTCAGTACACATAATGGACCAGGGAGGCAGGTTTATTTACCATGTGCAGGGATTAAAGGGTGGCTTTTGTTTCACCCCCTCCTGAGGCCTAATTTAAAGACTGTTTTTTCTTTTGGTTTTCCATTTGCTCTTGGGTGGTTTTTTTTGTTTGGTTTAGGGATTTTTTTAGGGTGTGTATGTGGTGGTCTGTAAACTGCACACACTCTATGCTAAGTAACAAAATGGTTGAGGTTTCAAAACTGCTTCTTCGTTGCCCCCGTCTTCCTAGAAAAAATATCCAGAAAGAAGATTTGAAGGAATAAAGTCAATATTTGAGGCCTATGAGCATGGAAATTTAACAGACTCACAGTGGCAGTTCCCTTAGTCCTCCTGTAATAATGGTGTTATCTTTGACCAGTTGGCCACTCTCATAGGAGTCTTTTGACTTGTTGTTGTAAACGAAAGGCAGGATAAAAATCAAAATACAGTTGTCCCCCGCCCTTTTGCGGTTCCTATATTGCGGTCCTGGTATATTGCGGGTCCGCAGTATATGAAAAAAAGGCCTCCTAAGGTAAGGAGGAAAGGCCTTCCCAGGTCCATCAGAAGCCCCACAAGTGCTTTCCCGCAAACCGGAAGTGACTTTGGAGTGACCTCCGGATCAATATAAAGCACTTTTGGGTCCTCCGAGGGCCCGGGAAGCCCCTTGCAGGCCTGTTCAGAGCAAGCCTTGGGTAAGTACAAGAGCCCCCAGAGAGCCCTCCCCCCGTCTCGACCCAACCCAGCATCCACATATCAAGGATTTTCAATTATTGCGGGTCTGTTTGTTAGTCCCTAATCCCCGCGATAGGCGGGGGTTTACTGTATGGAGGAAAATTTTATATAGATTCCTCGGTTGGACACATGAGCAAGCAGGGTTGTATAATTTATAATTGGTACTGTATGTTGTTGTAACTGTATTGTATTTTATAGTTTTAATAATTTTATTGTTTTATAGTTTTTAATACTTGTTGTATGCCTCCCAGAGACCTCTTGGTAGTGGGGCGGCTGAAAAAATCTTGTCAATAAATAAATAAATAAATAAATAAATAAATAAATAAATAAATAAATAAATAAAATGTAGTTCTCGCCAACTATCTGTTCTCCCATAGGTGAACCTGTTTCCAACCATAAATTTAGGGCAAACATAGTATGGAGGTGAAAATGAAAGATGTCTCGACAGAAGTCCCCTTCTGCCTCCTGTCTTCTCCAGCTTTTTCAAGACCAGGGTGCCACGAGCGTATGCCAGGGGTGCTGCAGCAATAGTACTTAACTTTCACTAAGATTTAGCAATTTAACTAAACTTCCCATAAACATAAAGGAAATAATAGAAAATTCATCCAAACAGTTTCATTCGTTGCATTTAAGACAACTGGGCATTATATTTGCACTGTTTTTTCTTCTTTCCCCAAGTATTCAAACCACTGTGGAACTCCCTGCCACAAGATGTGGTGATGGGATCTAGCCTGGATGCTTTGCAAAGGGGATTGGACAGATTCCTGGAGGAAAAGTCCATCACATGATGGACCTGTGTCATCTCCAGGCTTAAAACCAGGGTACTTCAAGGACAAGATGCAGGGGAGTGGTATTAGGAGACAGATATCTAGTCTTGTGCGCTCCCAGAGGCATCTGGTGGGGCCACTGTGAGATACAGGAAGCTGGACTAGATGGGCCTTTGGCCTGATCCAGCATGGCTCTTCTTTTGTTCTTATGTTCGAAATTTAAGGGTAGTTGTGCCACGAAATTGTTTTAGCCCGACAAGGGTGGCACAGCGGAAAAAAGTTTGAGAACCACGGTTTTAGACTGCATTACCTACTCTCCCTAATTGCCAATGCCAAGCTGAGGATGAAGGCAGTCTGACACAGGTCGAGGAACAACACTCTACACTCTACGTTTTAGGTTTTGACCACACCTGGCCTCCTATGAATCTAACCCAGGTTTGTTCTCATCAGATGTAAACAAGATAGTGATGGGGGGGGGAGCTCGGCTTTAAGATAAGAAGTGCAAGCAGGTGCTAAGACCTTAACCACCTTCCACCTAGCAACTTATTATCACCCTCCCTCAGACAGTTTTCTCTCCACTGGGCTCACTTTTGATACTAGGATTCTACAAGAGGGTGAAGATATTCTGGAGCAGATGGAGGAGGGCAAGGCCTCCGGTTTGGCATTGGCGAGTGTCATCCCTACCATGACTTTCAGCACATCTTCCATTTAGGGATGGACAGGAAACAAAAAACGAAATGCTGTTTTGTCGTTTTGTGACGTAACAAAACGAAACGAAATGAGGAAGGAGCATTTTGTTATAGACTAAATGAAACACTCGTTTTCCTTGAAATGAACCGTTTTGTTCCATTGTTTTCAGGTCCCCCTGGTGTCAACTGGGCCACGATTAAAGAGCTCCAGCCATTGATAGATTGGTAGGAGCCCTCAGAAAATTGTGGGGATGGCAGCGAAATTGCCGCCTGGAACTGACCTCTGCACCATTTTCTGAGTGTTCCTGCCAAGCTGTCAGTGTCTGGACCCCTTTAAACCTGGCCCAGTCGGCACCAGGGGGGTCCCCATGGTGCTGACTAGGCCATGTTTGAAGGGCTCCAGCCGTTGACAGCTTGGCAGGAGTCCTTTAAAATGGCTCCTGGAGTCCCGGGCACCAAATCTGGTGCCTCTAGGACCCAGGGGAGCCATTTTGTTTTGTTTCATTTCTTATCGTACGAAATTTTTAAAAAATGTAAGAAACAAAATGAAACAAAATAGGGGTGAGCACAAAATGAAACATTTTTCCATTTCATGACCATCCCTACTTCCATTCTTATACATAGTGGAGACCCAGGATGGAATGAATGGGTCTGTCATAAAGCGGCTCAGAAACCAAGGGCGCTGGCCTTGTACCATGTGATGTCCTCAGATCATCCTGCCAAGTAATATTGACCCTGGCTAGCAATCACTCTCTAGGGGTTCAAGCAGGCATTTTCGCAAGCCCGACTTGGAAACAGAGAGGAATGAAGTTGTCCAAGCTGGGCTGTTGAGCTATAGGTAGTGGCTTGTTAGATACAGAACCATGCAGTGAACCTGGTGGAGAAAGGTATACCCTATCCTGCCTATACTGGAAATCTCCTGACTTGTTCCATTCTTGTTTTCTCTTCTCGTGGATGATGAAGATAAGGTAGGGTGTGTTTGGCAGTTCCAGAAATGCAGGAAGCATGGGCTGGCCGCTTGTACACATTGACAATGCCGCATGTCTGAAGTTGCTGGAAGTAAGATAAAGGACAAAAATGGAAGGGACCTAACTGAAGCAGAAGAGATCAAGAAGAGAACATAAGAACATAAGAAGAGCCATGCTGGATCAAGCCAAAGGCCCATCTAGTCCAGCTTCCTGTATCTCACAGCGGCCCCACCAGATGTGTTTGGGAGCACATGAGACTAGATATCTGTCTCCTGATACCACTCCCCTGCATCTGCCCCTTGAAGTACCCTGGTTTCTCCATCATGGTTTGTAACCTGTGATGGACTTTTCCTCCAGGAATCTGTCCAATCCCCTTTTGAAGGCATCCAGGCCAGATGCCATCACCACATCCCGTGGCAGGGAGTTCCATAGACTTACAACGCGCTGGGTGAAAAAATATTTGCTTTTGTCAGTTCTTACTCTCCCAGCCCTCAATTTGAGTGTATCTCCCCTAGTTCTGGTATTTTGGGAGAGAGAGAAGAGCTTCCCTCTATCCACTTTACTCATACCCTGCATTATTTTGTATGTCTCAATCATATCCCCCCTTAAGCGCCTTTTTTCCAGACTAAAGAGGCCCAAATGTTTTAGCCTTTCTTCATAAGGGAGGTGCCCCAGCCCAGTAATCATTTTAGTCGCTCTCTTCTGCACCTTTTCCAGTTCCACTATGTCTTTCTTGAGATGCGGTGACCAGAATTGTACACAATACTCCAGGTGCGGCCTTACTATTGTTTTGTATAATGGCATTATAATGTTGGCTGTTTTATTTTCAATCCCCTTTTTGATAATCCCTAGCATGGAATTGGCCTTCTTCACCACTGCCACACATAAGGGAGACACCTTCATGGAGCTGTCCACCAACACACCAAGATCTCTTTCCTGATCCGTCACGGATAACTCAGAGCCCATGAGTTGATAGATGAAGTATGGATTTTTTTGCCCCAATATGCATTACTTTACATTTGGTTACATTAAAACGCATTTGCCATTTCTCAGCCCATTCCCCCAGTTTGGAGAGCTCCTTCTGGAGCTCTTCACAATCTTCTCTGGTTTTCACCACACAGAAAAGTTTTGTGTCATCTGCAAACTTGGCCACCTCACTGTTTATCCCTGTCTCCAGGTCATTTATGAACAGATTGAAAAGCACCAGTCCCAGGACAGATCCCTGGGGCACACCACTTTTCACTTCTCTCCATTGTGAAAATTTCCCATTGACACCTACTCTTTGTTTCCGGGATCTCAACCAGTTCTCAATCCATAAGAGGACCTGCCCTCTTATCCCCTGACTGTGCAATTTTCTCAGCAGCCTATGGTGAGGGACTGTGTCAAAAGCCTTTTGAAAATCCAGATAGACTATATCCACCGGTTCACCCAAATCCACGTGCCTGTTGACCCTTTCAAAAAATTCTAAAAGATTTGTCAGACAAGATTTACCCTTACAGAAGCCATGCTGATTTTCTCTCAGCAAGGTTTGTTCTTTTATGTGTTTTAAGAGATGGCAAGAATATACAGAAGAATTATATCAGAAAGATCTGGATGTCCCTGATAACCAAGATAGAGTAGTTGCTGACCTGGAGCCAGACATCCTGGAAAGTGAAGTCAAGTGGGCCTTAGAAAGCATTGCAAACAACAAGGCCAGTGGATGTGACGGCATTCCAATTGAACTCTTTAAAATCTTAAAAGAGGATGCTGTAAAAGTACTGCATAAGATATGCCAGCAAATTTGGAAAACCCAGAAGTGGCCAGAGGACTGGAAAAGATCGGTCTACATCCCAATCCCAAAGAAAGGAAATGCCAAAGAATGCTCCAACTATCGCACAATTGCACTCATTTCACACGCTAGCAAGGTTATGCTCAAAATTCTACAAGGCAGGCTTCAGCAGTATGTGGAAAGAGAACTTTCCAGAAGTACAAGCTGGGTTTCGAAGGGGCAGAGGAACTAGGGATCAAATCGCCAACATGCACTGGATTATGGAGAAAGCCAGAGAGTTCCAGAAAAACATCTACTTCTGCTTCATTGACTATGCCAAAGCCTTTGACTATGTAGACCACAACAAACAATGGCAAGTCGTTAAAGGAATGGGAGTGCCTGACCACCTTATCTGTCTCCTAAGAAATCTATATGTGGGACAAGCAGCAACCGTCAGAACTGGATATGGAACAACTGACTGGTTTGGAATTGGGAAAGGAGTACGACAAGGCTGTATACTGTCACCTTGCCTATTTAACTTATATGCAGAGTACATCATGAGAAAGGCAGGTCTGGATGAATCACAAGCCAGAATTAAGATTGCCGGAAGAAATATCAACAACCTCAGATACGCAGATGATACTACTCTAATAGCAGAGAGTGAGGAGGAATTAAAGAACCTCTTAATGAGGGTGAAAGAGGAGAGTGAAAAAAATGGGCTGAAGCTCAACATAAAAAAAACTAAGATCATGGCCACCGGTCCCATCACCTCCTGGCAAATAGAAGGGGAAGAAATGGAGGCGATGACAGAGTTTATTTTCTTGGGCTCCTTGATCACTTCAGATGGCGACTGCAGCAATGGAATAAAAAGACGCCTGCTTCTTGGGAGGAAAGCAATGACAAACCTAGATAGCATCCTAAAGAGCAGAGACATCACTTTGCCAACTAAGGTCAGGATAGTCAAAGCTATGGTTTTCCCAGTAGTGATGTATGGAAGTGAGAGCTGAACTATAAAGAAGGCTGATCGCCGCAGAATTGATGCTTTTGAGCTGTGGTGCTGGAGGAGAGTCTTGAGAGTCCCCTGGACTGCAAAGAGATCAAACCTATCCATTCTGAAAGAAATCAACCCCAAATGTTCACTGGAAGGACAGAATTTGAAGCTGAGGCTCCAGTATTTTGGCCACCTCATGAGAAGAGAGGACTCCCTGGAAAAGTCCCTGATGCTGGGAAAAATTGAAGGCAAAAGGAAAAGAGGACGACAGAGAATGAGATGGTTGGACAGTGGCATCAATGCAACCAAAATGAATTTGACAAAACTCCGGGAGGCGCTCCCACAGGCGAGCTCTGCTCCATGGGGTCACGAAGAGTCGGACACGACTGAACGGCTGAACAACAACAACAACAACAACAAGATGCTGGCATGCAGTATAGATGGGTCGTGGACCAACGTTACAGATTGATCCAGACCCACAGTGACATGGCCGCCGCCGGGGAGAGGTGGGGCTCCCTCCCTTCCCCCAGGGGAAGTTGCTCATACATGCAACTGAGAGTCTCAAGAAGGAAGGTTCTGCTCACGAGTAGCAAAGATTTCCCAGGGTCCATGACAGGGACCTCGTCTCTTCAGATGTGTCACTGATCATGCAAGCAGAGAAGTAAGGGAAAGATGCAGGCTGGCTGCCTGGGTATAAATGTTCTGATGTCTCCAAATGACTTGATCAAATGACCAAACGAGGCTCTTGCCTTCGCGTACAAACTGTTGTACAGTGGTACCTTGTATAAAGGAATTAATTCGTTCCAAATGAAATTATGTTAAACAAATTTTCCTTTATACAAATTTCCATAGAAATGCATGGAAAATGGAGTAATCCCATTTTTATGTTGTACAGATTTGCCCCATAGGTGATTATGTTAAGCAAAATTCCCATATTTCCAGAATTTTTTATGTTGTACAGATTTTATGTTATACAAACTGTTTGTTATACAAGGGTCCACTGTATACAAGTGTGTGACGACAACTGGATAAAGGGACACTCTTCTCCCTCTCACAAAATACCAGAACTAGGGGACATACACTCAAACTGAGGGCTGGGACAGTAATAACAGGCAAAAGAAAATATTTTTTTACCCAGCATGTTGTTAGTCTGTGGAACTCCCTGCCACAGGATGTGGTGATGGCGTCTGGGCTGGATGCCTTCAAAAGGGGATGGGACAGATTCCTGGAGGAAACGTCCATCACAGGTTACAAACCATGATGGAGATGTATCATCTCCAGGCTTAAAACTGGGGCACTTCAAGGACCAGATTCAGGGGAGTGGTATCAGGAGACAGAGAGAGAGATCTAGTCTCATGCGCTCCCACAGGCATTTGGTGGGGCCACTGTGAGATACAGGAAGCTGGACTAGATGGGCCTTTGACCTGATCCAGCATGGCTTTTCTGATGTTCTTATGTTCTTATGACATATTTATTATTTATTTATTTATTTATTGTATTTATATCCCGCTTAATATCAAAAGATCTCTAAGCGGCTTACAAAGCCAAAATGGCAATAACAATTACAATAAACAGACAAACAATACACACAATATAGCTAAAAACCCGATAGTGTTCCTGATACTATCAATCTCATAAAACTCTAATAAAAATATCGTTCAGAAGATTTGGCAATGGCAGATTAAAAAAAAAAAAAAAAAAAAAAAAGAAAGAAAGAACTAAGAATCGCCAAAGGCCTCCCGGAAGAGATGGGTTTTTAAGGCCTTCCGGAAGGCCAGCAGGGACTCTGCAGAGCGCACTTCAGGAGGGATGGAATTCCAAAGGCTGGGGGCCGCCACGGAGAAAGCCCGGGCCCGAGTACTGGACTTCCGGGCTTCTCGAGGAGTGGCGACCCGCAGCAAGTGCGCTCGCGCCTGCCGAACGGGGCGGGCCGAGGTGGATCGCTGAGCGATACGCTCTGTCAGGTAGTCCGGTCCCAAGCCATGGAGGGTTTTATAAACTAAAACCAAGACCTTGAATCTAATCCGGGCTGCAACGGGCAGCCAATGCAGGCGGGCCAGAACTGGCGTTATATGATCGTACCTACGCACACCGGCCACCAGCCTGGCCGCCGCATTCTGTACCCGCTGCAGACGCCGGAGAAGAGTCAAGGGCAACCCCATGTAGAGGGCGTTACAGTAGTCCAGCCTCGAGATCACCAGTGCTTGGACCACTGTTCTCAGAGAGTTCGCGTCGAGGTACGGGCGGATCTGGGCGATCCGACGGAGATGGAAATAGGCGGACCTGGTCACAGACGCCACCTGGGATTCCATGGAAAGCGCCGGGTCCAGGAACACGCCCAGATTCCGCACCCTCTCCGCGAGCTGGAGGGAAACTCCCCCCAGACAGGGGAGGGGGCCACCGTACCCGACGGCGAGCTCCCAAAGAACATGACCTCCGTCTTCTCGGGGTTGAGCTTAAGCCTGTTCGCCCCGGTCCAGGTCAGTACGGCCTCCAGGCACCCATCGAGAACTTCAACAGCTTCCACAGCAGAGGTGGAAAAGGAGAGATAGAGCTGCGTGTCATCAGCGTACTGATGACAGCAGACTCCAAAACTCCTGATGACCCCGCCAACGGCCTTACGTAGATGTTAAACAGCATGGGGGACAGAGACGACCCCTGAGGAAACCCCACAAGGGAGAACCCAAGGGGCCGATAACTCCCCCATGCTGAACGTGACTGCGGCCGGCCCTCCAGGAAGGATCGGAGCCATCTGCGAGCAGAGCCTCCGATCCCAACCTCAGAGAGCCGGTCCAGCAGGATACCGTGGTCGACGGTATCAAAGGCCGCTGACAGATCCAGGAGGACCAACAGGGTAGAGCAACCCCTGTCGGCCGCCCGGATAAGGTCATCTTGCAGGGCGACCAAAGCTGTTTGGTACCCGACGGGGCCTGAACCCGGACTGGCATGGATCGAGGCACTGCCGATCCTCCAGGTATGACTGCAGCCGGACCGCCGCCACCCTCTCGATCACCTTGCCCATAAACGGGACATTGGCGATTGGACGATAGTTTGTTAAATCGTCAACCGCAAGGCCGGGTTTTTCAAAATGGGCTTAACCACCGTCTCCTTCAGACGAGAGGAAAAACCCTCACTGAAGGAGGCGGTGGCGATGGCGGAAGCCCATTCGGCCATGGTCCTCTGGCAGCTCTAATTAGCCAGGCAGGGCAAGGGTCGAAAGGGGTGGAGGCAGGCCGGCAATGCGCCATAGCCCTGGAGACCTCGACAGCGGAAACAGGCCCAAGCGCATCCAACCGAGGCGACGAAGGCGGACCAGCAACTGGCGGTGGCGGGGCGGGGCCACTGCAACCGAGTCAAAGCCGGCACGGATGGCCTCTATTTTTGTTCGAAAAAGGCTGCGAACTGCTCACTACTGAACTCAGTAGGAGGAGGCCTGGCCAGACTAGGATTGCTGAGGTCACGAACCACCCGGAAGAGCTCCGCCTGGCGGTTCGAGGCCTCAGCAATTCTCAGGGAGGTGAAAGATGTTCTAGCCTCCCTTATCGCGATGGTATAGCGACTAGACTGGGCATCAACAGCAGCCTTACTCAATGCCGTCCGGGTTTTCCTCCAGCTGCGCTCTAGTCTCCTCCTCTCCTGCTTCATTGCCCTAAGCTCCCGGTGAACCAAGGGGAAGGCCGGGCTCGGCAACGGAGGAGGCGCTTGGGGGCGATCCGGTCTATGGTGTTGGCAGCAGTATCATGCCAGGTGTTAGCCACAACCTCGGCCGGAGCGCCAGTCAAACCACCAGGCAACCCCGAAGTTCTCACCGAACCGCTGAGGGTCCATGAGCCTCCGGGGCGGGCCAAAACAGAGGCCCGAGGGTCCCCGCGGGGAGGGGCCGGAATCGCCAGGGAAAAAAGAGAGCAGGTGGTGGTCTGTCCATGACACAGGCAGGGAAACAATGTTCCCCACCTCCAGACACGAATCCCCGACATGGAGGTAAAGACCAGATCCAGGGTGTGACCGGACCTGTGGGTGGGGCATAAAACATGCTGGGACAGACCCATGGAAGCCATGGATTCCATGAACTCCAGAGCAACGCCGGAAAGTCCACCGCCCGGCATGCACGTTGAAGTCACCCACCACCAAAAGGCGCGGGGACTTCAACAGAGCAGCGGCGATGAACTCCGTGAGCTCTGGTAGGGAGTGTCCTGGGTTGCGGGAGCTCGGTAACCCAGCACAATGCCAAATCTGTCCCGCTGACCCACCAACAGGTGAAGTACTTCCAACCCCTGGCTAACCAATGTCGAGGCCCTGCTGACATAAAGAGAATCCCTGTACACGATCGCAGCCCCTCCCCCTTCTGACCCCCAACCTTCCCACTCCCTCTACCAAGTACCCGGGCGGACACAGGAGAGCAAGGGAAGCCCCACCCTCCGTGCCCACCCAGGTCTCGGTGATAAACGCCAGGTCGGAGTCGCCATCAGCGATGGAATCATAAATGATGGGGATTTTGTTATGCACCGACCTGGCGTTCAACAGGAGACAGGTAAGATTGGGGGCGCTGGTAGAGTGACTCCCGGATACGTGACAGGGAGCCGAAGGGTCAGAACGAGGGACAGGCACAAGTTGCCTGACCCGCGTTCTTCTGATCTGACGAACCCAACGGCTGCAAGCGTACCGCCCACGGCCCGACACCGTTGGTATATGAGCCCCTGCAAACATGGCGGTGACGAAGATTAAAAAAAAAAAAAAAAAAAAAAACCCACGAGTAATATACAAACAAACAAGTGATAAAAATACAATACAAATAAGAAATGTACAAAACAGAGCAGATAATAAAATACAATACAAGTAACTCAAAGGAAAATAAGATAAGAAATAACAGGAAAGCCTTGGGCAGGAGGGAGATGGTTAAAATAATTGAAGCAGGCTAACTGCCAAGGTAAAGATAAGATACACCTGGGAATGGGGAGAGGGAGGACCATGGTAGGAGGACTGATTAGTGGCAAGGTCACAAATAAAGGGGCATACATAGATGTAATAGTAATGCTAGCCACCCAACTAATCTAAGAAGTCAAGACCCCAACCGGTCCCAGAATATATTTTCCGTCCCCGAAAACCCCATAAGCGCCCTATAGTCCGCCCTCCCACTCCCAAAACCCCAGTTTCGACCCCCGGGAAGCAAACAATGGTGGCCGACCTGCCACCCGAAAATTCCGAGTCCCACAGAAGGAAACGGGAGAACATCAGCCTCTGCTTCTGGTCCGGTGCCCACACTGAGGCTTGCAAATTAAGAGGTACAGACTGCAAGGCTCTGATGTCAATAGGTTGAGCACCGGAGACCGATACGCCACCTAAACCCCCCAGCGGCTCTCAACACCGGCGGCCGAGCTACCGCCCGAGAGAGCCTTCCAGCTCCCCAAGATGAAGGCTGGGACGCGAGGGACAAGTCAGCCGCAGCAGCAAGTCGCACACAGGCAGCAGCCTCAAGCAGGCCCACCTTGATGGAAAACGGTGGACCTCAGGAGGAGGAGGGCGGCAGCAACGATCATCCCGGCTGGGAGAGACGGGCAGCTCGCAGATGGAAAAGCGCGGCGGGCTGCTTGCTCTCCGCGGCGGCGGTGGTTTCCCGGGAGGCCCGCCATGGTGGAAAGCGGCGGACCTCAGGGCGGCAGCAACTGTCATCCCGCCCGGGAAAGGACGGGCGGCAGCCCGCAGATGGAAGCGAGCGGCGGGCTGCTTGCTCTTCGCAGCGGGTAGTCTCGGGGCAGGCCCGCCATGGAGGAAAGCGTCGGACCGCCGATGGTCAGAGGCGGCGGACTGCAGCTGGAAGCCAGGACGGCGGGCTGCTTGCTCTCCTTGCCTGCGGTGATCTATCATCCCGGCCGGGAAAATACGGGCGGCAGCCCGCAGATGGAAGAAAGCGGCGGGCTGCCTGCTCTCCGCAGCGGTGGTGGTCTCCGGGACAGGCCCGCCATGGTGAAAAGCGGGCGGCGGGCTGCAGCTGGAAGCCAGGACGGCGGGCTGCTTGCTCTCCTCGCCAGCGGTGATCTCCAAGGCAGACCCGCCTTGATGGAAAGCGGCGGGCCGCAGCTGGAAAAAGGCGACAGTCTGCAGATGGAGAGCGGGCAGCGGATCGCGGTGGAGGCAAGCAGCAGGCTGCTTGCTCTCCGCACCGGTAACAACCACATAGACAACCTCGGCGGCTGCCCGAAGATGGAACCAGGCGATGCCTCCGAGGCAGGTCCGCCATGACCATAGAGGCTGACCGCGGAAACCGCGGAGAGGACCCAAACGACGTCAGCAATCTCCAGCGGCTCACGGGGGGATACCAGGCGGCGAGCCAGGTGGCGAGCCGCAAGCGGCAAATGGCGACAGCCGACCCCCGGAGCAAGCTCACCGCAAGGGCAAGAGGAGGCAGGCAGCTCGCTGCAAACAACGGCAGCAACCGCGGTCGGCATGGCTGGTAAGGCACCGGGCTAAGGGGGGGGAGGGACGCTCAAACCTGAAGACGCGACAGGTCTTAAAGTCTTGAGTCTCTCCAGGAGGTCCTCAGGCGAGCCCCTTCAATTCCCACTCCAAAGCCCTGGCCATCCAAAGTAAAAATTAAACAAAAACAGAAAAACAAGGCAGCATAATCAGGAACACAAGGCGCAGCCGGCGTGAACAGCTGCTGCTGCCGTCCGCCATCTTCTACCATTTTCTACCAACTAGAATACTCATCCACCCATACTTTTGAACCTTCCCAAAAGGGAATTTCGTCCGTTCCAGGTGATCGCTGAGTTAGGTGTGGGTCAAATTTCTGATGAGATTTCCACTTGATTTGGGGGAATCGTTGCTTTCTGCAACTTAGCTCACCACCCATTAATCAGTGCAGTTTTCAGGGAGCTAGTGAGAGTACTGTGGGTAAGGGGGTTGCAGCCTTCATTGCACATCTTTAAGTCCAAAACTGCTGGATAGCTCGGTGGCTGAGGTCTCTGGCTGCAGGGCCCAGATGTTGGGAGTTCAATTCCCCCACTGGGCTTCCTTGATATGGGGCTGGACTTCATGATCCATACATAGGGTCTCTTTCAGCTCTACAACTCTAAGGTTATTATTCTATTATGACATAGACTTTCACTCAGCCGATGCAGATGAGGTGAACAGTTCTGCAGTTAGGCACTAAGTGGCCTTTAAGCGGTAAAAAAAATTATTACGTTAAAAGGCTGTTGCAAACGAGCTTTCTTTCATTTGTTGATTGATGATTGAAAGTTATTTTTAATGCAAAACCAACATCCCCCCCCCAGGATTATGGTAGATTTGGAAGTGGGAATAATCCCCCCACTGGAAAAAAAAGCCTTTAGTATGAAAACTAGTGTATATTTTCCTGCATGCATCATCTTTGTGCATGGCTTTGTCAAACACAGCCCTTTCCCAAGCCTCGTTCCTTATACAGTTCTTGAATGTTGTCATTATTATGCCTGTTGTTATTTTTTTCACCTGCCCCTAATAATACTATTTCTTCGTGTGTGTTTCTGCCTTGGTGAAGTCCACTGCATGGTTGTTTCTCAAATATGTAAACTCCAAAAGAAAACCGAATCTTAGACCATGTATTGTTTCAACAGCATAAAAAATTAGGGACGTTTGTAATAAAAGTGGCAATGTGAACCAAATGTGTTTCTTTTCCAGCCCTCTGAGCAAACCCTGCTCTAGATTTAAAGCATAAACATTTTATAACAATTTGTTTTGAGAAGGAAGAGCACAATATAATTCCCGACGGCTTATACCTGGAGGCTCAATTCCCTGCCTTGAGTCTCATTTCTGAGCCTGAAAATTCCTCCACAGGCCACCTTAAAGATATTGAGTATTGGTATAGCTGCAGGGTGGGTGGGTGGGAGGGTGGGAGTGAGAGACAAGGGTGAGCAGGAGTAGAATAAAGCCATTGTTGATGAGGAATGCAGGTGAATGGACACCAGACATCCTGTTGCATGGTACAGATCAGGTTCATCCAGATGAAATTCTAAGGGAAATCTAAGCCTTGATGGATCTCTCTCTCTCTCTCTCTCTCTCTCTCTCTCTCTCTCTCTCTCTCTCTCTCTCTCTCTCTCTCTCTCTCTCTCTCTCTCTTGTGTTTTCATTTCTAGTCTAGTCTTGTATTTGGTTTCTGTGATGGCTACACGGCTCCTCAACTTGTTTTGCTTCAACTGGAAATACTGAGATACCAAGAAAGAGCCCCCCCATACCAAGAAGGAGGCAAATGGACCATCAATGGGAGCACGACAAGACTGCAACCACTAGGTAATATCCTGTTATTTGATCCAATTGGCTACACCTGGTGGATTTTTCTAAATATTACCCCAGGGCCCCAAATGGAACACATGGGTTTTCTACACCAACCCTCCCCTTCTCTGGCCAAGCGGGGGCTATGTGCCTCAAAGTGCCACATGGAGAGGGGGTGTGAGTGAGTGTCCCGGACCTATGTCACTCTCTTTGAAGGACTGAGGCTGTAAACACAACCTGTAAATTCAGATGCAGCTGTACAACACCTCTGCTCCTTGCCTCAACTAAGAGACTGCCTGGCAAATTTTCTTCATCTTGCCAAGAATGCTACATCTAAGAACTAACTCCCGGCAAATCCATCTTTTGCCATGCTTGAACTTTTGGTACAGCTTTGAAAAAGAGGGTATTGCCCTTAAAATATTTAAGCAACTTTTTGTTATTTTACTAGTAGCCTAAAACATTACATTAAAATATGAAATTTAGTCTTTAAGGTGCTGCCACATGTTTGTGTCTTTTGTTTTGTTTTTGTTTTTCTCTGATTTTTGCCTGAAATTCTTGAAAAGACTAACACGGCTATCCTCTCTGAATAGTCTAGCCTTTCATTTGGTTTTTGTGATGGCCACATGGCTCCCCAACTCTCTCTCTCTCTCTCTCTCCTAGGATACAAACAGAGGGGCTCACCTCTATACAAGTAACATGATATCTGAGAAGCATGACTAAAAAGGGCAAGGGCCATCCTCAGTGCTAAAATGAGCCAGATCTGTGCCATACAGTAGGTGCCTTTCTACGATGCCAAGGCTATAGGGGAGGAGAAGAACTTGCAGGTGCAGCATTAGAGCAATGATGGGCTCCTATTCGATTTTCAGCATTCAAATGAGCCACTAGCCCCCTCCCTTGGCCTCCTCCATCCTCCCAAGAAGGAACAGCTTGTGAAGCAAGCCTTAAGTTTGTAATTCATGTGGGATCAGGTTCCCTTGGGCTGTCTAACATGCTCATCACTTTTCATGACTCACCCCTCTTCTGGAGGTGGCGGCTGGGGGTGGGTTGTGTTGGGGGTTAAACAGCTCAGAATGCAATGACTTCAGCTGGAATTTACAGGGGTCATCTAGAGCTGGAACAGGCCAGTGTCCGCAAATCCTTACATGAGCACAAGCACAACTCTGAATACCTAGTTTTAGGTACAGTTATCTGGCAATATCTGAATATGGGTGCAAAAGAAACACTGAAATGTACTAGGGACAAAAAAAAAAGAATGAAAGACAAGGAGGAGGAGGAGGAGGAAGAAGAAGAAGAAGAAGAAGAAGAAGAAGAAGAAGAAGAAGAAGAAGAAGAAGAAGAAGAAGAAGAAGAAGAAGAAGAAGAAGAAGAAGCTAAGCACATGTACTAAGGACAAAAATTCAATGCCAAGGACAGCATGGCCAGTTTTTTTAAACACAGTGGTTTTTAGTTTCTTTTATATTTAACATTTAGGTTTCATCATGTTTTCACAGCATTTATGAAAGAGAATTTAGAGGCCAAAGCTTCAGTTCCCTCCTCAGATATAAAAGCCATCCTTTTTGTCCTTTTGCCTCACCTATCACAAAGGGTCGCTGTGAAGATTTTTAAAAGACAGGACCCATGTATAGGTTGGATATACGGCACCCTCATAGGATGCCTTTGAGGGGTTTTGGCTGGGAGAAACTTGCAGTGGATATCAACTCAGTAGCAGCTGATTCTTTTCTTCACCTTTCTGTTAAGTTTAGGTAGATGCTAACTCTAAGAAATGCTCCAGAGGGTTATAAACACCGCCCAGAGGATAGTGGGCTGTCCTCTTCCTCTTTTGGAAGAATTATACAACTCCAGGTGCTTAAGTAAGACATCTAGAATTCTGCAATATCCTTCACATCCTGGCCACCAATTTTTTGAACCGTTGCTGTCTGGCCAATGATATAGGACTCTTAGGTCAAGGACAAGTAGACTAAATAACAGCTTTTATCCTAGAGCGGTATCTAAGATAAATGGGACCGTTTCAGCATCATCTTAAGCAGTTTTCAAGTAGTGTTTTAAATTTTGTAAGTGGTTTTAAAGCTACCTAGATGCCCTAAGCACATCTGATTTCTCCTGATTTCGGAAGCTAAGCAGGGTCGGCCCTGGTTAGTACTTGGATGGGAGACCACCAGGGAATACCAGGTGTTGTAGGCGCCTGGAGTAGGAACTGGCAAACCACGCCAGTATTCCTGCCAAGAAAACTCCATGGACATGGAGTCACAAAGAGTTGGTCACGACTGTAATGACACAACACACACACAAGTGGTTTTAAGAGTTTTTAATATTTTGTATGGTGTTTTATGTGTTTTGTATGGTGCCTTGTTGTTTGGAGTATGTAGTGGAACAGCACACTAATTTCGTTGTGCATACCTTGCATATGCATAATGGCAATAAAACTCTATTCTATTCTAACTCATTCTGCTTCTATTTGTTGCCTGCACAATTACCATTGCTTTGTTTGTCCTTGCCAGAGACAAAATATGTTCCAATGTACCTTAACCAACAATGTAGTTTCAAATATATGCAAGTCTCCACACTTTCACTTGACATCATGGGATTCAGGGCTTTTCACAAGCCAATGCCATTTCCTCCAGCACGGCATCTTCCAGAAGAAATGAACTAACTACAATGCCTTTCTTTTTAGCTTACGATGGGAGGTATAGTCCAAAACACCTGGAGGTGATTAAGCAGGAAAAGGCTGGAGTGCAGAATCAATCAAGGCCTCTCTGATACATCTGTGCCGTAAGTGATTATTAGTCTTTGACATTGTCAGGTGGGGAGTGGAGGGAAGGGAAGCAGAATGATTTAAATGAGAGATTTTGACCTACATATGCCAGAAGTACTTGAAGCATATGGAAACTCTGTTGGGAAACATGCCATGAAATCATATCTCATTAAAAGCTATAACAAGTAATAAAATAAAATAAAACACTAAGTAGATTTTCTACTTTGCCATTGCTTTTTTTCCCCTCTGCAAAACTCGAATTTCTCCACAGACAGCTCACATGATAGCAACTTGCATAGCAAGTGTCCACATGGTTTAATTAGAAGTCTGTTGAGGGGGCGGAGCGCATGTAGAACTATTACCTTTATGTTCCTCTAATTATTGAATGGTGTCCCCCCCCCGCGCCATGAACATGAGGATACAATCAGTTTAGGAGGAACACATAAATGCAAGATGGCAAGTTATGTTTGGCCTAAAGGCATACATGTATACCTCTAGGCCAAATGTAACTTCCCATCTTGCATTTATATATACCAGGTTTTAGAATCATAGAATCATAGAATTGGAAGAGACCTCAAGGGCCATCCAGTCCACCCCCTGCCATGCAGGAACCCCCATCACAGGACTCCCGACAGATGGCCATCCAGCCTCTACTTAAAAACCTCCAAAGAAGGAGACTCCACCACCCTTTGCAGCAGCATATTCCACTGCCGAACAGCTCTAACTGTCATGAAGTTCTTCCTGATGTTCAAATGGAATCTCTTTTCCTGTAGTTTGAAACCATTTCCCCAAGTCCTAGTCTCTGACGCCATGGAAAACAAACCTCTTCCCTCTTCAATATGACATCCTTTCAAATATGTAAACATAGCTATCATATCCCCCCTCAGCCTTCTTTTGAGAGGCTAAACATTCCCAGCTCCCTAAGCCGTTCCTCATATGACATTTCTTCCAGACCTTCAACCATCCTGGTTGCCCTCTGTACCCGCTCAAGGTTGTCAACATCCTCTTTAAATTGTGGTGCACAGAACTGGACACAGTACTCCAGGTGGGGTCTGACCAGAGCAGAATAGAGTGGTACTATCACTTCTTTTGATCTAGACACTTTGCTTCTGTTGATGCAACCAAGAATCACACTGGCTTTCCTAGCCACCACATCACACTGCTGACTCATATTCAGTTTGTGGTCCACCAAGACTCCCAGATCCCTTTCACAGGTACTATCCTCCAGCCAGGTAATTTACCCAGATCTCCTGTCCCTGTTCCCTCTCACAGTGTTCTTCATTTTTTTCCCCCAGCAGCGTAACATTTTTACACCCTTCCCCCTGACATCTTCCATCCTATTGCTATAATGCATCTGCTGATGTCGAGGTCTTCCTTCTCAGCTCTTCCTCCAAGAAACTAAATATCCATGTGCTGGTCTACAAAGAGCAGTGAGTCTTTGGTCCTTTCCATGAGGAAACTCAGCAACAAGGCAGTCAAATCCCAGTGCTTCTTGTTGCCAACTTCCTCCTTTAGTAAATCCTGCCATTTCACTTAGGCAAAATGTTCCTCGTCCCCCTAATTGCTAAGTTGTTACATCAGATGTCCTTCCCTTCCCTTCCCTTCCATCCCAGAGGTAAGTGTGTTTTGGTTGGGGAAGAAACATATCATGAGGAGGCAGGGAATATGGTTCCTAGGACCACTCAGCATAGAAAATGAAGATATGTATGAATATAAAGACCATAGTGATTGCATCCTTGTGTTGGTACAGGTGGTCTTTGATTCAGGAAAAACTCACAGTGAAATAAAAGTTAGGGTCTGTCCAGACAGGTATATACAGTCGACTCCTGTTTGGATCACTGTTGGTATGGTTTGATTTGCACCGTCCACATACATTTAATGTAAATTGCATCGTCCACATACTTAATTTATATGTTGAAATTGCATCGCTGTTCATCCAAACAGCTTCATCGGTCAGTTTGGAGGAGCAGTTAACTGTAATACCTGGATGACTGAGAATCTTCACAGACACCCTGCCATATGGAGAAACTCTGTCTTTTTTCTTCCTTCCTGTTTCAACCTTCCATCACTCGGCCTATGCTGAGAATAATATCCATAGGGAATAAAATGCCAAGAGGGACTTGGAGAAAGAGCATTCAGAGATGTTCATTTTTTTTTTCAAATGGAATAGGATAACCTTTGACCTGCAGAACTGGAAGGGACCCTAGGGATCAGTTAGTCGAAGGGGAATGTGGATAACTGAACTCCCAACTAGAGATGGGCACGAAATGGAGAAATAGTTTCGTTTCGTTTCTACTAGCCTTTTGTTTCATTTCGTTTTTAAATGCATTTTTGCCAAAAAGTAACATGAAACAAAAATAAAACAATTGGTTACTCTATAAAATGGCTCCCTTGGGTCCTAGAGGCACCAAATCTGGTGGGTAACTTGCCATTTTACAGAGTAACAGAACGTTTCATTTTCAAAGGGGAAAAAGAAGTGTTTCGTTTCATAATGAAACACTGTTTTCCATTTTGTTTTGTTTCATAACATTTCGAAAGCTTACAAAATGAGAAAACAGTGTGTCATTTTTCAAATGCTGCCTATCTCTTCTCTCAACTTCTTGCTCTACAACCAAACACCCAAGCCGTTGACTGCTATCTAACAGTTCTTAATAGCTTTGCATGACCCCTGGGATAAATTATTGGAAAGTATATAACTTTTCCAGCCATGTCCCACAAAGTGGAAGTAGGGGCGGGTGGGAAAAAGTGACATATATTGCAAAAATTGCTCTTGGCTTATATTCCATGTTAAAAAGTGTCTGCATACTAAATGGGCTGAAAGCTTAGGCATATTCTAACAGAAACTGTTGTAAGTATAAAGACAGTACCCAATGCCCTTGGCCTTAATGCATTTTTATTTTATTTTATTTTATTTTATTTTATTTTATTTTATTTTATTTTATCGAATCTTATTTGTGAATTTGAAGCTTGACGAACGCTTAAGGAGTCACACTGCAAAAAAAAAGACATCATATTTTAGAAACTATCGCACAATTGCACTCATTTCACATGCTAGCAAGGTTAGGCTCAAAATTCTACAAGGCAGGCTTCAGCAGTATGTGGAAAGAGAACTTCCAGAACTACAAGCTGGATTTCGAAGGGGCAGAGGAACTAGAGATCAAATCGCCAACATGCACTGGATTATGGAGAAAGCCAGAGAGTTCCAGAAAAACATCTACTTCTGCTTCATTGACTATGCCAAAGCCTTCGACTATGTAGACCACAACAAACTATGGCAAGTCGTTAAAGGAATGGGAGTGCCTGGCCACCTTATCTGTCTCCTAAGAAATCTATATGTGGGACAAGCAGCAACCGTCAGAACTGGATATGGAACAACTGACTGGTTTAGAATTGGGAAAGGAGTACGACAAGGCTGTATCCTGTCACCTTGCCTATTTAACTTATATGCAGAGTACATCATGAGAAAGGCCGGTCTGGATGAATCACAAGCCAGAATTAAGATTGCCGGAAGAAATATCAACAACCTCAGATACGCAGATGATACTACTCTAATAGCAGAGAGTGAGGAAGAATTAAAAAACCTCTTAATGAGGGTGAAAGAGGAGAGTGAAAAAATGGGCTGAAGCTCAACATCAAAAAAACTAAGATCATGGCCACTGGTCCCATCACCTCCTGGCAAATATAAGGGAGGCAATGACAGAGTTTATTTTCTAGGGCTCCTTGATCACTGCAGATGGCGACTGCAGCAACGAAATAAAAAGACGCCTGCTTCTTGGGAGGAAAGCAATGGCAAACCTAGATAGCATCCTAAAGAGCAGAGACATCACTTTGCCAACTAAGGTCAGGATGGTTAAAGCTATGGTTTTTCCAGTAGTGATGTATGGAAGTGAGAGCTGGACTATAAAGAAGGCTGATCGCCGCAGAATTGATGCTTTTGAGCTGTGGTGCTGGAGGAGAGTCTTGAGAGTCCCCTGGACTGCAAGGAGATCAAACCAATCCATTCTGAAAGAAATCAACCCCGAATGTTCACTGGAAGGACAGATTTTGAAGCTGAGGCTCCAGTACTTTGGCCACTTCATGAGAAGAGAGGACTCCCTGGAAAAGTCCCTGATGCTGGGAAAAATCGAAGGCAAAAGGAAAAGAGGACGACAGAGAATGAGATGGTTGGACGGTGTCATCGATGCAACCAAAATGAATTTGACAAAACTCCGGGAGGCAGTGGAGGATAGGAAGGCCTGGCGAGCTCTGGTCCATGGGGTCACGAAGAGTCGGACACGACTGAACGACTGAACAACAACAAAAAGCTCTGGCATATGGAGACATTACACCAAGTTACTTGGAAAATATATATACATTTGCTCGATACCAGATCTCCCAATCTATTACGTAATCTTGAGAAACAGGAACAAGCTGGAAAGCCATTTCAAATATGAAGTTTGAGGAGAGTTGGGGTGGGGGTGGGGGTAGAGGAAAGATTCTAGTTTCAGCAGATGATGTGGAGAACATGAGGGATCTTATGTGCTTTCCGAGTTCTGTGAACAAGGCAAAGGGTCTAATTATTACGAACCTTTTGCTTGCAACCTAGGGATTTGGAGCAGGAACTAAGAGAGACAGAAAATGCTTCAAGGACAGAAGCACATTGTAAAAACGTATGCAAACTCCTGGCGATCTTTCACGGAACTGACAGCTACAACAAATAGCAGCAACTTCTTCTCGTTCTTTTCCTGTCTTTAACTCAGAACAGATTTGGGGTGTACCAGATTTCCTCTAGAGAGCAATAGGAAAGAGAACGGCAAGTGTTCAAGGAAGTGTTTGTAAAAGAAGCGAACGTCAAGAACTAAAAGGGGGCCCTCTCTGTTTTTTTTTGTTTGCCCTAATTAAAGTTAGGAAGAGAATTAATTGATCCGTACTTATACAGCCACAGGGTTGTTGTTTTTTAATATTCAGAATAAAATCTTATTTATTAGTACCTATTTGTTATTTACACCTTCTGATTTCTCCAGGGACCTCCCCAGACCCTGGTTCTCAAACCCAAACACTCAGATGGTTACACCTCACTGCTGAGATGAGTTTGCTCTGTCCACTTACAATATTTTTCTGTGCATAAGAATATATATTTTATCTACAATTCTTAGACTAAAAATTATACATGGATGTAAGCCACGAGAGAGCCGCACGGTTGCGAAATGGTAGTGTTGGGTTCGAAAAGTGGGGGGACGTCTTATACATGGGGGAAATAGTTCTGGTTCTGGTTCTACTTCTGCTGCCTCCTTCCCTTCCCTTAAAGGTAGGGAAGTTGTAAGAGGATTTTGCCGTGCTTTTGCTATTAAAATATGAGCCAGTCCCCCCCTCTCTGACCCCGCTCCCTGTACCCTCCCAATATTGTTCCTTTGAGGGAGCCATTGCCTTTCGTTTGTTGCCCAAGTAGGGCATATTTTGAGTGACCCTTCCACCTCTTCACAAAACTTGCAGGGGTTGTAGAGCAGAGGCAGAGGAAAACTCTCTGGAAAAACTGGGCTTCTAGCTGTCAGGTGGGAATTTTTATATCACTTTAAAGGGGAGACAAATCTATTGACTCTTCACTGGAAAAGCAGTGATTTGTTAATTTGTCCGCCCTGATGAATCTTAAATTATGATGAACACCTGTTGCTTGTGAGCAGCTAAATTGGTTGATGCTGTTCTGTCCTCCATGGTAGCATCAGAATTAGTGGTAGCTTTAACCAATAAAGATATGGCCCCTTTACTTCCAATTAGAGATGGGCACAAAACGAGCAATTTTTCGTTTTGGTTTTCTTTTTTTCATTTAGTTACGTAACGAAAATGAAATGAAAATTTTTAAAAAACAAAACGAAAATGAAAACGAAACGAACAAATTTGCTGTGTTTTTCGTTTTTGTTGCAGCAGATACATTGAACTAAAAAGAATGCTAACGAAACAGCAATTTTTTGTTTTTTTGTTTTGTTACCTAATGAAACAAAAATGATTTTTTTGCAAAAAAGTCACAAAACGAAAACGAATCAAAACGGACCCCTAAACGACCAAACGACAAACGAAACACCATTTTTTTGAGTCGTGCCCATCTCTACTTCCAATGGTTACTGTCTTGTGTTGCTTTTTCTATCCTCCCACTGCTAACATGATCTGAGTTTGGTTGGCAATGCAATATTTACTCTTGAATCTAAGATACATGAGATGATCATGGTTTACACTTGGTTCTATCAAAGTAAGTGGGCAAAACAATAACTCAAAAGTGGGGTGGGGACTGAATCTATATTAATATTTAGAGCTGCATAATCCTAAATTTGAGGCACCTCTCTGTCTTTAAAGGTGTATGATGTGAATGTAGGACAGGAGAGCTATATGATAGGAGCACATGATAGATGTCATATGATCTAATACAATAAAAGAAGGCTGAGCAGATAAAGGTTCTTCAGTCATTCTAAGAAGGGTCGAGTTGGATCACATCAAGATCTACACTGTTCAGGATTCTATCTTCCACCATGCTTGGCCAGATGCATCTTGGAAGCCAACAAAGAAGACGTGCTCAGAGAAAGGGATTATCTCTCTCACAATAACACAGCTGGTGTGGCCACAGGTACCAATTGGAAAACTAAGCAATCAATATTACTAGCTCGAATCTCATGGTGTAAACTGGAAAGTAAGTTCCCACCAGGTGCTATCACATATTTTGCAGCCAGCATCTTCTGGTTAATGTGGAAAAGGGCTAGAAATAGGTGAACCTGTAGGTGTCATTGAGTTCCACCTGTCAGCCTCTGCAAGTTGAGTCTAATGATGAGGGAAGACAGGCATTTTATCTCAGCTGTAACTCAATAGCACAAATACCCCACTCCTTGCTTAGGCCTCATTGCTACATCCTGCTGGAGCTTTGCAAAACTTTTTTTTTTACAATGCCACAGGATTCTGGGAATTATCATCCAGAAAGAGCATAATTGTCAAACTCTTCATTTAATACTATCAAGGAAAATAATCACTATGTCTAATGTAGTCTGTAACTGACCAGTCCCTTTTTACTTGCCAATCTAGCTCATTTTCTTCTTATGAGAATTTGCCATCAATGCATGTACCTACATCCTGAGAAAGAGAAGGGTGGTGGTGGTCAAAACCTGAAAAAGAGAAGTCCATCCTGCTGTCCTTTTTATTTATGTATTTTTTAATTTTTCTTTTTTGCAAGTCTGCACTGCAGCATTTTGTTGTAAGTCCCACTTGTTCATTATAATTCTCATCTGTTTACAAGATATTCCGTTTATGTTCTCTATTTTTAAGAACTGACATATGCTTCTCGATGATTGACACCCGTTGGCGCATTGCTGTCTCAAATTCCATTCATTCTGGAATTCTCCTAGTGAATTTGGTTTGAACTGCTTGTACAAATTTATGGCTCCTAAAGTTTTGCCATCCAGGACTCCAAGAGTTCTTCAATGTCCTTGTGCCAGAAACTGTATCACTGTACTTGAAGAAAGCTCCATAAAGATCCATCAGTCAAGACAATTTCAAAACTCAGGCATCATCAAAAATGTTTATTAGCTGTACACCTTATGAGCCTTGTGGTGCAGTGATTAAATGCCTGTACTGCAGGTAAAACTGTGCTCACAATCTGGGGTTCAATCCCAGGTAGCCGGCTCAAGGTTCACTCAGCCTTCCATCCTTCCGAGGTTGGTAAAATGAGTACCCAGCTTGCTGGGGGAGGGGGCAATGTGTAGCCTGCATACTGTAATGAAACTGTAAACCGTCCAGAGACTACTTAAAGTGGTATGGGGTGGTATATAAGCAGAACACTTTGCTTTTGCTTAAAAGCAAAGGCTCAGAATTCAGTATTTCAGCTCCTCAGCACCAGCTTAAATGAGCAGGGGTGTGTGTGTGTTGTGTCTTTGCAGTTGAGACCGACTCTTCGTAACCCCATGTCCATGGAGTTTTCTTGGCAGGAATACTGGAGTGGTTTGCCAGTTCATAATCCAGGCCTACAGCACCTGGTATTTCCTGGTGGTCTCCCATCCAAGTACTAACCAGGACCAACCCTGCTTAGCTTCTGAGATCAGGAGAGATCGGATGTGCTTAGAGCATCTAGGCAGTTCAATGAGCAGGTAGAGCCTATCAAAATGGGAAGAATGTATACGAAAATGTCCTTCCTTGCAAAAGTTAGTATTCTACTGAGCTTCTGTTGAATGGAAGCATTGCCATTGTGCAAGTGGTGGTCTCCTGAAGAAAACCTACCCTCTCTTATACAACATTTGCACAAACATCCCGATCCTGTGTAACTGCTCAGAGGAAGCTCAGTAATGAGCATTGTAATTACTCACCCAGGAGTAACAAATACTTCAATCCATTGCATATGATACGGGAGAGCAATTAATGTGGTAGCTTTCATTCAGCCTGAACTACTTCAATCTACAGAGAGAGAAGACATAACTGTCCATAAGAACTCTCCTTCCCTTCCCGGGATGTTGTCATTTCAATGTGATTTGTTTTTTACACAGCAAACATGAGGCCTGAAAAACCACACTGTGGAATGTCGCTACATCGTTCTGCATAATCCATATAGAATGTTTTTCAGGCATACTGTAATTACCTTGTTCTACCCCAGTGTGCTTTCAAATAACTACAATGATCAAGGAAAAACTTCAGCATGATATGTATGTGATCTCTGTAGAATGAAACATACAGCTTCTGGGAGATAAGAAGTGATAAGGGTAAAGGATTTAGATTCAAAACATGGGCAAAGGCGCAGTCGATCCTAAGGACGGATTGGAGAAAGAACCGGCTCAAAAGGTGAAGGCAAAGTCTTTTACCAATCTAGATCCATTCTCAATGACATGCCCCCATCACTAGGGCATATTAGTCTTTGGTGGTTCCACTATTAGAGGAAGGTACAGTGGACCCTCGTATAACAAATCGTTTGTATAACATAAAATCTGTACAACATAAAACATTCTGGAGATAGGGGAAATTTGCTGAACAGACTCACCTATAGGGCGAATATGTACAACATAAAAATGCTCGCATATAGAAATTACAGTACTCTGTTTTCAATGCATTCATATGGGAAATTTGTATAAAGGAAATTTGCTTAACAGAATTTCATTTGGAATGACTTAATTCCTTTATACAAGGTACCACTGTAGAAGCTATTTATTTATTTATTTATTTATTTATTTATATGCTGTCCATCTGACACCGAGATACAAATGACTTTTACTGCACTTTCTGCAATGGAACCTGGCCTTCTTATACCACCAACTCCCTGCAAGAACCCCCATGAGATGGAGCATGTCAAAAAGCTACAATCAGTGACTTGCGTTTAGCCACAGGCCATCTCTGTAACATAACTACAAGCCTCACTAGAGATGGGGACAGTAAATATCTCATATTGAGTTATGGAGACTTTGCCAGAAAATAAAAAAAGATGGGCTATCTAGGGAACTCGTAGCTATTCTCCTCTGTATGTTTCTGTACTTTCAGTGAATAGCAAAAGAAATGTTACCCAAATTCAACTTATGCAGTCCACAGGCTGCACTTTGACCACTTTGAAAACATGATTGATGACTATTACAGTAACCCCCCGCTGATCACGGGGGTTAGGGACCCACCCCACCCACAATCCATGAAAATCTGCAATATGCGGAAGCGGGTGGGGGGGCTGGGGGCGAGGGCTGATCGCACGCCTGTCAGAGAAGTCTTGGGGCGACGTGCGCCGGCAGCTGCAGGGGGATCTGACCTCCTGCGGCCGCCCGCCCGCACCTCCCCAGACTTCTTGTCCGGGGCCATCTCCATTGAAATGCATTGCCAATGCATTTCAATGGAGAAAATTTTCCCCATTGGAAAACATTGGCTCAGTGCTTTCCAATGGGGAAAATTTCTCCATTGAAATCCATTGACTCAATGCATTTCAATGGAGATTGCGCCCCCCCGCCTCCCTGTACGGCTCCGAGGATTCTCCGAGTGGGCCAGGAGGGCGGCGCGGAGTGACCTGACCACCCCCTGCGTGGCTCCGAGGCTTCTCGGAGGGGCCCAGGAGGGTGGCAGGGAGTGATGTGATCGCCCCCGCCACTCCCCGCCACCCCTGCGGCTTCTCAGAGATGTGGGAGCAGCACAGAGCGACCCGATCGCCCCCACTGCCCCCTGCCCGGCTCTGAGGCTTCTCAGAGAGGCCCAGGGGGCGGCACAGAGCGACCCGATCTCCCCCACCACCCCCTGCCCAGCTCCAAGGCTTCTCGGAGGGGCCCAGGAGGGTGGCGGGGAGTAATGCGATCGCCCCCGCCGCCCCCTGCCACCCCTGAGGCTTCTCAGAGATGCGGGGGCAGCGCAGAGTGACCCGATCCCCCCTGCCGCCCCCTGCGTGGCTCTGAGGCTTCTTGGAGGGGGAGGGGCTGGCGGGGAGCGACCCGATCCCCCCGTGATGCAAGTACTGCGATCCTGCGGTGTAGTGGGACCGCAGTACCTGAACTGCAAAATGGCAGGGGGTGACTGTATTGCCCATTTTAATCCTTGTTCCATGTGTGCATGTGTGTGTGTGTGGGGGATCTTTTCAAACCAGGAATGACTGGAAGTTACCTCTGTTTGGGGAGGAAACCTCCCCAGAGTTTAGCCCAGGGGGTCACACATTGGCCATAATGGGTACCACTTTCTGGAGGCTGCATATAGTATGAGGGGCATGGGTGGTAATGCATGGGTCAAAGTGAATTTAGCTCTCCAGTCTCCATAGGCGGTTATCAAGCCCCCCCAGTTGTGAGAGGACTCTTCTAGTATAATGTTTCCAAGTCACATTTTTGGGCCTTGTTTATACAAGCAAAAGTAACACAACAGTAATGTGTCACTTTCAATTTGTGGGGGGAAGCATTGCTCTCCATAGATGGCTTGACTACAACTACCATCAAGCCTAACCAACAGGTCAGTGGAGAGGAATCTTGGAAACTGTGGTCCAGAAACGTCTAGAAAAAAACCAAATGTTTCCCATTCTTCACTTAGCTCATAGTCTACTAGAGGACTGCATGCTATTTGTGTCTCTGTCAGCTGCAGAATGTGCGTCATGCATGCTGTCAGCCTTCTCCCAAGCCCAGTTGCCCAGACCTGGCTTCCTAACTTGTTCCAGACAATGTGCACAATCTTATTGGTGATATATGCTTGCACTAAGCAAGCCACATAAACCCTTAGCATTTTGTCAGGATTTGTGTAACTTGGCAAATTCTCACTCATTAAGAAGGTGCTGGTTGCATTTCTGTAAGGGTGCGTAAGTGCATGATCTGGTGTCTGCCCAAGAACGCAAACAGTTCCTTGTCAATCAGCTGCAATTTGTAGTCAATTTCCCTTATGCGAGTATATAAATTACCAACAGAACTCTGGCCAGAGTTACAGCCATTTCTTGTTGGACTAATGCATTTTCTGTTGTGCTATGTGCACTCCAGGGCAGGCAATGGGAAGGGGTTCTTCTTCTACTTCTTTAAATGTTGGCTTTATGATGTCTGTTACGATAACAGGAAAAAGGCAGAAGCCAGTGTGTGTGTGTATAACCCTGAATTGCCATTTATTATTTCTGTTTAGCCTGAGGCCATCACAAGACAATCACAATAAAAACAGAAAATGGGAGAGGGGAAACAGGTTAAGCTGCTAGACACTTACTCTTCACAACATAGCAATTTCCTTGCAGTGATAGCAAATAGAGCTACCATGGAATAACAAAAAGCTGATTATCAGACAACATGTCCACTATAATAGCCCATGATAGCTTTCCAAGACACCAGGTGATAATGCGGAAGTTCTCTTGGTTTCACACACCTATGATGAACCACCATGCAGTAGGCACAATCCTCAACCCTGACTACATCCATAAACCCAATTGTTTGCACCTGTGAACAATTAAAATTAAATTCTTGGCCTGTTCCCCCTCAACTTCACTATAGGCTGCATTTGCTCAAACAAGTTCTAGACAGTAATGACTTTGTCCCTGAAGATCAAGCCACACAAAACGAGTGCATTCTGGATCCAAACAACTGCTAGCTAGTTCTGAATGCCTGCGAGGGTGTTGGCTTCCTTCCTTCCCTGCTCAAACAAGCCAAATGGAAAATTGATTTTCTGAAGCTAAGAAGTCTTTTCACAGGCAGTTTGTGAGCTGAGATTGAAACTGAGAGAAATGAAGATACAGACAGAAGACTTTTTTAAAAAGTGAGAACATGATCTAATTCTGGGAGAGAAACTATTTTCCTTGGAGTAAACTTGAGACAGGGGTGGCGGAGGGGATATATGCTGATTGCTGATGTCAGATGGGGGCGGTCTAATGTGTTGTTGCGACCGTAATCCAGCTCAGCATGAGAGGAACCACAGGTTAGACTCCAGAACTTTGGTGTATGGGCTTTGATGGGCTTTAATGAAGAAGTGGATGGGTTTTCCCTTCAACTCGGCAGAGAAGAGGGAGGGAGCAGTGATGCCACACACAGGTCTGCTGATCACTTGCACAAGGCCTTTGAAAGGTGGAGGAGGCCTGCAGGATGCCAGTCCCTGTGGCCAGACGTTCTGCTGGGCAACCTTTTGCTACCTGATGCTTTCCAGCTTTGCTGAAATGCAGCTCCAGTCCTCCTCAGCCTACAGAGCCTGAGCAATGATAGGAGTTTTGGCCCCATAGATCTGAAGAACGCTAGGAGGGAGAAAGCTGCTCTAGAGACCCCATCTTTTGTGGCAACAGGGCCACCAGTCATAACATAAGAACATAAGAACATAAGAAGAGCCATGCTGGATCAGGCCAAAGGCCCATCTAGTCCAGCTTCCTGTATCACACAGTGGCCCCACCAGATGCGTTTGGGAGCACATGAGACTAGATATCTGTCTCCTGATACCACTCCCCTGCATCTGGCCCTTGAAGTACCCCGGTTTTAAGCCTGGAGATTACACGTCTCCATCATGGTTTGTAACCTGTGATGGACTTTTCCTCCAGGAATCTGTCCAATCCCCTTTTGAAGGCATCCAGGCCAGATGCCATCACCACATCCCGTGGCAGGGAGTTCCACAGACTAACAACACGCTGGGTGAAAAAATATTTTCTTTTGTCTGTTCTTACTCTCCCAGCCCTCAATTTGAGTGTCCCCTAGTTCTGGTATTTTGTGAGAGGGAGAAGAGCTTCCCTCTATCCACTTTACTCACGCCCTGCATTATTTTGTACGTCTCAATCCTATTCCCCCTCAGGCGCTTTTTTTCCCAGACTAAAGAGCCCCAAATGTTTTAGCCTTTCCTCATAAGGGAGGTGCCCCAGCCCAGTAATCATTTTAGTCACTCTGAAGAAGAGGTGTTGCTGGTCAGGAAGAGTTGGAAATAAGAGAAGTGATGAATTTCTGATGACCAGCATATACAAACTGTACTGCTCTGGCACAAGACAGTCTTGGTATTCAAAGGTCATCCCAAGGCTTTAAGGTGTGATATTGTTCCAAAAAATGATGCCAGAACTTCCCACTGGTCCTGCTTAAAGTAGTCAGTCACTCTTCAGATTCCTCTTCCATGTTCACTACTGGATCTATCACCTGTTCATACATTCCTCATAGCATTCCACCAAGGAGAATTAGAACAGGAGTAGTTGTTTGTACATAGGATCTATTATATTAGGCAAAATAATGAAATGTAGAAGTTTTTTTAAAAAAGAGAGGGCAAAACTTTGTGGCACCCTAAAGACTAAGTGCTAAATTTTAATGTGAACCGTCATAGACAAGGCCACTTCCTCAGGCATATAATCTGTTGCTGGAAGCAGGATTGCCTCAAACCTGGGCTGGGCAAAGGGGGCTACTGCATCTGTATGTGGCCAGGGCTTGCATTTGAGGGGGCCCATCTCTCCCCCACCCTATCTTTTCTCAGAAAAGCACGTGAAACTAATTAAGCCGATGGTCACACCAACAAAAGCTTTCAACTTCTCCCCCTTTGTCCACCTAACGAGCCTTTTCAGGCCATTGTTCATCTTATGAGCCTATTCAGGCCATTGCTCATCTTATGAGCCTATTTCAGGCCAGGGTGAGAAGAGGTCAATGCGAACTATAAAATGGAGGACTCGCAACTAGAGATGGGCACAGAATGAACATTTTTTGTTTTCGTTACCGTTTGTCGTTTCCGTTACGCAACAAAACGACAAATGAAAACTGTGATGAAAATGCAACGAAACGAACAGAACCATGAAAATTGAGGTCGTTATTTTGTTTCTGTTAATGGTGACGCGCAATGAAATGAGCTGTTTTAAATGTTAAAAAATGCCCTGGACATCCATAAAAACACAGTGATAATTGTTTATATTGTCTAATAATACCTACCAGGGGGTTTGGGGTCCTTAAAACGTTTGTTTTTGTCTTCTCCCATCGTAATGTATTTTTCTTTTCCCTTTAAAATGGATGTCGCCACCAGCCACAAAATAATGGAGGCAAGCCATATGATGGGATCATGTTCAACCAATAGCATGCCCAGGTTGCAGACTGGGAGGGCAGGTCTGGCAGCCACAGAGGGCATAAAAAGCTCTGGCAGCCCCTGTCCTCCTTGCAGTCTCTGGTGGGAGTTAGGGTGGGATTGCTGTCTGCTGCGACTCTAGCTTCAGTCCTGCAGCCTCCTTGTGTGCGTGCGTGTGTGCGTACCTCTCAGTGAGTACCCTCCCTTGCCCTGCAGTGCAGTCACTCTGCGGTTGCCTTGCACCCTGGGCAATGCCCCCCGCTGCCTTTGCAGCCTCCCTGCATACCTAGTCTATACTGTGTCTCTGCCAGCATCCTTTTTTTTTTAGTGTTTTCCCTCTGGTCTGGGGCGTTGGGGGATGCCTGCGCACGGAAATGCTTTAAAAATTGCGCAAAAAGCGGGTAGAAACGACAAACGAAAAAATGAAAAACGGTAACAAAATTTTTCAAAAATTTCACAACAAACGGAAACAAACTGAAACAGACCTCTCAACGACAAACGAAAAACCAAAACACCATTTTTCTGTTTCGTGCCCATCTCTACTCGCAACTAGCTTTCCTCAGACTGATAACACTGTCCGGATGAGCAGCGAAACATTTCAATATCTCAAGAAAAAAGAAGTCCAGTTGCCATGACTCACCTTCCAGATAATCTCACCTGGATGACTGAGAATCTTCACAGACATTCTTCTCCTTTGATTTCGCAATTTCAATATGCAGTCACATGACACACGGCCACTAGAGAATCCTTTGCGCAGCAAGTGTGCTACCTGCAGATCCTTTCTTGCTCAATGAGGGGCTTCTACTTTTTGGTTGTGGTGGATCTTTTTTTAAAACAACAACAACAACAACAACAACAACAACAACAACAGTGTTGCATTGCTGCATATGTGAAAGATCTTAATACACCTTTATTGAACTACTGTTCCTGGGCATGTCTTTTTGTAAAAAAAAAAAAATCCTTTTTAGAATTTTTCTCTGGTGTTTGTTGATGTGTCAGTTAACTTCTGTCTCAACAAGAAGCTTGGCGCTTATTCAATTGGAAGGAAATGACTCCATAACCCAAAACCCCATGGGGACATACATCTTGGAATAAATGCCATTTGACAATCTTGTCAACATCCATTCCCACCGGGAAAATGCCCCGCTTTTGAAACTGGAACTGGGTTTCTGACTATTACCTGTCTCCCTTTTTGCGGGGGCAGGGGGGGGAGTTGGTTGGTGATGGTTTACATTTTGTAAGTTGACTCCCAAAGATTGCTAGGAGCAGAACATTAGGATCCAGGCCCATCAAAATTTGCCCATCACTGCCTGAAGAAATCATCTGAATGTGGAACAGAAGGTTCTCTCACCTCATGCAACTAAATTGGCTTTTGCAATTGCTCTTCAGGACTTAAAGATGGGATGTTGTTGAACCTTCAGCACTCCAGATGATTTGGACCACAACTCCCAGAATTCCAAGCCTAGATTGTCAATGACAAAGAACTGTGGGAGTTGTGGTCCAAAATATCTGGCATGCTGAATTATAATTTCTAAGCAGAGAAGTCTCTCCAAGTCACATATCTCCAACACTTACACAGCTCTAATTAAGGGCTATCTGTAATGTGTGTTTCTATCCTCAGACACAGAGAACATGGTTTGGCTCTCTGATTCTGCAAACATGTTGCCAAGGAAGCTCTGCTGGTTTGTCATATTTATAGGAATGGCAGATGCACTAATCTTTATGGAAAAGAAACTTCCTTGACAAAAACTTGTCAAATGTTCAGCAGCAGGAGTATATGTAATCAAGATTTTTTCTAATGGATGTGGTGATATTTCACTGGCAGATGATTGTGTGTGTGGAACGAATAAGTTGCAGAGTTTATGAAGTCCTCTGAGAAAACTGAAAAACGCCATGAGGACAATGAAATGCCCGAAAAGAGGCAATTTTCATGTTGATGCATTCTATTAACTATAAAAACACTGAGTTTGGCAGAGGGAAGGTAGGAGGCTTTTCAATCCAGATGATAAACACATCTACTTATATGTTCCACTAAGGGACTTTCCAGGCCATCACTTTAAAGGACAATAAACGTGTATATCTTATGAGGGATCCAGACATGTATCCTGTTTCCTGCAGGCAACATTTCTCTTACAGAAAAAAAATCACATTTCTTAAGCATTAAATAGAACCACCTATGAGGCATGGTCCATCCCATGCTGAACAGATATAGGTCAAATAAATGGCCTAGTGTTATAGTGTGTGTGTGTGTGTGTGTGTGTGTGTGTGTGTGTGTGTGTGTGTGTGTGTGTGTGTGTGTGTGTGTGTGTGTGTGTGTGTGTGTGTGTGTGTGTGTGTGTGTGTGTGTGTGTGTGATGCGTCATTACAGTCGTTGTAGGGTGGGGATGAGCAAGTCGGTCTGTTTTGCAATCTCTCACATCCAGATTTTACAAATTTGGGTAAATTCTGTTCAGAGGCTAGAAGTAATTCATTACCAAGTAGTTTCCAACAGTTTGTTTTTAATGGACATTTTAAGATATGTTAAGAGGCCAGTTTTCAAGCTTTGTGCCATTCATTTATCAATAATAAGTGATAAAGGAGGCACGGTATTTTTGCTAATGTGTACCACCTGCGTGGATAGCTCTGTGAGTTGGGCCCCTGGTGGCTAGTCATAGACTGGGAGTTCAAATCCCCACTCTGCCTTCTGGGAGAAAAGCAAGGGTGCCCTCAGAAGAAAGGAAATGCACTTCTGATCACTCCATATCTAGCAAACCACGGAAGAAAATGTTGTTATGTTGCAACAAACCGGGCGGCATCTTACTTATGTTGTTGTAAGTACAGTAGTACCTCAGATATTGAATTTAATTCATTCTGTGTGTCATTTCATTAACCGAAAATTTCATTATCTGAAACTTGGTTTCCCATTGAAATGAATTGGAAACCAAATAATCCGTTCTGGAGGTCCAAAAAAAGGCAAAAAGGCTGTTCCCCCCCCCCAGGTCTTTTTTTAAAGTACACTTTAAAGGCATGCAGTGCTGGAACACACACACACCAGAACACTGACACACACACACACACCACAGTGCAATGCAACATGGACAAAGAAAGCAGCAAGACAAACCCTAGCCTGTTCCTGGCAAAAATGCAATGAAAAGCAGTGCAAAGATTAACAAAAGAAAGCAGCAAGAGAACCCCCAGGTCATTCCTGCCAAAAGTGCAATGGAAAGCAATGCAAAAACATAAAAGAAAGCAAGGGAACCTCAGCTCCCTACCTTTCCAAGTTTGAAAGGTCCAAACCCCTCAACAAAAAATGCCCAGAATGGCTCCAAAACACGATGGGGAAAAAAAAACAACTGCTCCAACTCCTCCCACCCCTCCACAAACTATTGGGGGCACAATGCATCCTGGGTACACTTTTTTTGCAAAGCATAATGGAAATTTCCTTATCCGAGGCAGCCCATAGGGAAATTTCATTAACCAAAACTTCCCTATTCCCAGAAATTTCATTATGTTGTCCACATTTATTGTTAACAGAGGCATTCGTTATCTGAAGTATTACTGTATTTTGAAGACACAATGCAGGACTGGCAAGAAGAAGAATCTAGAAAATACAGTATTTTGCCACATATAAAATTATATTTTTCTCTAAAATTGTTAGACTAAAAATTGAGGGTCATCTTGTATATGGAAGTAAGCCAAGGAGAGAACCAAGTGGTTGCAAAACTGTAATTTTGGTTTGGAAAAGGGGGTTGTCTTATACATGGGGGCATCTTGTAGACAGAAAAAAATACATTTTTTCTGGACTCTACTTTTCTGGATTGTCACTGTTGGAGGGCAGGCAGAGGTACAGGAACAACTTTGGTTTTCAACTTCAGCCCTTAGAAATATTACTTGAGGACACCCCCCTTTGTAAAGGTATCATGTTTCTACTCCTTTCTAAGGATGTAAGGAATCTTGTATTTTTCTAGAGAAAAGCACTTGGGATAGAGAAGGTGCTAGAAGTAGGCATTCTAGAAAATTTTGAGGTGTTTGGAGCCATGGGTAGAGGACAAAAGAGCAGGATGTCTCCTCCTTGGAGGGACATGCAAATAGAATGGGATGGTAGGGAAGTGATCTCAGCAACAGTAAGAAGAGCAAAAGAAGGTCAAAACATGTCAGAGCCTATAAAGCAGGGTCCACCAACCCCTGGGCTGTGGACTGGGACCGGGCTGTGACCTCTTCTAAAGTGGACTGCAAGGTTCCTTGTAAGGCACCCACCTGCATCCATGCACTTGCTCCTCCCCTGTGCATGGGGCTTTTCCTCCCTGTTGGGCCCCTCCCATGTGTTTTTCTTTAGATCACAACACAGGGGGAGGACGTTTGCACACGTATGCCTGAAAAGGAGCCTTGCAGGAGTGCACGTTTCCCCCTCCACCTCTGTTCCATAGCGGCTTCCCTTGTTCACCTCCTTTGAGAGCTAAGAAAAGTGACCTTTTTAAAAAAGCCTATGACTCCTCAACACGGGTGGAAGTATTCTGGGACTTGTTGTTTAACCTGGAGTCACATTTTTCCAGCTTGGCTCCCCTTATACGTCCCCCTCCCCAAGTTGGGCTCCGACCCCACCACTGCCTTCCCTGCAGGAGCTCCCAAAAGGGACTGCATCAACTACTAAATCCAGAAGGCTGACCCCAGGGCTGGCTGTGACCATGGCTGGGATCCATTCACCCTTCCTGGCTCCTCCCCTTTGGGACCCCCAGCTGTCCTTCAAGGCTGCACCCCTCTGGAGTGATACCCCTCTCAACCCTCCCCTCTATGCATAGGGCCTTTCCTCCCCTGCAGTGGTCCCTAAAAGGGGGCACTGTTGTAAAGGACAGCCTAGAAAACATGAAGAGGTCCTCCTCTACTCTTCTCTGTGCCAGGATGTGCATCTCCTTGAGTATAATCCAAGTTGTCCTCAGTCACTACAGAAACTAATGACAGCACTTGCAAGTAATAGAATGGGTTCATAACAATGGATTATTTCTTTGGTTGGAACAAGGATGATTTATTTATTATTTATTTATTAGACTTATATACAGCACCATCTAGCAACAAGGCCACTCTGGGCGGTGTACAAATAATTCAACAAACAAAGCAAGAACAGTATACAGTGTAAAAATGCAGTTAAGCAAAATAAACATAACTAAATCAACAATAAAAAATAACTCAAAGAACAGAGGGATAAGTAATGATATGGTGACCTATTTTATTTTATTTTATTTTTTATTTTATTTAGTTTATTTAGTTTCCCTCTTCTTTTTTTGTCTACCCCCATTGACCCATCTTGTTGTATTGCTTTGAACTGTTTTTTTAATCTTGTAAACCGCCCAGAGTTCCATATTGGAAGATGGGTGGTATAAAAATGAAACAAACAAACAAACAAATAAATAATAAATAAAACAGAAAGGGTAGATTAAAGATCAGTGAATTGAGAAAGGTTGAATTAAACCTGGCTGCTGCAAGGTAAAGGTAAAGGGTTTCCCCCACACATGCGTGCTAGTCATGTCCAACTCTAGGGGCAGTGCTAATCTCTGTTTCCAAGCCAAAGAGCCAGTGTTGTGCAAGTCTATGCCCATGTGTCCAGCATGGCCTAACGAATTTCTGTGTACAGAACACTGTTTTACCTTCCCGCTTTTTATGGCAGTACCTATTTATCTACTTGCATTTACATGCTTTTGAACCACAGTGAATAAAACACATGTAGCAGCAGGAGGAGGATCAGCAGCAGCAGCGACAACGACAACAACAACAAGATGGGTGTGAACCATGGTTTGGTACTTTCGGGGCAGTTAGGGAGAGTGGGCGCACAGGTGTTGCACGGGTGTCCTGGATCCCCTGTCCTACCTCTTGCTGCAGGCACCCACTCAGAGGAGGAGGTGGGACAGGGAAGCCAAGTGCCCATCTCTAATAATAAAAATGATGATGCTGTTTTGATTCTGATTAAAAAATTGACTGTCACCAATTCCTAGGTGGGGCAAGCATAATCAGTAAAATTTGCATTCTCCCACCTTGGAATTCTCATCAGATATGGACCAAAAATATTTTTTTAACTGATCTCTATTGTGGGGTCTTAAGCATGTGCCAATAAAATCTGGGGTTCGAATTAAAAGGAATCCTCCCCCTTTTCACTTGGATAAAGCATTGCATCTCATTGTGACTTAAGGGTGTATTAATTTCAGTTATTGCTCTTTTTAAGCTGTATGATTCTCTGGGATACCCACTAACTCGGGAGAGTGGCCTCCAAATGTTGTTGGACTACAACTCCCATTAGCTTTAGCATAACCCATGGTGAGGGATGACGGGAGTTAAACCCCCACAACTCTACTTCCCTAGCCTAGTGTGCCATAAGTAATATACAAAGAGCAATTAAAAGAGTGTCATTTTTATAGCTTCACATTGTGTTGTGTGCCTTATAGGTGAGCATTTTGGAATTTACTCTGTGTTGCCTTCCAGCCATCGGTGGCTCTACCTGGTTTTATGACAGGCTTAGCATCCTCACAGCTATTAATTAGAAAATGATTCCATCACATTCATTATTCAGGCGCTTGGCAGTGACTGCATGGCATTAATGTGGGACTGAAGCACCAGATGTTCTACCTACTGTTGGTTTTGGCCATTAGGCCTTTGATAAATAAGGAGTCTACTGTGACCACATAATATTGATTTTCCAATCTCCATACAGGGCACCTTTTCAGTTAGGAGTGCATTTGGAAGTGCTAATTATTTATCTCAAAGGCCAATTACTAGACAGTTATCTGGCCTCCTCTCTTCATTTTCCTTGCTATGGCAGGGGCCATTTCTTTTGAGGTAGTTTCATTGGACAGTTCACAAAAGCTTAAGTAAAAACAAACCTCATGAAATGCAGTATGCCCAAGTGGTTTCTACGGTAACTATGGACTGATTATCATAACTTGCTCAGCTGTGTATCCAATAATATTCTCATAACTTGGTAATTTGAGTGGAACATCTAAACCAGGGTAGGCTGCCTGCTGGTCCCACAGATATTGTGGAATGCAACAGCCTTAAGCTCCAGGCAGTACTCAAGAATTCTGGGAATTGTAGTCCACAACCATCTGGCAAGTACCAGATAGCCCAACCATAGCTTAAACCAGTGCTCCCCAACCTTTTTGTCCCCACGGACCGATAAATGTTCGATGATTTTCCGTGGCCCGGGGCTGGGGGTGGGGAGGGGGAGATGGGGGCGTGGGGGGGTCGGGCGGGGGAAGGGTGTGTGTGAGGGGGATGGGGGAGGAGGGGAGGCGGGGTGCGGGGGGCTTGGAGCGTGTGCCTTGCGGGGGCATGGGAGCGGCAGCGGCGGCGGCGGCGCTCGCCGGCTGGGGGCATCGGGCATGCCGCTCACCCCTGCGCGCACGGGCGGGGTGGGGGAGCCTGGGGCTCCTGGGCGGGCGGGCCTCCGCCTCCTCGTCCTGTCGGCGGCCGCGGCGGTCACGGCAGCCGCCCGGGTTCGGCCGCCGCCGCCGCCCACCTCCGGCTGCGGCGTTCGGGCGGGCGAGCAGGAGGGGGGAGGGGAGGGAGGCCGGTGGGGGGGTGGCATCTCCACGCGCCCCCCGGAGAGGCCAGTGTCCATTCCTCAGCCCTCCCCCGACACACACACACACACACACACACACACACACCTGGCCACCTCTCAGGGAGGCGGGCAAAGCTCAGCCCGTGCCGCGCGCGCCCTCCCCCACCACCAAGACTTGCCCCCCCTCCCGCCGGGTCTGCGGGCCGAGAAGGGGGAGCCCGAGTGCCTCCCGCCGCCGCCACCGCCTCTCTCACCTGCTGCTGGGCAGGGAGCCTGAGCTCCGGCCAAGCGCGAAACGTAGAACTTGTCTGCTCTCCCAGGGAGGCAGCGAGGCGGCCGCTGGGGACTGGCAGAACCCGCCCCGCCCCGAAGGGGCTGCAACAAGGGCAGTAGCGACTCCTCCTCCTCCTCCTCCTTCCGCCGCCACCACCGGAGGAGCAGCAGCAGCAGCTGGGGCGATTGCGGCGGGGGGTCGCAGGGGCGGCGGCGACCGCGGGGGGGCGCAGCGGCGGCGAAAACACCCGGGCCGGCCCGCGATGCCCCCCGCCCGCCCCCAACACAGGCGTGGTCCAGCGGTGGCGGCAGCGGGGGGCTCCGCCCTGGAGCGCAGCCGCAGGGAGGGGCCAAAGGGCGCGCGCCCCGGGGGAGGAGGAGGAGGAGGAGGAGGGGCACCCACCTCCTCTTCCGACTGAGGGGGCCCCCATGCTGCGGCGGTGGTGCGCGTGCGTGGGGGGCTCACCAGCACCTCCCACGCGTGCCCCCTCCTCCTCGCCGGCCCCCGCGCGCCCAGCCCCCAGCTTCCTGCTGCTGCTGCTGCTGCTGGTGGAGGGTGAGGAGGAGGAGGAGGGTGGTGGAGGAGGAGGATGCACCACCAGCGGCGGCGGCGTCAGGCAGAGGAGGAAGGCAAAGGCAAAGGCGGCGGTGGCGGCTCCTCCTGCGCTCCTCCAGCCTTCCTCCTCCAGCGGCCGCCCGCGGGAGAGAAGAGGAAGAGGAGGAGGGTGGCGGAGGAAAAGGGGAGGAGCCTCCCCGGCCTCCCCAGGTGGCCCGGTGCCGACCGGTCCATGGACCGGCACCGGTCCGCGGCCCGGGGATTGGGGACCACTGGCTTAAACCATATAATTAAGTACTTTCCATAAAATGTGTTTGCTTTCAAATACATGTTTGTTCTGCTATATTTTTTAACATATCCATAAAAGGTAAAGGTAAATGTTTTCCCCACACATGCATGCTAGTCATGTCCAACTCTAGGGACGGTGCTTATCTCCCTATTCAAGCCAAAGAGTCAGTGTTCTGCACGTCCATAGTCACGTGGCTGGCATGGCTGCAAGGAAACACTGTTTTACCTTCCCGCTTTTTACAGCGGTATCTATTTATCTACTTGCATTTACACGTTTTTAACTGCTAGGGGTTCTCAGTGCGAGCGAGCTCCATTGCAGGGCACCCAGGATTCAAACCACTGAGCTGCTGACTTTGCAGGCAACAATTTTTGGAGCCTTAGCCTGCTGAGCCACCACGTCCTCCTGCAACATATCCATATAATATCTTAAATGTATTCTGTACGCATTAAATTTTGTGAGCCAAGTATGTATGCAGCTTTCCTGATCCGACTGATTCTTCTTAAAATGCCTCACACTTTTTGCCAACACTTTACCCTAATATATGTCTTTTTGTATACTGTAGTCCCTATTAGAATATCTGTGCATATAGCTTTTCATAATGGACACATTTTCTGTGTGCTTTTAAACTGCAGAACTCTTATCACAAAATTTGCATTCTAGTTTTCATAACAGTTTGGGAAATGCAAATTAGGCTGACTAATATTAAATGCAAAGCAAAAAGACTGTAGTGGCTCACTAATTATGGCTGTTCTGTTTGTCATCACTCATCAGTGCCATTTGTCCCATGATTTCCAGGTGAGCCAAACCAAGAAGTGGTTTTTTTTTCCTGTACTGATTGGCCTGTTGACTTTTTAAGTGAGGAACACTGATATTTGAATAGATGGAATGAAAATCATTTTTAAAATGTGATGATCAGCAGTTCCTGGAACACAATTAAAATGATTTAAATTCACTTATGAAACTGTCCTGGTTCTGTGTATGCTTAGGGGTAGAGAGCTGTAGTCTTCACAAAACTGCACAAATGATATGCCACCATTTCTGGATGGCTTTTCCATTAATGGATCTTTGCCTCATCTGTTAAGCACAGTTTGGGCTAATGTCACAACGTGTCTGTCACGTCTAACAAGTCATTTGTTGCTAATGTAACAGAAGCAAATGTGGCTAAAAGAAGGGAGTTTCAAAGCTCAAAAATTTTCCATGGAGTTTGTTTGTTAGGATTCATGTAGGCAACCTAAGTCCTAGATGTCTACTATTGATTGGTGAATAGATCTTCACTGAAGGCAGTAGTGAATTAAAACATCATATTTCTTTGCTAGGGCAGACAGAGTTAGTGTTCCATCATGTGTCTCTGTGTGCACATTTAATCAACAAGTAACTGCGATAGATACAGGTCTCGGAGACTTATTAGTCCATTAAAAACCCTATAGTGAGAAAAACTAATTTTAAAAAAATCACAGCAAAGCAAAGCAGGATTCCTTTGTCTGTGTATTCCCAGTTTGATGAGGCAGTGACATTGGTGGTGAATAAGAAAAAAAAACTCTTTCCCTCAGTGATTTATTATTACAATTCATGCCATTTAAAATCTCCTGTTAGTTGTCTGTCACACAAACATACACAGACTTCTGGTGGCTACACCATGTTTATATTTTCTCTCAGCAGAAGCAATAATAGTCTTTGGGATAAGGAAGATGAATAGTTGACAAAATATCTACTAGATGTTTGTCCTATATGGTCCATCAGCTCTATCCAATATGTATGCTGTGTGCTATCAGATTCCTTCTGGCTTATGATGACTGTATGAAATAATAATTTCCAAAATGGTCTATGGCTAATGCCTTTGCTCAGGGCTTTTAGACTAAAGGCTATGGTTTCCTTTGATGAGCCAATCCACTCCATTTTAGCTCTTCATCTCTTCTTAGTGGCTCTTCTTAACAGCATTTTCTTCTCTAGCACATCTTCTTGTGATATGCCCCAAGTATGATAGCCTCAGTTTAGTAACTTTAAATTCTAGTAAGCACCCAGGCTTGATTTGCTCTACAACCCATCATTTTATTTATTTATTTATTTATTTATTTATATATTTAGAATATTTTTTACCCCACCTTTCTCCTTGGAAAAAGACCCACAGTAATGAGGGACAATATACCGTCCAGAACATTTAAGGCATATTCAGTTTAAGAATAGGGAGTTTGAAGAGGCATCTTAGAACATTAAAAGGTAATATTAGAGCTATAAAGAGTCTGCAAGAAGAAAAGAAAAATCCATTATGAGGGGTGAAGACCAATATGGACAACACTAGTGTTCTTATGAAATCAGTTAATGCAGTCATGTATGGCAGGGTTGGCGAACCTATGGCATGGGTGCCAAAGGCAGCTCTTGGAGCCCTTTCTGTGGGCACCCAATATTGCCCCTTCACAGCCTCCTATATTCAGGTTAAATTGCTGTATTGGCACTTTGTGAAAAATTAGTGGGTTTTGAATCGCAGTTTGGGCACTCAATCTCTAAAAGTTTCACCATCACTGATGTACAGTAATCCATATAAAAGTCACATAGTAGGAAGTCCCTCATTCAGGGAACGGAGAGGAAGGTCTTTGCCTGCTTCTGGAGAGACAGCAGAGATGGGGCAGTCCTGGCATCTGGTGGGAGGGAGTTCCAATGTCTGGGAGCAGCAACAGAGAAGGCCCTTTCATGGGTTCTTCTGAGGTGCGCCTCAGCATTTGATGTAGAACCCAATCATTTGTCTTTCTGGTCATGTAAAAAATCTCCCCCAACACTATATTTTAAATGAATCAATGATCTTCATCAGCTTTCTCTTTTGTGCACCTTGTGTATCTGTACATAGAATTGGGAATTCCTTTGCTCAAATGATGCATCCAACATAACGAAAGATGTTGGCATTTTGGTCCAAGCTATTTGTCGGACAAAAGGTTCCTATCCCATGGTTTGGCTTTAGGAAATGGAAATGGCTAAATTCCTCTTCACTTGGAGCTTCTCATTTCAAAATCTGTCAAAAGTCTTCCCACCTCACAGCTATTTCCAAGTTGGAACAAGTTGGGCTATTAATTAATTAATTAATCCCTCTGCAGCATGTGCATTTTTTTCCTTGTTGTGATCAAGTCATAGGCCAACAACAGAAGGTCTTGTGTACAGCCATTTTCTGAATGCCCAGGAGAAATGTTCCAATGCATTTGCAATTTCCTAGAGTCTCTGTGAAGCAGTTGGATTGGTGTGGTATGACTGCAGGAATCAAGCAACACCATCTATGCATCTGCTTGTGTTCATGATGACTCAGAGAAAGGAAAATGTTTCTGGGGTGTTAAGCCATTGCTGGGGCAAAATCACATAGTCTGCTTCCACATAATGGGCAGAATTACCATGTCACTCACATTTTACATGTGCGTCTACATAACATCATCCTCATTGGCAATCTTCATTCTAAAAATACATTTTAATATGGTAATAAACTAACCAATATAGCAGCGTTGAAATAGTTCTTATCCCTCAGTGTTTATATCCGAAGCAACCAGTTTAGTACTGTAATTATAGGGGGATTTTGAATCTAACTGTACACTGTCTTTTTATGGCTGCATTTTAAGATATTGTCTTAATTTTGCCTTTTATGGAGAGTAGTGCCATCTCTGGAGGCTAAAGTGTCTGTTACTGATATTAATCTGTCTTTTGGGAGAATGGGATGAGCAACTTGTGGTGCATAAAACATGGGCTAGAAATTGCTTGTATTCACATATTTTTGCAGCCCCTGGATTTCTCCTGCTGGAGAAAAAAATACAAACTTTTGCTCACCAAAGTGGAATACCTACCCTTGGGGGCTTCAGGGAACCACAATCCCTCTTTAAATCCAGAAACAAGGCTTTAATTAAATGTGTGCATAGTGAAGGACATTTATATGGTTTTCCCCCTCCCTCCAGTGACCAAAAGTCAATGTCCAGTAATTTACAGATTTTTTAAGGGGGGGGGGAATGGGCCAGAGGTTTGGCTTGAGGTGGATCTGGAATAGTCAACATTGGCTCTCTGACTGTCAAAACTGCACACCCTTCTTTTCACACAGGAAGGCATGTTTTTATATATATCATACAGACAAACCTGCTTAGCAGCACAAACTCCCCAAAGTCCGTACATTAATAATTTTTAAAAACAGGACTTTCCATTAGCGCTAATCTGCAAAATATTTAGTGAGATATACTGCTTAATGTATAGCAATCTGCATATTATGCCCTTGGGAGGTATGGATGGGAGGGACTGTAGGGCTGCATGTCAATCACAGAAGCCAATTGCTTTCCTCTTTACCTCAGATTCCTTTTCCCGCCTTTTTTAGTCAGTCAAGGTATTTGCATTCAGACAAGAGTTAGCCAGTCATGGAGCCAGCAGTTAGTCTGAGTGAAGCGTTTATATAACCAGTTATTCAGAATAATGACATTAACCACAATATATATTTTTTTGTATTCTCTTATAGATGAAGATTTTTTTTTCCAGTAAAACATTTAATTGATTGTTTTGATATGATATGATTTTTATACTGCCCTTCTGGCCGAAGGCTGTTCTGGTCAGTTGACAATATAAAAACAAACAAACAGAAGAGATAGTTAACTACATGGCTAAAACCTCAAAACAAATGTCAAATAAAAATACCATATCATTAAAAATATTATAAAATACATAGACATACAAGGGCAGTAATCCATTTCATTAAAAAAAAAAACCTGTCTTTTGTTGTTATTGAAGATTCTCAGTCATCCAGGTGAATTTATCTGGAAGCTGTGTCATGGCAACTGGATTGCTTTATCTTGAGAGTTTGGATGAACAGTGAAACATTTCAATCTCTCACAAAAAAGAAGTCCAGTGGCCACGACTCAACTTTCAGAGTTGTTGTTGTTGTTGTTGTTCTTCCTCAACCCTAAAGTCTCTGCATCTATTCAGACAATATTGTTAGCTGAGGTAAATTTAACTGAATTAAACGTACAACAAAGAGTGGTGTATCTGTGGGAGACTTGTAATTATAATAATCTCTGTAGGTCCCTATCGGAATTTTTATCCACTCCATTGCTGGAGGTTTTAAGCCAATTTACACACTCCGCCAATACTCAAATGGTGCTGTCGTGCTATAATTCTAGGCTTAATGGAGTATATAATTTTCCTCATGCCACCTGATCTTTGCAGGCCATATTCTTGTGGGTTTCCAGACCAATAGAGAGGCAAAACAATTATGCCTTTTTAGTTGTGGCTCCACCCCAGGGTCCAAAAAGGATGCTCAACTCATGCCTACCCATAGAAGCCTTTTGGAGCATCTTCAGATGAGCCATGGTAAATTTATGGTCCCTGTCCTGCCATTGTTTAGGTTTGGCTTTTTGGCCTTATGTTAAATGTATTAGATTATATTTTTAGCTTTTTAAATGTAATTGATGTCTGTGAAGATTCTCAGTCATCCAGGTGAGTTTATCTGGAAGTTCGGTCATGGCAACTGGACTTCTTTTTCTTGAGAGATTTGAAATGTTTTGCTGCTTATCCAAACACCTTCATCAGTCTTAGAAAAGCTAGTGGTAATTTTAGGGTCCTGTGGGTTCTAGGGTTCTGGTGGCAATTTTAGTGTTCTGTGCTTAAATGTTTTTATTGTTTTAATTGTCCATTGCCTTTTTAATGTTTAACTGTTTTAACTGTTCATTTTAATTGTAAGCCACCCAGAGACGTTTGGGTAGTGGGCAGCATATAAGATGTATAAATAAATAAATAAATAAATAAATAATTAATTAATAAATAAATAAATAAATAAAATATACTATATTTCTCCTTTTATGTTTTGGTATCGGATCCTTTGGGTGGATGAGTCTCTGACTTAGTGTGTTTGATGGTTTGAAATAAAGAGGGATGTGGTGTCTGCCAAAAATCCTTTTAAGCTCCTCAAACACTCCAGCCATGTAGGGAATGACCAGGTTCTTCTGTCGGGTCTGGGTCTCAGACTGGTCCCTTGTTCTTCTGGGATGGCCCACTGCTTTGTTGAAGGCCCATTCTGGATATCCACGATGCCTTAAGTGCTGTCTTCAGGTGCCTGTCTTCCTTCTTCTTGGCTTCTGTGGAGGTGGGGATGTTCTCTGCTCTGTGGTTTTAGGGTCCTGATGACTCTACCTAAGGAGCCTATTCTTCTCCTTCATCTTATGAGCCTACTTCAGACCAGGATGACAAGAGGTCAAAATAAACTATAAAATGGAAGACTCATAACTAGCTTTCCTCAGACTGATTGAAGCTGTTTGGATGAGCAGCAAAACGTTTCAATCTCTCAAGAAAAAGAAGTCCATTTGCCATGACTCAACTTCCAGATATGTAATTGATGATCCACTTTTAATTTATTTTGTTATGTGGGTTGTATTTTCTATGATTGTAAACCATTCAGAGTAGTGCCTTGTGCTAATTGGGCAGTATAATTGTAAACCATCCAGAGTAGTGCCTTGTGCTAATTGGGCAGTATATGTACATAAAACAAACAAACAAACAAATGTCCTGATTTTTAAACTTAATGAAAAAAAACTTATTTCCAATCATGACCATGTTAGCGGAGACCCCTATTAACAATTAGTTATGTGCCATCAAGTTGCAACTGACCTAAAGTGACCCTAATAGAGTTTTCAAGAATATCTATCAACCCTCACACCTACACCCAACAAGTGGAGTCCACACAAGCAAAAGCCAATAGCAGTAGCATAAGGTCCCTAAGGAAAGCAAAACATGTGGTTGGTATGATGGCGATGTTGGCACAGTGGCTTCTCTCTCTCTCTCTCTCTCTCTCTCTCTCTCTGTGTGTGTGTGTGTGTGTGTGTGTGTGTGTGTGTGTGTGTGTGAGAGAGAGAGAGAGAGAGAGAGAGAGAGAGAGAGAGAGAGATTCAGCTTTGGAGGGCTGGTTGTTTTCAAATTAGCCAGTTTCCTGCTCATTCCCTGTGTAGCCAATGTAGGTAAAGCCAAATTCTCTGGTGAGACTTCATTGTGAGTGAATTTGCATTTCTCTTGCTGTGTCGTCACACCCTGAAACAAAGAATTCAGTGAGTGTTCTTTCCACCCACTGTTCTGAGCACTTGATCTGAGCTCTTGACCCTGCACTGGCATGACTAATTCCCAAGGTCCTGAAGGTATCATTTCCTTAGAAAAATAGGTGGTGATTTTTTTCCGAGAGTGAGCAAATGCTGTTTATTATATTTTATTTATTTTATTTTATTTTGAATATTTTTACCCCACCTTTCTCCTTGGAAAAGGACTCAAGGTGGCTTACAATAATGACGGACAACATATTTATTTAAGACATACTCAAGTTAAGAGCATACATATTTAAGACATACTCAAGTTAAGAACAGGGAATTAAAAGAGGCATCTTAGATTAGTGTTGGCGAACCTATGGCACAGGTGCCAAAGTTGGCACTTGGAGCCCTTTCTGTGGGCACCTGACATCGCCCCTTCACAGCCACCCATATTCAGGTTCAATAGCTGTTATTGGCACTTTGTGAAAAATGAGTGGGTTCTGAATCGCAGTTTGGGCACTCGGTCTCTAAAAGGTTCACCATCATTGTCTTAGAACATTAAAATGTAACCGTACTAGAGATGGGCATGAAACGTAACGAAACAACAAACGAATTTTGTCTCTAAAATGAAACGAAACGAACAGAAACACTAGAAATTTTGTCGTGCGTTTCGTTTCCGTTACTGCAATATCAGTGAATTGCTTAAAATCCTTTAAAAAAATCACAAAAATTGAAATAAATGGCAACGAAATGGTAACGAAACAAACGAAAATGAAAACATTTTTTTTGCAAAAAATTACAAAAAATTGAAACAAACCAAAACGGACCCTCCAAACGATAAACAACAAACGAAATGCCATTTTTTTATTCGTGCCCATCTCTAAACAGTACAGCTACAAAGAGCATGCAAAAAGAAAAGAGAAATCCATTATGAGGGGTGGAAAGTACCATGGAAAACACTGATGCTCTTATGAAATCAGTGAATGCAATCATGTATGGTAATCCATATTAATTTACACAATAGGAATTACCTCTGTTCCAGGAATACCTCAGGAGCAATGCAACACAACATGGTGTCATTCCCAAGGCCCACCATGCCTGACTCTACCACCATAGGAGTTGGACCTTTGGCAAAGTCAAGTCAGATAAATGGCATTTCACAACCCATTACTCAGCAGTGGGTCAGAATTTATTTTTGACCCATTGCATCTTATCATGAGAAAGTCCCCCTTTTCCTGTTGGGCGCATGTCTTTATTTAGCTCTTCAGCTATCTATCCACAATGCAAAACTGGTAAAATAGGAGATGGTTCTATCGGGTGTTGTTTTACTGTTATATCTGGGATCAAGTTAGCTCCTGGGGACATTCCCCTTCGGTACTCTTTCTGGTCACTGACACAGAGAAAAGTCTTCATTTCCTGCTGTGGAATACTTACTGGTTGTTTCTTCTCTCTTCCATACATTGACATTCCCTCCCCACCTCTATTTTTTAAACAAATTTATTTTTGCTCCTCGAAGGATGTGGGCGATGATTTATAGAGCATGTCCAATTGACGGTGTTTGTCTAGGCTGGCTGACTTCACACACGCTGAGGCCAGCAGTGAATTTCTAAGTCCCCATCCAAGGAAAATACCTTGCGAGAGGAGTTCTAGGGGGTGGGTGGGAAGGGAGAAACCGCTAACGTAGCAAAACAATCCCAAAGGAATGAGATGATCTGCTCAGCAAACTTTTCAGCAGCCTTTTGTAATGGAGCCCATCCTCCGTTCGTCAGTAGCCCCGGCTCCCTAAATGCCAAAGTGAGCTCAGTCGCTAGGTACTCCAGACATCTTCCAACTTGCAGCAGACTTTAGTTGCTTCTGAGGGGTGGGGTGGAGGTCAGGAGCGACAGCGCCTAAAATGTCTGGCATTTCTGGTGAAGAGAATAAAACGAGTTGGAGAATGATGGGCCTGCCGTAGGAGGATTCCCGGATTCGCCTACGCTGGGTTGTTGTTGTTTTTAAAGCAAGTCTCTCTTGACAGATGCCCTGGACAAGAATAAACTGTGTGGGAGTCTGAAGATAAATCATATTAAAGAAAAGTTTTTGCCACCTGGGGATACTCATCTGTTTTTCTGGGCCGGTCCCTTGAACCAGGTAAGACTGTCAAACTAGACAAGAGCAAGTGTATTTACTTTATGCAATCAAGAGTCTATTTGCTTAAGCTTTTTTTTCATCTTTACACCGAATGCACCTGCAGCAGAATCACGTGTACCACTACAATCCTACACTCAAAGCTTAAAAATTTACTTTTTAGGCTACTATTCCTTGTACCTCCCAGCTGGTACGGCCACCCAGATGTTGTATACCCCCTCCCAGCTATAATCAAATTCTGGGGATGCTGAGAATTATAGAGTTAAATAATAATTATTCACCTGACCCCTGGCCTGGCATAAACTGGCCATGGACAGATATGACAGCAGGGTAGCTCAGGTAAATGAAGAGCATTGTGATGGAATCCTCCCTTTTGTTAGCCCACAGGCCCTTTGCCCTTGGAAAATAAACCTAGCTGTTTGTTATGGCTCCTTTGTCACAGTTGCATTGGAAAGAACCACAGATAGAGGCACTGGGAAGTCCCTTGCTGTCTTGTTATCTGTTTGCAAGACCATGATTCCTGCATCTGCCATTGCTGTGTAGAAACCCAGCAACCCTGGTGATGGACCAGTTCCTCCCTTGATTGCTTCTGACAGCCATTGTCATCAGCTTTATTTATTTATTTATTTATTTATTTATTTATTTATTTATTTATTTATTTATAAACTTATATCCCGCCCATCTTCCCGGCGGGAACTCTGGGCAGCTAACAATGTTAAAAAGCATATAAAATAAGAGAAAAAAAAACCCTCCGAACAGAAAACAGTGGAGGGTAAGATGGCGGGAGTGGAGAGAGTGAAGGAAGTAAGAGGTAAACCAAAGGAAAAAGAAAAAAAACTAACTGATAAGGTCACCAAAGGCCTCTTTAAAGAGGAAGGTCTTCAAGGCTTTCCTAAAGGCAGGCAGGGACTCCAGCAGGTGCAGCTCACTGGGAAGATGGTTCCAGAGGGAAGGCCCCACCACAGAGAAGGCGCGGTTGCGCGTAGGCGTTTTCCACGCCTCTCTGGATGTGGCCACTCTCAGTGAGCGCACCTGCGATGATCTCATGGGTCTGGATCCGGATGCCCTCAGGGAGATACGCTCCGCCAGATACTCTGGTCTCAAGCCGTGGAGGGCCCTGAAAATCAAGACCAAGACCTTGAACCTGATCCGGAAGGCAACGGGAAGCCAATGCAGGCCCCTCCCTGCTAAGCTATACAGAGGCCCCTCCCTGCTAAGCTATTACCTGGTTTACACACCCATCGGTTCAACCATTGGCCTTGCTGAAGGGAGCAGAGACATCCTATTAAAAGACAACTGTTGTTCAACTCCTTCCGGATAGTGGACATTGCATGTCTGTCTGTCCGGTGGAAGTGCCTGCCTGTCAAGTGATTGCAGGGTCAGCTGACTAGTATTACATAGCCATTTGCTTTATGCTGCATGATTTTGGAATCAGCTGTCAACCCCCCCCCGAAAGAGATTCACCCTCTCAAATATTCCTTTCTTGTGTGCCACTACATTCCCTTGCTAAAGTTCTGGGAGTTGTATGCCAGCAAAAGGTGGTCCTTTGAAGAAAGTGAGTAGGGAAGGAAGGGGAAGTCCAAAGCAGTTCTAAAGCAACCCAGTCTTCTTCCTATACAGTAGGACCCCCGTATCCACCGATTCATTATCCACTGATTCAGTTATCCACGGTTGGCAGAGGAAAAAATAATAATTCAGCAGCCACAAAGCAAGCTATTGTCACAAACAGCAGCTGTAAAGGAAGCTATTGTCACAAATAGCATCTGTAAAACAAGCTACTGTCACAAACATCAACCATAAACCAAGCTACTGTCTCAAAACAGCTGTCATAAAGCAAGCTACTGTCAGGAAACAGCAGTTTGGGGGTGGGTGGCCAGGCATTCTCTCTTATCCACAGTGTTCATTATCCACGGGAAGTCCTGGAACCAATCCTCAGCAGATAATGGGGTCCTACTATATACAAAAACAGTCTACTGAGATGTTAACCCCAGAAACATGGAGAGCTCAAAGGCTAGTGAGGATGGGGGCATGAACATAAGCCCCATCCACATTCCCCGCCTTACACCTGGATGCCACATGGGGACTTTGCATATTCAGCATGATGATCCGTGGAGCTGCTGTAAATGCATCTTCCTGAAACATGTTTACGGTGTTTTGGTGACTGGAATGATAACCAATGATGGAAAAACTGCAAGCACTGAGCATGACTTACAGTGCCTCTGTGGGCCTTCACTCCGAACCTATGAAGGTCTACCTCACTTGAAGGTGGAATGGGGATATGGAGGGCGAGTTAACATATGCATCTTGTACCCAGGATTCTTTCAGCCCTGCATAATTTTAGGATTAACACTGAGTGAGGCTATGGACAGGAAGGATGGGGACTCATGTTTCAGGACTCGTCAAACTGGACTTGACTCAGGATTCCCCCTTCATGACTCAGATCCTCCCCCCCGGGGGGGACCTTGTTTTTCACAGGGACTTGGATTGGTTGGTATGATGGCACAGTCTCTCTCTCTCTCTCTCTCTCTCTCTCTCTCTCTCTCTGTGATGGATCCAGTCTGTTTGTTGTTTGTTTTATATGTATGTTGCCTTTCTTCACAGTGAGGTGACTCAGGAAGGCTCACAAGGATAAAAACATTTTTTTCTAAAAATATAAGCTACAAAACTAAAAACAACAAAACAATTAACATGTATTAGTAATTAAGAGGGTTACTTAAACTTTTAATAGTTCTAGATATACACTTACAAAACATGCAGTCTTTGTAAGTGTGTTACCAAGGTTTAGTTGTTGAAAGTCAGCCTAAAGAGGCAGGTCTTTAACTGTTGCCAGAAGTATAACAAGGAAGGGGCCTGCCTAACCTCCCAAAAGGCAGCAATCCACAACCTGGGAGCAGCCAGGGAGAAGACCCAGTCTCTTTCTCCATCAAATGTGTCTATGGTGGGGATGGAACCAAGAGATGGGCCTCCTCTGAAGATATTATGAGTCAAGGATGCTCATATGGGGAGATGCCATTATCCCTACACCTCAGCCCCAGTTGGTCTTCAAAGAAGCCTTCCATTGAAGACAGTGAAGCAATGACAGTGGGACGGAAGAGGCAATGCTCAAGGTTTCCAATGTGCTGGATGGGCTGGCCTCTCCATTACCATCCCCAATACCCCCACCTTGACTGTTGCAATGTTAGCTAGATGTGAAAAAGCCTTCCATTGGCGGAAGCCTAATTGCAAAACCGAGGGGGCTGTTTGGCAGGTACATGAAAAGAGACCCCCTTCTTCTCCACTGTACACTCCTCCTGCCTTCTACCATACCTGTCAGGTGTCCCATTTTGGTTGGGATGCTCCCGTTTCACCCCTCCCTATTTCCCGCCATCTTCCCAGGAAATGTCCCACATTTCCAATGGGTGGCTGACCAAATGTGGGCTGCCTTCAGGTGGCACCTCTCCTAGCAGAAGCCCAGCCCAGCCCAGCCCAGCCCAGCCCAGCCCAGCCCCAACCCACACCCCACCAGCTGTCCAGATTGGTATATCTATACCATAGAAAGACAAGACACCTAGGTCATAGTGATAATTTTGAAGCCACCACAAGGGATTCTGGGAACCCTGTATGCAAATGAGGCTCCACCCCCTGGCCGCAGGGCCCGACTGCCAGTGCCCTGCCTCCCTAGAGCTCCCAGTGGCCGTACCTCCCTCTCCCCATCCCAGCCAGCACCCAGGAAAATTTGACAGCTATGCCTTCAACTGGAATTAGGCTTGAGAGAACATTCCATTTTTGGAGGGCTGATTTGAAGGCCAAAAGAGACCAAGTGGAGTGAGTTGGTTCAGCTGGCCCCATGGACCTAGGGTTTCCCACCACTGAGTTAAAAGCACAAGGATGTGTATGGCAGGAAAGAGGCTCTAGCAATGACCCTGGCCAATCAGACAATTATAGTCCAAATGCCCCATGACTCCCATTCTGTAGGCGTTGGTTTATCTATATTTATTTTTAACTTGCTTCCCAGCTCCTTGAATTCCTTCAGCTCAAGCACGTCTGTACCCTCAACCATCCAGAATATGGCAATACTTTTGTTAGTTCAGCAAAATAGCTGTGAAATTGTGGACAAGACTGTGAGATATTCAGATTGCTTCAACAAGGAAGGTATTACAAAAATCAGGCAGGGGAGAAGGGAATATGTGTTTATAACATGTTGATAGGAGGGCATGCTATTAAAATCACTCCTGTCTGTGATGGAGGAAGTGCCTGAGACCCACAAATAGTAGTAGTACCCATAAAGACACAACATGATATTAAGTGTTTAACAAATAGACATCCATTCATTTTCTTTATTTCCTGTCTTCTTCCAAACAAATGGGCATACAATGGTTCACGAAACACAAAAGGCACTTTAAAAATTCAGTAAATTATAATATGCACAACAATCATAAACTACTCGTGAATAAAAACTACATAAAGCAATAGAAAGTTGATTAAAAAGAGTGTATAAATACAGCATGCTCACTCAGATCCCTTCATTTGTAGACAGTATTTACTTATTCCCTGCCTATGAAGAAAGGCAGAATGAAAGTAGGGAGGGGGTTGGCCTGATCCCTCATGAAAGAGTCTGGGGGCAACTACCAAAAAGGCTCTTTCTTTTTGTGAATGTATCTCAAAAAAGAGCCTCCTTTGGCAATCTTAAAACCCAGAAAGCTCACATGGGAGAGATGCAGTCCTTTAGATAGTCTGGAGCCAAGTTGTTTAGGGTTTTATAGGTCATAACTTTTAACAGTGCCCAGAAAGAGACTAGTAACTGGTAAGTCTGATGCAGCAAGGAATTTTGATTCTTCCTGTAACCAGCTCCGGTCAGCAGCCTGGCCACAGCATCTTGGATCTGCTGAAGCTTTCCAAATATTTTCCAAAGGCAGCTTCATGGACAGCATGTGACTACCAGGGATGTAGCTAAGGCATATGTCACAGGAACCAGAACAGATAAATGGTGAGTTTTGGCCAATGTCTTGGTGAATCCAGGAGACCTGGCTGGCAAAACAGAATGACAGTTCTGTACTACAATTACAGTAGCTGCAGGTAACATGACCGTATACCACACAGCGCACATAATAGGTTTGAGCGGCTCCCTCTCCCAAGAGGCTTACCAACTAGATGCCAATACTCTAAAACAGCTCAGTTATAGGAGATAAAAAGATACAGGAATAAATAGAGAAAGAACATACAGTTGCTTCAAGTATATCTTACTGCAGTTTATCTTGATAGCAAGACTAGGTGGCTTTTTCAAAGTTTCAACAGAAAAAAGAATGTTTTTTTATTAATTTTTCAAAGTGGATATTCTTTGGGGTGATTAAGCTGGATGCTGCAATGCTGCAGGATTCTAGATGTGATTTAAATTCCAAATGGCAAGCAAAGGAGATATTTAACTACGGAGGGAAATTGCATTTATTCTTATATCGCTTGTTTACCTCATATATTTCAGATTTCTTGTCTTGAGGTACTTGCTAAGCAACTGAAAAGACTGCAACAGTATAAAAAAAAGACCATAAACAGCATAGAATAAATGCTATGCCAGGTTTATTAGGCAGTCTTGGAGGTTGGACGTTTTTATATTAAAACTGCAAAGGCACTAGACGACTATGTTTGCCTAACCCTCACCTTCAATCTTACTGGTTTAAAACATACTTCTTCATTAAGAAAATGTTTTGAAATTATGTTGTGCCACTGTGTAGAATTCCTGACCTCTTTACACACAGATTACTTTTTGATGTGTACAACTACAGATGCACATACACAAAAAGGTCACCCATGAATCCACTAAACAATGGGGTTTGAGAAGAAATGTCTCCTGACGGGCTCTAGAAGTCATCATGGGTAAGATGTACGCATTCTTTCTCTGCATGCTGAAGCAGAAGGGTGGAATACTTGTGGCAAATGGGATATTACTGGACTCCAGCTCCCATCAGCCAGCAGGCATGTGAGGATGTGAAGGAGAACCTCTCAGCACCACCTGCTGCTACCTGCAGGCTGAGCCAGGGAAGACAAGAAGCCCTAGTAGGGGATGACAAAAAGGGATGGGGAATCTGAAGGAGAGGACCACTGGCAGGAGATGAATTAGGAGCTGGACTTGAAGGTATGCCATCAGAAATGGACCCCCTGTGACGGCTGGAAAGTAGAAGAGAGGGAAAGGTCTTGGGGGGGGGGAAGCTGGTGCACCTGTCTGTCCTGCCCAAAGAGGCACAACAGCCAATACCCTGAAGAAGCCATCCTTTTGTGTATGTGTTGTGAGGGGCAAGAGCAGCAAAAGAGGCACCGGAAGAAGTGAGACTACCCTGTCCTCCAGAGATCCCATTTAGAGGCTTGGAGTGACCAGCGCCCTGCCTCTGCAGCTATTGAACATGTCCCTGGCAGGAAAGGAAGAAGAAGATTGAGAGAAAAGCATCCAGGGAGGGCAAACCCTCACCCTAAATCACCCCTGCTTCAAGACTCCCTGCCTCACCCTTGTTTGATGATGTACTACGGTGTCTACTGATGGAAGGGCTACAGGATGACAGCTTGGTGGGATACCTGGGAGTGGTTAAAGGACCTGGGAGTGGTTAAAAGGGCCAATGGAGATGATACATCATGTTGTTTCAGAAGGCAAAAGGTTCTCCATCCTGATGATACCTGAATTAGGAAAACTATTTGTCTTACTATCTGAATAGGATTTTTGTTAACTTATGTGCATTAGACAAAACACTTGCATTATGTCAACTGTTGGACATTTTCAGTGAAAATTTCAGTTAATGGAGAACTATAAACATGCCCCATGTTTAATGGGTTCTGTGTGTATGTGTTTGTGCCCATGCAGAATTGTATAAGTTCAGCCCAAACTAGAAAAGACAAGGGGAACGGAAAGTAATATAAAAACAACATCAAATTTTAAAAAGCACGTTGTGTTGTAGGTATTTCCCATGTCCACTGAATTCCAAGTCCAAGAAATTTCAGTGATCTCTAAATGGGACCAACTTGCAGATCAAACAGAATGTGTCACTTCTTTGTCCCATTATGATTTTCCCCCAGGAAAAGTTATAGGACTGCTTTTTTCTGCAATGTTTCCAACAGTTTGCAAGTCACAACTTGTTTTTATAATAGAAAAGTAACCTCTGATCTTCTGCCCTATTTGCATACAAAGACGTTTGAACTGGGTAGAGAAAACACATTAAAATAAATAATTCAGAACATAATTTTAATCTGTCATATAAATAGTAATAATAATTAGACATGGGCACGAGCAGAAAAAATGATGTTTCGAGTTTTCGTTTGTTGGAACGGGTCCATTTCGGATTGTTTCCGTTTGTCGCAAAATTTTTCAAAAATTTGTCGTTTCCGTTTGTTGTTTGTCATTTGTCGTTTCCACCGCAATTTAGCGCGATTTGGCTTCCCAGAGCATAGGGGCGTCCCGCAATCAGGGCTGGCGCTAGGTGTTTTTGTGCCCTAGGCAGTAGGCGGGGTGGAGGGGCGGGCGGCGGTGGCGGGGGGCCATGGGCGGGCGGTGGCCACGGGCGGGTGAGTGGGCAGGTGGCGGCGCGGGCGGACGGGCGAGTGGGTAGTTAGGATATCACTTAGGATAGAGGTTCTGTTCTTGGCTTGCACCCCAAATGTGTGTGTGTGCAAGCAAATTGAAGTTGGGAAAATAGAAAAGAAATGGTAGTATATAATATATTTTCAAAATAAATCCACACCTCCCACTCCCAATCGAACCTCCCCCTTTATCCAATATCAGAAAAAAAATCCTCAAACTGCCAGAGAAGAAATAAAGAATAAACTGCTATTCCCTTCAGCAGACAAAGCTGCAGGGAAGCAAAGAAATTATTTTCTAAATTGAGTTTCCTCCCTGCCTGCCAACTTAAATCCTAAAGCCTCCAGCCTCCCTCCTCAATCTCGATCGGATCACACCAGCACCAGCAGCCAGCCCTCCTCCCTCAACCACATCCATACACCCGACTGCGATTTCTGGAAGGTACCTCAGCTTTTTATGACCTCTGAGAGATCCAGAACTGTCAGTCAAAATCTTGGCAATGCCATTGGTGGAATGGTTCAAAAATTTGCATGGTCCCATCTCATGCCCAGCCCAAATGGGTAGGTCTAAAAAAATAAAAAATAAAAAAATAAAATCAATACGAAGTTTTATTGCTATAAAAAACCCACTCCTGCTACTATAAAAATTCAGGCATTTAAAATAAATAAATTTCACATGTTTCTGTGGTGATTTGGTGTGTTTTTTGACCACAATTCCAAAAGAAAAATTGCGGTCGCCATTTTGGATCTCCCCCCACCGCATGGCATGCAGCGAGACAGACGACGAGGATGACCCCCCCCCCAGCCTGGTGCAAGCAGCCCAGGACAGGAGAAGAGGGGGGAAAGGCCAGGGACCCCCCAGAAACCACCCCTCTGGTAGGTGGCAAAGCCTCAGGCAGGCATATTTTCGCCTGCTTTTTTGGCCAGGAGTTGGGTTGTTTTAAAAAAAACTTTTAAAAACTTTTTCTGTGCTTCGCATTGCGCGATCGCTGTGATGCCACAAATGGAAACGAAAAAAACCCGACCAAATTTTTCTTTTTTTGGTTCAAGTTCGAGTTCTGACGGCTTAATTATCGTTACTGTTTCCGTTATGTAACGGAAACAATAACCAAAAACGGAAACGACAATTTCGCCAAGTCGTGCCTATTGTAGCGTGGGGTTAGTGATTCAGCAGTGCTTTCAGTTCAGAGACAAAGCAGGCTGGAGACAGCTTCTAGTGAACAGCTCTTTAATCAGGGAGAGACAAGAGTGAGGATTGGGGAGAGAGAGTTACATTTATAGGGGCCAGGACTGGCTAGGAAAAGATACATTTTGGAGGGAACAATTACAACCAATCACAAGGCTGCCTTTTGGCGGGAACCAATAAGATTGAAGATCCAAATGCAGCAACTAGAATCAACCAATAGGCCTGTTCCCTTTGGAACAGGAAGGCAGTTACTTCAACAAGCAATTACAGATCAATACATAACACCCCTTCCCCCCTGGTGGGCACAGCACACGTAATCCTTGTGGGGCCCTGCGACTTCTAGTTGATCTCCTGACTACGGGTGTTGCAGGGGCTTCAGCAGGCAGTATCTGTGGTGGAGAGTCTACTGTAATCGTTTCGTCTGACACGGAGGGGGTTTCAGACAACTCAGTGTCTCTGATCTGTTCCTCGGCGCCATGAGGACTTGCAGGAGCAGATTCATTTGCAGGCGCCACTGGTACCTGCATTCCTGGGGCATCTCCGCTCTGATCTTGCAGCTGTGAATGATTAATGGGGGTAGTGTCACTCTCAGGCTGCAATTCACCCATACCGGTACCAACTCTACTGGGCGCTCTGCGCCTCAGTTGGTCCACGTGCCTACGCCAGACCCTGCCATCTTCAATGGTCACGTAATAAGAGACTGGCCCAGACGCTCTGGTGATCACCCCTGGCACCCACAGGGGACCTCTGGCATAATTCCTCACCCAGACCAAATCTTCAGGAGCAAAATACCTTGTAGAGTCGCTCTCTGCCTGTGGAGGTGCTCTAGCCTTGCGGTTTGGCATTTTGTCTGGGTGGACATAGTCCAGCACCGTCACCAGCCTTCTACCTAGAAGCAGCTCTGCTGGCGACTTGTCCGTAGTAGTACATGGCGTCGCATGCTGCAAGAACAACATTTGGGCAATGCACGTTGACCAGTCACCCTCCATCAAGCGTGCAAGAGATCCTTTGGCTGGCTGCACCATGCGCTCAGCCTGCCCATTGGATGAGGGATGAAAAGGAGGCTGAGGTGACCCCTCTTATGAAATTATCAGCCAGAAATGCCCTGAATTCTTGGGATACAAGGGCTGCTCCATTGTCTGAGACAATGGTCTCGGGCAACCCATGGGTTGCAAACAGCTGTCTCAGCACCTTGATGACTGCAGCTGACGACATGCTGGGAACCATAGCCACCTCTAACCATTTAGAATACGCATCAACGATAACCAAAAAAACCTTTCCTTGGAATGGCCCAGCAAAATCTAAGTGCAGCCGGCTCCAGGGAGTCCGGGTCTGCTCCCACCAGTGGACTGGTGCTCTGGCCACTTCTGGGTGCACGTCCTGACATGCCTTGCACGTCCGTACCCATCGTTCAACATCTTGGTCCATCCCAGGCCACCATACATAGCACCGGGCCAGAGACTTCATCCTGACCATTCCCGGATGCCCAAAGTGCAGTGTATCCAGGACCCTGTTTCTCAGTGGTGCTGGGATGATCACCCTGTCTCCCCATAGGAGACAGCCCTTATGCAGGGATAGCTCATGTTGCCTTGTTGCATACGGTCTAAAGTTTTCCTCATGCGGGCCACCTGGCCATCCCCTCCCCACCCAAGTGAGCACACAGGAGAGAGCGGGATCTTTCCTTGTTCTCTCAGCTATTTCAGTGGCAGTTACAGGGCCCCCCGGACGTGTTTCCAGCATCATCACTCGTTCAGCTGGGGCAGGATCTGCATTGCACACACCAGGAAGGGGCAAGTGACTTAGTGCATCAGCATGGCATAATCTTTTCCCTGGAACATGGGTCAGGGTGTACTGGAACCCATTCAGGAATATGGACCATCGCAGCATTCTGGGGGAGAGAATCTGCGGTGTCTGTTTGTTCGATTGGAACAATCCTAACAGAGGCTTGTGGTCAGTTTCAAGGAAGAAGTGGCGACTGTATAAATAGTCATGAAACTTTTTAATCAATTTTAGGTTGCAGCGCAAAATGCACTCATCTTGGCTTGAGTCGGATTGGAGCCACCCTGGGGTCCAGCTCAAAGTCAATTGGAGGCCCTTTATAACAACCCAGCTTTCCACTGAAGAGTTCAGCAAATTCTTGGCCTAATACCTTGACCAACTCAGGGGCAGTTTGGACTGAGTTGAGCCCTGATATACTCAGCCCTAAGTCAGGAAACCAGTCAGTACCCAAAAGACTGGGGCGACTCCCCTGTTCAATCACCAATTTAAGCACTGCCTGTTTCTCCCGGAATTGTACCCTCAGCACACATTCCTAGAATGGGGATGCGGCCCGCCGTGTATGATTTCAAGGTTGCTGGGAATGGCTCCAGAGAGGGGAACTTACCCCCAGGAAAGAGCCCCCTTGCAGTCTGGTCTGAGACAATGGTGAATCCAGATCCGGAATCCACCTCCATGTCACACGGTCGACCTTCGATCTTCACTCTGATGGATGGTTTGCCCTGCGCCGGAAACTGCACGATCTCTCCGTTGATCTCTTTGAGATAATTGCAGTCGTCTAGGAGATGAGTTTTGGTGGATGATCTGCGACGTGTTGATCTAGGTGATTCCGTTGTTGCAGCTGCCACTGACCGACAGACCCGGCCGATGTGTCCTGTCTTACTGCAAGCCCTGCACGTAGCATCACGAACACGGCAGCTTTTCCACTCCTGGTGTCTGCCACAGCCTGTGCAAGCGCCTCAGCGATCTTTGGGCCGTGCATCCGCCTGACACACCAACTCGACACCACGGACTGGGCTCTGGCTTGGACTAGCCTCTGGCTCATCCATGGCATGGGCAGCCTCTACCCGCAGCTTTGTGGTCTTGCCACTGGCATTGAACTCTTCGTGCTCATAATTCTCTGTGGTGGTGGCCTCTTTCAAGGCGGAGACAAGGGTGACATCTTCCTTTGCCACAATGCGCCTTCAGGCTTTTTTGCTGCTGAGCCCCCCAACAAATCGATTCAAGAGAGTGTCTTCAAGATTTGGGAAGCCACAGTGCTGAGCAAGCTCCCGGAGTCCTGCCAGGAATGCAGCCACAGATTCTCCGGCTTGCTGCTGCCTTTTCTGGAACTCCATCCGCCAGGCCATCTGGGTTCTGGTTGGTGCCAAGTGGCTTGTCAGCCGGGCGAAAATGTTTGTGAGTGCTGTCTCCCTCAGCTTTGCTGGGGCGAGCAGTGCCTTGGCCAACATGAAAGTCTCACGCCCACAGCAACTCAGGAACGTGGCCCTTCTTTTGCTGGCACCAGTGATTCCTTGAGCCACCAATAAGAACTCGAAATGCTCAACATAGTCCTCCCAAGTGTGAGGCTCGGACAGCTGGAAGGGCTCCATGACCCGTTGACTTTCCATTCTCCAGGAGGGCAGGGTCGTCTTCTAGCCAGCAGGTGAGTCTTGTCTCTGCTGCGATCCGGACTCTGAGTCAGCGTGATGGGCCTCTGGTACTCAGCATTCCGGATCCCATCCTCGTCGCCAGTATTGTAGCGTGGGGTTAGTGATTCAGCAGTGATTTCAGCTCAGAGACAAAGCAGGCTGGAGACAGCTTCTAGTGAACAGTTCTTTAATCAGGGAGAGACAAGACTGAGGACTGGGGAGAGGGAGTTACATTTATAGGGGCCAGGACTGGCTAGGAGAAGATACATTTTGGAGGGAACAATTACAACCAATCACAAGGCTGCCTTTTGGCGGGAACCAATAGGATTGAAGATCCAAATGCAGCAACTAGAATCAACCAAGAGGCCTGTTCCCTTTGGAACAGGAAGGCAGTTACTTCAACAAGCAATTACAGATCAATATATAACAGTGCCCATGTCTAATAATAATTATGTAAGAGGCTGTAAGTCTGTCCTTTGTCTCTGTCATATCAACTTCACGTTATGTGGCATATATCAGGTTGGTTCAATGATTCTCCAGCTCATTCGGTCTTGTGGAAGTGTTTTGGTGTCCTCCCATGTACTGTAATATGTAGTGCCTTCAGCTCTTGAATCAGTGTTCTTTGCCATGTTATTCAAGGTTGTTTGGTGGTGGTGGTGGTGTGTGTGTGTGTGTGTGTGTGTGTGTGTGTGTGTGTGTGTGTGTGTGTGTGTGTGTGTGTGTGTGTGTGTGTGTGTGTGAAAAAATATGAAAATATGAAAAATGTGGCCAGCCTGTTGGAGTCTTCTTCTACATGTGACAATATTGTGGAGTTTACATGAGCCATTCCTTTGTGGTAAAATGTCAATTTTCTCTGAGTTTAATTTATCTTTTTGGAAGTGGAAACTTTTGGGTGCTTTGACAGAGCTTGGTGTGAGGAAAATCAAGTGGGGTCTTAAATAACCTTAAACATCTTCCTAATTACAAAATTTGGATAAAATAGTTTTACAGTATCCCTCAGTAGACTATCTCTTTTTTGTTAGTTTACCTCAACTGGCACTTGCTTCATTTCTTTCACTCAGACTTTGATAAACCAGAAAGAATAAAGTGTTTCTGTTTACTAACAATTCTTGTTTTATATATTCTTGTTTGCTGCTTAATTAGCTTCATGCTTTAAGAAGAATCACCTTGTAGCACTACTTATGGGGGATACTGTGGTGCTAATATGTTAAGCAGTGCTAGCAATAACTGGGCAATATATACATCAGATTTTAATAATCCTGTCTGACTGCATGAAGCAGGATCTGTTCTTGATCTTCTCAGAGTGCAGGGTGAGTGATAATGGTCTCAAGTTAAAGGAAGCCAGATTTAGATTGAATATCAGGAAAAACACCCCAACTCTTAGAACAGTATGACAATGGGACTGATTCCCTTGGGACATGATGAGCACTCCAACACTGGAAACATTCAAGAAAAAATCTGGACAACTATTTGTCAGATCTGCTTTAATTTCAGTTCCTGCCTTGAGTAGGAGATTGGACTTGATGGCCTGAAGATGGGCATTTTGTTTCAGAAGTGGTCTGGTTCCAAAACAAAATGCAGGACCTCAGATGGCATTCAGAACCAGACCAATCCTTTGGAATGATATCAGCCAATCTCTTACCTTGCTCTGGGTTCTCGTGGGGCTAAACTCCATTCAGGAAGAAGCCTCAAACATAATTTTTTCTTCTTCCTGGCAGCAGCCAATCATATAGGGAGGCGGGATGATGAATTTCCCTGGACAGCTCCTGATTGGCCAGCGCCAGGGAGAAGGAAAGCTGATGTGAGAGGCTTCTTCCTTATTAGAATTTAGCCCTGCACAATCCCAGAGCAAGGTAAGGGATTGGCTGATTTCGTTCCGGAGGGTTGATCCAGTTCTGAATGCCAGCTGGGGTCCTGCATTTCATTTTGGAATCAGACCACTTCCAAAACAAAACACCCATCTTTAGAGTCCCTTCCAACTCAGTTATTCTGTGAACTGCCTTTGTTATTTTTAAATAAACATTTGTGTTTTAAAATGGTGAAGAGTTTATAATTCATTTTACAGTGGTTGTATAAAGGAGTGGTTGCTTATTGTTCGGCATTGAAATGAAATCTATAGCTCACACCATCCCATTTAACTTTCTGTTAACTTTTAAAAAGTTGCATGAACATTCAGACTCACTTATGATTCTCTGCTCTGTACAGAATCCAGATTTTCCAAACCAAAACAAATTTCTTTCCACCTGTTCCCTTCCAATGAAATGTATTGGTTTCAGTAAAAGCAAATGAGACCACAAGTCACTGCTGGAGCAGGCTGCAAGTCCATGGAGGTTGGCAGAAAGACAGCAGATTTGCATCTCTTCAAGGAAAAGCTCATGCTGGCTTCTCAGAATTCCATTTGCCTTTACTTTTCTCTCTCATTCTTGCACTAATGGATCAACCTTATTATCAAAATGCAAGTGAATTGCTGAATGACATTGTGAAGTAAGCAATTCCTAGCTTGACGACAGATGACAGATTTTCTGTTTAAGATGTTTGACAATGAATCCATTTTAAGGCCCAGTTTGTTCCAACTTTAATTCCACTGGCTCTGTTGCTAAATAGTTTGTGAGGTTGGCCTGTCCGGAAATGGTGCATTCTTATAAAACAGTGTTTTTCAATCTGTATTCCAAGAAACATGAGCTTTCTTAGAAGCTTAAGAGCAGCTAGAGGGTCCACCCTATGAAAAAAAAAGCCAGTCATGGGAAATACCCTTCTTTGAAAGACTGCTCTTCACCCTCCCATTTTATCATGGGGTGCTGCACAACTGTATGGCATTGTGGAATGTTCGGAGAACACAGGGGTAACCCTTAGAATAAAGTACAGTAAGACCACAGTATCCATGGCAGATGATTTCCAAGCCCCACCAGCCTGAGATGCCAAAAGATGTGGAATTATCAACTACTGTACATTGCTTAGTCACTGACCCCCTCTACTTCTGGTAAATGCACCCTGGAAATACATATAAATGTGTTTTTCTGTGTGTGTGTGTGTTGGGTGGGGTGTTATTTAGTATATTCAGGCAGTGTTTTAACCAGTCAGCAAATACTGAGTCCACAGATAGGAGGTCCTCCTGTATACTATACATCCAGAGGCAAGCACCAGGATCCAGCTGATTGGTGCTGGGGTGGGGGAGAAAAACCTTTTGTTTCCCCACCCCAGCACCAATCAGCTGGAGCCCGGAGATTGGGGAAAGGGGGAAGGTTTAAAAAGTCCCCAAACCTTCCCTCCTCCCTCAAGCCCTTTCTGGGTTCTGCAGTCCTGCGAAATATACTGCAGGACTGCAGTATGTGCACTGTGAAAGGGCGGGTGACCACTGTACCACCTTCCTGGGATCTAGGAGACTAACTTTTAAGTGTATATTATGAACACAGTTTAAAACATTGTAACGATTTTGAGGACTAACATTTTTTAAAAGTGATAATGAAACTGAAAAAGTAACTCAAGCATAGAGCAAGCTAGATAGCACACTCTGTAGACAGAAATCTGTAACTGAATTCCACTCACCAGCAAGACATCACTGGAGGAGCTGCTTGGTGATCTAATGTGTCCATATACCCAAAGTCCAGAAATGTCGCTATTAGAGATGGGCACGACTCAAAAAAATGGTGTTTCGTTTGTCGTTTGTCGTTTAGGGGGTCCGTTTTGCTTCGTTTTTGTTTTTTGTGAATTTTTTGCAAAAAAAATCATTTTTGTTTTGTTACATAACAAAACAAAAAAACGAAAATGAAAATGAAAAATTTCTGTTTCGTTAGCATTCATTACAGTTCAATATATTTGCCGCAATGAAAACGAAACGCACGACAAAATTTCTGTTGTTTCAGTTTGTTTCATTTCATTTTGAAGACAAAATTTGTTTTTTATTTTGTTATGTAACAAAACGAAAAAACAAAAATGAAAATGAAAAATTGCTCGTTTCGTGCCCATCTCTAGTCGCTATTATTGGGGGAAATCATCTTGAGAAACTCACACCCACAAAAGGCAGATGAGTTCATAGCAGGGATGGATTTGGGGCAATAAAAATGTCCTACTCCTGTCCGCAACTTTTCTGAGTTTTGTGTAATACTTTTCATTCTGTGGAAGCTAAGGCAGCTGTGAAGCAGGAGGAGGAAGTCTTGAATTACAAGAAAATCACCTCCAATAGCAACATTATCCCTCCACAGGAGTAGTTACACCCTGGATTTCAGCCATGGTCTCCCACAACTGGACTTGTAAAGATCAGCACACAATGAACCCAACAGGTGTAAACTGTTAAAAATAAAATTAAAAAACCTGGGGAAAAAGTAAAAATACAATACATAATGCCCACTACAAAGAATCTGGCCTGCTTTCTTTTCTTCACAAGAAAAAGAAGCCCATGACTAAAAATAAAGGTGCCTGAGTAAGAACAGACAAAAGAAAATATTTTTTCACCCAGCGCGTTGTTAGTCTATGGAACTCCCTGCCACAGGATGTGGTGATGGCATCTGGCCTGGATGCCTTCAAAAGAGGATTGGACAGATTCCTGGAGGAAAAGTCCATCACAGGTTACAAACCATGAGGGAGATGTGTAATCTCCAGGCTTAAAACCGGGGTACTTCAAGGGCCAGATGCAGGGGAGTGCTATCAGGAGTAGAGATGGGCACGACTTAGCGGTATTCCCGTTTCCGTTTCCGTTACTCTTATCCGTTACTCTACAGAAATGGTAACGGGAATTACTCCGCCAGACTTCGAGCTCGAACCGACGAACGAACAATTTTGGTCTGATTTGTCGTGCTTGTTCCTTGCATCGCGCGATCGCGCGATGCCACGCGGCACAGAAAAAAAGTTTTTAAAAGTTAAAAAAACCCGGTTCCCGGTCAAAAAGCAGGCGGAAAAATGCCTGCAGTGCCTCAGGGCACCTACCAGAGGGGTTGTTTCTGGAGGTCCCCGGCCTCCCCCCCATCCCCCGTCCTGGGCTGCTCTGGTGGGACTCGCCGCAGGCTCGCAGCCAGCAAAAAGCCCAGTCTCGCTGCCGCAATTAAAGCGCAAGCAAGCGGCACGGACGGCACAGGAAAAAACTTTTAAACTCTCCCCCCACCCATTCCCGGGCCAAAAAAGCAGGCGGAAAAATGCCTGCTTGACTAAGGGCGCAGGGCACCTACCGGAGGGGTGGTTTCTGGAGGGGGGGTCCCGCCTCCCCCCCATCTTGGGCAGCCAGACTCGCCATGCCATGCGGTGCGGGTGGGGGATCCAAAATGGGGCAGCGAACGCAATATTGTTTTTGAAATCGTGGTCCAAAAACACACAAGCACAACAGAAACACACGAAAATTTATAAACTGCCAGATTTTTCACAGTAGCAGTGGGTTTTTTCTTGCAACAAAATATCTCTCTTCTCCTCCTCTGTCCTCCATTTATTTTATTTTATTTTATTTTATTTTATTTTATTTACACCTGCGCAATGATGGGCTGGCCGAGTGGCCAGCCATGTGGGAGTGGACGACCATGCAAATTTTTGGAGCCATCCCACCAATCGCATGGCCACTTGGCCATGGAGACTTCTGGGATGTGCCAAAAAGCCCCCTAAAACCTGCCCTAGCCCCCTAACCCTAACCCTAATCCTTGACTCCAGTCCTTACCCATACGTCACAGACTGTCTTCTTAGTGGGTCAGAGAGGCACCCAGAGGTGCAACCCACTAGCCCACCGTAACCTTACCCGTCACTAGCCTAACCCTAGCCCTTGCACTAACCCACCTTAACCCTAAGCCAGATCTACTTGCATTGCACTACACGCAAGTACAATTCCCTTCTTTGTGAGACATGGTGGTGCGAAAGCCTTAGGCATGAACCTATGGCTCTGGGTTCACTGCCATCACTAGTCTCACTGTCTGCAACTGGTATGCATATCCATATGGCTATGCATGCATTTTGCAGCAGCAGGTGAGGAGGGGAGACCCCCATGTTGAGGGGTCTCTTGGAGCCTGCTTCCCCTTCCTAGTGGGTGAGGATAGGAGGCACCCACGGGTGCCTCCAGGAGCCCGCTTTCCCTTTATAGCGGGCCAGAGGAGGCACCCACCCCATAGAGGTGCCTCCAGGAGCCCGCTTCCCCCCCCAAAAAAACAGTACTAACGACAACGAAAAAACGAAAAAACAAACCGACTAATTTTTGCGAATTTTCACGAAAAACGGAAACAACCCGAAACGGAACCAGCCCGACTAATGACAACTCGAAAAAAAATTTTTTCAAGTCGTGCCCATCTCTAATCAGGAGACAGATATCTAGTCTCATGCGCTTCCAAAAGCATCTGGTGGGGCCACTGTGAGATACAGGAAGCTGGACTAGATGGGCCTTTGGCCTGATCCAGCATGGCTTTTCTTATGTTCTTATGTCTTAACATTTGTTCGGTCCTTCTCTTTCAGTTTTTCCCTGCACTGAAGTGTACAAAGTGCTGACTCCTGTCAGGCTGCCCCAGCATCCCATCAATATATATAGTTTTCACCAGAAAGAAGAGGTGAATAACCACTCTTTGAAGCCTCCTTGAGCGGTGGTTCACCTTTTAAACAGGTTACCACCACCTCGTGGCGCAGTGGTTAAAAGCCTGTAATGCAGGTAAAACTGTGCTAACGACCTGGGGTTCAATCCCAGGTAGCAGGCTCAAGGTTCAATCAACCTTCCATCCTTCTGAGGTGGGTAAAATGAGTACCTAGCTTGCTGGGGGCGGGCAATGTGTAGCCTGCATATTATAATTAAATCTGTAAATTGCCCAGAGACTACTTGAAGTTGTATGGGGCGGTATATAAGCAGAAGACTTTGCTTTGATTTGCTTGCACTGTAAAACATGAATGCATATTCAGTTCTCGACACTGGAAATGAACTTATAGTTACTTCTAATCTCTCCCCGCCCTTTTCTTCTCTCCCCCTCTCCCTCCACTACTCAGATTTAACCTCCAGTGTGTGCCTCAGCCTAAGGATTTTCCTACCCCTGTCTAAAACCTAAACTTTATGATCACAGACTCTTTCTTTCAGTCTCCTCATCCACTGGGTTAAACCAATTCATCTCAGTGCCACCCCCCTCCACCACCGTGCTGACGGGTCACTCATAACTCATGACAGCTCTGATAGGGTTGTTTAGAGCTGTGAAATGTTCAACCAGTGGTTTCCCCAGTGCCACCTCCAAGTGTGAAGACTTTGTGCCCAGTCTCCCGAGTCCCAGTTTGACACTCTAATCAGTGCCACACACTTGGGTTTCTCCATCTTTAGGGGTTACAAAAGCATGCATGAAGGTATTGCAAGCCACATGGAGTAGACATGGGTTTTCCAGCACAAAAACCACCATCGAGTTTTCGTTTGTCGGAACGGGTCCGTTTAGGGTCGTTTCCGTTTGTCGTGAATTTTTTCAAAAATTTGTCATTTCGTTTGTTGTTTGTCGTTTCTACCGCGATTTAGCGCAATTTGACTTCCCGGAGCATGGGGACGTCCCAGCGCACACCTCCCCCAGTCAAACCTCCCCCTTTACCCAATATCAGAAAAAAAATCCTCACAAACTGCCAGAGGAAAAAAAAAGAATAAACTGCTATTCCCTTCAGCAGACAAAGCTGCAGAGAATCAAAGAAATTATTTTATAAATTTATTTATTTATTAAATTTCCAGCTTCCCCTCCAATCAGCCAGCAGCAGCCAGCCACACAGCCCTCCACCCTCCACATCCAAGAGAACTTCTGGAAGGTGCCTCGGCTTTTTATGCCCTCTGGCACATCCAAAGTGTCAGTCAAAACCTCTGCCATTGGTGGAAGTTCAAAAAAATTGCATGGTCCCATCCCATGCCCAGCCCAAATGGGCAGGTCTAAAAAATAAAAATAAAATAAAATAAAATCAATGCAACGTTTTATTGCTATAAAAAACCCACTGCTGCTACTATTAAAAATCAGGCATTTAAAATTAATAAATTTCACATGTTTCTGTGGTGATTTGGTGTGTTTTTGACCACGATTTCTAAAGAAAAATTGCGGTCGCCATTTTGGATCCCCCACCGCATGGCATGTGATGCGAGAGTCGACGAGGATGACCCCCTGCAGCCTGGTGCAAGCAGCCCAGGACAGGAGAGGGGGGGAGGCCGGGGACCCCCCCCCCAGAAACCACCCCTCTGGTAGGTGTCCTCGCCTGCTTTTTTGGCCGGGAGTCGGGTTTTTTTTTTTTTTTACTTTTTAAAACTTTTTCTGCTGCTTGGCAAATCTCCCAGAGGATGGAATTGATTGCTACAAAAATTGTCTAACAGGGTTTTACAAAGTTTATCGTTACCAAGAAAAGGCCAAACAAATGGAAAGGCAATTTTGTCCGTGCCCATGTCTAACATGGAGTGTATGTTTTCCAGCCACACCAACCACCAACAATCTGTCGAGCAATGTGTCCCCCTCCTGCACTCTGGCCTTGCGCTCACATCAAGGGTCCACAGGGTAGATTTGTGTGACAAAAACAAAGCATCTATGCTTTATCACCTAACAGTCATATTCTTATTTATTTATTTATTTATTTATTTATTTATTTATATACTGACCATCTTCCCGAAAGAACTCCGGGCGGTTAACAAAATCTACAAATCTCTTGAAGATTTACTGCACTGCACATGACTGGAAATCTGAGTGGCAACTTGTGAATTAGTGGCTATTTGCCACTGAGATTTTTGTCATTACACTTAGACTGGCATAAATCTACAGATGTAAATCTCCCAGTGGTGGGAAATGATTGCTACAAAAATTGTCAACAGGGTTTTACAAAGTTTAGCCCAAGAAAAGGCCAAACAAATCAGGCAGTTTTGTGGCACCTTGTGTGTGTGTGTGTGTGTGTGTGTGTGTGTGTGTGTGTGTGTGTGTGTGTGTGTGTGTGTGTGTTTTGTGTCATTACACTCATGACCGATTCTTCGTGACCCCATGGAGTGGTTTGCCACTTCCTACTAGAGATGGGCACAAATGAAAATATTATGTTTTGTTTAGTTTACTTTCCTCAACCCCCCACTTTTTCATTTTGTTTCATATGATTTTTTTCAGAAAAAAAATCATGCAAAATGAACCACTAACAAAGTGGTTCTGGGTTGCTGGAAAGTGGTGGAGGGACAAAAAGTTTTTTTTAAAGCCCTGCGCTTTTCCCCCTTCCCTCAAATCCCACCTGCCAGCTGATCGGCACCGGGGGAACCTTTTTTCTCCACAGTAGCGCTGATCAGCTGGTGCCGCTTGGGGGAGGGAAAAAGGTTGGGTTTTTTTTTTTGAAGCCTGGAGCTTTTAAAAAAAACTTTTTCCCTCCGCCACATGGCTTACAGATGGAACGAAATGGTTTGTTTCAACAACAACAACAACAAAACCCACACCATTTTGTCCTCTGTAACAACATGCTGCTTCCTCATTTCATTTTGTTTCATTTCATTACGTAACAACAGGACAAAGCAGCATTTCATTTTTCATTTTGTGCCCATCCCTATTTCCTACTCCAGGCGCCTACAGCGCCTGATATTCCCTGGTGGTCTCCCATCCCAGTACTAACCAGGGCTGACCCTGCTTAGCTTCAGAAATCGGGCGAGATCGGATGTGCTCAGGGCATCTAGGCAGCACTTTGTGGCACCTTAAGTGAGTCACAGTCCATGAAATCTGTGCCAGGTAAGATATATTAGTCCTTATGTTTCCACAAAACTACACACACACACACACACACACACACACACACACACACACACACACACACAGAGAGAGAGAGACAGAGGCTAACCCCCCCTCTCTCTGTCCCTACAATTCAAGTATTATTTAGAGAGATCCTGTAGCTGCATCAGGAGATACGCTGCGGGGTTTATATTGTGAGGGTGTTAAGGCTGTTGGAAGAATAAAATATATCCTCCTAGAGAAGGCAAAAGAAATTGTTAAAATGCAGGCTGTGAGGAACAGCTGTCCTGCAGCTCTGAAAAAAAGCTACCAAAAAGTTTGGGACATTCACTAACATATGAATAACCTTCATAAATCAAAACTAGACCACAAATGGGTCACTGAGCTTGTGCTGTTGCTTTCTCTCTCTCTCTCTCTCTCTCTCTCTCTCTCTCTCTCTCTCTCTCTCTCTCTCTCTCTCTCTCTCTCTCTCTCTCTGTGAGTTTTGTGGAGTCTTCTGAAAGCTGCAACAAAATGGTCATTGTTTGAGCTAGATGGAGCACCTTTAGGCCATTGCCTGGCCCTGTACGCATATCAGGAAGAAAATCCTGAGGGAAAATAGCACATTTTGCTGAACGAACTGCCTTTTTCTTTCACGTTAATCCCTGTCTGTAACTGGATTGATTAAATGTCCTGTGGTGTTTTTTTTTTTTTTTTGACACAGTGGTTTTGGTTTAAAATAAAAGTCCAAAGCTTAAAAATGAATCGAACAAGGAAAAGATTATTTATTTAGAATTTGAACACTGACAGTTCCACTGACTCCCACATCTGAATTTTTTGAAATGCTTTTAATCCCAAATTACTGATTTGGTTCATTAATTTTTGTAGATTATTTTTTAAAAATGAATTATTTCCCCCTGACCAAATTCAACAGGTACAGCATGGAGAAGATTCACATATGAAAAAGGCTGAGATAACATTCTTGAAACATTCTGGTCAAACAGAATAAATGTCTATTTATTTTAACATTTTGTTTTTAATTTTTATCTATATAGAAGCCATAATTTTATCATCTGGTTTGAATAAAGAAAAAAAGAAGAAGAAAAGAGAACATGTGACAACTGTTCACAGTTTATAAAACTTTTGCATGCACTGTGAAAATGATAAATTCCTGTAAAATGGATGTCCTTAAATACAAGTCTTCTTCTGATCAAAGACTTAACCCCTCCTTGTGTTGCTTGTCTGGATAGATATGCTCCTCAGAAGTCACTAACTATTTCTTGTTCCCACAGCAGTGAGGATGATGGTCTGCCACCAGCTATTTCCAACAGCCCAACTAAAATCTCATTAATTGGATGTTCAGCAGGGGCGACATCCTATTTTCTCTCTCTCCGAGAGTTAAGTGGCAGGATTTCAGTCAAATCTCTCATAACGAGAACCAGAAGCATAACGCTCATTATAGTTCAGTGGAAGGTGAAAAGATGTGTGTAAAGCAAGTCCCAGATTCCCTGGACTCCTCTGTTTTAAAAAGCTATGCTTGCAGGTGATGGGATAGAACAAGGATGGACAGCTGTGGGGGATCCAGGGGCCCTGGACACCCATGGAACTCAAACCTCCACACCACCCCTTTGGATGAAAGTAGACATATCTAGAAGATCATTTCCAGTTTCAAAAAACAACCACATCTTTTTCCTTTTTCTGGTGAAGACAAGGTATGAGGGGCTGTATAAAATGCTGCAGACCTACTTACTTATTTAAAATATTTTATCTTGCTTTTCTCTATTACATGGACAGCTTATATTATTACTTCTGGAGGCACAATTCTCCATTTTGTAGACAGGCTCTTTTTTACGATGGGTGATCTGGGAGGGGGCATCTAGAGGTTCAACAGGTATTTTGGCCCTTGGGGGACCAAATGAAGACTTTGGGATAGTTTTCTACCCCAACCCAACTGCCTCAGCCAAGGGGCAATACATCAGAGTCTATCAAAATCAATATTTTAACTCACATGGAAAACTCAGAATGCAGAGAATGTCCCGCCCAACTCATTATCCTCCATCCATAGAAGGTGACAAAAGTAGAGCCAGAAGGAGATAGGCACAATATGCTGTCTCTTCTTGTTTGTTGTTGATTCGTTGAATATGCTTATAAAAATAATTTCATTAATACTGATTACCATATATGCTCAAATATAAGCCATCCCAAGAATAAGACAAGGGCCTAATTTTACCTCCCCAAACTGGGAAAACTTATTGACTCAAGTATAAGCCAAGGGTGTTTTTTTAGTTATATTCGAGTATATATGGTATACCGGCTGAGCTCTAAAGGGGCTAGGGGGAGTAATTGGCAAAGTGTGCTGGGAGTATGGAGGCAATAAGGGAGTTAATACCATAGAGTAAACAGTCCCTGCACAGTTGCCAATACTACCCTCAGCCCCTATATCTGAGCTTCATAACTAAGACCCCTTACTCCCAGATGTTTCCAAGTTTCAGGTGAGGTTAGGGTAAAACAGTGCTCCTCTGGGTGCCTTTTTGACCCACTTGGAAGGAAGTGTTTTAAAAATTTTCTGTGGCCTTAGGGTTGGGGTTGGGGGGGAGAATTAGTGGGCTGTTTATGCCCGATTGGGGAGGCAAAGGGGGTGAACCTGGCAAATGATGGGAGGGAAGGAAAAGGGGGAGGCACTCCGATGGGCGGCGGCACTCACCGGCTTGGGGCATCAGGTGTCCCCCACAAAAAATAAAATAAAATAAAATAAAATAAAATCAACGGAGCTCCTGGGCAGGCAGGAAAAACCTCCTCCTCCGGCGTAAAAATTTGCATATAAAATAGTTAATTGGCGCCCGTTTCTCCTGGTGCCGCCGCCGCCGTTTTGGGCCTCCTCCTCCGCAAAAAAATATTGGGGCGCCATTTTGCGATCCCCCGCAGCTGCCTGGCAAATGGATGCGCCACCCAGCCTGCCGCAGTCGGCAAAACCTGGCCATGCGAGCCGCCGCCGCCTCCTCCTGCTCCTGTTCCTCCTCCTCCTCCTCCTCCTCCCGCCACCGCCGCCGGAGGAGCAGGTGTAAAAAAATAAAATAAAATAAAATAAAATCAACGGAGACACCACCCCTCTGCAATTGCCCCCGCTGCTGCTACTGTAAAAATTCGGGAGCATTTAAAGGAGGAGGAACCAGAGCAGGAGCAGGAGGAGCTTTGGTGGGGTTTTGGTGCCGCGAGGGCAAAAAAATATTGCGCGCCATTTTGGATCCCCCGCACTGCATGGCAAATGCTGGCGCCCTCCCAGCCTGGTACCAGCAGCACAGCAGTAGCCTCCTCAAGGAGAGGGGGCGGGGGGCGCCAGCAAATAAAAACACCCTTCTGGCCTGGTAGCTGGAGGAGACAGGCCTACTTTTAGGGCGGAATTGTTTTTTTTTTTTAACAAGCAAAAGGAGCGAGACCCGCTTGGCATGGCTGAGGCGCCCGCGCGCGATGCACCCACCCGGCCGCGCCAGGAAGCGCCCTCAAATCAGACCAAATTGTTCGCCGCCGCCGCCTCCTGCTCCTGCTCGGTTCCTCCTCCTCCTCCTCCTGCCGCCGCTTCCGAAGGAGTAAGCAGGATAGCGAGGGCAATTGCGAAAGGGGTGGCGGGAATACCGCGGGAGGGCGGTGTGGGGGTGGCTGCTGATTACCATATGTGGTCCGCCGCCGCCGCCACCACCCCAAGAATAAGACAAGGGCCTGCTTTTGCCCCTCCCCCAAACTGGGAAAACTTATTGACTCAGGTATAAGCCAAGGCTGCTGTTTTTGCTGCTGCTGGTGGTGGTGGTGGAGGGCGAGGAGCTCTAGGAGGGCAGGGGGAGGAGGCGGCAATCCTCCTGCGCTCCTCCAGTATGGAGGCGCCCGCGGGAGTTAAGAGGAGGGAGAGGAGGGCAGTCGGAGGAAAAGGGGAGGAGCCTCCCGGCCTCCCAGGCAGCCCCTTTGCCGAGCGGTCCACTAAGACCGGCACCGGTCCAGATGACCGGGGTTGGGACCACCGTTCCCTAAAATCACTTCCTGAAGGTACCCCTGCTACTTTACACTCCCAAAGTAAGTAAATTTTGATTGCATATTTTTAAAATAATTTTGAGTGCATATTTTCAAAAAAACATGCACTCAAAAATTACTTACATTGAGGACACCAAAGTAGCAGGTGTACTTTCAGGAAGTGATTTTAGGGAATCCCCTGAAATTTGGAGACATTTGAGCTCCAAAGAGGGTGCCCCTAAACCTTCTCATTGGAATCATATGGGAAGTGGAGGCACCACTCTCGCTCGTCCGATCAGGACTTGCCCTTCACTGCCCTCCCCAAGCCATCTGTGCACCTAATTCCCCCAATACTGGGAAAGCTTATTGATTTGAGTATAAGCCGAGGGCATTTTTCAGGCAAAAACAAGGGCTGAAAAACTAGGCTTATACTAGAGTATATATATACAGTACATCCTGAATTTACTGCATTGTTTTGTTTTACTTCAGTGTATCAACACTCTGTAAAATGCATTTCCCCTCACTGCTGTCCGACTCCTCTATTGGCCCTGGTCCCATGTCCCTTTAAAAGCAGTTTAAATTACTAATTAAACCAAGTCCAAAAATGCTGTCCCCACAGCCACCGGGCTTTTTGAAAAAAAAAGAAAAAAGAAAACCCAGTAATGCCCCTTTAAGCGAGGTTTCTGTGACTCACCCAAGAGGTAGGGAATTTTCTGCCTCGCTTGAAAAATCCACCTTTTAATGAGGCAGACGTTGTGGGACCATGCAGATGATCCAGGTTTCTTTTTTTTTTTTTTCTCAGAGCACCGACCGGCTGTTCCTGGGGCTGATTGGTGCTGCTTTTTAAAATTTCCCTGCAACCTCAGAGCAAGAGGAAGCTGGATCGGGTGTCCTTTGATTTCACAAGTGGTCCAGGTTTTTTAAAATGCTAGCACCACCTGCTGGCCAAGGGGGCTGAACTGCACTTTAAAATAAAAAAAACCCAGCTTTGGACATGTGAACTCTTGTCCCACATATTAAATCACATGACAGGATGAAGAGGAAAAGCTGGATCTTCAGAATATCAGGATCAAAACCAGGTGAGATCACAGCTGTATACAGCCAAGAAAGGTTTATTTTGAGCTGTTGTGGGAGCATAGCTTGGTGTGAAATATTTAATATAGGCTCACATCTAAATTTCCTAAGTGTCAGTCCAGACTGACATTTCCCCTACTTTACATTGGATGTCCTGAATACATCATACATACAGCTATTTTATCTGATATCCAAATGATGTTTTGCTTGTGTTGACTACATCCTGATGTCTTCTGTGATTTCCTTGCTTCCCCAGAATCCGAGGTGTGCGCGTATTTTGATAGGTAACATGCCAATTTTTACTAGACTATATGGTACTTATGAGGGTGTTTCTCATACCCTGCAACTAGATATACAAAATCTGTGATTTTAGATACAGCCAGATTTGCCAAGGCATGGAGAGATGCATCATTTTATTTAGTTTGGCTGCTAGAGTGATTTTTATCTTAAACTTAAGGTCTTGTGTTTGGATCCTGCCTCACTTTGTTGATTTTGGCTCTGGAAATAAATTCCACCTGAGTGTATAAGATAATCCTTAAGGTAAAAAGGTAAATGTTCCCCTCGCACATGCACCCTAGACCTGTCGGACTCTAGGGGAGGTGCTCATCTCTGTATTCAGGCTGAAGAGCCAGTGTTGTGCAAGTCCATGGCCACGTGGCTGGCATGGCTGCAAGGTAACACTGTTTTATTTTCCCACTATTTACTTTGGTACCTATTTATCTACTTGCATTTACATGCTTTCAGACTGCTAGGTTGGCAGGAACTGGTAGCTCTCTCCACTGCATGGCATCCAGGATTTGAACTGCCGAGCTGTAGACTTTGCAGCCAACAGTTTTCGGAGTCTTAGTCTGCTGAGCCACCACACCCCTTAAGATAATCCTTAGTAACCTTTTAAATTGGCATAGCAAGACACTTCCTATGACTAGCCACCTTTCACTTTGAAAAGCTAATCTGATATTTCTGGGTTTCTTTGACCAGGACACATGAACCTTGGTGTTCCAGAAATGCAGAGGTTTCTTTTCAGGCATAAGCTGTATCCAATTCCGATGGAGGAGTGAACACTGGAGCAAAACAAATGGCAGTTTAAGATATGCAGATGATAGTGGTAAGCCGCAATGAAAGCTGGAAATAGAAATGGGCACAACATGAACCTTGTACCAAAACCCCCCACAAACTAGGCTGGTTTGTACTGTAGTTACTTTTGTGTGCAGTTTGGGGAACTGCACTTTCACGAAACAAACTGAAACACAGAACTTTTTCATCACTGCCATGTCCTTTCATTCCATTCCCCTTCCAAATCCCCCTTCATGGGCCTGGGCCTAGCACCTACCTTACTTGCTGTGGGCCTCCACCTTCTCCTCCCTTCCCCCAGTTTTGTTGTTCATTGGGTTATGTTTTTGTTGTCCATTGGGTTATGTTTTGGTTACCCTCAAATAACTACACTTCCCACCATACGCTAAGACTCTCAGGACGCAACGGGGCAGGAAGTAATCCCCAGAAAACCTAGGGTACTAAGCTGGGCAGCACAGCCGCAATGAGGCAGAAGAGGGGGTCCAGAGCAGGTCATGTCGATGCTGGGGCCCATGAAGAGGGGCGTGGGGTGGGAAACCCATGAAGTTCAGCAACACAGAAAACCACTCCCCTCATAAAGTGACGGACCTGAACTGAACTAACCATCAACTGGTTCTTTCATTCCCCCCCTTTTATTGGATGGCATGGCTGGTGGCTTGCGGACACCGACGAACCACACACCATCAAAAACCACAATTCCGCTGGTTTTTGCCCATCTCTCCATGAAACGGTTTTAGCAAAAAGTGAAAGAAGAAAGTGCCCAAGCAGGACTGCGAATGAATGATAGGAAGACACAGACCATGACCACGGTGTGTGTGTGTGTGTGTGTGTGTGTGTGTGTGTGTGTGTGTGTGTGTGTGTGTGTGTGTGTGTGTGTGTGTGTGTGTGTGTGTGACTTGAGAGAAAATGGGAAAGACCAGAGAGGACCAGTCCCGTTCACCAGGCAAGTTAATAAGAGCCAGCTCAGGCTTCGGGATGACACTTTCCCACCCAATCCGTTCCTTTCTTTTTGATGCCCAGGTGCAGGTGGTTTATATTGCCTTGTTAGTTGGGTTTGTGAATGTTTCATGTTGCGGCGTTGAAGTAGAGTTGGGGGGGTTACGCTCCATATGGGTTGTGTGAAGCATGCTGCCCCCCCCTTCATGGAGTCTTTGGTTACAGAGATGGCTGCCTCCATTGAAGTGGGTCTATTGAAAGGGAGACTGGCAGTCAGGCCCTATCCCTGTCACATGACCCCTTCAGGGCCGGGGGGGGGGGCGGCAGGACTGAGTGAGACATGCCCTGCTTGGGAGGACAGTCACAGTCTGTCCCCTCTCAACCTGGCACCATTGGTTTCCCTTAATGATTGTGCCCTGGTGGTATACGTTTTAGGCAGGTGCCCATCTTCTGCCTTAGCAGAAGGCCAGATGGGTGGACATGTGTTGCCAGGTGGGTCATGCAATGCTTCCGTCCACTCCCCATGCTTCACAAAACTACTTCTCTATTACCATAACAGCTGTGACCTTTTGGTCTCCATCTCTGTCCCTTTAATTTCAACAAAACGTGATTTTTACAAGGTGTGTTTTTCTTCTTGGGAGGCAAGAATGACAACGCAGGGAATTTCTCCCTGGGGTCTGCAAAGGATTGTCTTCAAAGGAGTAGTTTAAGGAAAATGTCTTCTCGAAGGCTTTCATGGCCGGGATCTGATTGCTGTTGTGAGTTTTTTCGGCCTGTGTGGCTGTGTTCTGGAGGTTTTTCTTCCTGACGTTTCACCAGACTCTGTGGCTGGCATCTTCGAAGAGGAAGGAGCTCAGGGAACAGTTTAAGTAGACTTTGGTGCCTGGATGGGAAAGAGGGTGGGCGGCAGAAGGTGGTGAACTTTGGGAAAACAAAAGTGAGGGGGAAAGGGGGAAAGAGATGGGCGGGGTGGGGAGGAAGTTGAAGAAAAGAAGTGGACTGATTCAAGAAAGCACTGCTGCTTCCAGAGCAAAAGTGTACAGCTATGCACTGGGAAGAAGTGGTTTAGAGATTAGAGACGTGCACAAAATGTGGCCAAGTGCTTCATGCAAAAATAAACCCCATGGCACCCCCAAATGCAATGTGGAACCTCCCTCTTCCCCCACTGCTGCCTGGCACCACGCTAAGGCACCACGGGGGTTCTCCTTCTCTAATGGTCCATCAGTACGGGCAAGAGCTTGGGCTGCCCTTCCGCGCTTCCTCACTCTGCTAAGGAGGCGAGACAGTTGCATAAGGAAAATGCTTAGTTGCATTTTGTGCCCATCTCTATTAGAGATCGTGGAAGAAGGCACTACACATCATGAGATCTGGAACCGATGCCCATATTTATTTATTTATTTATTTATTTATTTATTTATTTATATTCTTATATACCACAATCTAAGAACATAAGAACATAAGAACATAAGAAGAGCCATGCTGGATCAGGCCAAAGGCCCATCTAGTCCAGCTTCCTGTATCTCACAGTGGCCTCACCAGATGCGTTTGGGAACGCATGAGACTAGATATCTGTCTCCTGCTACCACTCCCCTGCATCTGGCCCTTGAAGTACCCCGGTTTTAAGCCTGGAGATTACACATCTCCCTCATGGTTTGTAACCTGTGATGGACTTTTCCTCCAGGATTCTGTCCAATCCTCTTTTGAAGGCATCCAGGCCAGATGCCATCACCACATCCTGTGGCAGGGAGTTCCACAGACTAACAACGCGCTGGGTGAAAAAATGTTTTCTTTTGTCAGTTCTTACTCTCCCAGCCCTCAATTTGAGTGGATGTCCCCTAGTTCTGGTATTTTGTGATTTTCCTCAAACAGGAACTCTGGGCAGTTTACAATAACAACTTATAAAACAGCACCCAAAAATATAATAATAAGAAGAAGAAAATAAAAAGAGAACAAAACACATAAGGGAAAGGAAAGAACCCAATATACAAAGACAAGTAATGAGGACGACAACAAATACACCTGGCAAGAGGCAAGGCAACTCATGACAGACAAACAATGAACACGGGGAGGACAAAAGCACCTAGCAATTGCCAAAGGCATCCCTAAATAGCCAGGTTTTCAAGGCTTTTTAAAAAGATGCCAAGGATGGGTTGAGGACGCTGCCAATCTGGTTGACTTCTCTTTGCTGTACTAGGAGGAGAGGCACCCTTTCCTTTGAGGCAGGAAAACATCTTTAACTGGTCTTTGTGGGTGCTGTAATCTATCCCTCTCTATGCCTCCCCCCCCCGCCTTTAAATGAAGCATTCAGCTTGGAAATCTGAAAATCCTCATCATAGTTGATTTTTCTCTTTTCATAGAGTCTGATCCAAAACAAATATTTTTAAAAACTCTTCCAGAAAGCCTACACGTCTGCTACTCTCCTTCTGAACTTTCAACAGAATGGAAAAGTAAACACAAAGGGGTTTTTGTTTTGTTTTTTAGTAGTGCTTCTATCAGATATGACATGCAGGGAAAGTGTGTTCTGTTTCTCTCTCTCTCTCTCTCCTGGAAGCGCAGAACAGAAAGGGTAAACAACTGAGAGGTGGGCACTGTTAAATTACAATGTTGCAAATCTTTTTAACAGGGTATATCAGGCACCCACTGAAATGGTCGAGGTAGCTGTGTTCATATCGGCTAATGTGTCAGGAAAAAAAGCAAAACAAAATATAAAAAATGTCAATAATGTTGTTGTAGCACTTTCATGAACACTTGGCAGTGTTCCCCAAAAGGCATGCTCACACATGCACATTCAGCTATACAACAACAGCCAAGTTTAACACTGACTGACTTCCAAATTTTGGCTGGCAGGGTCGTCCCACCACACACACACACACACACACACACACACACACACACACACACACACACACACACACACACACACACACACACACACACACACACACACACACACACACACACAGAGAGAGAGAGAGAGAGAGAGAGAGAGAGAGAGAGAGAGAGAGAGAAGAGAGGCTCCTGGGCGGTGGAGATTATAAAGTGGGAAGGAGTGTTGCTAACTGCTGTATTTTAATGTGAGCATTTGTGGACATGCCCACTTCCTCAGAAGGGTCCAGAACAGCTCACATCAAAATAGTAACTCCTTAAAGGTGCCACAGCGTTTTTGTGCACTGAGAGGGGTTTGCCCTAGAATGACACCCATCAGTGTATGGTATTTCATCTCCTTACCCCCACTAACATGTTTGTGTTTCTGTTTTGATCAATAGGAGACCAATGTGCACCATTTTCTAAGAAATCACAGCCGGCCCTTGCTTTGGCAAACGGAAGAATAGAAAAACAAGATAATCGTTTGAAGTTAGATGGGTGAGGGCATGAGCCAAAAAACAGTGGATAATATACTTTTTTCCCTATAGCGTGTTGTGGAGTTATTTTGTTGGTTTGATGCCTTCCCTTCCTGAAGCCATCTGGAGCATAGCTCCTCTTTCACATCCATATTGTCACATGGTGGTGGGGGTGGTGGATGGTGGTGCTGGACGGTGGGGGTGGATCTGCAGCCAACTTGCCATTCCCTAAAATCAATAAAACTCTTTAATAGCAAAAAAAAGGAGAGGCATGACCTGGCTTTCGACCTGAGGGTCACACTCAGTACCAGTTGCTGTCCATTGTGGTTGGTGGGTCAAAGAAGGCACAGCATCCAATGGTTCGTAGAGACGGGGTGGCAGCCCATTGTTGCCTGTTTTCCATTTCTCTTTCTCCTGCCTTTGGTAAGAAGACACTGGGTGGAGTGGGAGTTTGCCCTGCAGACCTGCTCCCATACACAGTAATGAATACAATCTGTTGACCAAATAGCTGGAAACAGCAGTCTCTCTGCTTACTTTCCACAGATCTCTGGGATGTAAATTCTGACTTTTTTAAAAAAAAAAAAACTTGCTCTAATGTTTATGCTACTTTGGAGGTTACTTCACGTCCATTTTGTCTCTGTTAGTGTTGCGCTTAGAAGCGGTACAAAAAAATGTTACTTCATGTCCGTCGCGCAACTACTGAAATTTGTCTCAATCACACCCCCGGAACGGGTGCTAAGTGCGACAGTCCTGTACCTGGCGCTGGGGTAGAGTTTTCCCTTGTCAATCTTTTTTTCCTGCTTTCTGTTCCGAAACAAGACACTGTGTAGTAACGACTGTCATGCAACAAAACATTCATTTCTCTCAGAAAACTGTGCCCGTTTTTTTTAAAATTTTGACTTTTCAGAAGCAAAATATCAAAAAAGAATTTTAAGTCCACCCCACCCCACCCCAAAAAAGAAAGAAAAGAAAAAAGGAAGCTAGACAAATTCAATGTTTGTCACGGTACAAGACCGTGAGGTAACACTTGTCACGAGACAAGTTATCATCACCATGGGAGCACTGAAGCAGAGACAAAATCACGTGATCGCAACCAACGCTGTCACGGCACAAAACTAGTTGTGGAACAAAGAAGGACGTGAAGTAAGTGCCTTTCTTTGCAGGGTGGAGGGGGAGAGTTTGGTGGATTCTCCTCGTAACCTGTCCTGTTCGGGGGGGGGAGGGCATCTTTGAGTTGTTAGCAATTCCTGCAGCAGGGTTGATCCGGTTGTTAACATAAACATTGGCATCAATTTGAAAGGCCGCCACCCCGAGGTTTATGTCAGCTTCGTTACAGAACACACATCAGGCATGGGTGCAAATCCGTACAGACATCTCAACTAATACCAAACATTTCTACATATGTCCTTGTGTGTGTGTGTGTGTGTGTGTGTGTGTGAGGCAGAAAGAAACTTTAAAAAATGTAACCACATGTTAAAAGCATCATGCATTACTTATAGGGTGAGAATGTGTTCCCTTCTCAGCCTTTCCTCCCCACCCCCTGCCCCTTTTAAAAAGCCAAAATGGACTATATTACAAACAGCTTGTTAAGTGTGCAACAGATGACTTGAAACTGAGGTCCTTGTACTCGCCGGGGCTGCACTTTTTGCTCATAAACTGGCTACATACACAAACGGTCTGTTTCAGGGGGGCTGAGGTTCCTATTACACTGGTTCATGTTTCAACAGGGCAACCGGCCTCTGAGTTTGTGTTTTCAGCCGGACAAGTAAGTGGATGCATGTGCATTACCATTCCAGACATCATTCCAGACCAGATGTGGAGCCTTTATTTTTAGTACAGCAGGAGTGTCTCCTGACCCTCTGTCACCCCGTGTCTAATGAAAGATTGACTGCCCTGGGTTTTCATATGGTAAATTATATATACTATGTATTATAGATAGATAGATAGATAGATAGATAGATAGATAGATAGATAGATATAGATAGATAGATAGATAGATAGATAGATCTGAGAGAGGACATAGTAGATTTTAAAAAAATAATTATTCAAGATTAATTATGGAGTCACTTGCCCACAGAATGATTTGGCCAAAGTATTTTAAAAACCTGAACAAAGAAAATCCTATGTAGAATTCAGGCAATTGAGTTCTGTTTCCCCAACAGAATTATCAGCAGATTTTTAAATTAATCACATGAAGGTAGTACCCTCACCCAGCTTTCTTTTCTTTCCTTATTTCCCCTTTCTTTTTTTTTAAATCTTTCCTTTCCTCTCTTTTTTATGAAGCTTGCTATGCAAGCTTCCTTCAAGGCAAACTCCTGTCACTAAAACAGTGTTTTTGGCATGCATCCTGCAGTGGTTTCTTCTTTAAGGAGAAGAAACAGAGGATACCATATGACTGAATGAGTCTCCCAGGGGAGGGGGGAGGGAGGGAGGGAGGGAGGGAGAGAGAGAGAGAGAGATGAAAATTTAATCAAATGATCTTTTTCATCCAAGTTCCTGCTTGATTATATAACAAAGGCATTCTCTTTCAACCTTGTTTTAAAGAGCTGAGTGTGTATCTTTTGTCTCCTTCTGAATAATGAAGTCAAGATGGGAGAGCTGGAGACCAGAAGGATCCTTTAAAATGTTTGCCCCCCCCAAAAAAATCTGTCAGAGTGGATCTTTAATTTCAACTCACAGACTTCCATGGTAAAGGGGCATCAGTCCTTCACATCTTTCTATTGACAGCAAAGGGGAAAACCAATTACTCCTTGTCAATAGCACCCACACACCGTCTTCTGAAACTGCGGTCCATCTATTTGTTCATTGTATTGAAGCCCAACAGAGTCATATTTAGGGTAGATATTTGTAATAACTGAATTTTGGAAAACACTGTAGGAGTCAATGTAAATGTTACAGTTAGCATAGGAACATAAGAACATAAGAAGTGCCCTGCTGGATCAGGCCAAAGGCCCATCTAGTCCAGCTTCCTGTAACTCACAGCGGCCCCACCAGATGCATCTGGGAGTGCACAAGACTAGAGTAGATCTCTGTCTCCTGATATCACTCCCCTGCATCTGGCCCTTGAAGTACCCTGGTTTTAAGCCTGGAGATTACACATCTCCATCATGGTTTGTAACCTGTGATGGACTTTTCCTCCAGGAATCTGTCCAATCCCCTTTTGAAGGCATTCAGGCCAGATGCCATCACCACATCCTGTGGCAGGGAGCATGCTATTTGAGGGAGTGGTGGAAGACATTTGTTTGTTGTGGTATGAGTTTGGCTTACCTCCCATAGTTTGCAAGTTAGCTTGCTTATCAAGGGATAAATATAGGGTTTATTTGTAAGTAAGAATGTTCAGGAACAGAGGTTTGCTGATATAATGTCGCTGGAATAGTAGCATGCATTTTGCTTCTGATGTCAAACTATCTGGAACATCTGATTTGACTGTCTGTAATATGTTAAAATGGGGATCCTACCTATGATTTTATCCAAGGATATCATATGTCTCTTTTAACTCAGTAGGTATATCTGTTAGGCAGTACACGTTGACATGCAGGTGCTCATCATGATGGGCCCTGTAGACATGTCCAAGGTGAGCCCGGAAGTGTAGGCAGCAATATTGATCCCCACTTACTGATTTAATCTCTCTAGCAACTTCCACCTTCACAGAAGGCAACCTTTTATAAAGCTAATGGATTTAAACCAGGCATGTCCAAAGTTAGGCCTGGGGGCCAAATGCGGCCCATTTTCAAATTCTAAGTGGCCCGCAGCTTCTTCTTCCCACCTGGTCTGCCTGTCACACATCACCGCCAACTGGCCCCTCCCCATACCAGATGGAGGCATTAGCTTGCATTTTTATGGTTGGCCTGCCCTCCCTGCCTCTATCCATTCCCCCAGTCACCTGCCCAGCCTACCCACCCCCAACTCCATTGCTGCATCATCCTCCCCGCCTCCTTTCATGTTATAGAGACTTCTCCAGAGTCCAGCCCAGGGGTCAAATACAGCTGAATGGTTGGCCCACACACAAATATGGCTCCGCTTGCGAAAAGTTTGGATACCCCTGGTTTAAACGGTCCATTCAAGACCAAGGCACCCCCAAGTACTGCACATGATGGCAAGTGTAACTCATAATAACAAATCATTCCCACTCTGTCCCAAGCTACTGTGAAGACTGAAACTAAAATGAGAGGAAGCAGAAGTCTTCAGAGAGCTGACAGGTAACCTCATTACTCTTAGGAAGCAAAGTTTGAGATTCCTGGGTTCACTACCACACAGCGCTCAGACTAAGAAATCATCATTGCCCACTCAGATCTCAGAAGTTACCACCTACCTGAAATCATTACAGTATTTTTCTTTTTGAATTTACAAAAACAAGATATAGCTCCATTACATAATGATTGCAGAGGATAAGTTCCCCCTTTTGTTGGTGAAACTGTAACTTTTTAGTTACTTCTCTAGTTACAGGAATTACAGACTTACATGGACTCTGTTCAGACTCAAAATGACAGGGAATTCTGCACACACCAAAGTCTGTTTAATAGACAGTTTTACAGGGCAGCCATGGATGGCAGATGTGACCTGTGTCCAACCAAGTGCACAAGACAGATAGTCTGATATAACTCCAGTCAAGCGTAGTGAATAGCATCAGGCTAGATGGGGTTCTATACATCTGTCGATGCCAAATGACCTATCCTCCCACTTCGGGACAATCGTCAATACAGGTGCAGCATTACATTCCCATTCAGGTTGTTCGCATAGACAGAAGACGATTTTTAATTGCAGATAGCAATCTACTGGTGGGAGATATTTGGAATTACAATAAAAAGGAGCTATTAAGAAGCTCTGCTATATCTGCTTCTCCTCCTCTTCCATCTAAAAAGCCAAGGTGACCGGTGTGAATGCCAGATAATTAAGGAACCCCTTTATAAAAGCACAACAAAACCTTGAAAGAGAAGAGCAGAATATGGAAACTGAAATGAACAAAAAAAGTATTAAACCCTACTGTATATTAGTATTGGTTTTAGCATGTTTCAAACTGATTTTTAAAAAGATGACTACATAGTACACATGGAAGCGGGGATTTCCCCCCTCTGGGAAACTTGGTTGTTGTTGTTGTTGTTGTTGTTGTTGTTGTTTTGTTGTTGCAAAGTATTTTGTTGGCAGGTATTTTACTGGGTAGCCAGAGAGTCATTTATTTTAACTTCCTTTGGAATCAGCTACTTTGAATAATTTTGGACTACATAAATGTCTCCATTGGTGTAATTTCTAGCTGTAGGGTCCACCACCCTCACCACTCACTGGTGTGCCTTCTCTCTTGCCAGCTCTGGCGGCCTTGCTCCCTTGCCTCTCGGACCCTTGGGTATCTTCATTCAGAGGTTTTTAAAAACTGCTCCGATTTTTTATAACAGCTTTTTATTGATATGCCATTTTGAAACCAAAGGTAAATAAAGCCACCTTTGGTGGCTTGCCTAGTATGGCTACCATTGCCGTTACTTCACGTCCCTTGTCTCGGAACAGGAACCGGGAACAAAGCGTGACAAGAGAATTCCCCAGCCCAGGGGCAGGTACGGCTCGTCACGCTCTGTTCCCGGTTCAGGGTCACATGGTCGGGACGAGATTCTGCTGCCATGCTATGGATGTGAAGTAACCTTTTTTCGTACCGGTCCCAAGCAGGACAGCAAAGAGGGACGAGAGGGATGTGAAGTAACAGCCTTTAAGCCAATGAAGGGTGGAGAGGGAACGAAGGGAGATAGCAAGTGTCTCTTTGGAGCCAAAGAACTGGCTCAATATTGTTGCTGCCGCTGCTGCTACTCCCTACCCCATCCCTGGGCAGTCTGTATGACCCCTTCTGCCTGCCCAGAGGTTCTCACTCCATCTCATGTACAAGGGAAGAAGAAGGGGGAACTGTGAGGAACTGGTCAATTCCCCAGCTGACTCTTTTTGAACCAACTTGTTGAAGGGGATGGAGGAAGAAGGAGGGAAGACAAAAGCGGGCTGAGCAAAAACACCCATGCAAATAAATAAATAAATAAATAAATAAATAAATAAATAAAGGGCATGCAAATAAATAAATAAATAAATAAATAAATAAATAAATAAATAAATAAATAAATGGACATGCAAATAAATAAATAAATAAATAAATAAATAAATAAATAAATAAATGGACACATTTTGAAGGCAAAAGGCTTTAAAAAAAGACTAAAAGTTCTCCCAAGTGGACACTCACAAACTGAAAAACTATCCTGTAACTTAAATCCTATTTCAAAATCCCAAAGCCCTCTCTTGATTCATTTTTATAGTATAGCTGTGGCCCAGGCAGCCAGTCACAGAGGAAAAGCTTGCCTGAACAGAAAGGTCTTTGCCTGCTTGCAGAAGGACAGTACAGCTAGCAGCAGTAGGGATGGGCTATTTGTTTCAGAAGCTACTGGTTCCGAAATGACCCGCGCGAGCCCAGCTGGTCTTTGGAAGCCTCCGAAACGCAATCAGCCAATCCCTTACTTTACTCTGTGCCTGCGCAGGGCTGAGGTCCAATGAGGAAGAAGCCTCCAATGTCAATGTCCCTTCTCTCTGGTGCTCGCAAATCAGACAGGGAGGTAGAATGCTGCATTCCCCTGCACATCTTTTGATTGGCCAGCACCAGGGAGAAGGAACAATGACGTTGGGGGCGTCTTCCTCATTGGAGCTCAGCCCTGCGTGGGCTTGGTAAGGGATGGTCTGATGACATTTCAGAGGCTTCTGAACACCAGCTGGGCATGCGTATGTTGTTTTGGAACTGGTAGCTTCTGAAACAAATATCCCATCTTGCGGGAGGGAGTTCCATAGTCTGGAAGATGCAACAGAGAAGGGCCCTCTCCCATGTCCCCATCAGATGTGCCTGTGAAGCAGCCTGTTGTGGGACTGAGAGGAAGGCCTCTACTGATGGTCATAACACCCAGGCATGCTTCGATCCACCTGGAGTGATCTGATGCCCACAAAAATATCTGGGCTGTTAAAACTTGGGAGATACTTCATTCCTGTGTGAATCCAAGGAGGAAAAATAAGCTTGGCACATGCATAAAATAATTTGTTCATGAATATTTTGCATACTCTCCGTTCTAGCACTAAAGTACTTTTGCTTGCATATGAGAAGGGGCCAGATTCTTGCCACCAGGCCCACCTCCACTGAAGCAGAATGTCAAATTTTATGGTGAAATCGAGTGTTATGTTTGCAATACTGAAAAATGTTAATTAAGTACAGTAAATGTCTGGAAACAAAAATGTCTTGTAAGTCATGCCCTTAATTATACTTATGAAATTAACAGCCTATCAAACATATATAAGAAAGTTTTGAATAGCGAGAGAAATTTGGCCTTCAGCAGCAAAATGCATAATGAATGAATCAACTTTCCATAGCCATAAAAAAATACAGCACTATCAAAGATTTATCTAAGATCTAAGATATATATTTTTCAATATTTAAAACTGCTGTTTTTAAATTGCTCAGTTGGAACTATTTTCATGAGATGGGGGTGTAAAATGGTGCACCTCTTTAGATTTTTTTACACATATGTGCTCATTAGTGTTTTTTTTAATAAAAAATAGACTAAATCAAATATTAGTCTCAAATATAGCAGGCCAATTGAAATGAATGGGACTTCTTGTTAGCTGCAAGAAACTTTAAAAAAAATCACTAGGTTTGCGGTAGTTGGGAGTCACACTAGGTTTAACCCATAAATGGCCACCAGGAAGCCAATCAAATGTTGATGTGTGGTAAAGTCAATAAATTGATTGAATGTTTCCTATCCACACTCCACATTTGATTTGTGATGATAAAATGTAGCCAAGACATTGCCTGTAAGATACTTGGTGAAGTGGAGATCAATACAGCAATAATTTTGCCAGGGCTGGTACTTCCATTAAGGCAAACTAGGCAGTTGCCTAGGGTGCCAAAATGGAGAGAGGGCGCGGGCCAGCCTGTGGCCCCCCCACCCCCCCGCTGGCCACCACCGTCCATCCCCCCACCGGCCACCAGCCACCCATCGTCATCCTCCCATTGCTGCCGTCGCCGTCCACCTGCCGCCCCCCGCGCCCATTGCCGCCCACCCCCGTGCCCGTCGCCGTCCGCCCCTGCGCTCTGTCGCTGTCCCCGTGATCCACTCACCCCCACCACCCCGCCACCCACCCCACCCCCCACCCCTCGCCTAGGGTGCAAAAAAACCTAGCACCGGCCCTGAATTATGCCCACATTTATATTAAAAGCCCTTCCCCAAAAAAGAACCAGAATTAGACTGATATGTGGAATCCTTTTCAAGAACCTGACTTGGGTCCTTTTCAAACAGAAAGGTAGGGTAAATTATATATTTTAAAATACAGTGGTACTTTATATAAAGGAATTAATTCATTCCAAATGAAATTATGTTAAGCAATTTTTCCTTTATACAAATTTCCCTTAGGAATGCATTGAAAACAAAATAGGCTACTGCTTGATAAAAAAGTTATATACTTGTGGGATTGGTTAAAGCAAATGCAGAGTAGACAAAGCATAAAGGAAAAGTTGGGAGGAAATATTTCCTGGTTGAATATCATACAATTGGAAAATTGGACTAAAGAATGAATAGCTAAAGTAGGAGAATGTAGAAAATTGACCAGATTTGAAGAAATTATAGATAGAAGGAATGAGATAGAAAATAAAGAACAGAGGAAAGGTATTATATTATAAGTGAGATATATAATATATTAATTCAGGAGGATAATGGAAAAAAACAATAGGTTAAGAGAGCTATTAAGAAGATATTAATAAAGAGATTAAAAGGAAGAATGGGGGGAAATGTGGAATAAAAGAATAGTGAAAAATATGGCAGTGAGAGTTAAAGAAAACTGTTATAAAGTATATTGGAGATGGTATATAACACCTGTGAAGTTAAATATAATAAAGAAATATTTCCAATTTGTTGGAGATGTAGAAAATAAAAAGGGACATATTTACATATGTAGTGGGCAAGTGAGAAAAGGAAATCTGAATGGAATTTGGTTTTCAATGAAATGCAAGAAATATTAGAGAAAAAGATTCCTATGTCCCCCCAGCTTGTACTGTTAAACATAGTTGCAGAAACACAACTGAAGAAAGAGGAGGGGGGACTGGTAATTATAATGGTTATGACTGCAAGGCTGATTTTTGCTAAATATTGGAAATCTAACAATCAATTAGTAATGGAAGAATGGTATAAGGAGTTATGGAATTTAGCTATTAATGATAAACTGACTTGTGAAATTAAAATTAGGAAAGGGCTGAGCAAGCCTAATGACTTTAATGGAATATGGGATAAATTATTGGTATATGTATTCCAAAAGGGTAAAGGGTATACACCAGGAGAAGACTCAATGTATTTCTGGAGGGAAATGGGCTGGTCATTATCATGAAAGTTGTAATTTTGTTCAAGTCCCAAGGGGGTTGGGTTGCATGGGGTTTACATAAGAACATAAGAACATAAGAAGAGCCATGCTGGATCAGGCCAAAGGCCCATCTAGTCCAGCTTCCTGTATCTCACAGTGGCCCCACCAGATGCCTTTGGGAGCGCATGAGACTAGATGTCTCCTGATACCACTCCCCTGCATCTGATCCTTGAAGTACCCTGGTTTAAGCCTGGAGATTACACATCTCCCTCATGGTTTGTAACCTGTGATGGACTTTTCCTCCAGGAATCTGTCCAATCCCCTTTTGAAGGCATCCAGGCCAGATGCCATCACCACATCCTATGGCAGGGAGTTCCATAGACTAACAACGTGCTGGGTGCAAAAATATTTTCTTTTGTCTGTTCTTACTCTCCCAGCCCTCAATTTGAATGGATGTCCCCTAGTTCTTGTATTTTGTGAGAGGGAGAAGAGCGTCCCTCAATCCACTTTACTCATGCCCTGCATTATTTTGTACGTCTCAATCATATCCCCCCTCAGGCGCCTTTTTTCCAGAATAAAAAGGCCCAGATGTTTTAGCCTTTCTTCATAAGGGAGGTGCCCCAGCCCAGTAATCATTTTGGTCGCTCTCTTCTGCACCTTTTCCAGTTCCACTATGTCTTTCTTGAGATGCGGTGCCCAGAATTGTACACAATACTCCAGGTGGGGCCTTACTATTGTTTTGTATAATGGCATTATAATGTTGGCTGTTTTATTTTCAATCCCCTTTTTGATAATCCCTAGCATGGAATTGGCCTTCTTCACCGCTGCCACACATTGGGGAGACACCTTCATGGAGCTGTCCACCAACAAACCAAGATCTCTTTCCTGATCTGGCTACATTAAAATGCATTTGCCATTTCATAGCCCATTCCCCCAGTTTGGTGAGATCCTTCTGGAGCTCTTCACAATCTTATGTGTTTTTTACTACACGGAAAAGTTTTGTGTCTTCTGCAAACGTGGCCACCTCACTGCTTATCCCTGTCTCCAGGTCATTTATGAACAGATTGAAAAGCACCGGTACCAGGACAGATCCCTGGGGCACACCGCTTTTCACCTCTCTCCATTGTGAAAATTTCCCATTGACACCTACTCTTTGTTTCCTGGATCTCAACCAGTTCTCAATCCAGAAGAGGACCTGCCCTCTTATCCCCTGACTGTGCAATTTTCTCAGCAGCCTTTGGTGAGGGACTGTTTCAAAAAGCCTTTTGAAAATCCAGATAGACTATATCCACCGGTTCAACCAAATTTACATGCCTGTTGACCTTTTCAAAAAATTCTAAAAGATTTGTCAGACAAGACTTACCCTTGCAGAAGCCATGCTGATTTTCTCTCAGCAAGGTTTGTTCTTCTATGTGTTTTAAGATTTTCTCTTGGATGAGGCTTTCCACCATCTTCCCTGGGACAGATGTAAGGCTAACTGGCCTGTAGTTTCGCGGGTCCCCCCTCCTTCCATTTTAAAAAATTGGTGTGACATCTGCTATCCTCCAGTCCCCCGGCACTGTGGCCGTTTTAAGAGACAAGTTGCATATTACCGTTAAGAGATCTGCAATTTCATTTCTCAGTTCCCTAATAACCCTTGGGTGGATGCCATCTGGGCCCGGTGACTTGTTAATATTCTATTTATCAATTAGTCCTAAAACATCCTCTCTTTTAACCTGTATTTGATTTGATTGTTTAGTCAAGAGGGGCCTTTCAGGCAGCGGAATCTGCTCAAGGTCTTCTGTCGTGAATAGACATGGGCACGACTCAGCGAAATTGTCGTTTCCGTTTTCGGTTATCGTTTCCGTCACGTAACGGAAACGGTAAAGATAATTAAGCTGTCAGAACTCGAACACGAACCGAAAAAAGAAAAATTTGGTCGGGTTTTTCGTTTTCGTTTGTGGCATCGCTGAGATTGCGCAATGCGAAGCACAGAAAAAGTTTTTTTTAAAAAAACCAACTCCCGGCCAAAAAAGCAGGCAAAAATATGCCTGCCTGAGGCTTTGCCACCTACCAGAGGGGTGGTTTCTGGGGGATCCCCGGACTTCCCCCCCTCTTCCCCTGTCCTGGGCTGCTTGCACCAGGCTGGGGGGGGTCATCCTTGTCGTCTCGCCATGCCATGCGGTGGGGGGGATCCAAAATGGCGACTGCAATTTTTCTTTTGAAATCATGATCAAAACACACACCAAATCACCACAGAAACATGTGACATTTATTTATTTTAAATGCCTGAATTTTAATACTAGCAGCAGTGGGTTTTTCAAATTTTTTGAACCATTCCACCAATGGCATCGCCAGGTTTTTGACGGACACTTCTGGATGTCTCGGAGGGCATAAAAAGCCGAGGCACCTTCCAGAAATCGCAGTCGGGTGTATGGATGTGGTTGAGGGAGGAGGGCTGGCTGCTGGTGCTTGTGTGATCCAATTGAGATTGAGGAGGGAGGCTGGAGGCTTTAGGATTTAAGTTAGGCAGGGAGGGGGGGAATTGAATTTAGAAAATAATTTCTTTGATTCCCTGCAGCTTTGTCTGCTGAAGGGAATAGCAGTTTATTCTTTATTTCTTCTCTGGCAGTTTGTGAGGATTTTTTTCTGATATTGGATAAAGGGGGGGGGTCGACTGGGAGTGGGAGGTGTGGATTTATTTTAAAAATATATTATATACTACCATTTATTTTCTATTTTCCCAACTTCAATTTGCCTGCACACACACACATTTGGGGTGCAAGCCAAGAACAGAACCTATATCCTAAGTGATATCCTAACTACCCACTCACCCACCCACCCGCGCCGCCACCCGCTTGCAGCCTTGCCGCCGCCTGCCCACTCGCCCTCCCCCCCGCCCCACCCGCTGCCTAGGGCGCAAAACCACCTAGCGCCGGCCCTGATTGCGGGATGCCCCTATGCTCTGGGAGGTCAAATCACGCTAATCGCAGTGGAAACGACAAACGACAAATGACAACCGGAAACGACAAATTTTTGAAACATTTCATGAGAAACGGAAACTACCCGAAATGGACCCGTTCCGACAAATGAAAACTCGAAACGTCATTTTTTCTGGTCATGCCCATGTCTAGTCGTGAAGACAGATGCAAAGAACTCATTTAATTTCTCTGCAATTTCCAAGTCCTCCTTAACCTCCCCTTTTCCTCCCTCACCATCCAGAGGGCCAACTGGTTCTCTGGCAGGTTTTCTACTTCTAAATTATTTAAAGAAGCTTTTATTATTACCCTTTATATTGCTAGCCATGCGTTCCTCAAAGTCTTTCTTTGCCTCTCTTATCACCTTCTTACATTTCTTTTGCCAGAGTTTGTGTTCCTTTTTATTTTCCTCATTTGGGGAGGGTTTCCATTTACAGAAAGACCTCTACTTGCACTTTAGAGCCTCTCTAACTCCACTCGTTAACCATGCCGGTGCCCTCTTGGACTTAAATGAGCTCTTCTTTGTTTGTGGTATGCACTTGTGCTGGGCCTCTGTTACCGTTGTTTTAAACAGGTTCCATGCACTCTGAAGAGATTGGATTCTTCCAACCTTCCCCTTCAATTTCTTTCTAACTAGTTTCCTCATCTATGGGAAGTTTGCCCTTCGAAAATCAAGGGTTTTATATCTGATTTGCTTGACACTCTTCCTCCAACATGCATGGTAAAGGAGATTGCAGCATGGTCACTGTTCCCCAGAGGCTTAGTGACATTCACATCCCTGACCAGGTCCTGAGTATCACACAGAATTAGATCCAGAGTTGCCTGTTCTCAGGTGGGCTCCATGACACGTTGCTCTAAGGCACAGTCATTCAGCAGGTCGAGAAACCCAGTTTCTCTTTCTTGCCCGGAGCTTGCATTGGCCCAGTCAATGTGGGGATAATTGAAGTCCTCCATGATTACTATCCTATCCTTCTAAGACAACACCATGATTTGTCTCCTCATTTCAAGGTCCCCCTCAAGTTTTTGATCTGTTGGGCGATAGCATATCCCAACTATCACATCACTCCTTGGACCTGGTAGTTTAACCCACAGTGATTCTATGGTGGAGTCAGACCCTCTGTCCATCTCCATTCTGCTGGATTTAACCCCTTCTTGAACATAGATGGCCACTCCTCCTCCAACCCGCCCCTCTCTATCCCTTCTATAGAGTTTATAGCCTGGGATTGCTGTATCCCACTGGTTCTCTACATTCCACCAGGTTTCTTTTATGGCTATTATATCAATGTTATCCCTAGCTGCCAAATGTTCAAGTTCTCCCATTTTTGGTCGGAGGCTTCGAGCACTGGCGTAGAAGCACCTGTACAGTGGGTTCTGCAACAACAGCTGCTTTGTTCTTTTCCCCCCACAGCTATTATTTTCAGTAGACAAACTATCACATTCCATTATTCTCCCAGTACTAATACCTGCTATGTCATCTCTATGTGATTCTCTACCCTTTCCAACCTCATTCCCTGTGGATGAGGTGTTCCAAACCGGATGCCACTCAGCTCCTTTCGGCTTTCCCCCAGTTATCAGTTTAAAAGCCACTCTGCAGCCTTTTTGAGGTTGAGTGCCAGCAATCTGGTCCCATCATGATTCAAGAACCGCTCAAACTCCTTAATATGTTGCTGGTTCGATATGCGGGTCTCTAGCTCCTGGACCTTCTCTTCTAATAGTGCAACCAGCTTGCACTTGCAGCAAGTGTAGTTCTCTCTGTGTTTTGTCAAGATGAGAAACATGGCACAAGTGTTACAGGTAACTATTGCTGCTCCCTCAGACTCCATTTTAATGAGTGCAGTATTCTAGGCCTTGAAGATTTTACAGTGTTACTAGCTACCACTCTACAAATAATAATCTAGTACCAATGTTCCTCCTCAAATGCTGAACTGCTCCAACCCAGAATCTTACCAGTGCTGTCTTCTTTCTCTTTTCTCTCTCAGCAGTAGCTCTGCTTGGATTCACACACCAGGCTCAAATGCTGAGGCTCAAATGCTTTTAGGGAGGAAAACACTTAGTGTAACTCCACCCCCAAGCTCAGTGGAAGGCTTAGTCTGGCACCACCCCTGCTTCCTAGCAACTTCCTTTGTTTGGCTGATTAATGGCTCTTTGTATTTAAATGAGCAGATAAGTTAGCAGAGGCAGAGGTAAAACAGAGGTCAAACAGCTCTAGCTGAACTGCTCCAACCCTGAAACTTACCAGTGCTGTCTTTCTCTTTTTCTCTCTCAGCAGTAGCTCTGCTTGGATTCACACACCAGGCTCAAATGCTGAGGCTCAAATGCTTCTTCAGGGAGAAAAGACTTAGTTTTACTCCACCTCCAAGCTCAGTGGAAGTTTATGTTTGTTATATTTGTTATATTTTGTTTCATTGATGTGTGTTATTTTTTCTTCCTTAGGCTATTTTTCTGTTTCTTTCTGTTTTATAAAATAAAAATTAAAAAATTATATTAAAAAAGGAATGCATTGAAAACAGAATAATCTCTAAGTGCGACCATTTTTATGTTGTATAGATTCACCCCATAGACATTCTGTTAAGCAAATTTCCCCTATGTCTGGAATTTGTTTATGTTGTACAGAATTTCTGTTATGAAAACCGCTTGTTATATGAGGGTCCACTGTATTTTAAAATGCATTTAAATATCAATGCTTTTGCAGGAGAGATGAACGCTCACATGGGCATGACTGCATGTCTGTATTACAGATCACTAGCTCCTTGTACCTTACATGAAAATTGTGTTTTTGAGCAAGCAGCCTAGAGGTCATTATAGATTATTCATTATTACCAGAGAGGCAGGAGGAGAGAACACTCCAAGTACCTTGCAGACTCCTGAGTCTTGATGTATGAAGGGACCAACAATTGCAGCATTGTCCTCTGAATGCATACCATATTGGAAATGCATTACAAGGGAAAGCAAAAGACTGTCAGTACCGACAGCAGCGGGAAGGACAGTATTAGGAGATTTATTAACCACAGAGTCCAGAAACACAGCCTTGACCCTCTGAAGAAGCACAACCGTTGCATGAAAAGAAGTGACAATTGCTGGACAAGGGCCCCAATCACTTCTCTTCTTTCCTCTTCCCCTTGATTTATTTGTTTCACAAAACATAACAGGAAGGATCCCTGGCAGATTTTGGGAGCTCCCTAAACCGACGACACTCTGCAAGTAAGGAGCAGAAAAAACCTGCTTGTCGGATTGGCCTGTTTCATGTGCATGGAGATTTGGAATCCTAGGTAGCGTTTCAAGTGTATCAAAATACAGTGGAAAGACCAGAGGTTAATTATACAGGCATGGCAGCCGGAGCCACATTATTATAATTCTCTCGGAAAGCACCATGGAGCATATGGAGCAAATGAAAGACCTATGTGTACGTAATAGGTTTTGCATGGGGGGAAAAGGTGAAGGAGCAAGGGATCTCCAGTGCACAAGAGGCACTAAATGAGGGGAAGAGAAATGATTTAACTACTTGATGGCCTGACTTTGTGCAGAGCAACCCACACAAGGTGCCCCGTACATTAAACAGCAACACACCAGACACTCCCTTCCATTCCCATGATTTACTTCCGTTCATATGGACAACTGCTTTTGTAAATACAGCAGCAAGTCGTTTATCAAGGACTTGCCTTCCTAGAAGCTTGTCCTGGTAGACATTATAGGTACCGTATTTATTTCTCCAGTATGGTTTCAATAAAGGCAATTGGATATGGGTCCTCTGATTCCAGATCCAGATTTTCTTGGTGCAGACGTGGATGATTTGCGATGTTCAGTTTAATGTATCTCAGAGATCTAGGAAGAGGAAGAGGGCACCACCCGTGTAGGGAGGGCATCTGAGCTGGAAACAGTCAAGGACAACATGGTTACTTCATCATCCACCTTGCATGGGTGTTCCACCAAGAGGAGCCTGTGAGGGCCAGCTGAGCAACAAACAGGTATCAAGGGGGAGTCTTTGACCTGGATTACTACACCCCACCAAGTGTGTGTTTCATGTAGATACTAGAAAACAACACTGGCATTTAAACTGGTGAAATACATCCTATGATCTTTCAGCAACTTTTGGTTTCAACCTAATTTAACTCAGAGTTGTTGTGCTGTTGAAACATTAGAACACATTTCTACTGTTTTCTTGGCCATGTGTTTTAAATAATTTCTCTACTTCTAAGTTTTACCTTCCATCTTTCAACTAGCTGATCTGTAAAACTGCTAGAACAGATTGTAGGGGGCACAAAAACACAGAAGAGCCCCGCACGTGTACGGATGCACACAAAATCATGCAACTCATACTTCTCATGATAGAGAAGGTAGCAGTGCTTTAGAACTGCATTTTGTCCAATTTAATTTACAACTTCCCATGTGCTGCTGCTTGCCTTTGGATTCCAAACTTTTATGAATTTTTCACAATTCTTGGTTCAAACATTGCCTACAAAATAGTTATCTTAGAAAAAGCTGCATGCAAGTGTGGATGTTGGAGGAAGGAGTGCACAGAACATTTTATTTATTTATTTATTTATTTATTTATTTATTTATTTATTTATTTATTATTTATATACCACCCATCTTCCTAAAAGGAACTCTGGGTGGTTTACACAGAAAGATAACATTTACATCGAAAATAAAAGATCACACTGTATATACTTGCGTATAACTCAACCCGAGTATAAGTCGAGGCCCCTAATTTAACCCCCAAAACTGGGGAAACTTATTGACTTGAGTATAAGTCTAGGGTGGGAAATGCAGCAGGGCCTGGCAGCTCCTCCTTTGTGAACTGGGGGAGTGGTGTGTGATGTTTAAAATGACTTTTAGCCACTGATGAAAGTGCTTGGGTAAGTGGCTGAAAGTCATTTTAAACATCGCACGCCGCTCCCCTGTGATGCAGAGGGGGGGGGTCATGAGAAGCGGCACACAATGTTTAAAATGACTTTTAGCCACCGACCCAAGCACTTGCCTCAGTGGCTAAAAGTATTGACCTGCATATAAGTCGAGGGCCCCTTTTTTCAGCCCAAAATTAGGGCAGAAAAACTAGGCTTATATTCGAGTATATACAGCAAATCAAACACATCATCCAGTAAGAGTAGAACAAAGCAAAACAAAATGAGACAGACAAAGCTATTAAAACTGAAAAAGAGGATCGACCAAGGCAGCAGCACTTAAGAAAAAAACACCACGTAACTCCCCTCCTACTAATGGTCGCCAAATGCCTCTCTGAAAAGCAGTGTCTTAAGGGCTTTTTTGAAGCCCGGCAGGGACTGTGCTAGGTGAAACTCACTTGGTAAGTTGTTCCAAAGTATGGGGGCAGCCACAGCTGACCCACTCAAGAGCTGAGCAAATAAACTCTTCATCCCACCTTTGCGATTCATCCATTTGTGGTGATGACGGATGCATGTGCCACACAGCAACCACGGAGTGGAGCCGTTGATGATGTGAGGGAAAGGGATGGACCACCCTGGCACCCCCAGGGATACAAATATGAAGTGCCCATGTCTACATAACATAGTCAGTTGTGCTAGAGCAAGCCCATTGAATCAGGGGGATTTAGGGGAGCAATTCATCTGTTAAGCTCCATCGACTGAATTGGGTCAAATCAGATGCAATTTACTCCATTTTAATTGGGACCACATATGGAACAATTGATCACCAAATCCCCACAGATTCAATGGAACTACTGTAATCTCACTAGCTATCCTAAGTGACAGGTGTTCAGCACATTTTAACTCTTTTATTAAAATGATCCAAATTATAGCAGGTAGAAAAGTTTGATAGGTACTAGAGATGGGCACAAAATGAATTTTTAATTCATTTTTAAATCATTTTGTTATTCGTTATTCATTTCATTACCTAACAAAATGAATAATGATCCAACCCATCAAAGGAAAAAGAAATGAAACGAAATGGAAATTTCTGTTCCATTTCATTTCATTTTTCATCCGCCTCCTACCTTGTAGCCATCTTCTCTTCTCCTCGCAGTGGCCAGGACCAGGAGGGAAAACATAAAAGGGGTGCAGCAGCTAGCACCTCTCAGCTGTAGCAGAAAAAAACTCCCAGTGTCGGGAACTTTAAAAAAATTAAATAAATAAGTGCCGACCCGGGCCCTGGGGCCACATGGTTGGTGCTGAATTTTTTTTTTAAATTAAAAGCACTGACCCGGCCCCTGGGGCCATGTGGTCAGTGCTGAAAAAATAATTTTTAAAAAGTGGCAGTGGGGCAGTCTACAGCCGCCCAGCCCAGCTGCTGCTGGGGATCCCGAGGCGGTGGCGGGACAGTCTACCGCCGCCCAGCATGGCCGCAACCAGGGCTCTGGAGGCTGCAGTGGGACAGTCTACCACTGCCCAGCCCAGTTTGACTTGGTTCGGGTTCATACAATTTTTTTTTTTTTTTTTTTTTACAATTTGTATGAACCCAAACCCAAACCAAACCGAGGGTGGGCCCAAAACAGAACCAACCGAACCATCGATTTTCTATTTTGTGCCCACCTCTAATAGGTACATTTCCAAAATAGAAGGAATATAGGAAGATGACCAAACATTGATAGCGACCAACACAAGAGATAAACCTCAATGTAGAATATCATGGCCTACATTCAACTGGTAGTGGTAATAAGAATAGAGCCAGTGAATCAGCTGTTCAGTTGTGAGCTGCTTATCCCATTGAATAAATCCCTCTGAGTCCATCATTTTACTTTAGTTGGGATGACCAACTTAATATAGTGGGACAGGGTCACTGAATTTTTACACAGCACAGCTTTGTCATTCACATCAGTGAGGAGTAACACGGATGCACCATCTTGATGCCTTCCAGAGAGAGACACAAGCAAGCCCTGCAGTCCTGGGTTGACATCTAGAATCCAAAAACAGATTTTCAGTATGCTTAATTCCTTAAATTGGTTCTATGATCACATTTGGGCAAATTTTCCAAGTCCCATAGAATTCAATATGGCTGCCCACTGAGACGGTGTTTGTAGAATTGGAGCCTGAGTATGTGCTTGTCGTTTTAACAATGTGTGTGTGTGTGTGTGTGTGTGTGTGTGTGACTAAACAGCATGCAAGATGAAGCATCTTTTAATCTCTCTGCACTGCGTTGCTGACTCCATAGGGAATGTAATGGCGAATGGCACTTCGCACTCCTGCCACTAGATGGAGAATGGCACATTGCGTGACAAGCCTTACCTCATGGGCACTCATATCGGAATGAGAAGAGAGATGAGGAGATTCCTGAGGCCAGGGAGGGGAATCTCTCATCCTGCTTAGATCGCAGTTCAGGGGGCGTGGTCGGGACGAACTCCCCTCATCCTGCAATGGATGTGCGATTAAATTTCTTTGTACCGGTCCCCAGCAGGACTGCGAACAGTGATGAGATGGATGTGAAGTATCAGCCTTAACAAAAGAGGCTGTAAAACCAAACAAACAGTGTGCACGAAAACCAGGGTATGCGTTCAGAAGATGGAAGGTTTTCTGTGATCCTGGCAGTACGTTGCAGACAGCTCTCCTTAGATACAAAAGAACACCTGTGGCACATTTAGGCAGCCAAGGCTGTCTCTCGGCATCTGCTCTAGAGTTATTATAATGAGCAGCAGTTCTTTGAAAGGCTGAGGTTTTCACCTTCACAGCTTTGCTGAACTTTCGCCAGTCGGAATGGAACTCCAGAAACCCTATCAGAAACTCTGAAGCTTCCTGTTCTCATGGCACAAATTGCTCAATGCGCTGTGAAGCCACTGCACTACTTTGTGAAGGAAACAATGTTCCTGCTATTTCAAAGTAAAACAGAATAAAACAGTCTCTTCAGAGGATGCCCCAGTGTTTGGAAAGTTACTTAGCAGAAATAAGTAGCTAGCTATAGTTGCCATTCCAAGGCCCTAAAAGAAATTTGTAGCCATTATATTTGTGCCTTTTAAAAAGGGCCTATTTCTGAAAAGTAACTTCATTGTTTCAATTGTCACTACTTTAAAAAATTGAATACTACAGGCTGCTATCTTATACAGTCCTGTTGTCTCCTCAAAGACTCATAACTGAGCAGAAGACAACAGAACAATGAATTATCCCTCAGAACAGCATTTGAGGTGTGCGCAGGGTTTTCCTTCCACCATTTAAGGTAGCCTTACCCGAAGTAGAACAATTCTTGCCCGGTTTGTACTGGCTGTAGGGAGCTTTGGCATCATAAATGCCTTTCAGCCCCAAGATCCTTCTTCTGCCGGCAGAGTTAAGAAATCTGCTGACAGAGGAATCCACTAGTAGCACTGCTCTGCTGGCTATGGTTAGTTGGCAGAAAAAAAAACATGAGGAAAAAAGAGTGGCAGAGAGTAAGACAAGGAAGAAGCCAATGGCCTACTCACAGCTGCCAACATAATTCTAGTTATACCAATTCTTTCCATTTATTTATTTATTTATTTATTTATTTATTTATTTATTTATTTTATATAGCTTATATGCCGCTCATTACCCAAAGGTCTCTGGGCAGCTCGTAATCAAAATAGACAATTAAAACATCAAAATTACAATATAAAGAAATTGTCATGGCAACTGGCCTTCTTTTCTTGAGAGATTGAAACATTTCACTGCTTATCCAAACAGCTTTGTCAGTCTGAAGTCCAGTTGCCAACTTCCAGATAAACTCACCTGGATGACTGAGAATCTTCACAGACAAATCTTTCCGTACTTCTGTTGTACCGATGCATTTATTTTCACCGAAATAAAGAATAGGTGTGATCCAGGTAAAATTAAATACAAATGCAAAAACAGGCGATACCTTTGTAGACCACTAAAATAAATAATAATACAATACACCCGCTTTCCTGGGTCTTTGGCCAGGAGTGATCGGGTCTCTTTCTCCCTGAAAACACAACCATAATATTAGCATGGTTACACTACTAACCCTAAATACTTTCTGGCATCTCTAGGCTAAGGAGGGAGGTCTATGAAACCAAAACTGCTTCAGCTGTCCTAATGTAGGCTCAGTGGTCCTCAGCCTTCTTAGTCTGTTCAAATTACCCTCTGAACCAGTTATAACTGCTTGCAACAAAAACATGAATACAGCAGTACCTTGTATAAAGGAATTAATTCTTTCCAAATGAAATTCTGTCAAGTAATTTTTTCCTTTATACAAATTTCCTATATTGAAAATGCATTGAAAATGATGAGATAATAACTATTTTAAATTGTAATCACCTTTGACCATTTTAAATAAATAAAATAAAATAAATAAATAAAATGGAGTAATCAGTAATCATGACCATTTTTATGTTGTACGGATTTGCCCCATAGCAAATTTCCCCCTCTCTGGATTTTTTTATGTTGTACAGATTTTATGTTATACAAACTGTTTGTTATACAAGGGTCCACTGTATTACTTTATCTCTGGTTATATTGTGTGTGATTGTTTGGGGGGACAGCATTTGTCACATTTCTGTGTGCACTACCGTTCTAAGAGGCCTTGCTCAGAGGAATGTAAGGTCAGTGAGGCGCTATTTGTCTGCTTGTGCCTGGAAACCAGGCTATGACCCATAGTTTCTTCAAACCAAGTTGCACCCTATCCAAACGAAACCATTCTGGTCACTCCTACTCAGTGGGCAACGGATGTTAGAAGAACCATTTGAGGAATGGCTTTTTGGAAGGGAGGACACAGAATGACTTACAGTGACTTGCCAAGGGTATTTCTATCCCTGCTTTCGCCTCACTGTCATACCAGCAGGTGGTGGTGGTGTTGGGGCTGCTTCCTGGCCGCAGTGTTGCAATGGCATGCCTGCTGTCTCGAGTTATTATGACTAAACCGTGGGTGGATGGAAAATGTTCTGCAAGGCTGTGCACAATGACGTCCCTGTGCCACGGCCTCCTCAGATGCCAGAAAGGGGATGCTTTGGGTTCCAAACCTAGTGAAAGAATTCCACTGCACAAGAAGCATGGACCCTACATTTATCTTTCTTCCTTCGGTCTGGCAAAAACTACTGTCGTAGCAGAGCTGCCCAAAGATGCCCTAAGCACATCCGATCTCGCCTGATTTCGGAAGCTAAGCAGGGTCGGCCCTGGTTAGTACTTGGATGGGAGACCACCAGGGAATACCAGGTGCTGTAGGTGCCTGGAGTAGGAACTGGCAAACCACTCCAGTATTCCTGCCAAGAAAACTCCATGGACATGGGGTCACGGAGAGCCGGTCACGACTGTAATGACACAACACACATTGTCGTAGCAGTCTTCCCGATGTCAGTCGGTCTTGGCTTCCCAGCCAGCATGGCCAACAGTCAATGAATCTGGGAGGTGACATCTGAGATTGTGTGTGTGTGTGTGTGTGTGTGTGTGTGTGTGTGTGTGTGTGTGTGTGTGTGTGTGTGAGAGAGAGAGAGAGAGAGAGAGAGAGAGAGAGAGTCTGTTTATTATGGCACACAATTTCTCCTGTTACCATTATGCCTTGGGGTGGGCTCCTTGTCCCTTTGTGACAGCCAATGAGTAGAAAAAAGAAAAACCCACAGCCTGATGATATCTATCGTCTTCCCATCAGCCGCACCCACTATGACTAATTGTAAGAAGAGGGTGTGGTACCTCGGCAGCTCTTGAGATGTGCCTCTGCCCTTAGCTAAGGAGCTCCTCACCTCAGTAAAGATTTGCTCTCCTTGACTCTGGTTTTATATATATACTTAATATCATCTATGGAACAAATCCGAACAACATAAAAATGGTTGCGATTAGGGGTTATTCTGTTTTCAATACATTCCTATGGGAAATTTGTATAAAGGAAAATTTGCTTAACACAATTTCATTTGGAACAAATTAATTCCTTTATACAAGGTACCACTGTATATATTTTTAGTTGACATTTCAGTCACAAAACTTAAAGAAGTAATATACTGAATAGACATGGGCACGACCAGAAAAAATGACATTTCGAGTTTTCGTTTGTCGGAACAGGTCCGTTTCGGGTCATTTCCGTTTGTCGTGAAATTTTTCAAAAATTAGTCGTTTCATTTATCGTTTATCGTTTGTTGTTTCCACCACGATTTAGTGCGATTTGACTTCCCAGAGAGCATAGGGGCGTCCCGCAATCAGGGCCGGCACTAGGTGTTTTTGTGCCCTAGGCGGCGGGCGGGGCGGGCGGCGGGCGGCGGGGGGAGGTGCAGGCAGGCGGCGGTGGCGGGGGGCCATGGGCGGACGGCGGCGCAGGCGGACGAGCGAGTGGGCAGTTAGGATATCACTTAGGATAGAGGTTCTGTTCTTGGCTTGCACCCCAAATGTGTGTGTGTGCAAGCAAATTGAAGTTGGGAAAATAGAAAATAAATGGTAGTATATAATATATTTTTAAAATAAATCTACACCTCCCACTCCCAGTCGAACCTCCCCCTTTATCCAATATCAGAAAAAAAAATCCTCACAAACTGCCAGAGAAGAAATAAAGAATAAACTGCTATTCCCTTCAGCAGACAAAGCTGCAGGGAATCAAAGAAATTATTTTCTAAATTCAATTCCCTCCCTGCCTGCCTAACTTAAATCCTAAAGTCTCCAGCCTCCCTCCTCAATTTCGATTGGATCACACCAGCACCAGCAGCCAGCCCTTCTCCCTCAACCACATCCATACACCCGACTGCGATTTCTGGAAGGTGCCTTGGCTTTTTATGCCCTCCGAGACATCCAGAAGTGTCAGTCAAAAACCTGGCGATGCCATTGGTGGAATGGTTCAAAAAATGTGCATGGTCCCATCCCATGCCCAGCCCAAATGGGCAGGTCTAAAAAAATAAAACATAACATAAAATAAAATAAAATCAGTACGACATTTTATTGCTATTAAAAAACCCACTGCTGCTACTATTAAAATTCAGGCATTTAAAATAAATAAATTTCACATATTTCTGTGGTGATTTGGTGTGTTTTTTTACCATGATTTCAAAAGAAAAATTGCGGTCACCATTTTGGATCCCCCCCACCTCATGGCATGGCGAGACGATGAGCATGACCCCCCCCCAGCCTGGTGCAAGCAGCCCAGGACAGGAGAAGAGGGGGGGAAAGGCCGGGGACCCCCCAGAAACCACCCCTCCGGTAGGTGGCAAAGCCTCAGGCAGGCATATTTTCGCCTGCTTTTTTGGCTGGGAGTTGGGGTTTTTTTAAAAAAACTTTTAAAAACTTTTTCTGTGCTTCGCATTGCGCGATCGCCGCGATGCCACAAAGAAAAAACTGACGGCTTAATTATCATTACCGAAGTAATATAAAAACGGAAACGACAATTTCGCCGAGTTGTGCCTATGTCTAATACTGAGTGAAATTAAAACCCTGCTATTACTGATTAGGAAGTTTTGATTGCCTATATAGCTAGTACTTAAAAAATTTTACAGGCAGTTTGATTATGGAACATTTCTCTCTCCTGAAAGTAATTGGTGTCTTATTTTTCAGCAGTGTTTCTAGAGGACACAAGACACAAACTGGAACTTGAAGGTGGACTTTGATTTATGGATGCCCAACAGGTTTTGACTTCATAGGCAACCTATGAAGACCCTTTTCATCACCTGAGTCTGATCCTAGATCCACATTCAGGCGAGTGGTATCAGGAGATAGATACATAGTTTCGTCCGCTCCCAGAGGCATCTGGTGGGGCCGCTGTGAGATACAGGAAGCTGGACTAGATGGGCCTTTGGCCTGATCCAGCATGGCTCTTCTTATGTTCTTATGTTCTTACCTGGCTCACATTTGAATCAACTGTCTTTCCAAGGTTGCTAAAATGAATGGTGGGGGGGGCTATTTGTGGTCTGCATAATTAAATAATAATCTGTTCAGAGAGTGCTTTAAGCACTATGGGCTAGTATACAGGCAGCACATTTTATATGACCCAGAGCCAGAGGATCCACCCATCTTTCTTTTAAAGGGGGGGTTCAGCCCCTGAGTCAGACCATGTTGCCTCCAGTTTTCATTATCTACTTAAGGATCAAAGGATTCTGACACCTCAGTTTAAACAGTTCATACACTTATATAACAAATAACTTAAATTTTTTTGTATTTTTGCCGACCGCGTCATCTTCTGTGAAGGGTTTCACCTTTCCTTATCTTATTAGTAAATTTGCCTTTTGCCCTTCTGCCTTTTTCCCCCTTTGTTTTATTGTATTTTTCTGGTTTAATTTTTTTAACTGTAAACCCCCCACAGTTCCATTTCGGAAGATGGGCAGTATAAAAATATAACAAATAAATAATAAATAAATAAATGGTTCCTTTGGCTGCGGTCATACCTGGGTTTTCTGCATCTTTAAATTTCCTGCATATTTTTTTTCCGGGCGGTCACATGGTTTTTAATGAGCAGTTGGCGTCCTCTCCTCTGCGTCATACTTTCCTATTCTGGTTAGGTCCAAATCTGTGTACTACGCATTTTGTCCTACTTTCTGGCTCCAGTTTCCAAGTCCCATTGGCAAAAACTGTTTCTACTGCGTATTTTCTGTGTCCTGTCGTGGCGACAGAAGCAAATAAGGAAGCATTTTTGAGCGAAGTTTCTAAATCCAGCCCCCGGCGGTGGTTTAGGAAACTTTGCTGAAACTGCTATTCAAGGGCGTGGTTGGCCAGGAGCAGAATTTGCTTCTCTCCCTGGTTAGCATGCGATCTTTTACAGCGTAGTTTGCTGATGGGAAACTACGCAGAAAACACAGGTATGACCGTGGTCTTAGTTTGCATCCTGCATTCCTCTTTGCGCTATCACCTGTCTCTCTCCTTGGTCCTTTATCATGGTGCTGCTTCATCTAATTTTTTCTTGACTTCTTGGAACTGCAGTCCATTACTCCCTTGAACTACATGATTATGTTGTTCTCTATCATCTCTATCATCTACGACTCTATCATCTAGGTCTCATGCACAAAAGTGAAGCTTATTGCTACATGATCAATGTCTGATGGTGAGACAGTGGTCATTACCTTCATATCCACAAAATGGAGTGTTGGTCCAGAGTCCAGGATCTTTGTTTTATAATAGAAACAGTGATATTTTGGGAGTAAGCTTCTTCATGGGCAATCAATGATTTGTTGTTGTTCAGTCGTTCAGTCGTGTCCGATTCTTCGTGACCCCATGGACCAGAGCTCGCCAGGCCTTCCTGTCTTCCACTGCCTCCCGGAGTTTGGTCAAATCCATGTTGGTTGCATCGATGACACTGTCCAACCATCTCTTTCTCTGCCGTCCTCTTTTCCTTTTGCCTTCAATCTTTCCCAACAACAGGGACTTTCCCAAGGACTCCTCTCTCCTCATGAAGTGGCCAAATTACTGGAGCCTCAGCTTCAAAATCTGTCCTTCCAGTGAACATCTGGGGTTGATTTCTTTCAGAATGGATAGGTTTGATCTCCTTGCAGTCCAGGGGACTCTCAAGACTCTCTTCCAGCACCACAGCTCAAAAGCATTGATTCTGCGGTGATCAGCCTTCTTTATAGTCCAGAATCAATGATTTAGAAATAAATATTTTATATACTTTATATAATATGTTATATTTTTGTAAATGTACTGCCCAACCAAGATCTTTATTTTTAATTTTTTTAAAAAAAATCTTGAAATACAGGATTATTTTGTAATTAGTCATTTGTTTCCAGGAACTGCTGCTTAAATGCTGGAAGCCTTTAAACATGCAATAAAATAGCTGTAAACCCAGAGCACCATGGGTGCGCTTAATAAAACTGTGCCATTAGCCTCCATAAATTGTTTCAGCTCCAATTAATCCACTCTATCTGTTTAGAATTTTCTGCAGCCAAGCAGGCTATGGCACAAGCAGATCTTCCACATATGCTTCACAATTACCTGGCAGAGTCTCGTGACTCGAGTGATAGATCTGAATCTGAATAGGGAAATTCCAAATTCAGACTCTTCGTGAATGTGAATACAGTAATACCTCAGATAAAGAATGCCTCGGATAACAAGTTTTTCAGATAACAAGAATGCCTCAGATAACAAATGGAAATTTCTAGGTATAGCACTGCATCAGATAGCGAATGTTCCCTGTGGGCTGCCTTGGATAACAAATGTTTCATAATGCCTTGCAAAAAATGTGTACCCTGCATGCCTTGCAGGATGCATAGTTTTTGGAGAGGTGGGAGGAGTTAGAGCATTTTTTTCATGGTGTTTTGGAGCCATTCTGGACAAAACAATAGTAAGGCCCCACCTGGAGTATTGTGTACAATTCTGGTCACCGCATCTCAAGAAAGATATAGTGGAACTGGAAAAGGTGGACTAAAATGATTACTGGGCTGGGGCACCTCCCTTATGAAGAAAGGCTAAAACAATTGGGCCTCTTTAGTCTGGAAAAAGGCGCTTTGAGGGGGATATGATTGAGACATACAAAATAATGCAGGGTATGAGTAAAGTGGATAGAGGGAAGCTCTTCTCCCTCTTCAAAATTTACACTCAAATTGAGTGCTTAAGAACTGACAAAATAAAATATTTTTCACCCAGCGCATTCTATGGAACTCCCTGCCACAGGATGTGGTGATTTGGCCTGGATGCCTTCAAAAGGGGATTGGACAGATTCCTAGAGGAAAAGTCCATCACGGGTTACAAACAATGATGGAGATGTGTAATCTCTAGGCTTTAAACCAGGGTACTTCAAGGGCCAGATGCAGGGGAGTGGTATCAGGAGACAGATATCTAGTCTCATGCGCTCCCAAACGCATCTGGTGGGGCCGCTGTGAGATACAGGAAGCTGGACTAGATGGGCCTTTGGCCTGATCCAGCATGGCTCTTCTTATGTTCTTATGTTCTTATGTTTTGCTGAGGGATTTGGACCTTTCGAACTTGGTAAGATAGGGAGCTAACTTTTATTAATCTTTGCACTGCTTTTCTTTGCGGTTTTGGCTGGAAGAGGCTGGGGTAGTCTTGCTGGTTTCATTTCTCTGTGTTTGCAGACTTTTTTTCATTGCTCTGCTGGCAAAAATGGGCTGGATTTGTCTTCCTGCTTATGTTTGTTTGCTTGCATTTTTCACCATTGCACTTTGGGTGGGAACAGGCTGGGGTAGTCTTCCTGGTTTCTCTTCTCCATGTTTGCATTGCACTGCAGGGGGATGTTCTGGAGGGTGTTCCAGCACTGCAAGCCTTTGAAGTGCATTTTATAAAGAGGTCTGGACCCCCAGCTTTTTGCCTTCTTTCAGACCTCTGGAATGGATTAATCTATTTCCCATTTATTTCAATGGGAAACCACGTTTCAGATAACAAAATTTTCGGATAACAGATTTCCTCTGAGAATGAATTAAGTTCGTTATCAGAGGTACCACTGTACTTTTATGATCTTTTCCCTCCAACCAGACAATGGCCTTCAAAATTCTATACCTGAGTGATCAGTGTCACTTTCTGATGACCAATTAAAGCACAAAGGCAAGCTAGATTTGCAACACATGGAGGTGGAAAGCTCCCACTAGGAGAAACAGGCAACTTTTATATTTTAAGGATGCTCTGCTTCTAATGACATGCTAAACATATTCTCTGATTTAAGCCTGAATCATACATCTCAGTGCATAGACTTGGATATTTTGTTCTCTCAGAAGGCCAAACCTATCTCCCAAGTCTATTGTGAGATGGAATCTCTGCTCTGAGCATCTTGGGAGATGGGTGAAAATAACAGATAACAAGTATGAGTGAGAATTTATTAGAGAGAAATTTACTTTTGTGGTGAGGGGGAGGGGACCCTGGGTTTTTTTGTTGGCCTAGGCAGCTCATGGGACTGATGGTTGTGGGAACATTGGGTGTGTGTGTATGTAGCATTTTCAAGCTTTTGTCATCAAGCGAATGGGAGAAGTGAACAGGAAGTCTGGTCCTCTGGCATATCCAAGCAATGGATTGCTTCAGTAATATTTGCAATCCATGCTAATTTATTTGCCTTGTCTTAGACAAGGGGCATAAGATATGCCTAAACTGGTAGGATCAAGGTACAGTACACCCTTTCTAGCATCATGCTTCTAACCACCAGTAGCCATCTAGACAGAGCAGTGGTGGCCAAACTTCAGCCCTCTAGATGTTTTGGACCACAACTCCCACAGTCCTCTGTCACTGGCAATCTAGGCTTGGAATTCTGGGAGCTGTGGTCCAAAACATCTGGAGGGCTGAAGTTTGGACACCCCCTGCTCTAGAGGCTTCTAAAAGTTCCATCAACTGGCCTTAAAAGGAATAGCACTTATCCAGTGCCTCTGCTCAAGGCACGCCAGACAACACAGACCAAGGAGCTCACCTGAGAAGGAGCTTTTCTCACTAACGTTAGGGAGGATGATGCAATCACCCCTAAGGGATCCCCTTCCCACTTGTAGAACCCTCTATCTCATGTATTCTTGCATCTTGCATACAGCAGACCACCCAGTGAGTCTTCCCTGAATTGTGCAAGGCCTTCTTGGCCAGGATATTGGAGATGGAGACACATAGCCATCCGTTCCTCATCAGTGTGGCGTTCTTTTTCTCAGCTCTGTGTAGCTTATCCATGGCTGCAGTATCCACAAAAGATCTGTCATGCATAAGAACATAAGAACATAAGAAGAGCCATGCTGGATCAGGCCCGAGAGGCCAGATGCTCCTCCACCAGAAACCGAGCCTTCTCGGTGGCTGCTCCAATGCTATGAAACAGCCTCCCCAGCGAAGTGCGCTCTGCAGAGTCCCTGCTGGCCTTCCGTAGAGCGGTTAAAACCATCTTATTCCGCGAGGCCTTTGGTGACCTAGTTTAATTTTTAATTCCCCTCCTGTCCCCGCCATCTGTTGCTCGTTCACCCGCTGCTCGATTTCTACGAGCTATAATATCAACGGAGGGTGTTCGTGATTTTATGTCTGTATTTTACTTCATTTTATTCTATTGTTTAATTTTGTTGTTTGTCATACATTGTTATTGTATATTTGTGCTTATTAACTTGTAAGCCGCCCAGAGTTCCCTTAGGGAAGATGGGCAGGGTATAAATTTAATAAATAAATAAATAAATAAATAAATAAAGGCCCATCTAGTCCAGCTTCTTGTATCTCACAGTGGCCCCACCAGATGCATCTGGGAGTGCACGAGACTAGATATCTGTCTCCTGATACCACTCCCCTGCCTCTGACCCTTTTGGCACCTGTAGCAGTTACATAGTTACTGCCTTCCTTGACAGCTCAGTTACATGTGGGGGTGGGGACCCCTGCTTTTAAATCAGGTTAAATCAATTTTTAAAATGCTGACTGCACAATGCACAGGGAAGCACAGATTTTTTTTATTTTATTTTACTTTTGCCCAGGAAAGATGTGTTTTGGTTTGAAAGCAAAATATTGTACTCAGTCACAAGAGGGTTGTTTGTTTTAAATAACTTCTGAACTTGATTTATTGTTAATCGTTTTGGTGTATGCAAATGTTTGTGATGGTGTAAATTGTGTCTTTTGGATTTGCCAAGTAATAGATGCCAGGATCGGGCTGCAGGGAAATGTTGCAGACTATTCTGTTATATAGAGCCAGCAGAGAGATGAAGATGCCGTAACGGGTCTCTAGCCTCACACGAAAGGATCATTGGTGCAATGATGACATCAGAGCAAAATACAGCATTGCACCTATTGCCAACAAGATGTGTGAATCCTGACTTTTGGTTTGGTCATGTCCTGCGTGCCAATGAGGAAACGCTGGAAAAAGGTTCTCACCTTGCAGATCACCGGATCCTGATTGAGGGGAATGACCAAAGCAGCACTGGATAAACACCCCTGAGAATGACATGAAGTTGTCCCGGGTTCACCAGGACCAAGCCCATGACCACACCAAGTGGAGGGCCAAAACAAGAACAGTGGACCCCTTCACACCAACTGGGATAAACACGAAGAAGAAGAAGAAGAAGAAGAAGAAGAAGAAGAAGAAGAAGAAGAAGAAGAAGAAGAAGAAGAAGAAGAAGAAGAAGAAGAAGAAGAAGAAGAAGAAGAAGAAAAGAGAGGAAGTTCAGGAGGGGAAGTGCTTCCTCCTTCCTCTCTGGGGCATCTCTTCACTAGAGATGGGCATGAAATGAACAATTTTTCATTTTCGTTTTCATTTTTTCATTTTGTTATGTAATGAAATGACAAACAAATTTTGTCTCTGAAATGTAACGAAACGAACAGAAACACCAGAAATTTTGTGCGTTTTGTTACCGTTGCTGCAATGAGTGAATTGCTTAAAATCCTTTTTAAAAATCACAAAAAATTGAAATAAATAGTAACGAAACGGTAACAAAATGAACAAAAACGAAAATGGATTTTTTTCAAAAATTCATGAAAAACGGAAATGAACCGAAACGGACCCTCCAAATGACAAACGACAAACGAAATGCAATTTTTTGATTCGTGCCCATCTCTAATCTTCACCATTCATTGGTATTCCTTCCATCTTTCTACCCTCAGAAGCTACATCACCCCTTCTCCTTCTCCACCCCCGTGTTTATAGGTGTGTGACTGTCTGCTTCTCTCTGTGCATGTGTGTCAGACTGGAGTTAAAGCTTGCATTCTGAACTGTTTAAATCTTTTCCCGACTGTCAGATTAACGCTATGCTAGTTTGCAGGAAATAATAGTAATAAAAATAATTTAAAATATCACCAAAGCAGTAGTGACTAGTGGCTGTGAGAGGCAGCCAGCATGAGGGAGGGAGGGTGTAGGCCTCATATTCAATGATCCTAAGAGCCTGTGTAGCCCCTTGACCTATGTACAATATAGTGTAAAATGGATTTTTAACAAAGTGACTGCCACATAACTTTAAACCATTTTCAAAATCCCCAATCCATCTTCTGATTCATTTTCATACAGTGACTGTGCCCTGAGTTTGCTTTTTCCCTTAATTCAAGCTGGTGTTTGTCTTACTTAACCCTACAATGCATAATCAGGTACAAAGGATCGCTTGTAGGATTGCTCTTCTCAGAGAGTGAAAGCTTCTTCTTCTTACACTTCTCCCGTAGTTGGTCACGGATGGCATAAATACCCTTGGTATGTTTTGGTTTTGCATATTTGTCTAAAACCAGTGTACTGGTCTAATTTCTAGATAATCATGATAAGCCCTTTTTGTGATTGTTGCTCAGGATACAGGACACAAATGGCTTTGATTGTTTTGGTTTATGGCCTTTTTCAAGGAATGGGTAAGGGAATTACAATATTATTAGTCTTTTAAAACATGTACAGTGGTACCTTGTATAAAGGAATTAATTCGTTCCAAATGAAATTATGTTAAGCAAATTTTCCTTTATACAAATTTCCCACAGGAACACATTGAAAACAGAGTAATCTCATTTTTATGTTGTAGGGATTCGACCCATAGGCAATTATGTTAAGCAAATTTCCCCTATCTCCAGAATGTTTTATGTTGTACAAAATTTATGTTATACAAACTGTTTGTTATACAAGGGTCCACTGTATATGTATATGTATATGTATATGTATATATGTATATGTATATGTATATGTATATGTATATGTATATGTAGCTTGTGTTATAAGCACAGGGACAAAATATCCCTGGCTTTGTTTGCTCACTCACTGAGAAGAAAAGATCAATTTTTTTACAACATGTGAGATTAAAATAAGGCATCTTTGAATCCAGGACTCTTGTTATAGCAAGGATGACCCCATTAACCTAAAAGTAGTTTTATGAGCAGTAAAGTATCACCTGACATATCTAAGACCTTCTCTTGCCCTCCTGATTCTTCCCCACCCCGTATCTCTGGATCTTAAACCAACAGCCAAGTAGTTGACCAGAAGGGCTCTCTCTTAAAGTTCAGAAGGAAGGTGACTCACATGTCAAAGCCGTACTCCAATCTCTCAGCGCCAGATAAAAACAGCAGCAGAAAAAGCCAGTGTGGTTCAAGGATTCATTACCCAAAAGCAAACCGGCTGCAAATGGTCCTGAAGAGGAACAAAAAAAACCTGAACCCTCCATTTCTAGCTATAGATACCCTGTTTCCCCGAAAATAAGACATCCCCCCAAAATAAGACTCACTTACAGTTTTGTCTCTCACTGAAATATAAGGCATCCCCCCCAAAATAAGGCCTCCCCGATAATAAGATAACAATAAATGTGTACCGTATTCTTCTTCATGGAAAAATAATTTTCAGGGAAACACGGTAAATAAAGAAGCACAGGGCTGCCTCTTTAATTATAGAAAGTTGCTGAAAAAAAGAAGAGGAGGAAGGAAGGAAGGAAGGAAGGAAGGAAGGAAAGAAGGAAGGAAGGAAGGAAGGAATATCAAAGCAAATCATGCTGCGTTTAAGGCACTGTCTGGGTTTATCTATTCCCCCCCCCCACAACACACACAAGCTGGGTACCCATATTACTGACCTTGGAACGATGGAACGCTGAGTCAACCATTTATTTATTTTCGAGTAAAACATTACAGCTACCTGGAGTTGAACCCCAGGTTGTGAGCATAGTTGCAGCTGCAGTACAGCCTCCAGTGTCAGTAGGTTGTATAACAGTACCATTGTAATAAGTCTTAAATTAATGTCAGTCATAAAAAAGATTTGCGTTCTGTGCCATCAAATTGGAACCTACTTCTCAAAACCCTAATAGGGTTTTCAAATATTTATTTTATTTTATTTTATTTTATATTTTATTTAATTTATATACCACACCTTATAGCCCAAAGGCCAGTGTGGGACGTTTACATCAAGATAATACAGGGCATAACAAAAATAACATATAAATAAATAAATCATATGAAACAAAATATTTAAACCGATCACCTAAACAAACATAGTGCCAAAAATGTGTGCACATAAATCATATGAAACAAAAAAGAAAGAAAAAATTAAAACACAATTCATTCATTAGACAATAAAATAAAAGCAAGAGAATATGTCAACAGGGAACAACCACAGAAATAATAGAGCGTCAACATAAGACAAGAAAGAAAAGTTATCAGGCTTAGTCTCAATTATTAAGCGGATCAGGAAAAGCCAGCCTAAATAGCCATATTTTTAACTAGTGTTTGAATAGTTCCCACGAGTGGGCAGAAACAATTCCTTGCAGTAGATGATCATACAAGTAAGGGGCAAATACTGAGAAGGCCCAGCTCCATGTCATCACCTTCTGAGTCTTTCTCGAATTTGGCACCCTCAAATGCCCTGCCTGGCATGAATGGGAAATTCAGGCAGTTCTTTGTGGGAGGAGCCGCTCTGACTGATACTGAGGTCCCAAGCCATTTAGGGCTATGTATGCTACCATTAAAACCTTTATTTCAATATGGTAGCATGTTGGAGGCCAGTGCAGAGCAACCAGTAGAGGGGTGATAGGATGATGTGTCCTTGATTCTGTTAATAATCTGGCTGCTGTGTTCTGCACTAGCTGGACTCCTGACATTAACCTCACAGGTAGCCCCATGTAGAGAGCAGTACCATAGTCTAACCTCGCGATTACGAGCTCATAAACAAATGTGGTGAGAACTGCAATGTCAAGGAAGGCTGCACTTGAGCAATCTTTCAACAGCTGAAAATGTGTGGAATGGACCACTGGCATTACCTGGGAATCCACGGAAAGTGCCGGAAACAATAGGATGCAGAGGCAACACATCTCATCCTTCATGGAGAGAGTCACCCCCCCCAAACCAGAGGGAGTTATCCAAATTGCAGGCACTGGAAGCAACCAACTGGAGGACCTCCATCTTGTCTGGATTCAGCCTCATCCTGTTCGTTAAGCAGAACTTTCCCTTCCCATCCACTCCAAAACTGCAGCCAGGAAACACTCCAAGGGCATAAGAACATCCACTGCATCTGCATATTGATGACACAAAGCTCCATAAGCGCCTGATGACATCTCCCGTGGGGGAGATGACAGACCTCTGTGGAAGCCCAAAATTTAGGGACCAAGCCACAGAAGCCATCTCAGCCAGCTGTACTCATTGAGGATGGTCCTCCAAGAAGAACCAGAAAGACGTCCAGCCATGGTCCCTAATCCCCTGCTCAGAGATCCTCCCTAGGTAGATACCATGACTGACTGTATCAAAGGCCACTGAGAGATCTAGAAGGACCAACAGTGTCTTTTTGCCCTTGTCAGCCTCCCAGAAAAGGTCATCATGAAGGGCAACCAATGGCATATCTATTCTATGGTGCCCCATTGGAATGGACCAAGAGCAGCAGGAGTCCCTGAAGTTGGTATGCCACTACCCTCTCCAATTCCTTCCTCATGAAAGAGATATTGGCGATAGGCCTATAGCTGCTAATTTGGTCCGCCCCCAAATTAATTTCTTCTATATGGGCCTGATGAATGTCTCCCTGAGGACAGGGGGAACCTTGCCATCTTGGAGAGACCCATTTGTTCATCATCACCCCCTTGGTCTGGTGTCACAGCAATGACCTTCTTCCTTGGGTGACCCTCTAGGAGTTTAGATTTGTAACACAATCCAGCCTCTTGATTACATCGCTCTCAGCTTCCTAGGCCGTCACTTCACGAAGAACTTCTCTTCGCAGCGTGATTGCCTTCGCTATGAATTCTAGGAGTCACGTGGTCTCCAACCCCTCTTTCCGTGTCCTCACCGGGCGACAAGGTCGAATCCCACGTGCTCCCTTCGATTCGGACGTCCGGTTTCTGACTCGATGCATCAATACCCGGCTGTCATTTGCGGTCAGAGGACTTGTGGGCGGCCATCGTGTTTCCTGAAGCAGAGCTGCTGGGTTGGGGGCGGGGGCGGGGAGAGGCTTCTCTCAGCTTCATCGCCCTGTGTGCCCGCCGCCGCTCTCTGGGTGGGCGCGCACAGAACCGACACCCCATCCCCTCCCTGCCATCCCTTGCCAGCGGAGGGGCTCTTCACGTCACCCGGGACGCTTGCCCCCTCTGTTGCCCCTGCCCCGTGTACAGAAGGCAAGATCAAAAGAAGAAATATCTATGCAGCATTTTAAGTTAAAAAAATAAATATACCAGCCGGGATCGAGGAGATTCGGCCTCCGGCAGGGGAATTCGCCCGCTTGGAGCATCGGGCGTGGTCGGGGTGGCGCCGCATCCAAAATGGAGGCGTGCGGACAAAACCGACCGATTCGCGCAGAAACACCCTCACAGCGCAGAGGTGAAGTTAGGCACTCTCAAACACCCTCACTGTGTTAATGTGTGCATCTCAGAGAGGGACCCATCTTTAGAAGAGAGAATTCCCCAATGTCTGACTGTATTGTGATTGTCACAGCGGGAACTTTTCTCACTTTATGCAATTTTGCAAATTAGTTTCCTTTGCTTTGTTGCCAGTCTTTAAGACATAAGCACCTTTTTTCTTTTTTAAGTTTGATTTCTCTGCCACAAATGACTGCTTGATCACATCTCTTTAACACTAACATGATTTCAGCTCTAATTACAGGTTATTTATAACATATTATTTGGTCCTCCTTAGAGTATGTTACTTTATACAATTGTTGGGAGGATAAAAGGAGAGGTAGAAATACACACACCAACTTACATAAGAACATAAGAACATAAGAAGAGCCATGCTGGATCAGGCCAAAGGCCCATCTAATCCAGTTTCCTGTATCTCACAGTGGACCCACCAGATGCATTTGGGAGCGCATGAGACTAGATCTCTGTCTCCTGATACCACTCCCTTGCATCTGGCCCTTGAAGTACCCTGGTTTTAAGACTGGAGATTACACATCTCCCTCATGGTTTGTAACCTGTGATGGACTTTTCCTTCAGGAATCTGTCCAATCCCCTTTTGAAGGCATCCAGGCCAGATGCCATCACCACATCCGGTGGCAGGGAGTTCCATAGACTAACAACGCGCTGGGTGAAAAAATATTTTCTTTTGTCAGTTCTTACTCTCCCAGCACTCAATTTGAGTGTATGTCCCCTAGTTCTGGTATTTTGTGAGAGGGAAAAGAGCTTCCCTCTATCCACTTTACTCATGCCCTGCATTATTTTGTACGTCTCAGGCATATCCCCACTCAGGCACCTTTTTTCCAGACTAAAGAGCCCCAAATGTTTTAGCCTTTCCTCATAAGGGAGGTGCCCCAGCCCAGTAATCATTTTGGTCGCTCTCTTCTGCACCTTTTCCAGTTCCACTATGTCTTTCTTGAGATGCGGTGACCAGAATTGTACACAATACTCCAGGTGCGGCCTTACTATTGTTTTGTATAATGGCATTATAACGTTGGCTGTTTTATTTTCAATCCCCTTTTTGATAATCCCTAGCATGGAATTGGCCTTCTTCACCGATGCCACACATTGGGGAGACACCTTCATGGAGCTGTCCACCAACAAACCAAGATCTCTTTCCTGATCTGTCACGGATAACTCAGAGCCCATGAGTTGATAGATAATGTTTTTATTTTTTGCTCCAATATGCATTACTTTACATTTGGCTACATTAAAATGCATTTGCCATTTCATAGCCCATTCCCCCAGTTTGGAGAGATCCTTCTGGAGCTCTTCACAATCTTATGTGTTTTTTACTACACGGAAAAGTTTTGTGTCATCTGCAAACTTGGCCACCTTACTGCTTATCCCTGTCTCCAGGTCATTTATGAACAGATTGAAAAGCACTGGTCCCAGGACAGACCCCTGGGGCACACCGCTTTTCACCTCTCTTCATTGTGAAAATTTCCCATTGACACCTACTCTTTGTTTCCTGGATCTCAACCAGTTCTCAATCCATAAGAGCACCTGCCCACTTATCCCCTGACTGTGCAATTTTCTCAGCAGCCTTTGGTGAAGGACTGTTTCAAAAGCCTTTTGAAAATCCAGATAGACTATATCCACCGGTTCACCCAAATCTACATGCCTGTTGACCTTTTCAAAAAATTCTAAAAGATTTGTCAGACAAGACTTACCCTTGCAGAAGCCATGCTGATTTTCTCTCAGCAAGGTTTGTTCTTCTATGTGTTTTAAGATTTTCTCTTGGATGAGGCTTTCCACCATTTTCCCTGGGACAGATGTAAGGCTAACTGGCCTGTAGTTTCCCGGGTCCGCCCTCCTTCCTTTTTTAAAAATTGGTGTGACATCTGCTATCCTCCAGTCCCCCAGCACTGTGGCCGTTTTAAGAGACAAGTTGCATATTACCGTTAAGAGATCTGCAATTTCATTTCTCAGTTCCCTAATAACCCTTGGGTGGATGCCTTCTGGGCCGGGGACTTGTTAATCTTCAATTTATCAATTAGTCCTAAAACAATCCTCTCTTTTAACCTGTATTTGATTTAATTCTTTAGTCAAGAGGGACGATTCAGGCAGCGGAATCTGCTCGAGGTCTTCTGTTGTGAAGACAGATGCAAAGAACTCATTTAATTTCTCTGCAATTTCCAAGTCCTCCTTAACCTCCCCTTTTCCTCCCTCACCATCCAGAGGGCCAACTGGTTCTCTGGCAGGTTTTCTACTTCTAACATATTTAAAGAAGCTTTTATTATTACCCTTTATATTGCTAGCCATGCGTTCCTCAAAATCTTTCTATGCCTCTCTTATCATCTTCTTACATTTCTTTTGCCAGAGTTTGTGTTCCTTTTTATTTTCCTCATTTGGGGAGAATTTCCATTTACAGAAAGACCTCTCCTTGCGCTTTTAGAGCCTCTCTAACTCCACTCGTTAACCATGCCGTTGCCCTCTTGGACTTAAATGAGCTCTTCTTTCTTTGTGGTATGCAGTTGTGCTGGGCCTCTGTTACTGTTGTTTTAAACAGGTTCCATGCACTCTGAAGAGATTGGATTCTTCCAACCTTCCCCTTCAATTTCTTTCTAACTAGTTTCCTCATCTATGGGAAGTTTGCCCTTCGGAAATCAAGGGTTTTTATGTCTGATTTGCTTGACACTCTTCCTCCAACATGCATGGCAAAGGAGATTGTAGGATAGTCACTGTTCCCCAGAGGCTCAGTTACATTCACATCCCTGACCAGGTCCTGAGTATCACACAGTATTACATCCAGAGTTGCCTCTTCTCGGGTGGGCTCCATGACAAGTTGCTCTAAGGCACAGTCATTCAGCAAGTTGAGAAACCCAGTTTCTCTTTCTCGCCCGGAGCTCGTATTGGCCCAGTCAATGTGGGGATAATTGAAGTCCCCCATGATTACTATCCTATCCTTCTGAGACACCTCCATGATTTGTCTCCTCATTTCAAGGTCCCCCTCAAGTTTTTGATCTGGTGGACGATAGCATACCCCAACTATCACATCACTCCTTGGACCTGGTAGTTTAACCCACAGTGATTCTATGGTGGAGTCGGACCCTCTGTCAATCTCCATTCTGCTGGATTTTACCCCTTCTTTAACATAGATGGCCACTCCCCCTCCAACCTGCCCCTCTCTATTCCTTCTATAGAGTTTATAGCCTGGGATTGCTGTATCCCACTGGTTCTCTACATTCCACCAGGTTTCTGTTATGGCTATTTGGCTATTATATCAATGTTATCTCTAGCTGCCAAATGTTCAGGTTCTCCCATTTTTGGTCGGAGGCTTCGAGCATTGGCGTAGAAGCACCTGTACAGTGGGTTCTGCAACAACAGCTGCTGCTTTGTTCTCCACCCCCCCACAGCTATTATTTTCAGTAGACAAACTATCACATGCCATTATTCTCCCAGTACTAATACCTGCTATGTCATCTCTATGTGATTCTCTACCCTTTCCAACCTCATTCCCTGTGGATGAGGTGTTCCGAACCGGATGCCACTCAGCTCCTGTCGGCTTTCCCCCAGTTATCAGTTTAAAAGCTGCTCTGCAGCCTTTTTGAGGTTGAGTGCCAGCAATCTGGTCCCATCATGATTCAAATGCAACCCGTCTCTCCTGAACAGGTTTGGCTTGTCCCAAAATGTTCTCCAGTTCCTGACAAATCTAAAGTCCTCCTCTCGACACCATCGCCTCATCCATGCATTGAGGCTTCTGAGCTCTGCCTGCCTGGCGGGTCCTGCACGAGGAACAGGTAGCACTTCTGAAAATGCTACCTTGGACATCCTGGACTTCAATCTTCTTCCTAACAACCTGAATTTGCCTTCCAAGACTGAACGCTTTGCCTTCCCGACATCATTGGTACCAACATGTACCAAGACCACTGGCTCCTTCCCGGTTCTCTCTAACAAGCTATCTAGATTTCTCGTGATGTCTGCAACCTTTGCACCTGGCAGGCAAGTGACCATACGGTTATCATGCTCATCACAAATCCATCCCCCATATTTCTAATTATAGAATCCCCTAGCAGAAGGAGCTTCTCTCCTGCAGCCTGTTCTTCTACATGTACCTGATCCTGTATCTCATCAATTGTGATGAGGGAGAGATCCTCAGGTGGAACCAGTTGTTCCTCGGTGTGTGCCTCATGAGGTGTGATGAGGGAAAGAGCCTCAAATTGATTTTGCAATATGAGACTCTCTGAGCAATCCCTTGGCCTTCTACTTCTTTGAGTCACATTCCTCCACACATCTACCTCCTGGGTTGGGGAAGTGATTTCATCCTCAGAAGTATGCCCTGTCTCTTCTTGGACGTGGATAGTCTGTTCTGCTCTGTCCAAGAACCGCTCAAGCTCCTTAATATGTTGCTGGTTCGATATGCAGGTCTCTAGCTCCTGGACCTTCTCTTCTAATAGTGCAACCAGCTTGCACTTGCAGCAAGTGTAGTTCTCTGTGCGTTTTGTCAAGATGAGAAACATGGCACAAGTGTTACAGGTAACTACTGCTGCTCCCTCAGACTCCATTTTAATGAGTGCAGTATTCTAGGCCTTGAAGATTTTACAGTGTTACTAGCTACTACTTTAGATATAATAATCTAGTACTAATGTTCCTCCTCAAATGCTGAACTGCTCCAACCCAGAAACTTACCAGTGCTGTCTTCTTTCTCTTTTTCTCTCTCAGCAGTAGCTCTGCTTGGATTCACACACCAGGCTCAAATGCTGAGGCTCAAATGCTTCTTCAGGGGGAAAACACTTAGTGTTTTCTTAAAGGAATATGTGGACTATAGAAGCAATAAATAACTTTGGCTGAAATCCAATAGCTAAATACATCTGGAGTAAGCCGATTAAATCAATAGAACTTACACAGGTCTTAAGAACATAAGAACATAAGAAGAGCCATGCTGGATCAGGCCAAAGCCCCATCTAGTCCAGCTTCCTATATCTCACAGTGGCCTCACCAGATGCGTTTGGGAGTGCATGAGACTAGATATCTGTCTCCTGATACCACTCTCCTGCATCTGGCCCTTGAAGTACCCTGGTTTAAACCCTGGAGGTTACACATCTCCTTCATGATTTGTAACCTGTGATGGACTTTTCCTCCAGGAATCTGTCCAATCCCCTTTTGAAAGCATCCAGGTCAGATGCCATCACCACATTGTGTGGCAGGGAGTTCCATAGACTTACAATGCGCTGGGTGAAAAAATATTTTCTTTTGTCAGTTCTTACTCTCCCAGCCCTCAATTTGAGTGTATGTCCCCTAGTTCTGGTATTTTGGGAGAGGGAGAAGAGTGTCCCTCTATCCACTTTACTCATACCCTGCATTATTTTGTATGTCTGAATCATATCCCCCCTCAAGCGCCTTTTTTCCAGACTAAAGAGGCCCAAATGTTTTAGCCTTTCTTCATAAGGGAGGTGCCCCAGCCCAGTAATCATTTTAGTCGCTCTCTTCTGCACCTTTTCCAGTTCCACTATGTCTTTCTTGAGATGTGGTGACCAGAATTGTACACAATACTCCAGGTGGGCCCTTACTATTGTTTTGTATAATGGCATTATAATGTTGGCTGTTTTATTTTCAATCCCCTTTTTGATAATCCCTAGCATGGAATTGGCCTTCTTCACCGCTGCCACACATTGGGGAGACACCTTCATGGAGCTGTCCACCAACACACCAAGATCTCTTTTCTGAGCCGTCACGGATAACTCAGAGCCCATGAGTTGATAGATGAAGTTTGGATTTTTTGCCCCAATATGCATTACTTTACATTTGGTTACATTAAAACGCATTTGCCATTTCTCAGCCCATTCCCCCAGTTTGGAGAGATCCTTCTGGAGCTCTTCACAATCTTCTCTGGTTTTTACCACACGGAAAAGTTTTGTGTCATCGGCAAACTTGGCCACCTCACTGTTTATCCCTGTCTCCAGGTCATTTATGAACAGATTGAAAAGCACCGGTCCCAGGACAGAGCCATTCTCTCCATTTTGAAAAATTCCCATTGACACCTACTCTTTGTTTCCGGGACCTCAACCAGTTCTCAATCCATAAGAGGACCTGCCCTCTTATCCCCTGACTGTGCACCAAAACCGCACTGATACAGTAGGCTGGATTTCAGCCACTATATTGTGTACCAGATGTTGAAATGTGAAAAACTGCTTTATCAAATAACAACTTTTAATTTAATTGTTACTTCTACTTGAGCAGGTAAGGCAAAAAATCAGAAGGCTATAGAAATGTGTTAGCTACACCTTTGCCTCATATCACATTTTTAAAAGTGGCTCTGGCAAGTATTTGAAATAGTTCCTGAGTTCCTGAGATTTTTTTCGGCTGCACATTGAAAGGTAAAGTCATGATAAGAAGGTCAAAATTAATTTCAACAATGCTTAAAAAACCTTCACTGCTTTCATTGCTACAGCAAAAGGCATTCTGATTGCAGAGACCAATTCTCTGCGACACAACAAACACAGAAGTACCTTTCAACACAGCTGGTCAAATAAAGCGTGTCATCATGTGACCCAGCCAGGCGAGATAAGGTCATGGCACAATAAATTTGTTAGTTCAGGGCAGCACACCTGAAGGCCTTCTCTGATTACTGAAGCCCCAAAGCTTGAGGCAAATTCCTCTTACTCATTGTTTGCAGGTCTATTTCACATCCTAGTGAGAAACCTAAGAGTTCCTGCTATTCTTACACTGGTCATCAGGGTAATGAGAGAAGCTTCTTGCTGCAGATCTCCATAATTCTGGCATTGTTCCACTTTCCAGAAGGGTCTCTGACAGGCATGTCCAAACTTCTGCCTTCCAGATGTTTTGGACCACAACTCCCAAAGTCCATTGTCATTGGCAATCAAAGCTTAGAATTCTGGGAGTTGTCCAAAACATCAGGAGGGCCAAAGTTTGGACATGCCTGGTCTATGACGGTGATGGCAAAACTTTTAGAGACTGAGTGCCCAAACTGTTATTCAAAACCCACTAATTTTTTGCAAAGTGCCAATACAGAACTTTAACCTGAAAACAGGTGGCTGTGAATGGGCGATATCGAGGGTCCCACAGAAAGGGCTCTGAGTGTCACCTTTGGCACCCATGCCATAGGTTCGCCAACACTGGTCTATCACTAGGAGCAGCATCTTATTTAATGCTTGATGGGACTCAGACACACTGACTCCAGTTACTTTCAGGAGACCTGTTCCTCCTCAGTTGCCATGCATTCCATTCTCCTGCATGTGGAGCAAGATACAGTGGTACCTTGTATAAAGGAATTAATTTGTTCCAAATGAAATTCTGATCAGCAAATTTTCCTTTGCCCACATTTCTCATAAAAATGCATTGAAAATGGATAAATCTCTAATTGTGAACATTTTTCTGTTGCACAGATTCACCCCATAGGCAATTTTGTAAAGTGATTTCCCCATATCTCCAGAATTTTTTTCCTTTAAGCAGATTTTCTATTTAACAAACCACTTGTTATGCGAGGGTCCACTGTATGTCTAAAAAGTTCCATTCTCTGTGGAGGCGCTCCATGTAACTCAGGATGATAGAAAATAAAAGTTCTTACTCACATCCCAGACTTTGGAACTCCCTCCCGCTGGAGGCCAGGACTGCCCCGTCTCTGATGTCTTTCCAGAAGCAGGCAAAGACCTTCCTCTTCATGCAAAGCTTTCCCTGAATGAGGAAATTCTTACTACGTGAATTTTAAATGGATTACCATGAATGATTGCATTGAATGATCTCATAAGAACAAATGTGTTTTCCATGCTAGTTTCCATCCCTCAAAATGGATTTTTTTTCCATTTTGCCTGTTTTTGGTAGCTTTAATGTCACCTTTTAATGCCGTAAGATGCCTCTTCTAATTCCCTGTTCTTATCTTGAATATGTCTTGAATGTTCTGGACTGTATATTGTCCCTCATTATTGTAAGCTGCCTTGGGTCCTTTTCCAAGGAGAAAGGTGGGGTAAAAAAATATTCAAAATAAAATAAAATAAAATAAAATAAAATAAATAGTGGAAGCAAGGGCATCTTGTAGATCGTGATGAGGTGCTTCAGCTGAAAATATCAGAAGCGAAACTGTGTGCTAGCCAAGAAAACCCTCCTTCTTCAAACTTTCCAGCATTTATACGTAGAGGAATTACAAAATCAGGGATGAGTAGGTAGGGTGAGAGTACACTTTCTGGGTGAGTACGCGCAAATAAATAATAGCCTGAATTGCTAAAAGAAGCCTCTCAGAAGTGGAGGAGACAGGCATCACAAGTAGAGATGGGCACGAAATGATTTTTTTTATTTATTTTGTTATTTGTTGTTCATTTCATTATGTAATGAAATGAATAATGAACCTAGGAGTAAAATCCAAACGAAATGAAACAAACCGGGAAAAATTGGTTTGCTATGTTTCGTTTCATTAATGGCAGTGCGCAAAGAAACGAACTGTTTTTAAATGCTTTAAATGGATGAAAAACACTTAAAAATATCGTAATTTTTTTTAATGCCTGTTATGGCTATTAGGTTGATGCCAGTGATTTAAAACATCTAAAACTGTGTTTTTAAAGAGCTTGGGTTTTTTTAGGGGGACAAAATGGCTGCCACATACTTTTGTTAATAGCGGCGAATCTGCGCAGAATGGCATTTCTAAGGTATTAAAACGTCCTGAATATGCTTAAAAACCCAGCGAAAATTATTTTTTCTGCCTGATAATACCTACCAGGGGTGTGTGGAGAGGAGTGTTTAAAATGTCTATTTATGTGTTTTCTCAGATTTAGAGTTTTTGCAGTTATCAACTTTTTTATTTTTTTTTATTTTTTTAATGTTTTCCATCTGGTCTGGGGCATTGGGATGCCCGTGCATGGTCAAATGCTTTAAATCGCACAAAGCGGGTAAAAAATGAATAATGAATTAACGAACCAACAAAATGAATTTTTTCTAAAAAAAACTTGTTAAAAATGAAACAAAATGAACCGAAGCCTTAAATGAAACAAAACGAAATAAATCACCTTTTTTTCAGTTCATGCCCATTTCTAATCACAAGCAGTCCTTAGAAATAAAAGGAGGCAACTGAATTAGCTTTGTGGTAACCACCTGACTGTTTATACTACAGCCTAATGGCTGGGGCTGGGGTCTGAGGTCAATGGGAGTACAATCACTTTTTTTGTTTATTGTTGTTATGTGCTGAGTAGTTGTCTCTTATTTATGACAACCAAGGAATGAGTAACACCCCCCACACACACACCATGCTCTATCACAAGGCTGTCCAACTTTGAACAGGCCAAGGTCTACTTTTTCTGGCCTAAAGTGCCTGAGGGCTACTCACTAAAACCTCTGCTTATGAATTTTATCCGTTCCTTCCGAGCACATGGTCGTAAGTAAAAAAAAAATGTAAGTAGAACAGCAGTTTCCCACAGGAATGCATTGAAAAGCAATTAATCTGTTATGGAAGGAATTCTCCGGGGGGGGGGGAGGAGAAGGGAGATATCACTGCATAAAGGAGATGGACACACCTGCAACCTCACCCCTCACCCCTCTCCTCCCCGCTCCTCCCTCCACTCCTCACCAGCGACTCAGCTGGTCACAAGACAGTGGCACACCGATCATCTGGCCAATGGGGGGGGAAGCAGGGAACTGTGCCATGGCCTTGAACTGGCCCACTCAGATGAGACAGTGGGCTGGCAGACCCAGAACTTTGTTAGGGCAGTGGTGGTTCTTGGGAGGGGGAGGGAGGGGTGCAGAACTTATCCCCTCACTTTTTTATTGATGGCTGGTGGGCTACTTTTGACCCCTTCACGGGCTACTGGTAGCCCACGGTCTACCTGTTGGGCAGGCCTGCTCTATCATTAACACCCCAGCTTAACTTCTCAATCTCCAAACTGTGACTTTCTTTGTGAAATCATTTCATCTCATTTGGGTATTCCTCTTTTCCTGCTGTCTTCAACTTGTCCTTGCATTATTGCCTTTATTTATTTTATTTTAGAGTATTTTTACCTTGCCTTTCTCCTTGGAAAAGGACTTGTCTTCCGATGACATCCAAAGAACAACTGCCTCAGTTTTCTGCTTCTAAGAAGAGTTCGGGGTCAGTCTTGTCTCTGGAAAGCTCTCCCACAGCATCATATTTTATTTATTTAAAATATATTTGCCTGCTCTTTCACCTTGATGGCTTACGTTGGCATTCTTAGCTGTCTAGGTCTCACAGTCATGCAAAGCAGGAATGGAGCTGAACAGAAGGAAGAAAAAAATGTAGCTACAGATGGACTGTGTAATTCTAATGTTAACATCTAAGAAACTGAATTGCAAATAGACTAGTTTTGATTATTGTGGCCTTGGTATCCAATTATTTTGTGTTTCATATGATGGTCTTTTTCAGCTCCTTAATAGTTGCCTTCTAATTTATTTATTTATTTATTTATTTATTTATTGCATTTCTAGACCACCCGATTTCCCAAATAGGGATTCTGGGTGGTTTACAAGGCTCCATCATCTTCTGATTTCTTAACTGCAGCCTTCATTTGAATTGAACAAAAGGCATTTTGACAATTTCAGTTTCTTCATGGTCAACATTATATGGTCCTTCTTTAGTTGTATTTTCTCTAATGTAGTTGTAATGTTCAACTGCATGTTTTCACTTTCTCTATCACCTTCATCAGGTTTCATTTCAAGCCATTGCTGGTTTCTGTCAGCAAGATAGTCTCATCTGCATATCTTAAATTACTGATATTTCTCCCACCACTTTTTACTTCTCCTTCTCCCGAACCTAGTCCAACTCCCTCTGTAATATATTCTGTATACAAATTGAAAAGACAAGAGTTATCCAAGGCTCTTTAGAGCTTGGGATATTTTTTTTAAAACGACAATTATCAGAATCCACTCAATAACCTGACTGTAGGAGTTACCGTTTGAAAAATTAAAAAAAAAACTTTTCCAAGTTCTGGTAAGGTAATAGCTGAGCGGAAATTTGAAACCGAGTCTCTCCAGGCCCAGTCTGGCACCTTTATTTATTTCATAGAAAAGCGTTTATATTTTAAAGACCCCAGGGCAGGGTTGAAGCAATAAAACAGCACTAGGAAATTTTAAACAATATGAAACAACATAAGCAGCAATTTAGAACCATTAAAACCTAAAAGGCCTCAAGTTGTTTAAAACACTGTACAGAAAAAAGATGGCCACACCTTCTCCAGTGATGACCACTGGCTGAGATGTCAACAACATCTCATTCCTTGAGATGTTGAGTCCAGGAGGCAAGTAATTCTGGCCTCCCCAGGTGGGAATGAGTGACTGAAGGGTCCCCTGGCTCTCATGACAGCTCGCAAGCCATACTATCAAACGTCTTTTTCCTGGTGCTGTGCAGCTCTCCCTGAGGTTTGTCACCCTGTCAGAAGATGAGAGGAAGTCATCCATGCCTGAGATTTCAGCCAGCAATCCCGAGAATTGGCAACCCTCAGTTTTCCAAGCCACAAAAGATTTGGTGAAACAAAGCATTTTTTTTTCCCTGTGGTTACAAGCCAGCACTGTAAAAATATAAAAATATAAAAATAAAAGCACCTTTTATTTTTGCCAGCTCCAAGCCCAACAATATTTGTTGTTGTTGTTGTTGTTGTTGTTGTTGTTAGCTGAATAATAATAATAATAATAATAATAATAATAATAATAATAATAATAATAATAATAATAATAATAATAATAATAATAATAATAGTTTAAACACACACACACACACCCCTAACCCCATTGGGTGAAGCCAGACTTGTTTTGCTTTTTTTTTTTTTTTTTTTTGGCTGAGCCCCAAGCACTGTGCAAGCACTGGAGCTGCAGGAAAAATTGTGGGGGGATTTTAATTTTTTTGTTTTTGTTTTTGTTTTTGTTTCTGTTTTTGTTTTGCTGAGCCCCATGCACTGTAGCACCCCATAGATGAGGGAAATGAGATATTTTTATTTTGTTTTGTTTTGTTTTGTTGGCTGAGCCCCAAGCGCCCATCAGCTGTAGTGCGGGCTTGGGGCTGGCAAAAAAAAGTTTAAAAATTGCACAAAGGAGATGACTTTAGAGTAAAAACACATCTTTATATTAAAAAAACATATTTTTCTCCCATGTGATAGCACAGGCATCTTCCCCTGTTAATTTCATGCAGATCTCCAGGGATGTCATGATAGTTCTTTGTATCAGCTCCCCCTACCCCCTACCTGACTACCTGGCAGAGCGTATCGACCAGCGGTCAACCTCGGCCCGTCCGACTAGGTTGTCGCGGGCGCACATGCTGCGTGTGGCCACATCCAGGGAGGCTCGGAGAACATCCACCCGTACCCGAGCCTTCTCTGTGGCTGGCCCCACTATGTGGAACCACCTCCCAGCAGAAGTGCGCCTAGCAGAGTCCCTGCCCGCCTTCCGAAAGGCATTAAAAACTCTTTTCTTTCGGGAGGCGTTTGGTGATTAATTCCCCTCCCCCGCCATCTATAACTGTAATTGTACTGTAATTGTAATTTGCAATTTGTTGTTTTATTGCTTATTTAATTGTGTTATTTATTGTGTTATTTTGTTTCCGTTTCGTTATGCTGTAAACCTCCCAGAGTTCCTTTGGGAAGACGGGCGGTATATAAGTCTAATAATAAATAAATAAATAAATACCCCCCCTCTCAAGTTTTAATGGTACACAGCACAAATAAATTGCACCTATGAATAGCCCATCAGTTGTCATATCTGGCTGTGGAGACAGAGATTGCGAGGCCAACACACCACTGTGTCTCCCGGTTGCAAGTAGAGCCAGCCAAGTGGGACAACACCCTGGAACCAGGAGAAATACATATGTAAATCATCAGCCAATCCCAGCAGGAGGGCGGGGGATTGTACGGTATAAAAAGGGTGGAGCCTGGTCTGTGAGGGAGATTCGAGAGTGGTTGAGAGTTGAGAGCTGAGAGTGCTGGGAGAGAGCACAGCTCTGTTAGAGTTCGGTCAGGCAGGTTAGGTGTGAGGGGCTTTACTATTTACTGTTTATTAAAGACTGGGAGGCTTGATGAGTTGATTTAGTTTATTCCATGTTTAAGGCAATGCATACCAACTTCAGTCATTGTTGTATTTGTTTATTTTCTTAATAAACATCATCATTATTTTTATATTATACATCTGAGTCTGTCCCAGTTCATAAGGCAACAATTTAAAAAGTGGCAGAATTACCAAGAGATCCTGTGAAGATTAATCACTTGGTTCCTTACACTCACATTTTCATCACAATTAAACGTTTAAAAGGGTGGTGTTGTCACACCAAGCTGTTCAGTCTCAGGATGCTTAGAAGAAGGGAATGGTAACTGCTTCTGAATATTGTCTACCAAGAAAAGGTTGCCACAAGTCAGAATTCACCTGATAGCACTAATTTATTATATATTCTTTTATTTGTCTCTATGCCCCCATATCAGGATCTATAATACCTGCCGATATTATCCAGTACGGATAAACTGGGCAGAAGAAATCGAGAAGTTTGCTGTTTGCGCTGATATTGAATAAGAGCCACGAAGACGTTTGATTTGGAGTTGTGATCCGGGCTCATGTCAGATTAGGTGGTCTCAAATCATGCTGAACTGAATGTAAGGGTGAGATCAGATGGCACTATAGGGTTGTACTGGCTTGTGCTGGAAAGTCTCGTGTTGCTGGGTGCAGTCACCTTTAAAATGACCTTCCCATGCACACGCGATAGCTCCAGCTCAGCTCAAAAACATTAAATTAAATTAAAAGAGAGAGAGAGAGAGAGAGAGAGAGAGAGAGTCACCATGCTACTGGACCAAAAAGCTCCAGATTGAGAACATCCTGTGTTGTTTGCAGAAAAATACAGTGGACCCTTGTATAACAAAACAGTTTGTATAACATAAAATCTGTACAACATAAAAAATTGCAGAGGTAGGGGAAATTTGCTTAACATAATCGCCTATGGGGCGAATCTGTACAACATAAAAATGGGATTACTCTGTTTTCAATGCATTCCTATGGGAAATTTGTATAAAGGAAAATTTGCTTAACATAATTTCATTTGGAACAAATTAATTCCTTTATACAAGGTACCACTGTACCTTAAAGTGGCCCAAGCCACAAGCAGTCCAAAATGTGAGGTTATATCGCTGTCTGTGCATAGCCCTAGCAAAAACAAGCAAGCAAGGAAACTAACAATCAGTGCAGATCTATCTATGCCTGGTGCTAATAAAAACAAATCCAAGATTTGTGCATGGCGCAAGAATCAACTAGATAATGAAAATGTAGCAGGCCACTTTCTTTAATAGTGCTGTCGAAATGCTAGCCTGACGTTTTCAGCAGTAATGCCCATTGCATCAGATACGAATGTGACATTTGGTCAGAGATTTACGCTAGAAGGAGGGAACCAGGAGAGACAAACAACAGCTTTGCTGTTTCTCCGGAGTCAATTTTTGCAAATAGATTCAGAGGAATAAATAGCTGGCAGGGATGATGGGAGAAGGCTCTACCTGTTGGTACATCATTGTCCTCATTCAAATATAAAGCTGCCCTGGTCATAGTCCCCCCCCCCAATAATGAACTGCATTGAACAAGGATTAATTCATTGTTGGGCTGCTTTATCTCAAACTATGCAGATGCTGTGAACATAATTTGCATTTCAAAACACGGATTTGTTCCAATTGGCTTGAGAACACCTGCTTTTCAGAGGCAGCAAGAAACATTAGCATGGGTTTTTTTACAACAGCAGCAACAACAGAGAGACCAGCCTTTCAGTTTATTAAATATAGAATATATCAGGAAGGGAAGGGAGGAGGAAGGGTGAAACCCTCCCTCCTGTCAATTAATGGCTAGATCGTTCATAGAATTCATCGATGTGGTTTCCCACAAGAGCAATTTCAAGATATTTTAGTCCAATCAAAAGCAACCACATGGGGCTAAATACCTCCTGCAAGAGGAAAGTGACATTCTTATTGCTTTTCCCCACTTGCTCTTGATTTTATAAATGAAGAAATAAGATTACTGGGTATCAGTGAAATTACGGTCTTGGTTCCTAACTGTGCACTCCAGTACCCATAGTTAAATGATACATATGAAAACAGGAATATAATACACAGTATGCAATATGCTCACCAGCAAGATAGGCTGGCGTGATGTGGGATTTGTGCTGGGTCTCAGGGGGGTTTCTTTTCCAACAACACAAACACTCTTTTCCAACAACACAAAATGCGACTACACATGGACATCACCAGATGGACGATACTGGAATCAGATTGATTATGTTCTCTGCAGCCAAAGATGGAGGAGCTCTTATACAGTCAGCAAAAACAAGACCTGGTGCTGACTGTGGCTTGGATCATCAGCTTCTTATAGCAAAATTCAAAATTAAACCAAAGAAAGTAGGGGAGACCACTGGGCCAGTCAGGTACAATGTAAGTAAAATCTTATATGAATACACAGTGTAGGTGAAGAATAGATTTAAGCAACTAGATTTGGGGGACAGAACACCTGAAGAACCATGGATGGAGGCTTGTAACATATATGTGGCAGAACAGGATATGGAACAGCTGACTGGTTTAATGTTGGGAAAGGAGTACAACAAGGCTGTATACTGTCACCTTGCCTATTTAACTTATATGCAGAGCAAATCATCCAAAAGGTAGGTCTGGATGAATCACAAGCCAGAATTAAGATTGCTGGAAGAAATATCAACAACCTCAGATATGTAGATGATACTACTCTGATAGCAGAAAGTGAAGAGGAATTAAAGAACCTCTTAATGAGGGTGAAAGAGGAGAGTAAAAAAATGGGCTGAAGCTCAACATAAAAAAACTAAGATCATGGCCACTGGTCCCATCACCTCCTGGCAAATAGAAGGGGAAGAAATGGAGGCAATGTCAGAGTTTATTTTCTTGGGCTCCTTGATCACTGCAGATGGCGACTGCAGCAACGAAATAAAAAGATGCCTGCTTCTTGGGAGGAAAGCAATGGCAAACCTAGATAGCATCCTAAAGAGCAGAGACATCACTTTGCCAACTAAGGTCAGGATAGTCAAAGCTATGGTTTTTCCAGTAGTGATGTATAGAAGTGAAAGCTGGACTATAAAGAAGGCTGATCGCCGCAGAATTGATGTTTTTGAGCTGTGGTGCTGGAGGAGAGTCTTGAGAGTCCCCTGGACTGCAAGGAGATCAAACCTATCCATTCTGAAAGAAATCAACCCCGAATGTTCACTGGAAGGACAGGTTTTGAAGCTGAGGCTCCAGTACTTTGGCCACCTCATGAGAAGAGAACACTCCCTGGAAAAGTCCCTGATGCTGGGAAAAATCGAAGGCAAAAGGAAAAGAGGACGGCAGAGAATGAGATGGTTGGACAGTGTCATCGATGCAACAAATATGGATTTGACCAAACTCTGGGAGGCAGGGGAGGACTGGAAGGCCTGGCGAGCTCTGGTCCATGGGGTCATGAAGAGTTGGACATGACTGAACGACTGAACAACAACAACAACTCAGGGGTAGAAGTGTACCTTGTGGCCCAGAACACAGAAATGTTCTCAAAACAGAAAGAAAGAAAGAAAGAAAGAAAGAAAGAAAGAAAGAAAGAAAGAAAGAAAGAAAGAAAGAAAGAAAGAAAGAAAGAAAGAAGGAAGGAAGGAAGGAAGGAAGGAAGGAAGGAAGGAAGGAAGGAAAATCGACTTGCCCCTTTTTTGTTTGTTTAATATGATTTATATTTATACATTGTTGCTATTTTTAATGATTGGTTTAAATATTTTATTTAGTATTATTACACACACACATTGCTCTTGTTATGTTTTTTTATTTTCTTGTTGTAAACCACCCAGAGTGGCCTTTCAGCTAGATGGTCTGTGGGACAGAAGTCAAATAAATAAATAAATTTATACAGGCCGAGTGGTGTTATTGGAACCTTTATTCCACTATGATTTGTGTATTTGCTGGCATTTCCACCTGGCAAGTCATGCTTTTTCTGCAATAGCAAATCATATGAAGTAGTTCTTAGAACTTCTGGATAAATTTTTAAAACCTGGGACACTGCAAAGATCTGGCACATCCTTTAGATGCTGCAGTGTGAAGGAGTAAGATACAATTGGATGGGATCACCCTACAATTGAAACATCAGGTACGCAGCTTGGGGGTGCTCTTGGACTCATCCTTGACTTTGGATGCCCAGGTCACAGCTGTGGCCAGGAGCACATCTGCACAATTAAGGCTAGTTTCTTGAGAAACCAGCTCTGGCCACGGTGACACATGCCCTAGTGAGATCCCGGCTAGACTACTGTAATGCGCTCTATGTGGGGCTACTGATAAAAAGCCTCAGGAAACTTCAACGGGTCCAAAATGCAGCAGCCAGATTGCTACCTGGGGCAGGGTACAGAGGTCACATTACACCCTTATTAAAAGAGCTCTACTGGCTGCCAATCAGCTATCGGACACAATTCAAGGTGCTGACCTTGACCTGCAAAACACTGTATGACCTGGGTCCTAGCTTCCTCCATCCCGCCCTTGTCTCCATCCCGCCACCCTCACAGGTATGTCTCGTGGGAATCCATGAAAAGGCCTTCTTGGCTGCTGCGCCCAGACCCTGGGACTCCCTCCCACTAGAGGCCAGGACTGCTTCATCTCTGTTGTCTTTTTCTTCAGACAAGCTTCCCCTGAATGACGGTCTACCTATTACAGTATGTGTATTTTATATGAATCTACAGGATCACATAGACTTTATATTTATAACCACTTATAACCTTATGGGTTTACATTGACACTATGTTTTCAATGTTAGTTTCCATCACTCCAACTTTACATGGAAATTTACTCCCCTTTAACTGTTCGCGTTCTCTTGTAGCTTCAATGTAATGTTGCCTATTAACGCTGTAAGATGTCCCTCAATTCATTGTTCTCAAATACTTGAATATGACTTAATTGTATTGGACTGTATATTATCCCTCATTCTGTAAGCTGCCTTGGGTCCTTTTTCCAAGGAGAAGGGCGGGTTAAAATACTCTAAAATAAATAAATAAAACAAATCCCTTAGTTTAAACGAGAAAGGTCAAATAACCCTGGCAGTGGAACAACAGCTCTTTTGTAGTGTATGTTTCTGATGCCACTCACCCGCCTGCACTTCACCATGCCATCTGCTTAATTAGGATGTATTTTTTTAATCTCCCCAAGGGAGTTGCTCACAGGCTTAACTGAAAAGCCTTACCTAGGTGGAAAGTGTTACAGAAATGAAAAGTCTTTATTATGTTCTCATTATTACAGCAACAAAACTCAAGGGAATCCATGAGCATTCCTAATCATCAAGGTAATGAAATTACGGGTTTGGTAGCTGCAAAGGCAGTAAGGCTGTTTTAGGCAGCCTGCTAGTACAAAGTGCTGATCATAAATTTGTTTGCTCTGGGCATTCCTTTCGTGGCTTCATCATGTGTCCAAGTAACAGAACTTATTTATTTATTTTTATTTATTTAGAGTATTTTTACTCCGCCTTTCTCTTTGGAAAAAGACCCAAGGTGGCTTACAGTAACGAGGGACAATATACAGTCCAGTACAATCAAGATATGTTCAAATATTGAGAACAGGGGATTGAGGGACATCTGGTAACATTAATAGACAACTTTACATTAAAGCTACAAGAGATTGGGAGCAGTTAAAGAAAAGAGTAAAAAAAACCATGTAAAAGTTATGAGGGATGGAAACACATTTTAACCATGTGTTTCAACCTGTGAGGTGAACGTACCCCAAATTGTCCCCCCCTCCACTGTATCCTCCCAACCACACATTACCATTACCATCTGGGAAACATTCAAAACTGGATCTCCAACTCGGACCAATAGATCACACTAGCCTTCTGTGTTGACCCTGCACCACTCTAGTTCAGTGTAATAATAATAATAATAATAATAATAATAATAATAATAATAATAATAATAATAATAATAATAATAATAATAATAATAATAAAAGAGCTAAGCAAGTACTTAGAAGAAATTGGAGTTGATAAAGTCACCATCAGTCAACTGCAGAAAGCCGCCTTACTGGGATCTGCTCGCATAATTGGTCGATACATCACTGAGTCCTAAATGCTTGGGAAGCGTTCGACTAGTGATTTGTATTACAAAATCCAGCATAGTTAGCTGTGTGGTTAACAATGACGACGACAACAACAACAACAATCATCTGCCCGTAGCAAAGAACTAGTGGGATCATAAGCCTGAAAAAGTGACTGAAAATGAGCATGCAAAATTACTTTGGGACTTCCGAATACAGACAGACAGGGGTTTGGAGCGTAATACCCCGGATATTGTGATTGTGGAGAAGAAAAAAGTGTGGATCATTGATGTTGCTATACCAGGTGATAGTAGAGTCACTGAGAAACAACTCGAAAAAATTACCCGATATCAGGATCTGAAAATTGACCTTCAGAGACTCTGGCATAAATCAGTACAGGTGGTCCCAGTGGTAATGGCACGCTGGGTGCGGTACCTGAAGAGCTAACCAAGTATTTAGAAGAAATTGGAGTTGATAAAGTCACCATCAGTCAGCTGCAGAAAGCCACCTTACTGGGATCTGCTCACATAATTCGCAGATACATCACATAGTCTTAAACGCTTGGGAAGTGTTCAACTCGTGATTTGTAATACAAAATCCAGCGTAGTTATCTTGTCTGCTGCTGCTGCTTCTGGTAGTGGTGATGATGATGATAATAATAATAATTACAAAATCCAGCGTAGTTAGCTTGTGGTTGTGGTTGTAATAATAATAATAATAAAAATGATGATGATGATGATGATGATGATGATGATGATGATGATGATGATGATGATGATGATGATGATGATGCACTTGCCCACTTCTGATTTAACTAGGCAACCCAGTTTGGAAGCAACCAGGAATGCTCTCAGAAACAGAATAAAGAAAGAAAAGCAGACCCACTTGGTTAGGGAGCATGAAATGCACAGCTCTTAGGGTGAACATTTGGATTGTTTTACAGTCAACCTTGTTTGGTGGGTTGTCCTATCAGAGGACATCCCTCTGTTTGATAGTGTCCATGATTATTATTATTCATTTGAAAAGTTGTGGTTCAGCCCAAATCCAGTTTAAAGAAGCTAGATAAAAGAGAGGGGCCTTGGAGTTGCCGACTGAGTAGTAGTAGTTAACAGACTGAGTAGTAAGTAGACAGATTACCTGGTGTCAGTCTTCTTCAATGTGGGCAGAAGTCTGGTCTTTATTTGTACAATTACATTGTTCTGTCTCTGTGAGCGTCTGTGCATCACGCAAGTTCATATGCTGTATTGCCAATGTTAAACAGACAGAGTGGCATCTTCATTTCTGCTGATCCACATCCTAGTGTTTATGTGCAGCATAATAATCGCTACCTGATCTCAGTGTGCATGGATATGGGGTTCACGAAGAGTTGGCCATGACTGAAGTGACACAACACACACAACAAACACAGGAGATAAACAATGGCTTAGTTCAGTGTCTGACAGCTTAAGCATATGAATCGGAGGAAAGCCTATTGGGGAATGGGAAATGGGTCCATAGGTGCAATTATGCATTCTTCTTAATGTCTAGTGACTCCTTGCATGTGCCACCATAGCTGTCTTTCAAGTGAAATGTCCCCCAAGCAATAAACATGGGTGAATTGCCTATATATTGTGACCTCATACTGAGGAAGACTTAATATCATTCTATGCCTCTACACCTGTCTGTACGTATTTTTTAGAGTAAGATTCTGTATTCTTGGGATGTAAAAAAAAAAATCAATTATCCATCTGAGGTGCATTGCGTATCTTCTGGAAGGGATGTTTCTCAGTTCATGTTTTCAGCTTGGTTTTAAATATCAAAAAGAGTTTCTTCAAACTTTTTTTAAAAATTACAACTTTTTTTAAAAAAAAACCCTTTCCCAAGTCTCTGACTCAAAGGTCTTTATGAAAGTTCACTGGGGTTAGGCAAACCGTATTGGCATTTGAAAGGTGAAACTATAGCCCGTACCCTTTAGACAAACAGCATTCTTCTCTGCTGATGTCTCAGATTCTCCCTCTCTGAAGCTTTCACAGCTCTGCTTAGAAAAGATCTTCTGTAGTCTGATTCAACTACAAAGGCAAAATCTTTAATACAAGCAAGCTAAATAATATGTTTTTAACTTCAGATAACATTTTCCTTTCAACCTATGTATATTCCAAAATGCCTTTCTTCTCCCCCCCCTCTTTATTTTTTAAGGGCACCTGTCACTACAACCTCATTTAGAGAGGATCTACAGTGTTGCCTCAGATAACGACAGTAATTTGTTCTCTGAGGTTAGTTGTTATCCAAAACACGTTGTTATCTGAAATGCAGTTTCCCATAGGAATGAATGGCAAACCGTTTAATCCGTTCTGGAGCCTAGAAAAAAGGCACAGACACCTGGTTTTTTGCTCAAAACTCTTTAAAAAGTGCACTTTAAAGGTACAGATGCAATGCCACCTGGGATAACCTTTTTACTGATGCATGCTGGAAATTCATTATCTGAGGCAGCCCATAGGGAAAATTCGTTATCAGAGGCAGCACTATACACGGAAATTTGCAGTTGTTATCCAAATTATTCATTATCCGGGGCAGTTGTTATCTGAGATACCACTGTACTTTGATGCAGAAGGCAGTTGCAATGTGGGGGTTCAATGAATATTTTGAGCGATCATTTGAGCTTGTACCCCTCGTGGATTTTGAAGAGAAACCCTCACTGTGTTCTTCACAGCAATTACATTCCCAGGTCACATCAGGGATGCACGGTGTGTGGGGGGTGGGTGGGTGGGTGTATGTGTTTGTGTGTGTGAGAGATAGCTCTATATGGTTATGAGGCTAGAAATTTCAGGCCACCAGCTGAAGCCTCAGGGAATGTCTCTGTGTCTCTCTGGTTCCCTGGTTGGGAGTGTGGAGGCAGTTCTAGGAGCAAGCGACACTGTAGGCTGAGGAGCTTTTGAAGTCTTTTGCCACGTTCGGCTGACTGACTGACCCAGTACTCACAAGACCTCATGCCTGTAGGCACAAATGCTTTATGAAGTCTGTCTCAGTGGGATAAGAACTTAAGAACATAAGAAGAGCCATGCTGGATCAGGCCAAAGGCCCATCTAGTCCAGCTTCCTGTATCTCACAGTGGCCCCACCAGATGCGTTTGGGAGTGCATGAGACAAGATATCTGTCTCCTGATACCACTCTCCCTGCATCTGGCCCTTGAAGCACCCTGGTTTTAAGCCTGGAGATTACCCATCTACATCATGGTTTGTAACCTGTGATGGACTATTCCTCCAGGAATCTGTCCAATCCCCTTTTGAAGGCATCCAGGCCAGATGCCATCACCACCTCCTGTTGCACGGAGTTACCACAGACTAACAACATGCTGGGTGAAAAAAATATTTTCTTTTGTCTGTTCTTACTCTCCCAGCCCTCAGTTTGAGTGGATGTCCCCTAGTTCTGGTATTTTGTGAGAGGGAAAAGAGCTTCTCTCTATCCACTTTACTCATGCCCTGCATTATTTTGTACGTCTCAATCATATCCCCCCTCAGGCACCTTTTTCCAGTCTAAAGAGCCCCAAATGTTTTAGCCTTTCCTCATAAGGGAGGTGCCCCCGCACAGTAATCATTTTAGTCACTCTCTGTGGGAGAACGTGCATGTCTGGAAACAGCAAGTACTGTATATACTCAAGTATAAATCAACCCGAGTATAAGCCAAGATCCCTAATGTAAACCCCCCCCAAATAAATTGGGAAAACGTATTGACTCAAGTATAAGTCGAGGGCGTTTTTTCATTATACTTGAGTATATACGGTATACTGGCTGAGCTCTAAAGAGGCTGGGGGCATTTATTTTATTTTATTTTATTTTATTTTATTTTATTTTATTTTATTTTATTTTATTTTGATACTGCCCATCTTCCCAGGGAACTCCAGGTGGTTAACAATAGGATTAAAACAACAATACAACACAAGATAAAGGCAATACAATAATAAAAGAGAATCATCGGCAAGAGGCGTCAGAGAGAAAAAAATACTAAATTAATGGTCGCCAAAATGCCTCCCGATAAAGCAAGTTTTTAAGTGCTTTTTTTGAAGGCATGCAAAGACTGTGCAAGGCGCAACTCACTTGGGAGATGGTTCCAGAGCGAGGGGCCACAGAGAAGGCATGGTTGCATGTAAGTGATTTCCACGCCTCCCTGGGCGTGGCCTCTCAGAGTGAGAGTGCCTGCGACATTCTAGTGGGTCAGGCCTCAGTTGCTCAGTTGACCTTTGGGAGATACGCTCCAACAGGTATTCAGGTCTCAAGCCGTGGAGGGTTTTGTAAACCAAAACCAGGACCTTGAACCTTATCTGGAGAATCACGGGCAGCCAATGCAGGCAGGCCAGAACTGGGGTGATGTGATCGTATCTACACGCACCCACCACCAGTCTGGCCGCCGCATTCTGCACCTGTTGGAGTCTCCAGGCAAGGGTCAAGGGCAACCCCACATAGAGGGCATTGCAGTAATCAATCCTCGAGATCATGAGGGCCTGCACAACTGGTAGTAATTATCAACCTGTGCTGGGAGTCTGAAGGCAATTAGGGAGTTAATACCATAGATTAAACTCCCCGATTGCCTCCAGGCTCCCAGCACACTTTGCCAGTTAACTACCTCCAGACCCCTTTAGAGCTTCATAACTAAGTCCCTTTACCCCCAAATCTTTCCAGATTTCAGGGGGTTCCCTAAAATTGCTTCAGGAAGGTACCCCTGCTACTTTGGAGTCCCAAGGGAAGTAAATCTTGATTGCATATTTAAAAATATATGCACTCAAAAATTACTTACCTTTGGGGCACTAAAGTAGCAGGGGTATTTTAAGAAAGTGATTTTAGGGAACCCCCTGATCAGCTTTGAAGTCAGTTTTTTTTTCCTAGGGACTTGCCCTCTACCATCCTCCCCAAGCCCTCTAAGCACCTAATTTTACCCCCAAAACCTGGGAAACTTATTGACTAGAGTATAAGCCGAGGGTATTTTTTCAGCCAAAAATAAGGGCTAAAGCTAGACTTGTAGTCGAGCATCTACAGTAAATACAGTACCTACATTTGATATCTATTCTGGTTTTTTTTTTTACTGAAACATGTTAACAGGACTAAAATTAGGATGAGGTCTGGAATTGGGAGCTGAAAGTGAAATGATTTTATTTCAAATGATATTGTATTCAGTTAAGCCTGTGAACCACCCACCATCTCTATTTTTAATTGATTCATTCATTTATTGGAATTCTGTCTTTTTAGTTTCTAGCAATGAGACTCAAGGAGGCTTGCAATAATACCAGGTGAAAAGTGCAGCTGCAACACATAAACATGATCAAGCATTAGAACAACATTAAGAAAAGGCACATTCACCCGTTTTCTTGCTTGTATGTTTTTAAAATATTTCCTCCTAACTTTCTCCTTGTAAGGTTGTAAAGGTTGCTTACAACTCTGAGGGACAATATACAAAGTTGGAGACAATGAGGATGCAACTGTTGTCAAGAAACATTAAGAAAATAAAAATATTTAATATGTTATTAAGTTTGATGGATTTATGTTTGTTTAACCCTGTAAACCACCCAAAGTAGTCTGTGTTGCCAGATGGTGCAATATACAAGCCTAAGAAAGAAAGAAAGAAAGAAAGAAAGAAAGAAAGAAAGAAAGAAAGAAAGAAAGAAAGAAAGAAAGAAAGAAAGAAAGAAAGAATTCAAAGTTAAGGACAATGAGTATGAAGAGACATCATATATCACTAAAATGCAATATTAAAGCTAAGATCAATAACCAATCATAAAGAGGAAATGCCACTCTATGGAAAAATAAAATGGGAAAACAAGTACAGTGGACCCTCGTATAACAAATGGTTTTACGAAATTCTGGAGATAGGGGGGAAATTCCTGAGATAGGGGAAATTTGTTTAACAGAATCACCTATGGGGAGAATCTGTACAACATAAAAATGGTCGCAATTAGGAATTACTCCATTTTCAATGCATTCTTATGGGAAAATTGTATAAAGGAAATTTTGCTGAACATAATTTCATTTGGAATGAATTGATTCCTTTATATAAGGTACCACTGTAGTACTAAAGTCAGATCAAGCAGTAATGCATAACAAGCCATCTAAAAATCACATGACTCATGGCCAGTCACTCAGGGAAAGCTTGCGTGAAGAGAAAGGTCTTTGCCTATTTGAAGGAGAGCAAAGATCAGGCAAATCTGGCCACCTGTGGAAGGGAGTTCCAAAGTTTGGTATCAACTTAGTAGTTGTTCCGATTAGTCAACACCTGGTTAGCTTGTTTGCCAAACAGCAGCAGCCATATTTTGTAACCTACAAAGAAGCAAGGCCTCATCTTGAGTATTCAGTTCTGGACACCACACTGCAAGAAGGATGCTGACAAACTGGAACAAGTTCAGAGGAGGACAACAAGGATGATCCAGGAGGTAGAAACTAAGCCCTATGAGGAAAGACTGAAAGAACTGGACATGTTTAGCCTTGGGAGGGGGCGATATGACAGTACTTGTCAAATACTTGAAAGGCTGTCATATGACCCTATCCCACGTCCCTTTAAATGCAGATTAAATTTGTAGATAAACCATGTCCAAAAATGCCATCCCCATGGCCATTGGGCTTTTTTTGGGAGGGGAAGAAAACCCGGTAACGCCCCCTTAAGCGAGGTTTCTAAGACTTACTGGAGAGGTAGGGAATTTTTTGCCTCGCTTAAAAAACCCACCTTTTAAGGAGCCAGATGTCGTGGGACCATGTAGATGATCCGGTTTTCTTTTATTTTATTTTTCTCATAGAGCTGACCGGCTGTTCCTGAGGCCAATTGGGTGCTTTTTTTTCCACTTCCCCCACCCCTAGCGCCAGTCAGCTGGTCCTCTGGCAGATCAGGCACTGTTTTTTTTAAACTTCCCCAACCCCTAGCATCAGTCAGCTGCTCCCATTTAAAAAAATCATAGCACCACCTACTGGCCATGGGACTGAACTGTGCTTTTAAAAAAACTTTGTACATGGGAACTTCTCTCCCACATCTTCAGTCACATGACAGGAGGAAGACGAAAAGCCAGACCTTTCAAAAATCAGGATCTTCCCCAGGTGAGATAGCAGCCATACAGACGAGGGGCAGAATTTGTTCTCAGTCATCCCTGAGCACATGACATGGAACAATGGGCTCAAGTTCCAAGAAACCAGATTTAGATTGAATGCCAAGAAAAACTTCCAAACTATGAGAGCAGTATGGCAACAGAGCCCATTACCTTGAGAGGTTTTGTGTGCTCCAACACTGGAGGGATCCAAGACAAATTTCGACAGCCATCTGGCAGATATCTTTGATTTGTACTCCTGCAATCATCAGAGAGTTGGACTGGATGGCCTTATAGGTCCCTCCCAACTTCTCTGATTCTATGTTTCTGCGAAGACCTGGTACTCCTGTTTCTCTGGCCAACGACTGAGCTAGGTCATTGGTGTTAACTGGCAGTCCCTTGCTCTCCCAAAGAACTTTGACTCCCCCAATTCCCCTTGCTCTCATGGCCAATTGCCCTGCCAGCTGGGAGCACCCTGGGGGAAGATAGTCTAGGAAATGAGATTTCCAGGTTCTGCTTTTCACACACCTTTTCTTTATTAGTTTGTTTATTTTGAATATTTTTACCCCTACCTTTCTCCTTGGAAAAGAGCCCTTTTTTCATTACACAGAATGTTGGGCTACATTGGTGCACTCTTCTTTCAGGTTCCAGAAAGCTACGTTTTGAACTGATCAGGCTAACATCACCAGAAACTTTGCAGGGATTTGACTTTTTCAGTGAGATAGTAATGAGCTGGACATCTACATCTATATCAATATCTTCTGTCCATCCGGAAGACATCAATTAGAGTGGCTGTGTGTCCTCTTTTAGGGTTGAGAGTCCTAATATCAGAGGGCGGTCCTTCTTTTGAAGGCATCTACTGTTTGACCAGGTCCCCAGCCCAAGTGTGTTTAAGCTAAAGCATTTTAGAAGGAAACTGGAGATCTTGCAGTTGTGCGTCAGTGCTAGGAATCAGGACAGTAGACTCCAAGGTGTAGAGGTGGCCTAGTCCGAGTCTGTTCCTTTAAGATTCTCCACTCACAGATCAATGCCAGCACATCAGGCTTGAACCATAACAATGACAGAGTTAACAAAATAAAATTCAGCATCCTGCTTATGACAATGGGAGTGACGAATGTACCATTAACCAAGCAAATGGACTTGCCTGTTCTGATGACAGCAGGCAACATTTTCAAGGGACTTACAGCAGCATTGACCTCTTGACTCCACAATGCTTGCTCCTAGAGATGGGCATGACTCAAAAAAAATGGTGTTTCGTTTCGGTTCGTTTTCATTTTCGTGACGATTTTTGCAAAAAAATCGTTTTTGTTTCATTAGGTAATGAAACAAAAAATGAAAATGAAAATGAAAATTTGCTGTTTCGTTAGCATTCTTTTTAGTTCAATGCATCTGCTGCAACGAAAACAAAAAACACGGCAAATTTGGTCATTTCATTTTCGTTTTTGTTTTGTTTTTAAAAAATCATTTTGTTTTTGTTGCATAATGAAATGAAAAAATGAAAACAAAAACAAAAAATCGCTCATTTCGTGCCCATCTCTACTTGCTCCCTTTCCCACATATTAATTGTACACCTCATTCTGCTAAAGGTCTGAAAACGTGGACCTGATCCATGAGAGCTTACATTAAATGTTCTGGACCACAACTCCCACAATCCTTTGTGATTGGCAATCTAAGCTTAGAATTCTGGGAGTTGTCATCCAAAACATCAGGACAGCCAAAGTTTGGATATGCCTGCATTAAAATGTAATAGATATATTATAATAGCTCATTTTTAAGGTGCCACATGTTTTTGTCTTTTATTTTGTTTGTTTTGATTTTTGCCTGAATTTTTTTCTCCTAAGGTACTGGAAATCCCAAACAAGTTTCGGAGGGCCAATCATGAAGTGAGATAGGGAGAAATGAATGACTATTTAAACAGCACAAATATTAACTCACAGTGTTTTCTTAACAAACATGGCTATGAACAGGAAAGGTTAATTATTTGATATATACTTCTGATTCCGCTACCCCTTCCCAAACCAGCACGGTGCAAAAAGCTGCATCTTCAGAGCAGAGAAGAGCTTCCTTACTGAGTCTAAACCTTTTTGCTTTATGGCTCACCTTATATTTCTGGAAAAGTCTGTGTCCTTCCATGAATGGAGCTCAGCTAATCTTCCCAGGAATTCCATGCTCATTAAAAAAATACTTTAATAATTATTTTTCAAAATAGCTTGTGAGGGGCAGCCTTCTTAGCCTTTGTAGGAGTCACTATTCCATTCCAAGGTTTTGGACAGACAGTAGGATGCAAGCCCTCCCTCAGTCCTCAACACAGATGGAACACAGATGCATGCTTCATAAGTGCACCCAAACTGGTTAGCAGAAGGGCATTGAATGCAATCCTATACATTTCTATGCTAGGTAAACTCCATGACTTTCAATGTAACTTTAATCCTAGGCCAGTGACGGTGAACCTTTCAGAGACTGAGTGCCCAAAGTGCGAATCAAAACCTACTAATTTCTCGCCAAGTGCCAATATAGCCATTTAACCAGAGTACAGGTGGCTGTGAAGGGGGTGATGTTGGGTGCCCACGGAAAGGGCTCTGAGGGCCACCATTGGCACCCATGCCAGAGATTTGCCGATACTGTCCTAGGTAATTGTAGAGTTTGTGGGATTTTTTAAGTTTAAGCTTCTAAACTGCTCAGAGTAGTATGTGCACTATACAAGCCTGCAAACAAACAAACAAACTGAATTCAGAATTGCAGCCCTAAGTAAATCCTTAACAAATGGGGTAAATCCCCTATGTATACATTAGTACTTCTTGTTACATGCTGCTCAGTCACCTTCAGCTTGAATGTACAATCTCCAAAAACTCCTGTCCTCAACTGTCCCCCCAGCTCTTAGAAACTCAGACCAGTAGCTTCCTCCAGGGAGTCAATTGATCTCATGTGTGGTCTTCCTCTTTTTTTTGGTGCCTCCAGCCTTTTCCAGAGAACCCTGTCTTCTTATGTGCCCAAAGTCAGATAGCCTAAGTTTCATTCTTATTATTTTTGTCTCCAGAGATGTGTCAGGCCTGATTTGCCCTTGGACCTACTCGTCCTTCTTTCTGGAAGTTCAGGCAATCTGCAAAGCAAAAGTCCAGGACGAACTGTTTGCTTGAGGGAGATGTATAATCTCCAAGCTTAAAACTGGGGTACCTCAAGGACCAGATGCAGGGGAGTGGTACCAGGAGACAGATATCTAGTCTCGTGCACTCCCAGACGCATCTGGCGGGGCCACTGTGAGATACAGGAAGCTGGACTAGATGGGCTGTTGGCCTGATCCAGCAGGGCTCTTCTTATGTTCTTATGTTTGTTTGAATAATAATCTTAGAACTTCAGAGCTGGAAGACACCCTATGGATCAGCACAAACAGCCCAAAACAAAGGGTCTTTTTAAGGGGGTTCCTAGGTTTCCTCAGGGTTTTCCATAGGGTCAATGTGAAACAGAACAGATTTCCAAATGAAATCAGGAGTGGAGGTGACCCTCCAACCATCAACGTTCAAGGTTAGTGTTGAACAACTAAAAAAAGGAAAACACATAGTACAGAGCATCCTTTAAAAAATGCTTCCTCAAGTCTTCAGGAAACTTTTTTGATCCATTCCAAGAAAGAAAAAGAGAAGAATTTTAGGAAATGGGGTAAAAGGAAAACTGGGAAAGATCTGCAATCATCTGGTAAGGAAGCAGAACCTACCAGCACAAAGGAGGAAGGGACAAAGGATCTTTGTGGATGAGCCCCTTAGTTATTTGTGCAGGAGGGATCAAATTATTTTGCCTTCAGTCACCTCTTGGGTAGACATATACAGTGGACCCTCGTATAACAAACAGTTTGTATAACATATACAAACAGATTCTATATATTTATATATATATTAACATAAAATTTGCTTAACAGAATCGCTTATGGGGCGAACCCGTACAACATAAAAATGGCCACAATGAAGGATTACTCCACTTTCAATGCATTCCTATGGGAAATTTGTATAAAGGAAAATTTGCTTAACATAATTTCATTTGGAACGAAGTAATTCCTTTATACAAGGTGACCACCGTACTGGAGTGCAATATAAATAGTATTGTTATGCCCCTTCTCTCTGAAACTCACCTCTCTCTCTCTCTCTCTCTCTCTCTCTCTCTCTCTCTCTCAAAGCAGAGAGTCCAAAATGACAGTCTCTCTCATTTCTCTGGATATCTCTTCTATATGGTATCAAAGTCAAGACTGATCTGCCCAGCACCTACATTTCCCTGCCTTATTGAGTTTCTCTCCTAGCCAATCAGAACCCTACTTGTACTCACACTCTCCCGTCACATATGTACATATAAACAATGCTTTCAAATACCACAGGGCATGCTAAGCATAAGGGTGAAGGTGGTGGATGATAACCAGGGCCGGCGCTAGGTTTTTTTGCGCCTTAGGCGGGGGGTGGGGCGGGGGGTGGGGGGGGGGCGGCAGGGGGGGTGGGGGCGGTGGCAGGGGGGCCTGCGGGTAGGGGGCGGTGGTGGCAGGGGGGAGGGGGGAGGGTGGGCGGTGACGGTGGGTGGGCAGTGGGGGAGCAAGCGGCGGGGGGCCAGCAGCAGGGGGCGGGGGGCAGCAGGCTAGCCAGCGGTGGAGGTGGGGTGGTGGTGCCCCCGGTCCGTTTTGGTGCCCTAGGCAACTGCCTAGTTCGCCTTAATGGACACGCCGGCCCTGATGATAACGTATTTTCTCCTCTTTTTTTTCAAAATAAAGAAGAGAAAAGACAAGCAGAATATGAATGAAAAATAACAAACTATCACACAGCCTATATGAGCATTAGTAGCTGCTGGTTAATAGGGCACAATTTAAGAACAGAATATCCAAAGCAGAGCTAGAAATTAAATGCCATGAAAACAGGGCAATTATCTAGATTCAGAAGAGACTGCAGTTGTATGCATCCTCTAAACAAACTTGATTGGGTTCCTGCTGGAGTGTGGAGAGACAATATGCAGAATTAATCTCAAGGCAAGAAAGCCGTTAAAATTTCTCCTTTCTTCCTGTGGAACTACATACATGTAATACCTGATTATGTCAAGATATATACTATACTGGCATGGTGAACCCCAGTAGCTTCAGGTTGGATGATTCTCTTTACTACTTCTCACCAATCCGTTATCATATGACTGAAGCTTTTTGAATAGTGAATAGCCACTGACAGACACTTCATTTCACCAATGGGATCCCCTGGGATCTCATGAATGGAATAAAGATCTTTGTTTTGCTAATACAGATAATCAATCACTGTTTCCCATGTTTTTAATGATTTCTCAAGGTCTACTTTCCTAGGATATTCATCTTTTCTCTCTTTTATTTTTATTAGCCTGAGTAGCAGAGGGATGCTTTTCTATACCTCAAAGTAAATAAAAACCCACACATATCATACTTATATTTGGATGCATCTCTAGAGACTGAAAACAACGTGAAAAGAATGACTTATCAGACGAGTCCAGGAAGGAAAAGGCTCTGGTGGACTATGATGGGTTCTTTGCACAGTGGGAAATTGCTACTTTATGGCCGAAATGATTTTATGTTTTTTATACTATTGCACCCTCTTTTGATGATAGGACTGGCCCCAGAATTATAATCTCTGTTCCTGGAAAGCTGATGGCCTTATTTTTGTCCTTAGTTTGCTTCTTGGAGAGGATACTGCAAAGGCCTTTTAACGATTTCTTATCGTAGCTCATTGCCAGATCTATCTATCTATCTATCTATCTATCTATCTATCTATCTATCTATCTATCTATCTATCTATCTATCTATCTATCTATCTATCTATCTATCAGATTTTTATTCTATCTATCATCAGATTTTTATTCCGTTCTTACACAAGAATAACTTATGTGGTTTTCTCTTTTCATAGCACATCTGTGAAATAGGTTAGTCCAATGCTCCTAAACAGAAATGGGCACAAAATGATTTTTTGTTTCATTATTCATTATTCAGTTCATTATGTAACAAAACAAATAACAACCTTAGAGGCAAATTTAACACAAAATGAACCAAACCGAGAAAAATTGGTTCGGTTAGGTTGGTTTCGTTAATGGGGGGGGGCGGAGATGTCTCCTACCTGGTGCTGGTCCGGAGGTCCTTTCGCACCGAGCTGCATGGAGGGAGCCCACACCTCATCACTACCATCGAGGGATGCGGCGGGCTCAAGCCTCAGCCCAGCCCCAGGAGGAGAGATAAGAAGCAGGCCATGTTTAGGTGGCCAGAGCAGTGCAGCTTCAAAGCCGCCCCCTTGCGCCTCCCTCCCATGGCCCGTTATCGCGGAGCCGATCAGGAGAGGAGATAAGGAGGCTGCGCTTAGGCAGCCAGAGCAGCGCGGCCTCAAAGCCGCCACCCCCTTGCACCTCCCTCCTGCAGCCCATTATCGCAGGGCTGATCGGGGGGGAGATAAGGAGGCTGTGCTTAGGTGGCCATTGCAGCGCGACTTCAAAGCTGCCGGACCCTTGCACCTCCCTCCTGCGGCCCGTTATTGTGGGGCTGATCGGGAGGGGTGATAGGAAGGAGGCTGTGCTTAGGCGGCCAGAGCAGCATGGCTCTGATGCTGCTCCCTCTCTTTATTCCTCCACGCCCGTTCGTAGGCACCCCCCAGTTCTGACATGGCCCCAGGGGCCGCGCAATGAGCGCTGGGGGGGAAGTGGGTAAAAACGAATAATGAATTAATGCAACAACGAAATGAATTTTTTCATGAAAATTTGCAAAAAACAAAACAAAACAAACTGAACTCCTTAACAAAATGAAACAAAATGCCATTTTTTTCTATTCGTGCCCATCTCTACTCCTAAACTGTTGACCACCTGCTACTTTAGACTTCAATTCTCCATCTGCCATGTTACCTGGGCCTCTTGGGAATTGCATTCTACTAAATCTGGATTACCCCATGGAAATAAAGATTCAGGAAGTGGACCAGGCTCACCCATGAATTTGTGTGGCACAGTAGAGATATGAATCCGACTTAAAATCTTGAGAAGCACTTCAGTGGTGAAGAAGCACTATATTGTACCATCTATTCTCAGATGTTGGAGCTGGTGGGATTATTCTCTTATCTTCTCTTTTTTACAACTAGTAATGGACAAGTGTGTTTTGTTAAATATTATGGGTTGGCTTCAGATTTACATACATTCCCACTTGGTTGTTGGCATCAAACGATCACCCCTCTCTCCATCCAACTCTTGAAATATGTTCTCCAGAGTACATAAGAACATAAGAACAGCCTTGCAGAGCAGGCCACAGCTCATCCAGTCCAGCATTCTGTCTCACATAATGGCTCACCATTTTCTTCAGGGTATTTCCAAGCAGATGTCTTCACCTGTTTACAATTCCCTGCAAATGGCAATGAGCGATATCCTGCCTATCTCTGCGACCCGGAGGTTGTCTTTAGGCATCCATCATGTTCTCCATGAACTTGGCCGATCCTTTCTTAAAGCTGTCAAGGCTAACTGCTATCACCCTTCTTTTGGCAGGGAGTTCCATAGGCCAGTGATCCTCTGGGTGAAAAATTACTTTCTCTTATTTGTTTGAGATCCAGGACCCAAAACTTTCATGGAGTGCCCCCTACTTCTAGTGTTGTGCGATAGGGAAAATAGTTTTCCTTATCTTCTTTGTCCACACTGTTGTTCACGAGTGAAGCGGCCCAGCCATTGCAGGCTCAGATGATAAGGAAGGTGTTCCAGTCCCCTAATCATTCTGGTTGCCCTCCTCTGCACTTTTTCCATTTCTATAATATCCTTCTGGAGGTATGGTGACAAGAACTGCACACAATACTTCTGATGGGGTCTCACCATAGATTTATAAAAAGGCAAAATGACACTTCAGGACTTATTTTCTATACCCCTTCTAATGATCCCTAGCATTGAGTTTGCCAGACTCTGTGGCCGGCATCTTCAGAGGGCAAGGATCTCGGGGAACTAAGAGTTCTCTCTGTGCTTTGGGGTATAAGGTGAGTAAGACTGGGGTTTTTAAAGTTGTGGGAAAGGGGAAACTTGTCCTATGCAGGAAAATAGGTGTTAGTCAATGCATTGTAATGAAAGGACAGGCCTGTATACCTTGACACAAAGCACAGCTCATTGTCAGACATGTATCATGGGCTGTGAACCGCTTGATGACTTCAACAACATTCCTTCTGAAGTTGCCGGCAACAAAAACAGGTTTGCACAGCCCTTGGGAGACAGGCATGTCTACCAGCTGAGCTGTCTTGGCCATGCAGACTTCACAGTGGGCCTGCATTGGAACAAGGGAAATTTCAGTGCAGTCTGTATGTGAATCCACATGTATACCATACCAGAATGTTCAAACGAGTTCTTAAGGAAATGAAGCCCTTTCTTCAAAGCAATCTTGCCTCACAAATCGGGTGAAATCCAACAGGAGTTAAACCCTGGGTTACTTGAAATTAAAGAAGATAAATATCCTCAAAGAGAAAAGTAATAATACCGCTTCCTGGTTTAGCTTTATTTCTTTCTCTCTTTCTTTTAAAATAATAATCTATTTAAAGATACATATCATTCTGGAACATGAAACTGTCTTGAAAAGTTATGTGAATCAAGCACTTGTCATACTTTCAAAGGGATGAAGACGTTTACATTATTAAATAATAACAAAAAAAAATCTCCTGGCATGGCAACAGTCGGAATTAATTCCTCATAGCACAACCAGCCTCTTCTGATAGCAGAAGAATCACACCTTCTCTTTTGTTGAACAGACTGTGGATTCTGCAAACCTCCTGATTGTTCCAATTCAGCAAGCAAACTTAGATGGTTACTTCACATCCACTCTCGTCCTGGGAGGAAGTTCGTTGTGTGTTGATGTCGGTCGTGGTCACATGGTCTTCTTGCGGTTCTGTCCCTGCTCCCGTGTACGCACGGGCGTGATTGATGATACCGGCATGACTGTTTCCGTACGTCCTTGTTCCGTGATGAGATGTAAATTCCATGGCTTTGTTCTCCGTTTTTTCCCCGAGCCAACCTTCCATTTTTCGATGTTTCAATTCTCCAAAGCCTTGCCTTCAATGCGTTACGGAGCTAAGTTTGAGGCATTTGTCTTTTAATTTATCTGCACTGGGTTGCTGACTCCATAGGGAATGTACTGGCAAATGGCACTTCACACTCCTGCCACTAGATGGAGAATGGCACGTTGCATGACGAGCCTTACCTCACGAGAAGCGAGACAAGGAGATTCCTGAGGCCAGGGAGGGGAATCTCTCATCCCGGTTAGATTGCAGTTCAGGGGGCGTGGTTGGGACAAACTCCCCTCATCCCGCAATGGATGTGCGATTAGATTTCTTCATACCAGTCCCCAGCAGGACCGCAAACAGCGATGAGATGGACGTGAAGTATCAGCCTTACAGAACCACTCACTCTCACAAGTTACTTTTGATTATGGCAGAAACATGTTTACTCCTCAACCCCCCTCACAATTAGGTCAAAATGTTTATATCTAAAGCTCACCAAACATTTTAAGAGTAAATGGGCTATTTGACATCTGTATTATTGGAACCGAATCTCTGACAAGTGGTGGCATTTGCTAACCAACTTGCCGAACAACATGATGGGGCAGGTTACAATTTAATCCGGAAGGCAACACATTGCCCCACCCCCTGCAAGCTTGGTACTCATTTTACTGACCTCAGAAGGGTGGAAGGCTCAGTCAACCCTGAATGGGTTACCAGAACCCCTGAGATTGAATGCAGGTTGTGAGGAAAGTTTTTGACTGTACCAGTGAGCCACTGGGCTTGTCGATTGAAAGGTCAGCAGTTTGAATTCACATGACAAGTGAACTCCCATTGCTTGTTCCAACTCCTGCCATGCCAGCCTAGTACAGTAGTCTGAAAACACATGGAAATGCAGATGGATAAATAGGAGCCAAATTGGTGGAACCCAATCATAGACGGTTACAGAACACCCTTCTGTCTGAAGATGTTCTCTGTTTCAGGGAATTTTTTGGTTCAAGTAAGGATGAATAACAGTAGCAGAAAGCAGAGCTCAGAATAGTTCTTCTTCTTATTACTTGGACAGCAACTCCCAGAATCCCACAGCCATCAGAGCTGCTGGGGTGTAAGCGTTTATTTTATGTATTTATTTATTTTTGCATTTAAATACCGCTCCCATTTCCCTAGGGGAACTCTGGGCGGTTCACACAAAAAAGATTAAAACCAAGACATCAATAAAAGAATACAAAAAGTACTAGGCAAGAGTTATAAAACTTGACAATTATTTTCAAAAAAAGGCTTGGTACAACCCTAGCAGTTGCCAAAGGCATCCCTGAACAGCCAGGTTTTAACGGTTTTATTTATTTATTTATTTATTTATTTATCTTGTATCCCGCCCCTCTTCCCACTGGGAACTCTGGGCGGCTTACAACAATAAAACCAGGTAATTAAAAAAACACAAACAAAAGGCAAGACCCAAGCAAAGTTAATGCAGGTGGGACAAGAAGGTGGCAAAACCCATGCAATAGAAGGATGATAGTGAGGGAGCCTGGCGTATCTTGCTGGGTAATTTATTCCAAAGCCCTGGGCTGGCCACCGAGAAGGCCCGTTTACAAGTTACTACCCTACGGGCCTCCCAGCCCAGAGAACCTTGGAAAAGAGGGAAGAGCACAACATAATAAAAAGGAGGCAGTCCTTGATTGCACACCTCTCCCTGAAGGCACAGATAGAATTTATTTGCGATAGGGAGACCAGGTGGGTATTGTTGACCCCCCCCTTTGCTAAAACTAAGCGGGTGAGTCAGCAAGAGTTCTCTCTGCTGAAGATCAGTGTAGATGTGTGGTCAGGCTGGTGCCAGATGTGGATTTACTGCCTAAAGCCGCAACAGGAAAAGGAAGGAAATGAAACATGAGCAAAACGGGAGCATGGAATCTTGGCATCTCGCAACTCCAGACAAATAGAAGACACCTGGCAGAGAGCTTTGCTCCACCATACAGTCTGGTGGCATGAATGCTAGTGCGGAGGACACGGGGTGGGTCTGTGACTGCAAAATTCTGGTAAGGTGTTCTCCTGGCACAGGGTGTGCCAGGATTCCTGGCAGCAAATCTTATGTGAGAGATGATAGATTAGATTGCACATCAAAGCAATAGATGCTGCCTTGATGTTTCCAGGAAGGTATCCAGTGCTTGATAGCAAGTGTGCATCCCTAAAGCTCTCTTGTACAGCTGCTACAGTCTGCCCTGTCCTTTCATACACGTAGGAAATTTTCCAGCAATGAAATTGCTGTCTCCACTCCCTGGCTGACCCTGTCAATGCTCACCCGCAGAACATAGAGTTGCTCTACAGGAGAACTTGGGTGTGTGTGAGAGAAGCTTTTCATGTGGACAATATTGAACATTTGCTTTGCGCCAACTGCCTCACGTGCTGCTACTGCAGTAACTATTCCCACTAGCTTAGAAGACCATCCAGCAGTAAGTGTTCTCCTACTGTAGACAAGGAAGGGGAGATGACACTGACAGGAATTAGCTTGCCTATGAGGTAAACAGGACATGGCATGAAAGGTTTTTGGACAACAGTGCAGCGGTGCTGCAAGGAGATGCAAGGACAATTGCTACCTCACCTTCCCCAGCAGCTGCCTCCCCCCAAAAAAAATCCCCACAACCAAAAGGAATTAAAACCAAGTTAAAGAACAAAACCTCCATACGCATAGTAAATGTTATATCATGTAATGTACTCTGTCTGTACTATGCTCACCCTTCTGATCCTCCTTCTCCCATTCTGGTCACCTTGCTCATTCTTCTACTCCACCATTTTCCTTAACCAAGATTGTTCAGCCATTAAAGAGGAACTCAAATTGTGGAAAATACCGCTCTCGTGCCTCCCCCTCCTCCTTCCCTCCCATCCTTTGCTTTCACCCCCTTTTTGCCTCCCTGCCGGACCCCCTTTCACATTCTCCCCCTCCCCACCCCCACCCCCAGCTTCAGGCCACAGAAAAATTATCAAAAATTTCCCGGTCCGCTGGGGTAATGCCTGTAGTACTCTGTATGCTCACCCTTTGATCCTCCTTCTCCCAAATAATCCAATAACCAAGATTGTTCAGCCATTAAAGAGGAACTCAAATTGTGGAAAATACCTCTTAAAAGGGTAATGCCAGTAGGGTATGCTTTAAAAATAATAATAATAATAATAATAATAATAATAATAATAATAATAATAATAATAATAATAATAATAATAATAAAGATGTGGAAAAGCATGTTGTGGTGGTGGGATTCAAACTCACATCCCCAGAGAGACTGGACACCAAATCGAACACATGAATTACTTAATGATATTACGGGACCAGCTGTACAAGAAAAGAGATTCTACTCAGTATTCTACATATTTCAGAGTTAGCTAGCAGGCAATAACTATTCATAATAAGAAAAGCTCTTGCATTTAGGGAGAAGCAGGAAACCTTAGAGGCAGACAATTGAGAGACTCCCTTGTGATGGGGAGACGGCAGACATTCTTTACATAAACTCTGTCAGTGCTGATTTGGCACCATATTCTTCCAGGACTGCTGAAAATGGATACTGTGAACGTAGTTCTGAGGAGGGGGAAAACACATACTCCCAACTGAGAGTGTTTTACCACTGTTTAATGGATTTATAATTGGATTCTTGGTTCCAACTGGAAAGCAAGCGCAGGAAGTGTGACATTTCCCTTTTGGGAATTATTAAGTGACATTACACAGAGAAATGAGATTGAGGTGGGCATTGGAACAGAAGGAGGTGTGAAGGGAGTGCAGGTGGGAAGGAGAGTTAGTAACCAGGACACCTGGAGAAACATGGATGAAAAAGGTGAAGGGACGGGCCTGCAGTAATTATTTTTGGGTGAGGGATTGGCACTCATTTCCTTCACATAAAAACTCTTGTTCCACCTATGACGAAGCCATTACATGTTCATTGTCATTAAAAAAAAACATTATGAGACACTTGGAAGCTGCCTACCTAGGGCTGTAAATGAATGAATGTATTCCATGTGTTCCACTGGCAGTAAGCTTAGCTTCTGTCCTAAGCCACAGTCACACCAGCGTTCTCTGCATATATAAATTTCATGTGTATTTTTTTTTCAGGCAGTCACATGGTTTTTAATGTTCAGTTAGTGTCCTCTCTTCTGCGTCGTATTTTCCTATTCTGGTTCTGTCTCTACCTGTCTACTTCACATTTTTCCACGGAAAGCTGTCGAAAAAGGGGAACTCCTGAAGTTTACTGCATATTTTCTCTGACCTGTCGAGGTTACAGAAGCAAATAACTAAGCATTTTCAAGCAAAGTTTCTAAATCCAGCCCCTGGCGGTGGTTATTGAAACTTCGCTGAAACTGCTGTTCAAGAGGCGTGGTTGGCCGGGACTGGAATTTACTTCTCTTCGCGGTTAGGACACGATCTTTTTATGCGCAGTTAGCCAAAGCGAAACTACGGAGAAAATGCAGGTATGACCGCGGACCTAGTCTCCTGATGAAAACAAACAGCATCTTCTGGACGGGGCCTGTGTTAACATAAGAACATAAGAAGAGCCATGCTGGATTAGGCCAACAGCCCATCTATTCCAGCTTCCTGTATCTCACAGTGGCCCCACCAGATGCGTTTGGGAGCGCATGAGACTAGATATCTGTCTCCTGTTACCACTCCCCTGCATCTGGCCCTTGAAGTACCCCAGTTTTAAGCCTGGAGATTACATATCTCCCTCCTGATTTGTAACCTGAGATGGACTTTTCCTCCTTCAACTGTTTAGTCTGTTGAAGCTTTATGATGTTTACTGCAGTGGCTAGTGGCTTCACCATGGTCACAACAGAAGAAATGGGGAAAAGGTTGCTACGCCTTCTGGAGCAGTCCTGAAAAAAGGACTGCTGGTGGGAGGAATCCAGATTGATCGTCCATGACACACACTGAATGAGTACAGAGGGTTGGGGGGGGTTAAAGGGGTTCAAATGCACATTCCAGTATATCCAGGCACATAGGCCCATGCTAGGCAGGGTGTGCTCAGTAGATTTCACAGTTTAGTCTGCTTTTCTGATCATCCGTGCAGCTAAGCCACTGTGGGCATGGCCACCTCCATCATCAGCTTTCCATGTTCAATGGAAACTGAGCTAGGCCTGCTGTTTTTTTAGAATACATTTCATTCTTTGAGAATAAATTCTGTTTAGGAAACTTTGGGGAAGGGAAGAATGCATTGGTTTGTGCCCTGGAAGTACTGGCATAAAAAATCAGAAGCCCGCTGCTGCTGGCAGAAAGGAAGTCTCAAGAATATGTCACCTTTCTGCAGAAGATTATGATAATTGGAGGATACCATAGAAGATGCAAAAGGAAAAGGAAAAGAAAATCCTGAGTACTATTTGACATGGAATTGATTTTATGATTGGTTTGAGAGAAGGAATAATGTATTAGGTGGTATTAAGACACAATGTAGTTAATACAAGCCAGACAATTATGGTGAATGACAACTAGATTATATATATTTTTGCTTCAAGAAGAAAGAAGCCAGAACACCAGCCTGAAGATGACGAGTGAGACCTCGTCGAAACGTCGCCAAAACAACCAGATTTCTACACGGGAAGAAACCCGAATCCACCCTAACATGCATATATATACGTTACAGAAGTCCGAACATAAACCCAAACTCTGGCTCAGATATGTTGACGACACCTTTGTTATCTGGCCACACGGGAAAGATAAACTGAACAACTTCCTCACACATCTCAACAGCCTACACCCCAAAATACAATTCACTATGGAAATAGAAGCCAACAACCAACTTCCCTTCCTGGACGTCCTAATCTACAAAAAACCCGACGGCTCCTTAGGACATACCATCTACCAGAAAAAAACACATACAAACCGCTACTTAAATGCACAATCACACCACCACCCTGCACAGATCAACTCCGTAGCAAAAACCCTCATCTCCAGAACCAAACGCCTCGCTGACAAAGACCACCTAAAAACTGAATTACACACTCTCTCGAATGTTTTAATTGCGAACGGATTCCAAAAAAACACCATCACCAAACTAATCCAAAAGGAAACACCCCCCAAGAACCAAGAAACAGAAGAGAACAACGGCACCGCCCTCCTCCCTTAAATCAAAGGCACCACAGACAAAATCAGCAAAATTCTCCACAAACACAATATCAAGACAGCCTTTTGCACCGACCAAAAAATAGCCAACATCTTAAGAAACCCCAAAGACAAGATTGAGCTAGAAAACCAAGGAGTCTACGAAATACCATGCAAAGTCTGTCCAGCCACATACATCGGACAAACAAACAGGAGAATAAGCGCACGCATCGCAGAACACAAGAACGCAGTCAAAAAGAAGAAAAATCTTCCTCTCTCTTCCAGCACATAAAAACAACAGGTCATGAAATTGACTTTGAAAGAACCAAACTCATCTCCAAAACTGAACACTTCAACAGTCGAATAATCATGGAAGCCATTGAAATAGAGAAACACCCAAACAACATGAATAAACGAGATGACACCTCCCGCTTGCCTGACATCTGAAACTAGCCCTGGTCAACAGACGAGCCTCTGTCACAAAGACTGACACCAGGTCCAAAAGGACACAAGATGCCACCACCTTCCATCCACACCAAACACAAACCCAGACCCTTCCCACAGATGAAACGAAACCACCATCCAATAACAAAACCACGACTGCACCATCTACTGCGGCACCCCACTCCAGTCACCACATGGAGCACACTCACACACCCCAAAAAAACATTGGGAGACCACAGACACGTAGCCAGACCAAAATGAATTCACAAGACACAGGACCCCACTCCACCAAAGCCCAGGATACTGCCAGAACCTACCAGCCATCTAACCCACCAGCATGTAAACAGCCATCTAAACAGCCATCAGCAGTTAATCCCTTAACGATCGCCTCAGCCACACAGCAGATCACAAAAGAACAAAGGAACAAAGGAACCTACAATCAGCAACAGAGCAAGCAAACCACACCCCCAGCAGTATTTATAGAAGGACTTCAACTGAGACCACACTTTGCTTCAAGAAGAAAGAAGCCAGAACACCAGCCTGAAGATGACGAGTGAGACCTCGTCGAAACGTCGCCAAAACAACCAGATTTCTACACGGGAAGAAACCGAATCCACCTAACATGCATATATATATATATATATATATATATATATATATATATATATATATATATATATATATATATATATATATATATATATATATATATATATATATATATATATATATATATATATATGTTTTCGTAGATTTTCACGGGTATAGGTATGCATGTTAGGGTGGATTCGGGTTTCTTCCGTGTAGAAATCTGGTTGTTAACGATCGCCTCAGCCACACAGCAGATCACAAAAGAACAAAGGAACAAAGGAACCTGCAATCAGCAACAAAGCAAGCAAACCACACACACCCCAGCAGTATTTATAGAAGGACTTCAACTGAGACCACGCTTTGCTTCAAGAAGAAAGAAGCCAGAACACCAGCCTGAAGATGACGAGTGAGACCTCGTCGAAACGTCGCCAAAACAACCAGATTTCTACACGGGAAGAAACCCGAATCCACCCTAACATGCATACCTATACCCGTGAAAATCTACGAAAACAAATATCCGACCTCTACGGGGAGGAAACCTTCCAGCTGACCAGAACCTACGAGAAACTAGAAGTCCGAAGAGCCACCATCTTATGTGACATTGCATTCCTACGCAACTGCCGAGACAAAATGTGATCCCCACAAGCTTCCAACTGAAATTCCACTCAAAAACCCCATCCAGCGAAAGGATCCTGAAAAGAACAGAACTAGCCCTAATCAGAAGCGAACTACACAGGAAAAGATACCTACTAGATCAAACCAACAGAGACCTACTCACTCCACCTCAAACTCAGCAACAAAATCCACCCAACACTCTGGAACAAATCCAAGCAACTTGCCGCCTGGAGAGCTGAAACAGAGACCTCCCACAAGACAGACACACACACCAACAAACTCCACAAACTGGAAAACGCCAGAAGCCCAACCCCCCACAACAGCCCATGAAACAAACAGTTCACAACATATCAGACAGGACACTCACCATCGCAGAGACCAAAGTCCTTTCCAAAGGATTCAACTTTGCAATCGCCCCCAGACACATCCCCACCGAAAACATCATATGCGGAGTGGAAGCCAGCCTAACCAAAATCAACCCAGATGAAGCCAACAAAATCAGACTCGAAGTCACCAATGTCCTCTGCTCCAGCAAACCACCCAGAAGCAATTTACACAAAGAAGAACAAAAAGCCCTCTCCAACCTGAGGAAAGACAACAACATAATCATTCTCCCAGCAGACAAAGGCAATGCCACAGTGGTGATGAACACATCCGACTACCAAGCCAAACTATCCAACCTACTACAAGACCCTGCTTACATACCTTTGAACACAGACCCCACCACCTACCTGGAAAAAACCACCAAAGCCAAAATAAAAGCCTCTCCCTTAAGTGAAGAAATCAAGCCAAGCATCATCCCCAGAGAGAAATCATCCAGATGCCCCAAGCTCTACGGCCTCCCCAAGATTCACAAAGAAGGAACACCTCTCAGACCCATAGTCAGCTCCATAGGCTCACCTCTACAAAAACCTCGCCAAATTTCTTGCCAAACAACTCCAGCCCTATGCAGAATCCATCACTTCATACGTACAAAACTCGTTCCACTTCATAGAAATTATAAAGAAACAAGACCTACAACCCAATGACCTACTCGTGAGCTTCGATGTTGTTTCGCTCTTCACACAAGTGCCCATTCAAGAAGCCTTGACAGCTATCCACAACAAATACAACCCCCCCAAACACATCCTAGATCTGACCAACCACTGCCTAACCAACACATACTTCATCCACAATGGACAAAGATACAAACAGATAGAAGGAGCACCCATGGGATCACCCCTCTCACCAGTCATCGCAAACCTATATATGGAACACTTTGAAACCAACGCGTTACAGAAGTCCGAACATAAACCCAAACTCTGGCTCAGATATGTTGACGACACCTTTGTTATCTGGCCACACGGGAAAGATAAACTGAACAACTTCCTCACACATCTCAACAGCCTACACCCCAAAATACAATTCACTATGGAAATAGAAGCCAACAACCAACTTCCCTTCCTGGACGTCCTAATCTACAAAAACCCGACGGCTCCTTAGGACATACCATCTACCAGAAAAAAACACATACAAACCGCTACTTAAATGCACAATCACACCACCACCCTGCACAGATCAACTCCGTAGCAAAAACCCTCATCTCCAGAACCAAACGCCTCGCTGACAAAGACCACCTAAAAACTGAATTACACACTCTCTCGAATGTTTTAATTGCGAACGGTTCCAAAAAAACACCATCACCAAACTAATCCAAAAGGAAACACCCCCAAGAACCAAGAAACAGAAGAGAACAACGGCACCGCCCTCCTCCCTTACATCAAAGGCACCACAGACAAAATCAGCAAAATTCTCCACAAACACAATATCAAGACAGCCTTTTGCACCGACCAAAAAATAGCCAACATTTTAAGAAACCCCAAAGACAAGATTGAGCTAGAAAACCAAGGAGTCTACGAAATACCATGCAAAGTCTGTCCAGCCACATACATCGGACAAACAAACAGGAGAATAAGCGCACGCATCGCAGAACACAAGAACGCAGTCAAAAAAGAAGAAAAATCTTCCTCTCTCTTCCAGCACATAAAAACAACAGGTCATGAAATTGACTTTGAAAGAACCAAACTCATCTCCAAAACTGAACACTTCAACAGTCGAATAATCATGGAAGCCATTGAAATAGAGAAACACCCAAACAACATGAATAAACGTGATGACACCTCCCGCTTGCCTGACATCTGGAAACTAGCCCTGGTCAACAGACGAGCCTCTGTCACAAAGACTGACACCAGGTCCAAAAGGACACAAGATGCCACCACCTTCCATCCACACCAAACACAAACCCAGACCCTTCCCACAGATGAAACGAAACCACCATCCAATAACAAAACCACGACTGCACCATCTACTGCGGCACCCCACTCCAGTCACCACATGGAGCACACTCACACACCCCAAAAAAACATTGGGAGACCACAGACACGTAGCCAGACCAAAATGAATTCACAAGACACAGGACCCCACTCCACCAAAGCCCAGGATACTGCCAGAACCCACCAGCCATCTAACCCACCAGCATGTAAACAGCCATCTAAACAGCCATCAGCAGTTAATCCCTTAACGATCGCCTCAGCCACACAGCAGATCACAAAAGAACAAAGGAACAAAGGAACCTGCAATCAGCAACAAAGCAAGCAAACCACACACACCCCAGCAGTATTTATAGAAGGACTTCAACTGAGACCACGCTTTGCTTCAAGAAGAAAGAAGCCAGAACACCAGCCTGAAGATGACGAGTGAGACCTCGTCGAAACGTCGCCAAAACAACCAGATTTCTACACGGGAAGAAACCCGAATCCACCCTAACATGCATATATATATATATATATATATATATATATATATATATATATATATATATATATATATATATAGAGAGAGAGAGAGAGAGAGAGAGAGAGAGAGAGAGAGAGAGAGAGAGAGAGAGAGAGAGAGAGAGAGAGAGAGAGAGGAAATTAACTGATAAATGTGAAATGCTATGATGACTGAATAATAAAAAACTAATTTAAAAAAAGATGCAAAGGAGAAGGAGTCTTTTGAGCTATGCTTGCTTCTTCCACACAAAATTTCTATTCCTGAAGCTGGAACTACGTGGGGAGAGAAATGCAAATTAAATCACCTTCTCTCACTGCAAAGTTGCATTGTGAAGTTTGGTTCTCTCCGATATATAAGTGGCCACAGAATTAGAGGTGGAAAGAAGTATCCTCCTTGCAATTCCATTTAAAGTGTCTGCAGGTGTCATAATTCAAAAAACAATGGGCAGCATAGGGGAGCAGAGGCTTTGCAAAGAAAGGTGAATACAACCCCCTGCTCTCTTTCATTGCCCACCTCTCTTTTTCTGGCTGGTGCTTCTCCTTCCACTTTCCCCCCTTCCTCCTCTTCTACTGACTAGCCCTCCCCTCCCAAGTATGGTCCACACTGGGAGGGGGTTGAAACCATCACTCAAGAAGGGAAAAGTAGAAACCTCTGTGCAACAGAGGAGAGGGGAAGACACTTTTGGACCCAAAAGGAAACTGGGTGAATTGGATTTAGCCTTTGCATCACGTGGGCAGGAATAATTACTTTGAATTCACCCATTTTTATAAGCTGAGCAAATTCCGAGGTTTTGTGGTGGTGAAGTCGGGCTCTGAGTTCCTGACAATGTGATGGATCTGGAGGGCATGAAATGGGTCCCAGTTTCCAAAGGATGTATTTCAACACATGAAACAGGCCATTATTTCCCATCTACCCAATATCCTATTAGAAGCATAAAGCCAACAAAGCATTTCCCCTTTCCTGCAGACCCTCATTGCATGAACAGTCACATAGCCAGTTGCATAACCAATCCCGTGGGCAGTGCAAGTGCTGGGATGCAGACAAAATGAAGCCTGCTGGAGCAGAGTGAACACTTATGCTTTTGTCTTTCTGGAGTTGCATAACAGAAGAAGATACTGGCCTATGTCTCAGCTGGGAATGGCAGCTGTTTGGGCACCATTCCACTGCCAGGAGGTCCACCCCATTGCATCTGTCAAGGTGAGGTTGATGCATTCCTCAGAGCAATACTTTGATGTAGGGATGCATGCCGGAGAGTCCCTCTCCAGGGTACAACTTAGCCTATGCTTCTCTCTCAGACTGGCACTACAGAGAGCCATGCCGGTAGATCTCTGGCTACGGGAAATGTCCCAGCGGCAGAGTGGCCATCATTGCCCTTGGGATCAGCCAAGCACTCTGTGCTTTTGTCAGAGTAAAGCATTAGATAGAACAAACAAGTTTCAGTACAGTGTGTCACAGTAGGAAAGCAGCTACCGCTGCTCACCCGATAGCCTACTGATCCCGGATACTTCTTCTGAGGTGATCCCTTCCTGAGAAAAAGCACTGTGAATGACATGGCCTTTGGGGGGAAATACCAGCATAGGGCTCAGTTTAATAATAATAATAATAATAATAATAATAATAATAATAATAATAATAATAATAATAATAATAATAATAATAATAATAATAATAATAATAATAATAATAATAATAATAATAATAATAAACTTTATTTCTATGCTGTCTTTCTCCCCAAAGGGAGTGCCTTGCTGTGAGGAGAAGAGGCTATGCAGATAAAAGCATGGAGGAGGAGGCAGCCATGGTGAGATATGGATAAAGTGGCAGCACGATGAGGTATCTTCCACCAGTCCTGGCTGCAAAAAAATATGCATCAAATTAAGATGCACAGAAAAGTTTAGTGAGACCATGGCCTTAGCTTCTGTATTAATTCTATCTGATAAGCTTGGCCCTGTTCTTTGAGGGCATCCCCTTTATATGTGTAGAACTGTGTGTGTGTGTGTGTGTGTGTGTGTGTGTGTGTGTGTGTGTGTGTGTGTGTGTGTGTGTGTGTTGTGTCGTTACAGTCGTGACCGACTCTACGTGACTCCATGTCCATGGAGTTTTCTTGGCAGGAGTACTGGAGTGGCTTGCCAGTTCCTACTCCAGGTGCCTATAGCACCTGGTATTCCCTGGTGGCGCCCATCCAAGTACTACCAGGGCCGACCCTGCTTAGCTTCCGAAATCAAGCGAGATCAGATGTGCTTAGGGCATCTAGGCAGCTTATGTGTAGAACTACCTACCCTGTTAAAAGCATTTGCATTCTGAGAAACTCATGAGCTTCAGAATTTCCTGCCCAAATACAGTGGTACCCCGATTTAAGAGAAATTCAACTTAAGAGCAGAATGTTGGCATTTTAACTGCTGCCTTACAAATTTTTGATATGGTCTGCTCGACTTACAAATAATGTTTTTCATTTTTTTATTTTTTTAACTTAGTTTTTCATTTTTTTTAGATAGGTACCCCAACTTAAGAGTAGTTAGATTTAAGAGCATACATTCGGAAGGAATTAAATTCGTACGTTGAGGTACCACTGTAATACATTCTAAGGATCCTTCTAGTTCCAAATCTTCTATAAAATATATCCAGCTTGACAACTACTCCTGATAGTCACAAATGCATTTTTACCACCAAGGTACTACTTAGCATTCATGCATTACTCTACAGTATTCAGATGGTTTCAGAGTCATTATTTAATCCTTAAACACTTCAGCAAGTTATTCCAGCCTTATAATGCCCCTTGTTGGCAGAAGTCACTAGTGGATGTTCCTCAGCACTACATGGGTGGGGGCTGTACTGCAAAATTTTCTATGCTGGCTTAAAAATTTACCCTGCTGGAAAAGTATGTATGTGGCAGGAGCAGAGGAACGGATATGCTACAATGGAGGTGTTTTTTTCAGTGGTGTTTGGGTGGTGCGACACTTGTCAAAAGCCCTCCGCAGCCTGCAAGATCAATGGCTCCATCACAATACTGCACATGAGGAGATTAATTATAGCCAGTCCAATGGCTAAGCAATTGGTGCAGGCAAGAAAGGCAGGCTGGGAGAAGGACCTAGGAAAAATGGCTACTCAAGAGGAGGAGGGGAAAGGAAGAGGGTGGGGTGGGGGGGGCAGTTCTTGGCAGCGGCTCAGGCCAAGTGGCAGGCTGTGTGTGTGTGGTTTTTTTGTTTTGTTTTGTTTTGTTTCCGCAGCCATCCGTCCCTGCCTCTGTGGTGACATGGCAGATGCAGGGATATTTTCTTACTTGGTATGGAGTGTGTGCAGCTGCTGGCAAGTGCATTCACCAGTGAGACAAATACAAAATGCACGCCATCCTCATTTTCACAAAGTATAACCCGCGTGGCCCTTTCTGAGGTGAGAACTGAAGTGAAAGGACAGTCTGTCTCTTTATACGCCTGCTTGATGCTGGCATTGCATGTATCAAGAGAGGCAGCCACACACACACACACACACACACACACACACACACACACACACACACACACACACACACACACACACACACACACACACACACACACACACACACACACACACACACAGAGTCTCCCAACTGGATGTTCCTGCTTTGTGAGGTATGATGAGGTAATCCATTCTGAGTGAAGTGAGAGAGGTAGTCAATTCATTCTCTTGTTCTCCCCCTCCGCCCGTGCATTGCCTTTTCCCTCTCCTTTTAATAATGATAGGGTTCATAATATCCTTTTCATTAAAAGAAGGGAAAGACCCCAAGAGCAGGGAGGAGAGCAAAGCAAAACAGTGGCAAGGCATATTCCAGCTGGTTTATTTAATTTTCAAAGCCTTGAGGAGACCATGACGCATTCATTTTTATTTTTATTTTTTTGGATGAAGCATGTTGTGCGAGCATGTTGTCAAGAAACACAGATGACATGCATTGGCTGTTGTTTCCCAGACTATGAAAAAGTAGAAAAAGTAAGCAACCAAGCAAACAACCAGGGAGAGGGGGGGGAGGAAAGAATCCCCCCAATTGCTCCATTATGTGCTCCCAAACGAAGGTGTTAATTCAGATTTGTTCCCTGTCACAGTCTCAGTTGTAACTGCTTTTTTTTACTAGACCCTCTCACACTGAGAAATAAAATAAATACAAGGTGTTACACAAATATAGTTGCAACTAGAGATGGGCACGAATTAAAAAAATTGCATTTCGTTTGTCGTTTGTCGTTTGGAGGGTCCATTTCGGTTCGTTTCCATTTTTTGCAAATTTTTGAAAAAAAATTGTTTTTGTTTGTTTTGTTACCATTTCGTTACCATTTATTTCATTTTTTGTGATTTTTAAAGGATTTTAAGCAATTCACTCATATTGCAGTAATGGAAATGAAACGCACGACAAAATTTCTGGTGTTTCTGTTCGTTTCGTTTCATTTTAGAGACAAAATTCATTTGTCGTTTCATTACGTAACGAAACAAAAAAACGAAAACAGAAATGAAAAATTGTTCATTTCGTGCCCATCTCTAGTTGCAACAGTTATTGGAATCATAACTATATGTTTTTTGAATGCAGCCGGGTTAAGAAGAGTATATCAATGTTTCTCTCATGTCACTGGAAGCAGGTGTCATGTGTGAGTACTGCTTCACATAGGGCACAGTTGCACTGTAGAAGTAAATACCATTAGACATGGGCACGACTCAGCGAAATTGTCATTTCCATTTTCGGTTATCGTTTCCGTTACGTAACGGAAACGGTAACGATAATTAAGCCGTCAGAACTCAAACTCGAACCGAAAAAAGAAAAATTTGGTCGGGTTTTTTGTTTCCGTTTGTGGCATCGCGGCGATCGCGCAATGCGAAGCACAGAAAAAGTTTTTAAAAGTTTTTTTTAAAAAAACCCCGACCCCCGGGCAAAAATGCAGGCGAAAATATACTTGCCTGAGGCTTTGCCACCTACCAGAGGGGTGGTTTCTGGGGGGTCCCTGGCCTTTCCCCCCCTCTTCTCCTGTCCTGGGCTCCTTGCACCAGGCTGGGGGGGGGTCATCCTCATTGTCTCGCCATCCCTTGCGGTGGGGGGATCCAAAATGGCGACTGCAATTTTTCTTTTGAAATTGTGGTCAAAAAACACACCAAATCACCACAGAAACATGTGAAATTTATTTATTTTAAATGCCTGAATTTTAATAGTAGCAGCAGTGGGTTTTTTAATAGCAATAAAACATCGTATTGATTTGATTTGATTTGATTTGATTTTTTATTTTTTTAGACCTGCCCATTTGGCCTGGGCATGGGATGGGACCATGCAATTTTTTTGAACCATTCCACCAATGGCATCGTCAGGTTTTTGACTGACACTTCTGGATGTCTCGGAGGGCATAAAAAGCCGAGGCACCTTCCAGAAATCGCAGTCGGGTGTATGGATGTGGTTGAGGGAGGAGGGCTGGCTGCTGGTGTGATCCGATCGAGATCGAGATTGAGGAGGGAGGCTGGAGGCTTTAGGATTTAAGTTAGGCAGGCAGGGAGGGAATTGAATTTAGAAAATAATTTCTTTGATTCCCTGCAGCTTTGTCTGCTGAAGGGAATAGCAGTTTATTCTTTATTTCTTCTCTGGCAGTTTGTGAGGATTTTTTTCTGATATTGGATAAAGGGGGAGGTTTGACTGGGAGTGGGAGGTGTGGTTTTATTTTAAAAATATATTATATACTACAATTTATTTTCTATTTTCCCAACTTCAATTTGCTTGCACACACACACATTTGGGGTGCAAGCCAAGAACAGAACCTGTATCCTAAGTGATATCCTAACTGCCCACTCACCCGTCCACCCACGCCGCCACCCGCCTGCAGCCCGCGCCGCCGCCTGCCCACTCACCTGCCCGTGGCCGCCGCCTGCCCATGGCCCCCTGCCACCACCGCCCACCCGCACCTCCCCCCGCCACCCACTCCCCACCCCGCCCGCCACCTAGGGTGCAAAAACACCTAGCACTGGCCCTGATTGTGGGACCCCCCTATGCTCTGGGAAGTCAAATCGCGCTAAATCGTGGTGGAAACGACAAACGACAAACGACAAACGGAAACAACAATTTTTTGAAAAATTTTGCGACAAACGGAAACGACCCGAAACGGACCCGTTCCGACAAACGAAAACTCAAAACGTCATTTTTTCTGGTCGTGCCCATGTCTAAATACCATGTTTCCCTGAAAATAAGACAGTGTCTTATATTAATTTTTGCTCCCAAAGATGTGCTAGGTCTTATTTTCAGGGGATGTCTTATTTTTCCATGAAGAAAAATACGGTACACATTTATTGTTATCATATTATGGGGAGGCCTTATATTTCAGTGTCGGGCAAAACTGTAAGTAGGTCTTATTTTCAGGGGATGTCTTATTTTCGGGAAAACAGGGTAGGAGACTGCCTTGGTTTTTTGTGGGTTTTTTGGAAGTCATTTCATCTCCATGTGCCAGTATATGCATCCTAACAGGATAACTTGTAGCCCAATGTAGTATATGAGTCTTGCTATCTCCCAAGAAGAATTGGGCAATTTTTCATTCTTGGACATGAAAATGAATAAAATACGTAAGGCGATATACAGTGTGCCTCTGGTATTGTGTATATGCAATATATAGATTAAAGTGAATTTTACTATAGGTTTCAACAATGCCACAATCCTTCTAATCAGTTGTTTTGGATGAAAGGAGGAGGAAAAGGTTCCTTACTGATAAATATTTCATGAGGAGTGGCTAGAGGGAGCGATTAGCCGTGCCTGTGATGTCATCTCTTCCTCCTCTCAGGCTTCTATCTGCTGCTTGCAGTTTGCTGCCATTCTTATGTTAGCTGGATTTAGAGAGGTGGAGTGAATTTTATTTCCTAGGAGACCACATTTTTCTGTGAGTTACCACTGTTATATACTAAAATATTTCAAAGTTGCTGAATGGGCAATTAAGACTCATTAGCTTTACAGAAGACTTGCACTTCACTAAGATAAAAAAAGTCTAGTCCTGATTTGTTGACATGGATTGATAGAACTACCCCCCTACTCTTCTTCATGGTATAGTAACCCCCCACCATTTTGCGGTTCATGTACTGCGGTCCCGCTATATCGCAGGACTGCAGGGCCTGCCTGGGCTCCAGCTGATTAGTGCTGGGGTGGGGGAGAACAACCTTTATTTCCCCAGCCCAGTGCAAATGAGCTGGAGCCCAGGGTGTGGGGAAGGGGGGTTTAAAAAGCCTGGGCTTTTTAAACCTTTTTCTCCCTTCCCCAAGCCCCGGGCTCCAGCTCGGTGGTGGATCAGATCCCCCAATGCCGCTCACCCGGATTGCTCTGGGAAGTTGCCCCACCCCCACCCCCAGGCCCCACCTGACCTGCATCCGCATATCTCAGATTTTCAGTCAACGCAGGGCGGGTGGGTCCCTAACCCCCCGCGATAGGCGGGGGTTACTGTATAGCTATGGAGACTCACAATAAGCACCTTACTTCGACATTTACCATGGCAGCCAGGTTCATGAATAGAATGTTATGGTTTTTAAAAGTGCTGTTTGTGGATTGCCCCAGTTCAAGAGCAGAGTCGTCACCCATTTGTTGACACGTGAAATTTCCTCAAACTACTAGGATGTGTCCATTTAATTCTACATCTAGGAATGCCTGAAATGACTCTCAGAAAATGGAGTATATGAGGATATCTTCACAATGGAGTACAGTGGGTTTTCTATATTTTCAGCTGGAGAAGAAAGAAAAATCCTTCCTCCCTCCCAGAAGCTTAACTTTATTCATATTTAAGCTAATGTGGTGTCAGAATTCAGCTTCTGGCCCATCGATGTTGTTTCATTATGAAGCCATCCAGCATGGTAACAAATTTTATTTTAACTGTTAGAAAAAGAAAGTTGAACATTTAAAAAGAAGAATCTGGTCAAATGCATACAAACCACCTCTGTTCAAGCACTAGTTGTTCTTTTTCAGGGAGCCCCTAAGGAGTAAAGTAGCTGAAACTTGTTCCAAAATCCCCTTGAGCACAACTGGAAATACAATAACTTGGCAACAAACTGGATCTGTATGTTTTACTTTGAAGGGAAACCAAAGCATGTGCCTTCAGGGTTAACTGTAGTCCACAGACCCCTGCTGTTCAGCCTCTAACTGTCTGGTACAGGAACTGGGTGTGAGAAAAGATGGCAAAATGCCCACCCAAAGCTTTTATGAATTTTATCTTTTTTTTAAAAAAAATTAAAATCTGAGGTTTGGGCTGAGCTCTCTGCTCATGAGATAAGCAGTTTTATAGAATCATAGAATCATTGAGTTGGAAGAGACCTCAAGGGCCATCTAGTCCAACCCCCTGCCATGCAGGAACCCCACCACAATATTTCCGACAGCTGACCATCCAGCCTCTGCTTAAAAACCTCCAAAGAAGGAGACTCCACCACCCTCCGTGACTGCCGAACAGCTCTAACCATCATGAAGTTCTACCTAATGTTCAAATGGAATCTCTTTTCCTGTAGTTTGAAACCATTGCCCCGAGTCCTAGTCTCTGAAGCCGTGGAAAAACAAGCCTGTTCCCTCTTCAATATGACATCCTTTCAAATATTTAAACATAGCTATCATATCCCCCCTCAGCCTTCTTTTTGAAAGGCTAAACATTCCCAGTTCCCTAAGCCATTCCTCATAAGACATTTCTTCCAGACCTTCAACCATCCTGGTCGCCCACCTGGGCACTCGCTCAAGATTGTCAACATTCTTTTTAAATTGAGGCACACAGAATAGCATATCCAAGTGAATGTGGTGGATTCTCCAAAGCGTGGCACAGGATTGTTCACAGGATATTCAGGACTGCAGTCAGGCCATGTGGAAGGTAGCTGATCCATCCCTGCTAATCTTCCCTGTCCTGTCTGGCTGCAAGGACCATTGTTGGGTCAACCCCTGCAGTACAGTGGTACAGTGGTACCTCTTAAGACAAATTTAATTCGTTCTACGGGACAATTTATCCTATGAAAAATTCATCCAACAAAACAAGGTTTAATGCGGTTTCCCATAGGAATCCATTGAATTTGTCTTGCGAAGCATCCCAGAGGAAAATTTGTCTTACGGGGTTTTCCTGTTCTTGGACATTTCATTCATCTTACATTTTTTGTCTTAAGGGACATTCGTCTTACGAGGTATTACTGTAACTGGTTCATTAGGGAAGCGGCTCACTGACCCACCTCATGTTCAGACAAGCTCTAGCCAGTCCACATTTCCCTTCCCAAAGGCCTGGTCTCTTATCCCCTTGTAATCTGATCTCATTCCCCTTCTCCCTTTTAACATAACCGATTCCCAAAGAAACATCAACAGTTCTAAGAAGTCAAGATTTGGTGTCTCGGAACACAGGAGGATCCTGTATGTGATGTCTACTATAGATGGCCACTAACTTGATTTAACAACAACAAAAATACCCTCTTCACTGTTGTCTTTATTCTTTGTTGATTTAAACTCTTTCAACCTTGCATATGCACCAAGGTCCAACACTGAATGTGAAATGACGTTTCCTCCCGGGGGGGGGGAGTTTACAGGATTACCATGTCTTGTCCATACAGATGTCATTCATACTGTGTCCCCACTTTATTTATTTATTTATTTATTTATTTATTTATTTATTTATTTATTTATTTATTTATTTATTACTTAGACATATAGCAATGCATTTCTCCAGATATTTTATTCATTTTTCTGTAAACACACACAGGTCCCTTTGTTGGGAGAAAGGTGGTCTACAAGTGAAACAAAAAAACCAGCAATTTAGTTTTTTGTAATATATGTATTTCTGGGGGTACTTTGTGTGGAGGGAAGGAGGACATCATGAGAGTAAATGCAAACCTTATACCAGGGAGTAACTTCCGGTGGATATACAGTGGTTCCCCTGTATAATGGAATTAATTTGTTCCAAATGAAATTATGTTAAACAAATTTTCCTTTATACAAATTTCCCATAGGAATGCATTGAAAACAGAGTGATCCATAATCGGGACCATATTTATGTTGTACGGATTCGCCCCACGGGCGATTCGGTTAAGCAAATTTCCCCTCTCTCCGGAATGTTTTCTCTTGTACACATTTTATGTTATACAAACCGTTTGTTATACAGTGATCCCCTGCCTATCGCTGGGGTTAGGGACCTGACCCGACCCGCGATAACTGAAAATCCGTGATATGCAAATGCAGGTCAGGTCGGGTGTGGGGGCCCTAACTGGGGGCTCTTGTACTTACCCCCAGCCTGGCGCTGCCCCGAATGGGACTGCGAGGGCCTTCCCAGGCATTCTGGAGGCCCCTGGGAAGGCCCCCGCAGGCCCATTTGGGGCAGCGCCAGTCCTGGGGTAAGTATGGGAGGTCAGAAACAGCCTTTGCCCCTTACCCAAGGGGGCTTTTTTCATAAAATATGGTCCCACAATGTAGCGGGACGGCAGTATATGAACCGCGATAGGGCGGGGGACCACTGTACGAGGGTCCACTGTAGTGCTATTTACATCTGGGTAGACTATATTGTTAGAGGGTTTTTTTTTCCCCAGCCGAAGGAACTGAGTCTATCACATAAATGACTACATTAGGTGAAAGTATGACTTCCTTTCACTCTCATTAAATGTTGTTGCTGTGTGCCATCCACTCATTTCTGACTTATGGCAACAACCCTATGAACTAATAAGCTCCAAAGGGTCTGATCATCAAGAGTCTTACTCAAGCCCTGCAAACTAGGCATTAATCCTGAGCCCTATACAGCTCAGGACCACGTTATCTGAGACACCGCCTTCTTCCATATAATCCAGTCCGTCCCCTTCGGTCATCGGAGAAGGCCCTTCTACGAGTACCGCCACCCAAGGAAGTGCGAGGGGCGGCGGCAAGAAATAGGTCCTTCTCAGTAGTGGCACCAATACTATGGAATTCCCTCCCCTTTGAGTTGAGAACCGCCTCCTCCCTTGAAATATTCAAGCGAGGCCTTAAGACTTATTTATTTAGGCAGGCCTTTTGAGCCTCCAGCCTTCACCAACTTTTATAACATCTTACTTTTTTAGTTTCATTGGCTGGGGAGGTTTTTAAACTCTGCTGCAGCTACTGTTTTTTAATCTTGTTTTTTATTGTATTATACTGTATAGTATTTTTATAGTATTTTATAGGTATTGTGTTGTTTTTACATTGTACTGCATTTATTGTACTTTTATGAATTTGTTGTAAGCCACCTTGGGTCCCTCCGGGGAGAAAGGCGGCATAAAAATAAAGTTGTTGTTGTTGTTGTTGTTGTTGTTGTTGTTGTTGTTGTTGTTGTTAATAATAATAATAATAATAATAATAATAATAATAATAATAATAATAATAATAATAATAATATAAAATCAAAACTCCAAAGCTATATCCATTTACCAGGAGTAAGTTACACTGAATTCAGTGGGACTCTTTTTCAAGTAGCTATGGAATGGATTGTGGTCTGAGTGACAGTAAGGCCCACTTCATTCATAACAGGGCAATTTAAAAGGGGAGGAAACTTTCTCCCTTTTAAAATTGTGGTCAAGACTTACCTGCTCATGGCCTATTCTCCCATACAACAATAAAAGCATCCTTTCTTGGGGGCAGAGAGGGATGTATTTATTTTATTTTGTTATAAATAAGGAAGGTGGTCCAAACCTCACCTGTTCTTACCTGCTACGGGATCCAGGTTTCAGGGTCATCATGACTGCTATCTGGCTGAAGGCCACTCTGGACTGCTAACGATGCACCACAACCAAAACCAAAGCCAAGACGAAGCAAATTCAAAAACAACTACAAAACATATAAAATTGAAACATAAATAGGCCAATTACCACCACGTAGAACTTACAAATACATTAACATTATTAAATAACACTAAAGTATTAGTTAGGGTGATGAGCAAGCTTAGGTACTATTTACAGTACCTGGACAGGAATAAGGGCTCAATTTGCTGCTCCATCTCGGTGATAGCCAACTGTCTCGAGCCAGCTCTGCTTAATGAACTCATTAATATAAAAGTAGCTACAGATATGACTTAGTGATGCCTTGACCGCTACTCACATTTCAGTTATGAGTAAATTATTACCTTTAACAGGCTACTTCTGCATTGTAGCTGGAAGGCTTCCTTAAACCAAAGTCATTCTCATTTCCTGAGTTAAGACGACCACGGAGTCATGCCCTGGCATGACAGAGCTGTCAAGGAAGGCTCTCTTTTTGCCACGTTGTTGACACTTGTCAGATTGCTGACATGCTTGCTGCCAACTGCTTTTAGTGGGGAAGTCCCACAAAGAGAGAGAGAGAGAGAGAGAGAGAGAGAGAGGGTGGACATCAACCAGGGTTTATGTCCTTGATCCATGGGTGTCAGGCAGGGGAGCAAAGGAACGCTTGTCCCAGAGTGGCGTACACTATACATGTGACTTATTATGCTATGCAGTTGGCCTCTGCACTCCCACTCCCTTTATCCCTGGAAAATTCCTGTGGACATTCTTGTCCTGACGAGAGCTCTGCCTTTGCCATGGACAACGTTTGTGTAGCCTTTGCAAGGACATGTCCTGCTTCAAACCCGAAATAGCAAGGCAAGGACCATCTGTTGGCAAGTTGATCTGCTCACAGACAGGCAACCCTCCCTTGTGGTTCAGTCACTGAGCTGCTGCTGTCTTGATTGACAGTTGGTTCTCCACATCAGTAAATCCAATAGGCTGCTCAGGGAGACTTCCGGTTGGGGCAGAATCACAACCGCTCACCTCTCAAAGCCCTTTGGGAGAGTGGGGGCAGTCCTTAGAGCAGAGGGCCAAGTTCCTTGACACTTAACTCTGGTGGTGACTGGGATGCTTGCTCCAATTGCTGAGCTTACTGGGTGTAAACATGTGTGGGGGAACTTTTATCTTGTTCTTTATCCATTGGGTTCAATGGATCACTTATCACAGGGGTGTCCAAACTTTTTGCAAGGAGGGCCAGATTTGGTGAGCTGAAAATGTGTTGGGGCCGACCATTCAGCCTGAAGGGAGGAGAAAGGGGTGTGGTCCGTGCGCATCTGCAACAGCCGCAAATGCTCCAGTTTCAAGGTGCCCAAGGGCCCAGTGGCTGTTGCATGGCCCAGGATTTGGCCCATGCACACCCAAACCACTGCTTGCATATGCTGCCCTCCCTCGCATGGAGGTGGGGAAGCCTCTGCAGCAATGGAGCCAGGAGCGGGTAGGTATGGCAGGTGGCCGAGGGGATGGACAGAGGCAGGGAGGACAGACAAACTATAAAACTGCAAGCTGACATCTCTAGCCAGCACAGGGAAGGGCCGGCCAGTGGGGATGAGTGACAGGCTGAACCAGCAGGGAGAAGAGTCTGAGGGCCACTCAAAATTTTAATTTGGGCCACATTTGGTCACCGGGCCGGACTTTGGACATGCCTGATGTAGTGGATTTATGCTACTGTAACTGTTGTGGCCAAGGCAGGGAACAAAGGGTAATAATTAGAGATGGGCATGAAATGAGTGATTTTTCATTTTCGTTTTTGTTTTTTCATTTCGTTACGCAACAAAAATGAAACAATTTTTTAAAAAACAAAACAAAAATGAAAACAAAACGACCAATTTTGCCCTTGTTTTTCGTTTTGTTGCAGCAGATGCATTGAACTAAAAAGAATGCTAACGAAACAGCAATTTTTCATTTTCGTTTTCATTTTTTCATTTCATTACCTAATGAAACAAAAATGAATTTTTTTGCAAAAAACATCACGAAAACGAAAACAAACCAAAACGGACCCTAAACAACCAAACGACAAATGAAACATCATTTTTTTGAGTCGTGCCCATCTTTAGTAATAATCCCTAACAGTCCTGCCCCCTCCCATTACAGTCCGGATCTAAATTAACACATACACCCAATGCTTACTTCTGAGTAAAAACAAGGAGAAGACATAGCTACCTTTTGGAAATTGAATGTAGGTGGACCACCAGAAGATACGATTATCAGTTATCTTGCACTATCATATGGAGCCTTGAAGGAGTTTTTAGCTGGGAGGGACCTTTCTGGACTGAGGTGGATGTCCATCAACTCAGTTACAGCCAATCCCTCTCTTTTTTACCTCAGGTCCCCCTAAGTCCTCATCCATCGCTCTACCCGTACACTTCACGGAGCACAAAAATAGAATAGCGATGAGTTAGTAGGTGCTGCTGTTTGGGGAAAACAAAGGTTAAAACCAGCGATAGTGCACAATGCCACTCCACTTCCAGTGTCCATCTAAATTTCTCAATTGGAATGTCTTGAAACTCTAATTTTACCTCCTTCACCTCTGTTCATAACCCATACTGGACACTTTTGAGTTACAGAAATTGCTTTGCCAGTTGTGACTTCCCTTTTCCCCCTATTCCCAACCTTCTTTCATTTAACCATAGTCCATATCAGACAAAACCATCATTTTAGCAATTCCCTAAATACCTGAGTACAACCTGCTCTTTCATGATATTCCTATATTCCTCCCCTCCTCCTCCTCCTCCTCCTCCTCCTCCTCCTCCTCCTCCTCTTCTGATTTTACCCTAGGAGCTAATGGAAACAAATAGTTCCTTGTTCAGATTTCTCTGTGTAGCATTCTAGTAAAGGTGGATGATTGCAATAAAATTTAAATACAAAGGGGCCTCTTGTTCTCAGTGGATGCTGTTGCCACTGCCGGAGCAATTAATACTGATTTGAAGCACACTAATGGGACTAAAGTGGGTAAACCTGAAATTATCTACTTGTAGTCCTACTCGTAATGATGGCATGTGGGTGGGTGGAGAGGTGGGCGGCTATTTTGTGTGTGTGTGTGGACAGGCACAAATCCACATACCCACTTGCTTTACCTTCCTAGACAGAAAGAGACATTCACTGGAGTTCAGGGTAAAACGATCAGCAGGCAGACATGAACAGTTCCTGGAGAAATCTGAGAAGAGGTTCTCACATTCAAGTCAGCTGTATAGACTTGGATTGAATGCTGGAAGGTCTCATCTGCTTGCAACTTAAAAAAAAATTTAGTGCAAGTCTACGGATTTTCAGACAGCATCACAAGGATGGAAGATGGATGCAATCTTCTGAGGTCAGAGACAAAGGTCTTTTCTTGAACCCCCCTTCCTGCCACTCCTGAAAATTCTGCAACAATCACCTTTTTGGTGCCAGGAAGGTCTGGAAGACCTACCCATTGGTGAAGCAGAGGAGATCTTGGTGTACAGGATCCAAAGCCTTCCAGTATTTAATTTCTACCCCAACATGGAGGAAGCATTTAGATTAAGATATGGAGTGAGCTTACGCAGTTTCCTCCTATTGTTCACAGTGGAAGAAAATGGTTCAATATAAAATAAATGAAAAGTAGAAAATAATACCCCTCTTCCCACCCTATGGCCCTGCCAAGATCGACCACATCTTGAGGTAACTGGAGACATCTGATTCAAGACAAAGATCATCCAGGAGTTCTCCTTTTTTAATGCATGGCAAAATTACTATCTAGCGACTCAGCAAGTACAAAAAATAAAAATAAATTATGAAACTGAGGTCTTTGGGCACATCTACCCTGGCTCTTTTGGAAAGGGCTGGTGCAGCCTAAATAGGGTTGCCTGGAATAGGGTTGAGGTGTGATGTGTTGTTTGGTGTACTTCTTGAAGAGATTATAACTTTTTATTTTCTGAAAAATGATGCAGCTCATCAGTGATGGTTTATTAGAGTCTTTAAAGAAATTCACTTCCCCTGCCTCTCCAGGGAGGAGCAGAGGAAGTGATGGATTTGAAAAACATGCCAAAGTAATGTTCAGATTGTTCTTATGCCACAGTACTACCAAAATCATGGGGGGTCACAACCTGAAGCACAGTTTTTGGTTTGGCCACCACTGCCGTGATTTGAAACAGCTTCCACTTCAACATGTTTCTATGATCTTGAAGAAAAACCATTCATTGGACGACACCACAGATTGCCTTCTTTGATCTGGGGCATCCAGCACAAACTTTGCCATGCTTCGACCCAACCACAAGACCTCTCCCCTGGGACAAGATATATTCAATTTGTATGTAAATTTTAGATGTAGGTTACTAGCCACAATTAAAGAAGACCCACTGAAGGAATGTAACAAAAACAAGTCTGGAAGTTGAGTCATGGCTATGGGATTTCTTTTTTGAGAGATAGAAACGTTTCGCTGCTCATCCAAACAGCTTCCTTAGTCCAAATAAACACAAAACAAGTGTTTATTTATCATGTTCCCATTGATCTGTTGAGTCTCCTCCAAACCAAACTAGTGATTAGACCTGAGCCATAGAAATTATTTTCCAGATTATTTCCATTTCTAGACTTGTACCTATATATCTATATTAGCCTCAGACATTAGCCAACAACAACACTTTTGGCTGACGGGCTTAGAAATTCTGGGAGTCACTGTCCTAAAGACCGATGGTTCCTCCTCAGCCTGTGGAGGTGCTATGCAAATCTGTGTCCTCTCTTCTGGCTACTCTCCTCTTAAGTCCTTCATGCCTCTGTGCCAGTAAAAGCCCTGCAGAAATGTGCAGGGGCTGGACAGTGTAATATAACACTTTCAAGATCCGTAGGCCATGAATGACTCTTTAATTTGGCTTATATTTACAAAGACTACGATTGACAAAGGGAAAGTACTCCTGGTATTGAGGCAAGAAACCCTGGGGGATTTTACAATCCACACTCTCTTTGCTGATTTCTATGCAGGCATTGTTTCGGGTAGATCCCTTGCATATCATGTCAGTTCAACTTTCACATACCAATCCAATCATCAAATTATACTTCCCCAAAGTCTTCATTTTCCCTTATTAAATATATTAATTTCAGCCTTCACATGATGACATGGAGACTCTATAGGTTAAAAAGTGCTGTTATCTGTTTGACGTCTGTGAAGTGAAGGAAAGTATGATTCAGAGCATTTAAAATATTTTTAAGAGAAAGAGAAAGAGGGGGATACAATATAAAGCCATTCCCCTAATCAAGCCTCTTCTATTGTTCTGAAGTTTAGAAAAACCAAGAAAGTAGCAATTTGATACCAATTCCTAGATTTTTTCAAATAGCTTTATTAAAATCTTAACTTTACATTCTATTTCTTTTCATTTTTGTTTATTTTAAAAACACTTTTGATTATTAATTTGTTATTAATTTGCTCCTCTTTTGATTTTTTGAATCACATACTACAACTAACATTTTTATGTTCCAACTAGAGATGGGCACAACTCAAAAAAAAGGTGTTTCGTTTGTCGTTTGGTCGTTTAGGGGTCCGTTTCGGTTCGTTTTCATTTTTGTGATGTTTTTTGCAAAAAAATTCATTTTTGTTTTGTTAGGTAACGAAACAAAAAAATGAAAATGAAAATGAAAAATTGCTGTTTCATTAGCATTCTTTTTAGTTCAATGCATCTGCTGCAATGAAAATGAAAAACACGGCAAATTTGGTTGTTTCGTTTTTGTTTTTGTTTTGTTTTTTAAAAAAATTTCATTTCATTTTCATTGCATAACAAAATGAAAAAACAAAAACAAAAACGAAAAATCGCTCATTTTGTGCCCATCTCTAGTTCCAACAGTAAAACGTGAAATACAAACTCCTATAACAATCAAAGAACTAAAAGCAAAACATGAGAAGGAAATACAGTAATTATTTGTTTCATTTCAGTGATGTATCTGATGTTCTTGCAATTGATTTTAAAAGGAACATTTATTTGCTGGCTCCAATGTTGCTTTACTGACTGCAAGTTAATAAAATGAAATGTTAAGCCAAAAGACAAAAACATTGAGTTTCTATGTTTGTTATTGAACTAGATGAGATGACTTTGAAGGGAAGGAAATATTTTTTTTCTCATTGCATAATACTGTAATAATTCTACCCCTACATTTTGAATGTTTTAAATATCAAGGGTTTTTTGTCAAATTCATGAAGAATTTGAGTTTTCATAATTTCATATAAAAATTTTGCCACCCAAAATTATTCACCCATCTGTTCTCACCAATTTCAACAGGTAAAGCTATTCTTCACTACTAAAAATACTCTTCCTGTACCCAATAGGTAAGTAGTTTAACTAAGTAGTTTTTTTTCTTTCCATCATCTGTTAATTAGTTTAACTAATGAGCTGCTCTGTTGTTTGACCCTCATATGCTTTCTGCCAAGGGTGGTATCGTTTTGTTTTAATATTGCTTATATTTGTCTGTTTGTTGTATTGTATCCTGCTGATTCAATCAGCTTAATGTAAACCGCCCAGAGTTCCCTTGGGAAAATGGGTGGGGTATAAATTCAATAATAAATAAATAAATAAATAAATAAATAAATAAATAAATAAATAAATAAATAAATAAATAAATAGTTGTTCAAAGCTGAACTTGAAAATGATTTTGTTCACATTAAGTTTATAGTAAATTTCAAGAAAATCGATTGAGTTGAACTGTAGACCAAATGTTTTTATTTTAAATATGGTTACCTTTAAAAAAATAATCAAACATTCAGAATGTTAAACCATTCACTAAAGTAATGAGAACAATTAAATGATATTTTAAAAAATGCACGGCTGGCAATTTGAATCTGAAATAGATTTTAAAATTGCTAAAAATTCGAGGCAAAACGGACCAATTTTTAATGCCCTACTTTCAAATTCTGGTTCAAGATGAGGAATCTGCCATTAAAAAAGGTGTCACTCCTCTTAATTCAGTGCCACAAAAACATGCTTGAATACACAGGATTTCCAATCCAGATGTTATGATTTCTTTTTGAGAAGAATTTTACAAACCCCCAATAAAATGCCTGTTGCATGCAGGCACCAAGCCTTTTCTATGTACTGCGTTTGTTGTACCAGAAATATTTCCAGTTCACAGGTGTCCCCAGGGCATTCTGCATATAGGAATATTCTATGGGTGTAGGTGTGGAAATTGGGGGGGGGGTGTGTTCGAGGTGTCATTTCTGCTGTCTCTCTCTGAAAGAAGAAATTGCATCCAGAATTTCCCTAGTGCCAGTACTCACAGCAAATAGGAGGGCATGACAGAGGTCTTCCTAACACATCACTATGGGTTTACGTCTTTACGTCATGGAACTCAAGGGAATGCACAGAGATCCATGGGACACCCATCATGACACTGTCCAAACCCAAACTTAAAGCAAGGTGGCTGCATCAAATGCCCTCAGACCATGCCTTCAGATTGTGCAGTTCATATTTTTACCTGCCATAGAGTAAAGTGGAGAAGGAGACGGATCAGGCAGCAACAGCCTGGCTTCTTGGATTTTGGCTAGTGCTCTGAAATACAAACAGATATTAGTTAGTTATCTTTATTTACGGTCAAAGACCAAACTAACAGATATTATCGAGCTTTCCTTGTGCCAGAGTGTTGCACAATTTAAAATGATGGAAGCATGTGAAACTTACGAGAAATTTAGGAAATATTAAAAACAAATTAAAATATTAAGATAATGAACATAGCAACATTGCTTATTTCCAATGTGCTGTACTGTTTATGTTTATTTGAAGTATAAGATGCACTTAGCCATTCTAATGACACTCCCTGACTTTCATCCTTTCCATGTTCAGGACGAGCCATTTCTTCTTCCTCATCAGTCAAGAAAATAACTTCATTCGAGTATATTGAAACATCTGGTTACTCCTCTGCTTATATTCAGAAAGACTTCTTCTCTCATCTTTTTGCTGTGTATTTTTTTTTTTTTTTGGTCTTGTCTGTAATGTTCTGGCAAATCTGGCAGACCGATTTGATGTGGTCCAATAGAACCTGTCTCATCTCTCTGACTCTTAATGAAAGCACGTTCATTTGCAGGGATTCTTCAGCTCCTTATGACACATACATTGAAAATGAGTTTCCTTTTTGTAGTCCGCAGCACAAACCAGCTTCACAACAAAGCACGATTTTACACTTGAAGTTAAGGATGTCAAAAAGCTTGTCAAGTATGAAACGGAAAGCCTCTTTGGCTTCTAGCTTCCCCGTACCAAGCGATATATTCTTAGCTTGCTCCCAACTGTCTTGCATCTTCTGAAAGATTGTAGTTTTTGAATTTATAACAGGGAATCAAAAAGCACTGCTAGCAAGTTCCCACTTCTCAGTCACTTTTGGGATAAATGTCCTTTGTAAAGACTGCTTGGCAGATAGTTTCTAGCACCCTCACCACCTTCTTCTCGTAGCAATAATCAATATCTCAGGGCATTTCGCAGAGCTGGTAGTTTAGAAGGCAGGAGGTCTTGACTAGTTCCAATGAAATTGCTCATAGGAGTGAATGTTCCTTGCCTAGGTTTTCTTTTGGGGACCATTTTAACACTCACAACTAAGATAGGAATACAGTCACACTAATAAAGTTTTGTCACCTGCAAGGAAGAGAGATCACTTTTTAAAGATAAGTTCACTTAGGGCGCTTTTACACGACCCCTAAGATCCGCTGGTCCCTTAAATGCGGACCAGAGATCTTAGGGGCTTGTCGCTCTTCCTGTGTTCCCACCCTGGCTGCTGGCTGCATGAGGGGAGGGAGAAAAAAAAGGAAGAAAGACCGTGGCTCACCTCCCGTTCTGCCTCTCGCTCTTGCCGGCTCTTGCTCCGGCAACATTCCAGTAGCTCTTAAGTAACTCTTAAGTAGCTCTTAAAGGGGTGGGAGCCAAAAAACAGCAAACAGAAGCGAGGAGAGCCCCGCACTCACTATCGTTGCACCGCATCAAAGAATTTTCACCTCCAGAGAGAAGGTACAAGAAAAGTGCGCTGGGTTGCGCTAAAGTGGGCGGGGTCGCACTTAATTGCCTGTAAACTCCAGAGCTGGTGGGGAAACATTTTTAAGCTCCAGAGCTGGGAGCCATTTGCGGCGGAGTTTAGGGGTCGTGTATAAATGCCCATCAATATTTTCATAAGCATATACCGAAAGCATATCATTAGACATGGCCATTTCGTTTTGGAAGGGGTCCGATTCTGAAATGAAACATAACAGCACAGCTGCTGTTCGGAACTGGCACCCAACCTCCAGAACAAAATCAACCACTGACTTACCTTCCTTTGGGTCACACGGGGTGAAACTCCAATCAGGAATCAGCCTCTGACATGTCAACTTTCCTTCACCCTGGCACTAGCCAATCAGACAGGGAGGCGGGATGATGCATTAGCTGCTGTGTTTTGTTTCATAACCCATCTCTACATATCATTTCTAAAATACAACAGCATACAGATCAATCAGAAATTGCATAAAATGCAGATTTTGTTTGCCAAGCAATACCAAACTATATCAGTTTGCCAAAAACATTTTTGCAACTCTCCTACCAAGCTGCAACTTTTTAGCATCCCTCATTTTTTAAAGGTTGAACATCAGAAAACTTGATAACACCCTACTCGCCCACGTCAGTTCTTGCCTTGTTGTGGGTGTTCAGGTAATGATGAAGTAATGGGTGGGGTAGTTTGTGTTTTGCACCATAGGCTAATAGCCTAGAGCATTTGGGTGTTCCTTCCAAAAAGTAGCTAGAGATAACTGTTTCAATTACTTTTGAGAAATGGTAAAGTTAAGGGTGAGTTTTAAAACACTGCAATTTATTTACAATTCTAACTATTAAATTACTATTAGGTTTCTGTGAACAGCAACTGTAGGAAGTTACATTTAGAAGCAAATGTCTAAAGTCTGAACCTTGCATAATGATAGCCAGAAATACTGCCTTTCTCTACGTCTTGGTATAAGCATTGACAAGTTCAGTTTTTGTTTTGTTTTCGAGGCTCCTTTATTGTTCATTAATCCTCCAAGATGCACCACCAATAGTTGTCTCCAAAGATCTATATTTACAATTAGAGATGGGCACGACTCAAAAAAATGGTGTTTCGTTTGTCGTTTGTCATTTAGGGGGTCCGTTTCGGTTTGTTTTCATTTTTCATGAATTTTTTGCAAAAAAAATCGTTTTCATTTTGTTATGTAATGAAATGAAAAAACAAAAACAAAAACAAATAATTGCTGTTTCGTTAGTATTCATTACAGTTCAATGTATTTGCCGCAACGAAAACGAAACACACGTCAAAATTTCTGTTGTTTCGGTTCGTTTTGTTTCATTTTGGAGACAAAATTCATTTTTCGTTTCGTTACATAACGAAACAAAAAATGAAAACAAAAACGAAAAATTGCTCATTTTGTGCCCATCTCTATTTACAATCTAAAAATAGATCCCTCTGAGTGATTCTTTAGACAAGGAAGTTGTTTTCATACCAGCACAAATGAAGTGCATTGACAGCGAAGTCTCCCTTTCACCAGCCTGAGTTGAGGAAAGTGGTTTGGTTGGTTCTATTTTGAAATTCCTTCGAATCAGAACCTCTTGCTAATCAACTGCAAAGCAACAAGAGAGTCCCTGGTAGATTCCAACTTACCATCTACCAGCTCTTGCCCTGCATAAATAATATATTCACGTTCAATATGAGAACAACACATTTATTGGAGGTCTAGAGAGGGAGGCAGCCTTTTGCAACACTGATTATTTCTTCAGACATGTACATGCATGGAAGAATGCTGGGAATGGTCCCATCCTCTAATGGTACAAGCTTTTTGTCTCTCCTCCATTGTTCAAAGGGAACCTTACCAGCAGGTAGATTTCAAGGGCCTAACCTGGAAAGATCCTGTAGTTACCTTCTGAAACAAAACAAAACAAAACAAAACAAAACAGAGGCTTATATTGGAGATGGGAACAAAAGGAAAAATGAAATGCTGTTTCTTCATTTTGTTACATGACAAATTACTTTGTTACATAATGAAACGCTTTGTCACAAAATGAAATGAAATGCCATTTTCCCTCTAGGAATGAAACAATTCATCCTAGAGGAAATGGCCAGGAAGCTTACTCAAGCTCTTCCCTGTAAGCCGTGAAATTTGGAGAGGTTTGGGGCCCAGGGGGCTGAATTATTCACCTCCAAATGGGGTGCCCCGGGAAAAATATTTCTAATAGAATTGGGAAGCTGCAACAGCTCTGCATGCAGGTGAGCAATTAGTGGATTCGTTTCTGAATCCCGATTCAATTAGAAAGATTTTTTCCTAGGGGCACCCTCTTTGGAGCTTAATAACCCATCCCCCTGACCCGCCAAACCTCTCCAAAATTCAGGGGATTACAGGGAAAAGCTTGAAGAAGATTCCCTGTCACTTTGATACCTCTAGGACCCAGGGGAGCATAGTGTTTCATTTCATTTTGTTTCCTAATGAAACTACTTTAAAATTTTGTTACAAATGAAATGAAACAAATTACTAAAGTAATGTGATGAAATGAAACAAAACACTGTGTTCCCATTTTGTGCCCATCTCTTGTTTATCTGTGTTGGTCTTGTCTGATTTTATGTTTGTGGTTTTGTTTAGATAGATAGATAGATAGATAGATAGATAGATAGATAGATAGATAGATAGATAGATAGATAGATAGATAGATAGATAGATAGATAGATAGATAGATTTTTTTTGCATTGAATAATTTTATTGGGTTTTTAAGGAGGGAACAAAGGGAAGGGATATGGGATAGATAGATAGATAGATAGATAGATAGATAGATAGATAGATAGATAGATAGATAGATAGATAGATAGATAGATAGATAGATAGATAGATAGATAGATAGTTGGTTATAGAAATGTGAAGCATGATTGATTAGTATGAAATACTCAGCAGCTGCCCCCAAGCTATGGAATGCCCTCCCAAGTGAGATCTGCCTGGTGCCAACCTTGATGACATTTCGGTGCCAGGTAAAAACCTTCCTGTTCCAGAAGATTTTTAATTGATACCACATAGACTGTGGGTCCTCTGATGGCAATTTTAGTGTAATGATTTTAGTGTAAGGTTTTTATTATTGTTTTAATTATTTATTGATATTTGATGTTTTAACTGTTTTAATTCTTTATTGTAAGCCGCCCAGAGACCTTTGGGTAATGGGTGGCATATAAGTTGTAAAAATAAAATAAAATAAATAAATAAATAAATAAACTCTTAACCAATCCACAAAAAAACCCACACCTAACTCACTTAGGAATATTATGCACAAACAAAGTGTCAAGAGTCATTCCTGTCACTTAGATGATTTACCACATTCTGAGGCCACATAAAAACCTGGGCTACATTGTCATACCTAAGCCCTGTTTTTCATGTGCAGGTTGTGTTAACATTGCCAGTTGCGTTGAACATGTTAAGGGATCTGTGCCTTCTGCCAGCTTCAGGTTTTCTCTTCTCCTTCTTTGGGTTGCCACTGTTTCCTGCGTGTGACTAGAAGATGTGTACGTACTTTGTGTGCCTGCGTGCCCTCCATTCTCATTACGAGAAGAGGATAACACCACAGAAGAATATCGCTTGTCATCTCTGACGCTGGGTTTTATGTCTCAGAATAATAAGATGCCATATTGTTACATTTTAATGAGAATGTCTATGATTTTACATCTGTTCCTTTCAAACCTTTGGGGGAAATGGAGCCACCACAGAAGGAGACAGAGTAATTATTCCAAGGGAAACATAATCCCCCCCGTCCCCAAAAGGCTGTGCTTTACTTTAGCACTGCAATTCAGACAGAAAAGGCTTCGCCTCCAAATTTTTGAAATGTTAGACATGTTTTAAATATAGCATTAGGTAAATCTTTCTAATGGCCCCACTTTGGTTTCATGCCATATCATTATCGAAACAATCAACCTCCTTCAAATGTGTTGTTCTCCCTATCACCAACTAGCATTTTATAATTAATTATTGCATGCTGTCAAGCCTATTCTAGTTTACGGTTTCACTTTTTGAGATTTGTTTAGGTACATTGAGTATTCAGAAGTGGTTTATCTTCCTCTTCTCTTGGAGGAGCTTCTGTAAGCATCATACAGGGGGCTCTTTTCCTACAAGACATCATGGGGATCAAACTCCTCATCCCAGCTCTGAATAGAGATGGGCACGAAATGAGCAATTTTTCATTTTCTTTTTCATTTTTTCATTTCGTTACGTAACAAAATGAAAAATGAATTTTGTCTCCAAAATGAAACAAATAAAATGAAACAACAGACATTTTGTTATGTGTTTTGTTTTTGTTGCAGCAAAGACATTGAACTGTAATGAATGCTAATGAAACAGCAATTTTTTTCATTTTCGTTTTTTCATTTTGTTACGTAACAAAACGAAAATGAGATTTTTTTGCAAAAAATTCACGAAAAACAAAAACAAACCCAAACGGACCCCCTAAACGACAAATGGCAAATGAAACACCATTTTTTTGAGTCGTGCCCATCTCTAGCTCTGAAGCCAGGTGTTCTAGCTCACTAAGATTCCCAACCAGCTGTCATCTCACCCTCTACCTTCTAATCACTGCGTGTCCAGCCCTGAGTCCCCCAATGATGGCAACTCACATATGCTTTCACCACATCTGAACACGTAAGTTGAGAATCTCTGCACTATACTATGAGGTTTAGAAAGGAAACCGGCCTTTCTCGGGGAGAAAGAAAAGATGGCCTTGAGCAGTGAATGCTGGAGGTGACAGTAAGGTACGGCGGGAGAGAGCCATGCTACGTGAAGGGTAGAAAGGTAAAGGTAACAAGTTCCCCCACAACTGTGTGCTAGTCATGTCCAACTCTAGGGTGGCGCTCATCTCAGTTTCCAAGCCCAAGCGTCAGTGTTGTGCAAGTCTGTGGCCATGTTTCTGTGTACGGAACACTGTTTCATCTTCCCACTTTTTATGGTGGTACCTATTTATCTACTTGCACATACATGAATTCGAACTGCTAGGTTGGCAGGAGCTGGAGTTAACAGCGGGAGCTCACTCCACTGCATGGCACCTGGGATTCGAACCGACAAGCTGCTGAATTTGCAGCTGACAGTTTCAGTGCTCTAGCCAACTGAGCCACCACTACTACTACTTTGATGAATACTACTAGGGTAGTATTGATCAAGACGTTGAGACCCAGATACTTGGGTTCTCTCAGGTACTCCACCATTTATGTTTGTCCCTAATGGCAAGCTAAACTCCTGCGTTTTAAACACACTGAAAGGCACTGTTCCTGTGCCCACACAGTCATCTGCCACTCCAGTCAGGTTTTGTGTGCAGGATCGGAGAGGGCCCTGCTTTGTTATTTGCCATTAGCAGTCAAGTACTTTGGGTTGGCTGTGCATACCAACAACAACCATCCATGGAGCATATCCCTAAGCACCTTTCCTTTGTTTGGTAATGTTGATACAGGTTCACAACCATGGTTCCCAAAAAAAGCGGTGCAGCTAGCTCACTGTGGGATGTGGCAGGGCTGGACAGAACTGATGATGAGGTCACATGGTTCCTCCCCAGTGAAGATCAGTTTCTCAGAATTTGGCATGTTGCACCTTACATGTTACATTTTAAGCTGTGGGGTTCCACATATCTCACCAAAGCTTTTCAATATCTATGTAGGCTACTGGGAGAGGTCATCCAGAGATGTGAAGTGTGTTTTCATCACTATACTGAGGATATGCAACTCCTCTCTCTCTCTCTCTCTCTCTCTCTCTCTCTCTCTCTCTCTCTCTCTCTCTCTCTCTCTCTCTCTCTCTCTCTCTCTCTTCTTTACATCTTCTGCATCCTATTAGTCTTCATCCATGCCTGCCCACAGTTCTGGAATGGGTGATGATTATCAGGCTGAAACTGAATCCAGAGAGGATGGGATTATCCTGTTAGGACATGCTATTCTGTAGAGATCAAGTCTTCAAGGGCAGGGTGATCTCACAGTTGCTGTGTGGCTCCCCAATATTTGCATATGCAAATATACATTCCTTTGAATCTGTCCAGACCAAATTTTTGATATCAATCCTGGGTGTGCCTCCTTGCACCCCTAACACAGCCCTATGCCTGGAGACTGGATTAGTTTCCATTAGAGCACGGGTAAAAGCCCTCATGATTAATTACTGGCTCAAACTTACGCTTCTTCCTGTCGGTCTGGCTCCCCTGACCCTCCTAGACACCTTCCAGTCAGATTGGAAATCTTTTGTAGTTAAAGAAACACAACAGATAGGTCTCTCTATTAACACACTTATAGCGATGGGCTACATTAATGCCAAAGCGACTGTTAAGCATAGGATATGGGATATAGATTTCCAGGAACACCTGAGCCAAATGGGCACCAATAGCATAGTCACATACAATGCATTAAAGACGTCTTTTTACCTCTCTAGCTCTATGTCTACAAAAAATAATCCGGGCCTTCTCCTTAGCCAGACTGAATGTGCTCCCTTCCAAACTTTTGGATGGGAAATTTCAAAATATCCCTTACCCAGAGAGGCTATGTCCTTGCATTAATAGCCAAATTGAGTCTGTGACCCATGTTCCTTTATGCTGCTCCTTTTATCAAGAACTACGCAAGCAGCTTATACATCCTATTATTTGCAAACATCCTGGGAGACCTACCAACTACTATGCTAAGCTACTCCTCTCAGATAGGTCCCCTCAGATCACAAATTGTGTTGCCAGGTTTTGCTACGCTGCTATGATCAAACGTAGATGTATAACTGATAGAGGTTTGAGCTCTCCTAATTATATATAGTGTTTTACCCATAAATTGTCATTTTTACAAGCTCTGTATTTTCCAGTAATATTTTTATACTGTTTTATCATATTATTTTATACTGTTTTATCATATTATTTACATTGTTTTATCATGTTATATTTTTATTTTATTACAATTTTTGTATTTGGTTAATAACCATAAATAAACAATCAATCATGTAGAGATCATTGAATTAGCAGTACAGAGGCTGCCACTGAACACCAAGTTGAATAGAACTAGGGATGGGCATGAAACAAAAAAAAATCATTTCGTTTCCATCCCCATTTTGTTTTGTTTTGTTACTAAAACTTTTTTTAAAGCAGTTTCATTACTAAGTCATTAACGAAATTGGCTTGGCTTCCGATTCCAATTAGGAAAAAAAAGCTTCCTAGGGGCACCCCCTTTGGAGCTTAATTACTCAGCCCCCTTACCCCCAATCATCTCCAGAGTTGGAGGGCTTAAAGGGGAGAGTCCAATGGAGCTACCAATCACATTTGGTGCCCTTGGACCCAGGGGAGCCATTTTAGATAGTACCGAAACAGTTCATTTTAAAATAAAATACGCCCGCTTGGTTACTATCCAAAATGAAACACTACCTGTTGTTTTATTAGCTTGTGAAATTATTCATAAGCTAACAAAATGCCAAAACAGTATTTTGTTTTTCATAAGGTTCCCATCCCTAACAGCATCCATTCCTCACTTTTTCATTTTGCATATCTGTGAGCTTTGCATGGTGATTGGGCATAGAGTGTTAAACATGGTCTTTAAGTGTAATCTGCTTACTCAAACATGAAGCTGTTAGGGAATAACATTGCTAAGGGAAAACGTATTATCACCTAATTATGCAGCATTTGACTTAGAAAATAACATCAGGTCTATATTTATGAACATCATTTATTTATTTATTTATTTATTTATTTATTTATTTATTTATTTATTATATTTCTATCCCACCCATCTTCCAGGCGGAACTCTGGGCGGCTTACAATTACACAATAAAAATCAATAAAAAGTAAAAAGAAAGAAAGAAAGAAAGAAAGAAAGAAAGAAAGAAAGAAAGAAAGAAAGAAAGAAAGAAAGAAAGAAAGAAAGAAAGAAAGAAAGAAAGAAAAACACACCAACTGCTAATAAAATAAGGAGGGATGAAACCCTCCATGAAAGATGACGCGGGAGACAAAAAGGAAAGAAAGAAAAAAATTAAGTAAAAAGGTCTCCATAAGCTGCTTAGAATAGATGTGTTTTCAAAGCCTTTTTAAAGGCGGGCAGGGACTCTGTTAGGCGCAGCTCACTAGGCAGATGATTCAACAAGGTGGAACCCACCACAGAGAAGGCGTGGTTACGCGTGAGCAATTTCCACACCTCTCTGAGTGTGGCCACCGTAAGTGAACACGCCTGCGCCATTCTCATGGGCCTGGCCCCAGTTGACCTCTGGGAGATACGCTCCGACAGGTACTCTGGTCCCAAGCTGTGGAGGGTTCTGAAAATCAAAACCAGGACCTTGAACCTTATCCAGAGGACAACGGGAAGCCAATGCAGGTGAGCCAGAACTGGGGTGATGTGCTCGAATCTATGAGCACCCACCACTAGTCTGGCCGCCGCATTCTGCACCTGCTGGAGCCTCCAAAGAATGGTCAAGGGAAACCCCACTGAAATAGTGGAGATGTGTGTCCACTTACAGAGTTCAATCTTCTGTTGAAGATTTTTATAAGGCAAGGCTGTCCAATTTTGAACAGGCCAAGATCTACTTTTTCCAGACGAAAGTGCTTGAGGGCTACTACCTCTGCTTATGAATTTTATCTGTTCTGAGCATATGCTCATAAGTAAAAAAAATGTAAGTAGAACAATGGTTTCCCATAAGAACGCATTGAAAATCAATTAATCCTTTCTGGAGGAAACATATTTCAATGCATTCCTGGTAAGGCTGACCATGCACATGCTTCCCTTACAGCTGCTCAAGCCGGTGTGGATGGGTGCAAGGGAGGCGCGTGCATGCTTATGCAGATTGCCCCTTCCATTTGCCCAGGCTACTGGAAGACTTTTTAAAAAAGGTGCACTTTCCCTCCCAACCCGCCCGGGACCTGACTTGACTCTACTTCTCCTGTTTTCCCCCTTCTCCCTTCTGGCCCCCTCGCTGCCAATGCTGCTGCCGCCCATAGCTCTCACTCACCTCTGCCATGTTCGCTGTGCAGCTGGGATGGGCCAAGCCAGCAGTGAGGCAATCACATCGCCACTGTGGCGCAAGGAGGAGGGAATGGATCAGAAGGGGAGCAGGAGGAGTGGCAGGTCACAGTCTCTGTGAGGCTGCTGTGGGATGGGAGGAGGAGGAGGAGGAAGAGGACAATTGAAGGATGGGAGGAAGGAATTTTCCGGGGGGGGGGAGAAGAGGGGGACGTCACCATGCAAAGGAGTTAGGCACACCCATGACCCTGCCCCTCGCTGTCCCCTCCACTCCCCTTCCTCCGCTCTGCACCAACAACTCAATTGGTCACGAGACAGTGGCACGCTGATCATCTGGACAGTAGGGAGAGCAGGGGACTATGTCATGGCCCTTGAACTGCCCCGCTTGGCTGAGACACTGGGCTGGCAGAACTAGAGCTTTGCTGTGGCAGTGGTGGTCCTTGGGGTGTGGGAGGTAAAGGTGGAGAAGTTATCCCCTCACATTTTTATTAATGGCTGGTGGGCTACTTTTGAACCCTTCATGGGCTACTGGTAACCCCCGGTCTACCTGTTGGACAGGCCTGTTATAAGGGATGTTTGTTTGTTTGTTTGTTTATATCCACAAAAGCTTTCACAGCTGAGAGCTGATAGGTGGTGTGAAATTTTGGGGCTGTTTGGCTGTGTTCTGGAAGTTTTTCTTCCTGACTTTTTGCCACTTTCTGTGGCCGGCATCTTCAGAGGGCAAGTTGCTCAGTTCTCTCTGTGTTCTGGGATATAGAATGGGTGAGATTGTAGGTTTTTAAAGTTGTGGGAAAGGGAAAAGTGGTTCTATTCAGGAGAATAGGTGTTAGTCATTGTATTGTGATGTGGAGGGATTAAGAAGTTTCACTGCAATCAGGGGTGGTGGCAATCCTTCTCTGTGGTTGATTTGTGTCATTAGCTGTTTATTTATTTATTTATTTGCTTGTTTGCTTGCTTTTAATACCACTCATCTGCCGAGACCACTCTGGGCAGTTTGCAACATAACATAAATATAACAATTTAAAACAGAAAACAATAACATAAAGCCAAGAATAAAAATTAACATTAATAGGGACCATACAAGATGTTGATGGACGACAACTTCCTACATTCCACATCAGAGGCTATGCTGGCTCAGGCTGAGGGGTGCTGCAGCCTCACAAAAACCAGAAGGTTGCACATTACCTCATTTCCCTGATCTATATTAAGGGCTGAACAATCAAAGCCCAGTTTAATGCAACAAATTCTATAAGGGATCTCTGAAATTCCCATCAACTGCTAGTAGCACCTAGATTTGGGATGGGCACCTTATGAAAAAAATGAAACAGTGTTTTGTCATTTTGTTACGAAACCTTACAAAACAAAATGAAACAGCAAACAGTATGTCATCAACAAATGAAACAAAACACCAGTTTTTGTTTTGGAAATGAAACAATTCATCTTAACCTCTTGATCCAGCTGTCTTGAGAACAGGAGGTTTATCTTTTTAAACTGATTGATTTGTTTTCCTTTCTTCCTGCACCTCAGCTGTTGAGATAGCTTATCTTCGATCTTGATCTACCTGAAGCTAGCCAGCCCAGGAGCTGATGTGTTCCCTTCGCTGGCTGTGACTGCAAGTTGATTTAAACTGATTGTTTTCCTTGCCTTTTTAAGTAGGACTGTGTCAATCAGCTGTTGAGTTTATCTCCCCGATTTTTCCATGGAGCAGATAGCTATTAGGTTTCTAGCTTGTTTACAGAGGGTTCTTTGCTTGAAAGCAAATTGAAGGTTTGCGGGTCTTTGATTTAGCGCAGTGGGCTTCCTGTTAAATAAAAAATTGGAAAGCTCCCCATTATTTATAGCCTTAGGAAATGTTTTGTTTCATGATGAAAATTCTTTTTAAAAACCCATTATTAATGAAATGGAACAAAATGAAGACTTAAACGAAACGAAACAATGTATTTCCATTTTGTGCCCATGTGTAACCCAGACAGAAGACAAAGCACAGATGAGTTAGTCACAGACTTTCTCCATTTCAGTTTATGAGATTTATGTCATTTGTATTTAAGGCAGAACTATTGTTCTAATTGGAATCTGTATATATCAACCACAGCATTATTTATTTATTTATTTATTTATTTATTTATTTATTTATTTATTTATTTATTTATTTGGCAATGAATTTCTTCTCTTTTGATGAAGCCTACTTGGATAAAGGAGCGAAATATTTCTGATTTTACCAGTGGGTGCCACATGAGAGTGACGATAGAAACTGAGCAGCTGGTAAACCAATCAACAGCAACCAGCATAATGATGCAGACTGGCAATGCTGTAGCTGCCTGGTAGAAGATCTAGAACAGACAAACCAAAGTACATTACTTCTTTGTGCAGTGCATAAATTATACTACATGGAATTTGCTGCAACAGGATGTTGTGATGACTACAGATATAGATGATTTGAAAGGGTGTTTAGACAATTTTATAGAGAATATGTCTATCTATAGCTACTAAGGCGCTGTTTGGGAAAGGGCCCTCTCAGAGGCCAATTCTTTGCTGTGAGCAGCAACCCCTGCACTCTGATCATTGTGAGCGGGTAGCCTGGAAATGGGCTGTTACTTTCACATCCCACAATGCCCTGGGGCAGTACTCGCTCAAAGAAAAGGTGGGAAGTGTGATGGGCAACTGGTTCCAGACTTTGGTACCACAGGCTGACAGAAGTGTCACAGGAAAAACTTGGGCCAACTCCAAGTGTGACTAAAGATGCTGTGCGTTGATGATGCCAGACTAGCTTTTTGGTAAGCAGGGTCAAAGCACCTTCTGAAGGGGAAACCATCTGAGGCCTCTGTGGTTATTTATTTATTTATTTGTTTGTTTGTTATTTTGAGGGGCTGGAAGAGGAATTAGATGGTAAGGTGGATCAAAGCCCACAGTAAGACAGCCCATCTCTTTTCTGTCTCTGCAAAGTGAAAACCATTTGTGAATGCAACGAAGCAGAACAGGAGTGTTCTGAATATCTGGAGAAAGTCCGGAGAAGGATCCGGTTGGATTGGGTTTGGTTGGTTCAGGGGAGGCTGATTGGCACTGAAGCTAGATCAGATGACCAAAACATAGCCATACTCATAATCTGCATTCCTCTTTTGTGGGGTTTTGATATTCATATTTATTTTCATATCACCTTTCCCCTTGGAAAAATCCAAGGCAGATTACAATGAAAAAACAAATGGACCAATGGAACGTGATCATATGACACAATTAAAAGAAACAAAATAAAATACAGTGGACCCTCTTATAACAAACGGTTTTATAACATAAAATCTGTACAACATCAAACATTCCAGAGATAGGGGAAATTTGCTTAACAGAATCGCCTACGGGGCAAATCCGTACAACATAAAAATGGTCACGATTATGGATCACTCCGTTTTCAATGCATTCCTATGGTAAATTTGTATAAAGGAAAATTTGCTTAACAGAATTTCATTTGGAACAAATTAAGTTCCTTTATACAAAGTACCACTGTATATGTAACCATCGCACCACCAGTCGCCTTAATGTGTATATTGAAGACAATAGTCTGTTCTGCTCCTATATGGTGGACCAGTATGGCACAAATTCATGCTTCACCAAACATTTGACAGCTGGACTTACCTCAACTCTAATTGCATACATCAATGATCCATGCAGTGTATGTGTGGCTGTTTATGATCATAGCCATTCCCCCTCCCATTCAGTGTGTTTGCATGCACACATCATGTTGTTCTGGCTTTGGAGCACATGATTGGCTATGAGTATGGCACATCATGGGAGGGTAGCCTGAGACAAATAATGGCCTGAGACCTTCTGGTGCAACCTTCACGTTGGCCACTTTCACCAGCAACACTGTTGTAAATTAAGAAGTCAGCCCAGTTATTCGCTATTGCATGCACACTATATTTTCTCCTCCTGATTGTCAACATGTTGGCTGAGAAATCATTTGTTTTCCTTCTAAGACACAGTGGGGAATTGAACTCCCAACCTCTGGCTACACAGCCAGATACCTAAACCACTGAGCTATATTGGTGGAAGCATTAATATAAAAGATGTAACCACAGTCCTCCTAGCTGCTGCAGCCAGATCACACTGATTTGGCTGGCAGACTGCTTTCTTCATCTCAGTGTCTGTTTTCAGGTCAAGGTGCCAATGGTTGCATTTTCCTTTGATCCTCTACCATGTATTGTCTGTGCTGACAAGCAACCAAATGAAGCACTAGATCTCTGAGTTAGCCGGACACCAAGCTGTTGGTCCCTGCCATCACTGAATCCCCAACCTACAATTATAGGTCAGCTGTGTCTGAAGCAGAGACCCCACACCAGCCACCCCTTATGCCAGGACAAAGCAATACTGTCAAAACCTATAGTAGAGATGGGCACGACTTAGCGGTATTCCCGTTTCTGTTTCCATTACTCGTATCCATTACTCTATGGAAACGGTAACGGGAATTACTCCGCCAGACTTCGAGCTCGAACCGACGAATGAACAATTTTGGTCTGATTTGTCGTGCTCGTTCCTTGCATCGCGATCGCGCGATGCCCACGCGCACAGAAAAAAGTTTTTAAAAGTTAAAAAAACCGGTTCCCGGCCAAAAGCAGGCGGAAAAATGCCTGCCGTGCCTCAGGGCACCTACCAGAGGGGTTGTTTCTGGAGGTCCCCGGCCTCCCCCATCCCCGTCCTGGGCTGCTCTGGTGGGACTTGCCGCAGGCTCGCAGCCAGCAAAAGCCCAGTCCCACCGCCGGCCGCCGCAATTAAAGCACAAGCAAGCGGCACAGACGGCACAGGAAAAAACATTTAAACTCTCCCCCACCCATTCCCGGCCAAAAATGCAGGCAGAAAAATGCCTGCTTGGCTAAGGGCACAGGGCACCTACCGGAGGGGTGGTTTCTGGAGGGGGTCCCGCCTCCCCCCGTCCTGGGCAGCCGGACTCGCCATGCCATGCGGTGCGGGCGGGGATCCAAAATGGGGCGGCCGAACGCAATATTGTTTTTGAAATCATGGTCCAAAAACACACAAGCACAGCAGAAACACGCGAAAATTTATAAACTGCCAGATTTTTCACAGTAGCAGTGGGTTTTTTTCTTGCAACAAAATGTCTCTCCTCTCCTCCTCTGTACTACATTGATTTTATTTTATTTTATTTTATTTACACCTGTGCAATGATGGGCTGGCCGAGTGGCCAGCCATGTGGGAGTGGACGACCATGCAAATTTTTGGAGCCATGGAGACTTCTGGGATGTGCCAAAAAGCCCCCTAAAACCTGCCCTAGCCCCCTAACCCTAACCCTAATCCTTGACTCCAGTCCTTACCCATATGTCACAGACTGTCTTCTTAGTGGGTCAGAGAGGCACCCAGAGGTGCAACCCACTAGCCCACCGTAACCTTACCTGTCACTAGCCTAAACCTACCCTTGCACTAACCCACCTTAACCCTAAGCCAGATCTACTTGCATTGCACTACATGCAAGTACAATTCCCTTCTTTGTGAGACATGGTGGTGCAAGAGCCTTAGGCATCAACCTATGGCTCTGGGTTCACTGCCATCACTAGTCTCACTGTCTACAACTGGTATGCATATCCATATGGCTATGCATGCATTTTGCAGCAGCAGGTGAGGAGGGGAGACCCCCATGTTGAGGGGTCTCTTGGAGCCTGCTTCCCCTTCCTAGTGGGTGAGGATAGGAGGCACCCACGGGTGCCTCCAGGAGCCCGCTTTCCCTTTATAGCAGGCCAGAGGAGGCACCCACCCCACAGAGGTGCCTCCAGGAGCCCGCTCCCCCCCCCAAAAAAAAACCAGTACTACCAAAAACAAAAAAACAAAAAAATGAACTGACTAATTTTTGCAAATTTTCACGAAAAACGGAAATGACCCGAAACGGAACCGGCCCGACTAACGACAACTCGAAAAATTTTTTTTTCAAGTCGTGACCATCTCTAACCTATAGCATTCTAATGTTACACCCATGGCCTTGTATGAGAAGGGAATAAGAGAAAGACAGATGGAGTGATGTGCTTATTTTCATAGGATGAAAAGAATATCTCACCATAAAAGCAACAAAATAGGGAAAGTTATTTTAAAATAAAATAGAATAAAAAAGGCTTTCCAGCAGGCTTCCAAAAGTCTGTACCCTCTTGGATGAAAAGAGGGAGTTAAGCATGAGTTGGAGATTTGAACATAATAATCTAAGGGTTCAAACACTAATTCTGCCAACTCTTTAGGCATCCTGGATATTCTAGTGGTGGGCGCGCGCACACACACACACACAAACACACACACACACCATGCACAGAAACAAATGATTCACACAACTTTGAAGTCCCCCGGTCTCCTTTTCTCTTGTTCACAAAGCCATTCTTGCCCAGTAAGCTCTTTGATGCCTACTCTCCAATAGAGGGGGATCCTTGTTTTGAAAATACTCTCTTCCTGGAGCAGGCCCATTGGAGGTTTAATATTTGCCCCTAACAATGGGGTTCACTTGGCTAAGCACCATTAAGTATCAATGTATACATCAGGGATTCTCTTTGAGCGCTGAGGCTGCGTTTCAGCAAGGGGAACACATGGGAGCACATGCTGACATCCTTCACAAAAGTCACTTGTTATTTAAATCAGAACCACAAAGCTACTCCTGCTCCCCTCCCCTACTTCAATGGCCCCTGATGTGTGTGTGTGTGTGTGTGTGTGTGTGTGTGTGTGTGTGTGTGTGTGTGTGTGTGTGTGTGTGTGCGCGCGCGTGCATGCATGTGTGTGAGTGACCCTCATTTACATAATATTAATTGGAATTACATGCACACTTCAAGAACTGAATATATTTCCAGATGTGGCATCTGAAATCTTTTTATTCCAACAGCTTTACATACAGATAAAAACATGCCTTATCAATGGATCTTATTAAAGCTGAAGCAGAAGCAGAAGCAGAAGCAGAAGAAGAAGAAGAAGAAGAAGAAGAAGAAGAAGAAGAAGAAGAAGAAGAAGAAGAAGAAGAAGAAGAAGAAGAAGAAGAAGAAGAAGAAGAAGAAGAAGAAGAAATAATTAGCTGTAATACTTGTCCCTATGCATCCATGCAAACACCACCAGAATAGAGATGGGCACGACCAGGAAAAATTACGTTTCGAGTTGTCGTGTGTCGGAGCCAGCCCGTTTCGGCTCATTTCCGTTTGTCGCAAAAATTTTCAAAAATTTTTCAAAAATTTTCGTTTTTTCTGTCATTGTCTGGTTTTTTTAGCGGGCTCCTGGAGGCACCTCTCTCGTTAGTACTGGTTTTGGGGAAAGCGGGCTCCTGGAGGCACCTCTCTGGGGTGGGTGCCTCCTCTGGCCCTGGCTCCTGGAGGCACACTCTGGGTTGGGTGCCTCCTCTGGCCCGCCATGAAGGGAAAGCGGGCTCCTGGAGGCACCTCTCTGGGGTGGGTGCCTCCTCTGGCCCGCTACAAAAGGGTACGCATAGCCAATTGGATATGCATACCAAGTTGCAATGGCAGACAGAGGCACCTCTCTTTCGGCTGCCTCTGTGACTCACTGCCTGCCGGCATACGGTGCACTTGGGCTGGGGCTGGGGAGGAGCGAGGAACAAAGTGAGAGAGGACCCCTATCTGGCTCACTAAGAAGGGAAGTGTACTTGCTGTAGTGCAATGCGAGTACACAGATCTGGCTTAGGGTTAGGGTTAGTGCAAGGGCTAGGATTAGGGTTACAGGTAAGGTTAGGGTGAGTTAGTGGGCTGCACCTCTGGGTGCCTCTGTGATCCACTAAGAAGGACAGTGTAAGGGTGTATGTGTTAGGGTTAGGGTTAGGGTTCGGGTTCAGGCTAGGGTTAGTGGGCTTTTTATGCCCGACTGGCACATCCCAGAAGTCTCGGTCAAAACCTGGCCAAGTGGCCATGCAATTGGTGGAATGGCTCCAAAAATTTGCATTGTCCACTCCCATGGCCAGCCCATCATTGCGCAGGTGTAAAAAAATAAAAATAAAAATAAAAAAAATAAAATCAATGGAGACGTTTTGTTGCAAGAAAAACCCACTGCTGCTACTGTAAAAATTCAGGCAGTTTTAAAATAGCTATTTTCGCATGGTTCTGTGGTACTTTGGTGTGTTTTTGGACCACGATTTCAAAATAAATATTGCGGTCGCCCCATTTTGGATCCCCCACCCGCACCGCATGGCATGGCGAGTGAGTTGGTGAGACGACGAGGATGCCCCCACCAGAGCAGCCCAGGACAGGAGAGGGGGGGAGGCCGGGACTCCTCCCAGAAACCACCCTCTGGTAGGTGCCCTCACTCAGGCAGGCATATTTTCGCCTGCTTTTTTGGCCGGGAATCGGGGTATTTTTATTTTTAAAACTTTTTTTCTGTGCCGCTTGCGCTTGGCATCGCGCGATCGCCGCGCGATGCCAGGAACGACAACAACAAATCAGACCCAATTTTTCTTTTTTCGGTTCGAGTTTGAGTTCTGGCGGAGTAATTGTCGTTACCGTTTCCGTTGCGTAACGGAAACGAGGAACGGAAACGGAAATGAGAATTTCGCCAAGTCGTGCCCATGTCTACACCAGAACACTGGTGTGCCTGATCCTGCCCCATTCTAAAACCTCAGGAGAGGTCGTGTTAATTTTAGAAATAAAAAATCCCATATATACTGCAGTTCCAGTGGCAGAAAAGAAGGCCATTTCAAGACATTTTCCTTAGCTTGCACTTGGTTATGGGTGGTATGATTGTATCTCTTTAACAAGGTATTAATCTTAGTGGGACTGAGAAAAAAGGAATGGGATGTGATAATGGGGAACACAGCAGTGGATTGTGGGGTGGGATGCAGTTTCCTTACTGGTAGGTCATGTAAGATCAACTAGTAAAATGCTGAATATGCTTAGTTTTTTAAAGAGCACGCCACTGTCGTATCCACAAATTTCAGACAAAATACCTGCATTTACATGATAAACAGACCCTTGGAAAGCTGAACTTTGCCAGGTCTTCACTTTTATCTTTATGGACTTAAGATTCTCATGGTTTGAGACAAGCAGCCTTTTACCTTCATATGTTCATTTGTTTCTTGTTTTCGTGAATGTTCATTCTTAAAACAATTTCTTTACATGTTGAGAAAGAAATGACTTTGTATTCTAAATGTGAACCACCCAGAGTAGTGCAGTGGCACTAATGGGTGCAGTATATAAACTGAGTAAGTAAGTAAGTAAGTAAGTAAGTAAGTAAGTAAGTAAAGTAAGTAACACTGGGAATCACCACGACATTGCATGAAATTTGGAGGCCACTGCATAAGAAACTCTCAGGATGCACATGTCCATCATCATCATCATCATCATCATCATCATCATCATCATCATCATCATCATCATCATCATCATGATATTATTTCCCCCCAGCACCATACCTAGCTTTCAAATTTCTAGCAGGACAATCTTTGGCATCAGTATTTGGTACACACGTTTTTTAAAAAGATAATACATTTATACAGCTGAGGGTTTTTTTTTTAAAAAATACCTTGGTTAAATCCTTCCACACAATCTGCCTTGGCTTAAAAAAACAACCCACAAATGTACCACACCAATTCATCATCCAGTGGCACCACTGATCATTTATCCCCGAGGTGATCTGAGTTTAATTATGCATGGATCAAAGGATAAATCAGAGGACCCCCTTCTTCAAATGAGAAGATTGCTTTCAAAATGAGGAGCACTAGCAGAATCACCAAATGAAATAACTGGTGGGCAGTAGAGTGCTCCCCTTGTTGCTGTTCTTCTATGATCTCAAAAGGAAGGCAAGAGCGTGAGAGAAAAAATTAGGTGCCCAATCAGCCACAGAAGGTATCTAGGCAGCATATCTTATCACCCTGGGCTTTGTTGTAGATCCTTTCCTTTCCTAGATGTCACGTGCATCTTTATCACCAGAATCAGCCTCATTTTAGAACTGCAGAGCAGGATGGAAATCTATAGATCAGGCATGACCAAACTTTGGCCCTCCTGATGTTTTGGACCACAACTCCCAGCATTCCAAGCCTTCATTTCCAATGCCAAAGGACTGTGGGAGTTGTGGCCCAAAACATCAGGAGGGCCGAAGTTTGGACATGCCTGCTATAGATCATCTCAGCCTAGCCGCTATCAAGGAGGCACAGAGGGGAATCAAACTCCCAGCTTCTGTCTCAAACAGATCCTCCTCTTGGCTCCTCTCTGTTCTTGCAACTGAGTTTCAAACAGATCAGCTGCCCTCAACTCAAATCGCAAATACAAATGGAGAGGAGAAGACTGATCATCATAGACTGAGGGGAAAATGCCCCTCACAGCCTTGCTTGACCAAACACCCAATCCTATTTGAAACACTGTAGAATAGACAATAATATTCTTTGAAAAGCCTGACTTGTATTGTCTAATTATAGATTTCCTTGCATTTTTCTGGCATGGAAAAATTGCGCCTTCCTCCTAGGATGTCAGAGAAGTTATGTCACAACAAAGTGTGTGTGTTGTGTCGTTATAGTTGTGACTGACCCTTCGTGACCCCATGTCCATGGAGTTTTCTTGGCAGCAAAGTATACATTGTTAAACCGATCAGAAAGCTCACAATATACAGTGGTACCCTGACTTAAGAGCAGCTTGATTTAAGTGCAATTTGACTTAAGAGCGGAAAACTGTTGCCGTTTTAACTGCCGCCTTACAAATTTTAGATATGGTCTGCTTGACTTACATTTTTTTTCATTTTTTTTCATTTTTTACTTATTTTTAAATATTTTAGATAGGTACCCCAACTTAGAGTTGTTCGACTTAAGAGCATGCATTTGAAACGGATTAAATTCGTAAATAGAGTTACCACCGTACAGTATTCTTGTTTTATTATTAGTAACCTGGTACTGCCTGGTTTGGTTTCTCCCATGGTTTTTTGGGGGTTGGACTATATCACATCAAACTATTATACTATCGACGTTTTATTTATTTATTTATTTATTTATTTATTTATTTATTTATTTATTTATTTATTTATTTATTTATTTAGAATATTGTTACCCAACCTTTTTCCTTGGAAATGGACCCAAGATGGCTTATAACAATGGGGGAACAACATACAGCCCAGAACATGTAAGACATAATTTATTTATTATTATTATTTTTTAAAATAATTTTATTATAAAACCAATCACCAACACCCCAGACAAAAACAGTGACCCCCAGGCATCTGATACATTGGATATACATTGATAATAAAACAAATTCAAATTAACAATATGTACAACTCTATATAAATTAACAATTAACAATCCGCAAGGTTTACTTAGCTTTTGACGTTTTAATTACCACAAATTGGTCAAACATACTCATATAATTCAGTAGCTTCTCAAACCATTCCTCCTCTTTCTCATTGACCTTAAACCCTTTCATTCTGCGTTATCTTCATAGTTAGGTATTCTAAAATTATAATATTATTTATTTTTTCCTCCATTGACTCACTCCTAGCTCTTCTGCATTTTTCCAATTAATTGCTATGACCTGTCTGGCTGCAATTACCATCAGGTTTACCCATTTACATTCCTGTTTGTTTTTATCTCTGTGCTACCTAGGCTATTGAGAACCATTAATTTAGATATTTCTACTTTCCTTCCCACAATTTTCAATATTTCTTTACCAATCTGTCTCCAAGAATTATTAACTAGAGGACAATCCCACCACATATGACTGTAGGTTCCCATTACTCCACACTTCCTCCAGCAATTTTTGCTTCCTAACTTTGTAATATAAGACAACCTTACTGGTGTGTAATACCATTTTTGTATCAGCTTCAACCCCTGCTCCTGGATTATCCTAGAGGTCGTAACAAAGGGCGGTTGTTGAAAAAAATCTATCCCAATCTTCATCTAAATTTTTTCCTGACCATCTAGCTCCCAATATTCTTTTAACCTTTCCTTTAGAGATTTCCCCATATTTAATAAAACCTTATACAATTTTGAAACTATTTTGGTCCTATCTGTCCTGTATGTAAGACATAATTTAAGTTAGGAACAGGGAATTAGAAGAGGCATTTCCCATGGTTTTCTTTGGCTTTCATGGGTAAATGCAGAAAAAATGGGTGCTTTTACCCTGCCAGTTTCTTGATGGGATGGGAAGTTTCTGAATGGACAAAAAACCCATCCTTGTGATTTTCTCTAATATCTAGTGCAGGGTAGGAAAATTGTGTGTACTCCCCAAACCCCAATGTTGTCAATTTACAACCTCCATTTATTCTCACCATTGTCTGTGCTAGTGGTTTACCTCTGCCCCCCATGTAAGGCTCTTCCTCCTATGTGTACCCAGGATGTTATGGGGGGGGTTACATGCTTGCATGGGGGAGGCATACATGAGCAGAAGACAGAGCCCCATGCAGTGGGGCCGAAAATTAGAGAGCACATTGCTTCCATCTGGTAGGTGTGAAAATTAGGCTACATATAGGCATTTAGTCAACAGAATGATATGGCAAATTTACAACAACACACCTTTAACTATGCTGCTCATGTCACACTTGGGGCTTGTGTGACCACAAAGTGTGAGGTCAGTGGCATGTGTGTTGCGTCGTTACAGTCGTGACCGACTCTCCATGACCCCATGTCCACGGAGTTTCCTTGGCAGGAATACTGGAGTGGTTTGCCAGTTCCTACTCCAGGCGCCTACAGCCCCTGGTATTCCCTGGAAGTCTCCCATCCAAGTACTAGCCAGGGCCAACCCTGCTTAGCTTCTGAGATCAGACAAGATCGGATGTGCTTAGGGCATCTAGGCAGCGAGCGGCATAGGGCCATATGGTCCCTCAAGAGCATATTTGGCCAGAAGGTGAAAGGAAATGAAAGCTGCCAATGAGGATGAGGGGGTTATTTGCTCATAAATAAGCTACTAGATCTCATGTCAGAATGATGACCCTACTCAGCTTTATTTTACAAGACATTGCTTCCAATTATTCAACCATAGCTCTCCACCTAGCCTGTGAAAACCACTCACTGCCATTAAGCTAAAGCCACACTACTGGCAATGCAAAGTGAAAACAGGCATGTTATTATGTCTGTGTGTGTGCGCGCACACACACACTTGTGTTTGTGTGTCTATTGCCATCATTTTACACCTTTTAAAATTGATTGCATTGTATTGTTATCCACTTGCTGCATTTTTTAAAAAAAATTGGTGTGAGAGATACCTTTATGGTTAAACTGTAAGCCAAACACTTCAAAAATAAAAATTCATATTAAAAATATACAGTTTAAAAAATAAGCCAATATTATGGTACTTCTCCCACAGACAGAACAGAAGACAAACCCAGAATATAGTTTTTCTTTTATATTGTTGGTATGCTGCCTCTCCCGCTACCCCAGGGAAACCAAGGTTGATCCCAACAATTAAAATGATACAATAATCAATTGTTTTAAATTAATACAACTGAAACATTATTGAAAATAATTAAACACCCATCAAGATCAAAAACAAGATTAAAAACAATTAAAAAACTTTTTTAAAAAAAAAAATGTTTAAGTTTAATCAATGCTGTGTACAGCATTCCTGAGACACTTCCTGAGACCTGGGAATATCACCAGATATTTTATCTTTTTTTTTTTTTTAAGTGATGTGGTGTGAGCAAAGAAGCCAGCCCAGCAGCTATCCAGCTGTAACAATAGCAGCAGCAACAACAACAACAGGGTGTTCAATTACAGACACACGACACAGGTGTACTAGTTCAAGATTAAGTGTTTAGGTAGAATGAGAAGGCTCATTTCTTCTTTATGATCATTCCCTTGGCTATGTCAAGGATAGCGTCAAAGATCACCTTCTCCTGGTCTTAGCTACAAAGTGTGTGCAAAGCCACAGTGCGGGCCTCACAGTACAGTTTCACAACGCAGCTTCACAACAGGCAAATTTGTTTTCCAGGAGGTAGCCCACTGTTACAAGAAGATGCAATCCCCCCCCCGCTAACACATGCATACAAAAACAGAGATAAACAATGTGGAAAATCTTCAGCAGTATGCACTCAGTTGAAAGAAGGACTTAAAATGGCTGCATTTTAGCACTGTGGGGCTCGCAGGGCTGAGAACTGGTCCTTGTAAGCGCTTCTCACATCGTGTCCCTTGGAATGAAAAGGGTGACATGATCTTGGCAACATTAAATCTATGTAAACATATGCTTAACTCTTCCAAATGGGCCTGTCAAGGGCGTAACTTCAGCTGTGTCACACTCGTCGGATTGTATGGGTTGAATCAGTAAAAGATCTGGAGATCTCAGCCTTATTGCCATTAATACAGCATTAGATAATAATAGCATATGAAGTATGATTGCCAATGAAAATCTCAGGTGTCATTCTGAAGTGTGTAAAGCGTCAAATAAAATGGTGCGTAGTACAGTGAGGTGGTAAGGGAACTGTGTTTTTGCTTTATGGACATTATTTTGGGACCAAGCAATTTTTGAAGAGCTTTTTTCAATAAAAATGTGTAAAAGAAAAACTGAATAAGAATCTGGATTGACAGCTACTAAGAACTGCACCTACAGACAAAGGAGAACTAAGAGGCAAGTCACCTACTCTGTTTCTCTGCTGCATTTCCTAAGATACTTCTTTCCCATCTGTTTCTCAGAGTCTTTGCATCTGATCCTCAGCCCTGCCTATTTTTATGCTGGAGAATTAAAATGGCTGCCAGAGTTTTATTGTTGTGTTTTGTTTCTTATGGAAGGAACCTTCCTTTCACTGTATTTTCTCTCTCTTTAACCTGCAAACATTGGGCCTTTTTACACGACTCCTAAGATCCGCTGGCCACTTAAATTCGGACCAGAGATCTTAGGGGTTCCTCGCTCTTCCTCTGTCCCCACCCCCCTCCGCACTTCCTGGTTTCTGGCTGCCCGAGGGAGGGAGAAAAAAGAAAGAAAAGAATGCCGGTTACCTCCGTTTTGTTCCAGGCAGCATTCAGATCTCTTAAAGGAGCGGGACACAAAAAAAGAACAAACAGAAGCCAGGAGAGCCCCGCACTCACTATCCTTACACCGGATCAAAAATTTGTCACATCCAAAAAGCAGGTACAAGAAAACTGCTGTTTTGTCGCGCTAAGTGGGCGGGGTCGCACTTAATTGTCTGCAAAGTCCGGAGCTGGTGGGTAAACATTTTTAAGGTCTGGACCTTGCAGCCATTTGCGGCGGAGCTTAGGGGTCGTGTATAAACGCCCATTCTTGGTGACATGTTCCCTTTTTTTAAGAAGTCTAAAATTGGGTAGGATGACTTCCCCAACCATGTCAGTAACACAAATACAATTTACTTCATCGTGTAGGATTAAATCCTCTCTAGATGGGTCATACTCTGAGCAGAAAATGTTTTAGGACGGCCTTCTAAAACAAATGTTATGGGAGCTGATGAATGCCAAACCAAAGGTCCCTAATTTTGAAGGAGTCTCGCATTTGCTCATTGGTACTTAAAATGCCCAGATTTTAAACTGTGGTAGAATCTAAACAACTCTATTCGATAAGGTTGTTATTTTATTAATATTATATCCTCTGATGATATTCCCATCCACCGCCACTTTCTGATTATGAGGACTTGGTAAAAAAAAAAATTTAGACACTGTGATGGATGCGACTCTTCTATGACAAGAATTTTAACAGCCCTTCTTCAGCACTCAATGCACACCCAATTATGCGTCTGAGCGAGTAACCTTGAATTTATGTTGCCATGGTGACAAACTGGTCATGCATTATGGATTATCATTGAAATTCTACACCCCTACCTAGCATAATGAGAGTTGGGGACTTAATCAAATCAGCCATTCTGTGTGACACAAAGTGAAGAACTAACTCTTATTGTTCCACTGCTAAAAAGGAAGCCAGGACTGATGGAGTGGCAGCTGCAGGCCTGCAGTATGAGAGATGGCCCTTATATACATTTGTGAATGTATAGACAGATGGTTTTCAATGCCTGGAATTTCTAGCTTTGGAAGCAGCTGTTCGGATAACCTCTGCCATCTCACCTTGTGGTCATGGAACATTGGACAGAGGCTGAGAAATGGGGATGGATGCACTGGCCGTCTGACTTGAATTCACTCTACATGGCATCTTTCTTTGAAACAGATGAGCGGAGGGCTCAAACTGGGATGGGGTTAAGGTGATATATCAGGGTGGGAGGAGGAGGGAGATGGAAAAAAAAGCCACAAAGCTGGGAGAGGAGAGCATATTGGAGTATCTTTCGTTCTTGTTTCTGCTTTTCTGCTACAGAGATAAGGAACAGGGTTGGTGGTGGGGGTGGGTGGGAGGGAGGGATGTGGTAAATCATCCCCTTGGATTAATCTGGTTTGCATTTCCTTCATCTATCTATCTATCTATCTATCTATCTATCTATCTATCTATCTATCTATCTATCATGTGTGTGTATACACACACACACACACACACACACACACACACACACACACACACACACACACACACACACACACACAGTGGACCCTTGTATAACAAACGGTTTCTATAAAATAAAATCTGTACAATATAAAAAATTCCGCAGATAGGGGAAAATTGCTTAACAGAATCGCCTATGGGGCCAATCCATACAACATAAAAATGGTCGCAATTAGGGATTGCTCTGTTTTCAATGCATTCCTGTGGGAAACTTGTATAAAGGAAAATTTGCTTAACTTAATTTCATTTGGAACAAATTAATTCCTTTGTACAAAGTACCTCTCTCTCTCTCTCTCTCTCCAAATACTGGCAGTAGAAATGTGTAAATGCTTTTCTTGCTGCACAGGTTTCTCACATTCATGGCCAAGCCAGCAGGATGGACTGCCGGCGAGGACCCATATTAAAATACATCTACGCTTAAAAACCTTTAAACGGCTACATAGGAAGTGTGTGGATATTTGTATTATACCGCAGAAGGCACTGCAGGTCCATCTGTTCTTATTTTCAACAAACTGCATGAGCCATAGGCACACATTCAGCTGTACACATGCACAGGCTAGTCAAGCATGCATAAACTTAGCCTTAGGTCTAAAGGAAATACACATGCAGCAATTGTTCTTCTAGGGGGTCTTTTCTTCCTCTTGGACAGAGATGAATGCCTCACTTCCCCTCCTCCCTTCCAGGGAGGTTCACAGATTTCCCTAGGCCTTCCAAAATGGTTAGCATATTTACAGATTCCGAATGCTTCACCACCGCCATCTCTGCAGCTATTAAAAACCTCTGTATCAACAATTTATCCCCTGGCCGTCAAATACGTTAGGGAGGGAAACTCAAGAGGGAGCAAAGAGGAACTCATCTTTTCCAGTACTTTATAGTCTCAATTAGGCACCAAACCGGTGGTTTCAAGCCTTCAAATTTATCTCCAGTCAATAAAATTTCCACCTGATCTCAGCCCGTCCCTGTGAATTCTAATAATTCTCCTTCATTTGCAATTCATACCGAGAATCAAAAGTGTTCAGCCTGTCAGGCAAAGCCTATATGTCATTTGACCAGCAAGGTTAAAAATATTGTTGGCAATTGACATGGATTATTTCTTGTACCAGATCTGGCCAGTAAGACACTTTTGGCATTGAGAAAGCGCCATCAATGAATAAGTGTTGTGTATCAACTTGCATTAATTTCAGTCCTTCACCTCTGGACTGATGGGGCAGTATTCATTTTCTTAGGAATATGTATAAGAATATTTTTCAGAGGATTGAGGTACTCTCTCTTCCCCTGTTGAACCATGTAGGAGGTGATGCAGAAAAGTTGTTGTTGTTGTTGCTGCTGCTGCTGCTGCTTCCTGCACTGCCTCCTAAACAAACTTTATACACAACTAGAGATGGGCACGGATTGAAAAAAAATGGCATTTTGGTTTTTTGTTTTTCGTTGAGGGGTCTGTTAGAACACAGAGACACACACCTGCCTGGCTGGCCTGAAGTGAAAATAACGAGTCACAGAGACAGCAATCCCACCCTAACCCCCACCAGATACTGCAAGGAGGACGGGGGCTGCCAGAGCTTTTTATGTCCTCTGTGGCTGCCAGACCTGCCCAGTCTGCAACCTGGGTATGCTATTGGTTGAAGTTGTCCAAGAATTTACATGATCCCATCACACGGCTTGCCTCCATTTTGTGGCTGGCAACATCCATCTTGTCATCCTTAAAGGGAAAAGAAAAATACATCACGATGGGAGAAGACAAAAACAAATGTTTTAAGGACCCCAACTCCCCAGTAGGTATTATCAGACAGTATAAATAATTACCGCTGCATTTTTATGGATGTAACGAGAAGAATAACGAATAAAGGAAATGAAAAACTTTTGTTTCGTGCCCATATCTATATACAACATAGGATTGAAGAAAGACTCTATACAAGCTAATACTTGCAAACTATATACAGTGGATCCTTGTATAACAAACAGTTTGTATAACATAAAATCTGAACATAAAATAATTCACAGATAGGGGAAGTTTGCTTAACAGAATCGCCTATGGGATGAATCTGTCCAACATAAAAATGGTCGTGATTAGGGATTACTTCAATGCATTCTTATGGGAAATGTGTATAAAGGAAAATTTGCTAAACATAATTTCATTTAGAACGAATTAATTCCTTTTTGCAAGGTACCAGTGTACATACTAACTTTGGAGTCCACCAAGAGCAACACATCATGTAGATTTTTACAGTTATATACTCTCACTTCTGACTGGTGCTTCAAGTTAGTGGAGCACCAAGGCCCTTTCAAGAATGAAATTGGAAAATGCTATCTGTGATTTTATTCCTTCTTTCCAGCTTTCCATGATTTTGGATTTGGACGAGAAGGAAACAGTTGCATGAGCTTTTCTGAAAACCCCATTCGTGGACCCCAGTGGTGCCTCTCCTCTTTCTTTCCCTCTCTCTTTCACTTAGATCTTACCCTCCTCCCCATTTTATCCTCAGCTTTATATGTGTCCATATACCATGGTTGATTAATGTAACAGCTTGGGATCCTTTTTCCTACTTGCAACATGGGCACAATATTGTCAAGCAATATCAGGCCATTTCCTGGCATTTTAAACTGTGGATACAGAAGCACAATGTCCCACATTCATAAACCGGAAAGTTTTTAAAGAATTGGATTTCCTTGTTTTAAAAAAAAAGATTGAAGTTGACAAAGGCATACACGACACACAAATTCCGACAGAAACTTCCATCTTGTAGAATTCCCCAGAACTAGAGGTTTCCAAAAGATATACATATGACCTATGGTGGCTGGGAGAGGACATAAGTAAGATCAGATAGAATGTGACTGAACAGTAACCCACCCACCCCCGTCTATCACAGTGGTTAGGGGCCTGACCCTGCGATCTTTGAAAATCCGTGAGATGCGGATGCAGGTCGAGTTGGGCCTGGGTGGGGCGTGCAATGTTTAAAATGTCTTTAAGCAACAGAGCCAAGCGCTTGGCTCCATCGCTTAAAGTCATTTTAAACATTGTGCACCGCTTTTCCCGATCCCCTGGGGTGCGGGGGAGAGGCGTGTGATGCCTCCATGGAGGCAAGCCCTGGACTCCAGCTGATTGGCGCTGGGGTGGGGGAGAAAAACCTTTTGTTTCCCCACACCAGCACCAATAAGCTTGAGCCCAGGGCTTTGGGAAAGGGGGGGAAGGTTTAAAAACCCTGGGCTTTTAAAACCTTCCCCCCCTCCCTCAAGCCCTTTTGGGGTACCACTGAACTGCAGTCCCACGATATAGCAGGACCAAAGTATATGAACCTTTGACCGAAGAACACCACACTCCTTCTGTCTGGGATGGTCATCCTGAGTATGTGGCTTTATCACACATGGAGCAGTGAGGGAAGGGGACACCTGGCTAGATAGCCAGATCAGCCAAACCATCCCTGGTGATCAATGGGGTGACCAATGTCGCAGCCAGATCATCCTTATATAATTCCAACATGTCTAAGAGGTTGGTAAGTCATTTGTTCAAAAAGCTCCCTCCCCAAACTCTACTATTCCCAGCCAGTCTCCCAACTCTCCAGTAATCCATTTTTGGAGAAGGAACTGGAACATATGATGGCCTCTCAGCTCCAGGGCTTCATGAATGAGATGCATCTAGGCCTCATTATGAGACAGACTACTGTGATCATCGCCTAGATGCCCTAAGCACACCCGATCTCGCCTGATTTCGGAAGCTAAGCAAGGTCGGCCCTGGTTAGTACTTGGATGGGAGACCACCAGGGATTAACAGGCGATGTAAGCATCTGGAGTAGGAACTGGCAAGCCACTCCAGTATTCCTGCCAAGAAAACTCCATGGACATGGAGTCACGAAGAGTCGGTCATGACTGTAAGGACACAACACACACACACTGTGGTCATCTTGGTGAATGACCTAAACCGGGATCAGAAGAGTCAGATGCATCTCGATCCCTTGCTGGCTTTCAGTACCATCAGTCATGGCATCTCTCTAGGGTGCCTCTCTGAAATGGTACTCATGGCTGCAAAGGGGATTTTGTCTTTTTCTTTTATTAATTGTATCCATTATTATTGAGATTCTAAAAAAGTTTTAAATGTCTTTTAGGAAAATGATGGCTGACTTAACTGTATTTTTATGCTGATAATTTCTTGGGAGGGTGTTAGTTGTACTTTTTAAAAAAGAATATTGTAGATCACCTTAGGACCCAGTATTTTGAAACAAGATGGGATACAAATCAAACAAATAAATAGCTATGCATTGTTGTGAGTAATTTTCTCTGGCATAATGTGTTTCATTATAATATTTTTGTCACTAAAATACTTTTTTTAAAAAAAAATCATTGAAATATGGATTTTTATACTCTTGGAAAAATCCGTTGAAAAATTCAGAGAAATGTGACAATGAAAAGATGTAATCTGTTTATGTCTTGTTTTGGAAAACACTAATTAAGTAGATATGCATAAAAATATGAACTCAACCCAGTCTTCATCAGCCCCAGATACTGTAGATTATGCTAATATCTTGTGAGCTGCCTTAAGACTTTAACTCTGAAAGACAGCCTAAAAAAATACAGATTTAAATGACTAATAGAATGCAGTTCCTAATGGACATGGGTTGGAAAAACTGTCCCATATTTGATGATATGAATTTTACTCCCCCCCCCCCCTATAATGCTATTACATGTAGATGGCTAAAAGGGAGGGAATAAGGTAAAAGAAAAGGTTCCCCCCCACACATGCGTGGTAGTCGTGTCCAACTCTAGAGGTGGTGCTCATCTCCGTATTCAAGCTGAAGAGCCAGGGTTGTACAAGTCTGTGGCCATGTGATCAGCATGGCTGCAAGGAAACTAAGCAAAGCAAAGCAAAGTGTTCTGCTTATATACAGACCCATACCACTTTAAGTAGTCTCTGGGAGATTTACAGTTTTAATCACAGTATGCAGGCTACACATTGCACACACCCCCGAAAGCTCGGTACTCATTTTACTGACCTCGGAAGGATGGAAGGAACCCCAGGTCGTGAGCACAGTTTTACCTGCAGTACAGGCATATAACCACTGCACCACAGGGCCTCTGTTTTGCCTTCCCGCTTTTTACGGCAGTACCTACTTATCTACTTGCATTTTTACATGCTTTCAAACCGCTAGGTTGGCAGGAGCTGAGGTTAACAGCGGGAGCTCACTCTGATGCGTGGCACCCAGGATTCGAACCGCTGAGCTGCCAACTTTGTAGCCAACAGTTTTCAGTGCTCTAGCCCGCTGAGCCACCACTCCTACATGTAGATGGTTAAAAGGGAGGGAATAGAAAAGAATACTTGGCTGCCAACCTCCCACACATGTTTGTGCTGCTGCTGCTGCTGCTGGTGGTGGTGGTATGTACTATCAAGTTGTATTCCACAAAGGCTGCGGTCTCACCAGCGTTTTCTGTGCATTTTTGCTGCGGCAAACTGTGCAGTAAAAGATTGTGTCCTAACCGTGAAGGGAAGTAATTTGGTGCCCCGACCGACCACACCCCCGGAAGCGCACTTTCACCGAAGTTTTTTAAACCACTGCTAGGTGTTGGATTTAAAAACTTCCCTTAAAGATACACAGTTCTTTGCTACTCTAGCGAGGTGCAACCCCAGAAAGTACGCAGTAATTAGCTTTGTACCCCTTTTCCTACCATTTCCTGAAACAGAGACTAGAAAACTGACCCGGAAAAAAAGGGAAAATATGCACAGTAAGCAAGTAGAGACGGGCACAGAGCAGTAAAATACTACTCTGTCGACAGGACACTAACTGCACATCAAACACCACGTGACAGCCTCCCCCAAAAAAAAACACCTATGCATCAAATTAAGATGCACAGAAAACTTTAGTGAGACTGCAGCCTTACTCACATAGGGTCTTCAATGTTTGTTGGGTATTTAAGAGGTTGTACCACCAGAACTGTCTCATACCCAGGGAGTTTCCATAACCAATTAGGGATTCAAAGCGATGTCATCTGATTCCTAGTGTGTCACTCCAGCTACCAAATCACACTGTCTCACACATATCGCTGTTGTTAAATGTGCATTGCTGCCACTGAAGTCACAACACATTGTGACCACCAACCAGGATGTTTGTCAGGTCTATACATGACCAAAGTGAAGATTTTAGCGTGTTTATTTTTAAAAGAAATTCCTTTGGTTTCCTAGAGCTAATACTCATAAGGTCTCGTCCCATCTTTTGCCATTAAGGTTTTCAGTGTCATCAGACAGAAGTAAATTCACACATGGATGACAATCAAAGCATTAGCATTTCATTATATGAAATTAAATGTCTTAAAAGCTTAAATGGGCTCTTTTTAAAATCACAAAGACTTTTAAAAAATGCATGTTTGCTGCCTCATACTAAGAAGATTTTTAAAACGCAATAAATATACAAAAACAAAATCTGCTTTAGCAACTGGCATTTCTAGGGACATTTGCAAATCAACATACTGATTAATAGAAGGAATTTTCAAATGATGCTTTCCTTTGAGTGTCCTACAGGAAACAAACCAGCTCTCTCTTTGGGCCCCAGAAAATAAACTCATGACATTGCTGTTATTACAAGGACCAGGTGACTGGTTGCATTCTAGCCCCAAGTAGCTTTAATTCTCTCCGTAAAATATCTGAAGGCTCATAAGAACGCTGCCATAATCCTCTGTACCAGGCTGTTCTCATCCATAGTCTAACTTCTGCTTAGCTAATCCCTTTCCCGCCACCCTGGGCTGATATTTCCTTTTCAAAGGAGAGGCCACCTTGTCAGTACCTTTCAAATCGGTTATTAAAGCACTGTGACAATGTTAACATCAATAAAATCTGATCCGTATGCGCTGTGCAGTGGGACACTAATTATTTCCAGGAGATGAAAACTCAGCATTGAGCCTTGCTGTCTTGAAAACAGGACTACTGGTTTTTTTGATCCGGTAGATGAATCAACTTAGTGTTAGTTGATTCGTTGTTTGAATAAAGTCAATTGGTTATGGCAAATTTTAATTGGAAAGACTGAAAATTAAAGGAACATATGTGTATTCTTATTCTCCTTTGCTACAGGTGGCTTCCTGTAAGAAGAATTGAAACTGATAATGGCCTTTCCTTCTAACGAAGCCCATCTTCGTTAAGTTGTAAATTGTGCCCCACTTCCTTCAATATTTCAGAAAGGACCCAGATTAAAATTGCTGATAATGAAATATATGTGTAAGGTCTACCCACCAACTGTAGAATTTCCTTCTCACAATGCTTATGTTGGTTTTATTATTGATCTTTAGACAGGGTTCTCCTGTCTTTTCAGAGATTAATGCTGCACTTTTGTTTTAGAAAGTTCACACATTTCATTGCAACACATGCATCCCCCCCTCGTTTCATTTAGTGTTATTGTTTTAATGTTCTATAAGTATGAAAAAAATGCCTGGAGTTAGAATTTATGAATCACACATAATCAGAAATGAGAAGTGTAGATTGCTACACCTGATCATTCAAAGTTAGATTAATGGAAAAAGAAATGCTTTGATTGATTGATTGATTGATTGATTGATTGATTGATTGATTGATTGATTGCCTGCCTGCCTGCCTGCCTGCCTGACTGACTGACTGACTGACTGACTGAGTGCATAGGCTGTACAACTTAGTGCCTCACCACTGTCAATCTATTAGTTTAAACCATTGGTCCTCAACCTGTGGGTCCCCAGATGTTCCTGGACTGCAACTCCCAGAAGCCTCCGCATCTCGCTCTGCTGGAAGGGATTTCTGGGGGTTGCAGTCCAGGAACATCTGGGGACCCACAGGTTGAGAACCACTGGTTTAAACAGTCAAGTTCATGAAAGCAAGACAGTCCATCAAAGAATCTCCACCCCCTTCTGAGAAATCTTCCCAGTGTGAGAATGAAAAACCTGTAAGAGTTTTTCCCCTCACCCTATGCAGAATATCTGAGACCCAAAACTATTTAGTCTGGTTTACATAAGGCAAAGCATGCAACAACTATAATAGTTTAAAATAAAAAATAAAAATAAAACCTAAAAGGCAACCCAAGAGTGACACCTGATAACTTACATAAAACCAAGATTTATAAAGCATAACAGAATATACAGTAGTACATAATAAAAAAAAATCAATAGTGGCAATAGTGTATGGGTCACAGAAATTAACCTAGGACCATGTTGGCAAACCTATGGCACGGGTGCCAAAGGTGGCCCTCGGAGCCCTTTCTGTGGGCACCCAACATTGCCCCCTCACAGCGTCCTGTATTCAGGTTCAATGGCTGTATTGGCACATTCACAGTCTCTAAATGTTCACCATCACTGGCCTAGGATGTTGCCAAAGGCCTCTTTAAATAGTTTTGCTTTTACTTACCTGCTAAAGGAGTAAGGAGAATAACATCAAAGGCTATAATGTGGCTTCCACAAGGCCCAGCTAGAGGGGTTTATCCGGTTAGGAGGGATTCTTCAGCATTCATCCATTTGACAAGGTGTCTTGTTTCTGTTTACCACACTTTTAACTTCTGGTTTAATATTTAGAGCTTAAGATGTGTGCAAAAAACTTGTCCGTGAGTCATTATCTACGTGTTTGGTTGCCATGTAGTGGCAGATCTTGGTGCTTATTACCTTATTTTGCAATAACTTATTTTGTTCAGTATTTGCTAGCACAACTCAATGCACTTCTGGAGGGGCAACACCAGCCAAATAATAGAAGCAGCCCATGATGCCCAGCTTCTGGTAGAAGATGAATAAAATGTTAGTTCCATCATTATAATATTTTTAAGTACTGCACATAATAAGTGACGAGGTCGATAAAATACGTATGCAATCATTCAATCAATCCACCATCAACCTGAAACTCTTTAATCAGCTGACAACACCACTTCCCCCAGCATCCTCCATTTTTCCTTTCTGTTAATTAATATGGATGTCTGTGCAAGAAAACCAGAATGTAGAAGGAGCTAGTTATAAATAATGTAGCTGCCTGTAGTGAGTTGTTTTTTTATAACAAAGATACAATGGTTACATTTAACAGTAATGAAAATGAATAGTTACACATTTACTTTTGAACATAAATAGAACTGTGTCTTATTATTTAAGCATATACTAGTTACTTTCAAAGATATCTGCTGAAGTGTGTTTTTGTTGGACTTTCCAGGAGTATTTTAATAGGAATGTTTCCATTTTTTTTTAATATTCCCTTATGAGTCCTAATTGGCAAGAGAAGTATGATCATCAAGTGGTTTTTTTTTCTTCATGGTTTGAAGGTATGGGATCAGAACGGACCAGTAGAACATTTCTCTCTGTTTTTTTTCTGTCTGTGCTAGAAATGACAATAAATCACACTAACAGCATCCAATGCAGGGTGCTTCCCTCGGGCGTACAGTATGGATAATTATAATTCGTTGCGTGGTTGCTACAATATAACAAAGAGTTCAACATTTTCTGTTAAAAAAGCAGTTCTAAACACTCTAAAGGACATTTTGCAGGTTAAAGAGCTTCAGTTCTGGTTTCCACTCCTGAGTTGTCTTCCTCTTTCTCTTTTTTTCTCCATTTGAGTGTTGGGAGGTGGGGGGGGATGAACAGGTGTGATCAATTTCATCGCTCCACCTGCATTAAAACTCTGTACTTTCTCTCCATTTCTTCTCTACCGGCTGCTCTTCCTTCGGTCTGTGGGGACATATAAATATATTTTATTTACATATACATTTATTGATGAGTTTAATTGCATTTTTATCCCACATAGGCAGATCCAGGTGGCAGAGCCTCGGAAGAAACCCACTACATGCCATTTTGATGGGAAATGAAAGAGCCACAGAGCAGGGCCTTGTTTCTGCAACATCTCCAGTCTTTCCATGCACACCTCTCCAACAAATCAAACTGAAACAAGGTGGAGCCAGCCAAGAGCCTTCAGAGGTCAGCTTCTCATTTATTTATTTATTTATTTATTTATTTATTTATTTATTTATTTATTTATTTATACAACTTATATGCCGCCCAATTAAAATGAACAGTTAAAACAGTTAAAATGTTAAGAAGGCAATGGACAATAAAAACAATAAAAACATCTAAACCCAAACACTAAAATTGCTACCAGGACCCACAATCTATGTTATGTCAGTTAAAAGACTTCAGAAACAGGAAGGTTTTTACCTGGCGCCAAAATGTGACTCATCAGTGTTGGTGCCAGGCGAATGTCACTTGGGAGGGCATTCCATAACCAAATAAGCCTGAGGTGGAGTTGGCCAGGGTATCATTCTCTCCTAGGTAATATATATCATCAAACTATCTGGTGAATTATGCTGCCACAGCATCTATTAAACATAAAAATTTAATTTAAAGGAGGGGGAAGGATTCACGAAGTTGGTTATTTATTTTAGTTAGCAGTAGACATGGGCACGACTCGGCGAAATCCTCGTTTCCGTTTCCGTTCGTCGTTTCTGTTACGTAACGAGGAACGGTAACGAGAATTACTCCACTCCAGCTCGAACCCGACCCGATAAAGATAAATTGGGTCTGATTTGTCATTGTCGTTCATGGCATCGCGGTAATCGCGCGATGCCAAGCAAGCAGCACAGAAAAAAAGTTTTAAAAAGTAAAAAAAAAAAAAAAACCCGATTCCCGCCGGCCATAAAAGCAGGCGAAAATATGCCTGCCTCAGTGAGGGCACCTATCAGAGAGGGGTGGTTTCTGGGGGGGTCCCCAGCCTCCCTCCTCTAGTGTCCTGGGCTGCTTGCACCAGGCTGGGGGGGGTCATCCTCGTCGTCTCCATTTGCCATGCGGTGGGGGGGATCCAAAATGGCAACTGCAATTTTTCTTTTGAAATCATGGTCCAAAAACCCACCAAAGCACCACAGAACCAAGTGAAAATTAGGTATTTTAAATGCCTGAATTTTTATAGTAGCAGCAGTGGGTTTTTATAGCAATAAAACGTCGTATTTATTTTATTTTATTTTTATTTTTATTTTTATTTTTTTACACCTGCGCACGCACAATGATGGGCTGGCCATGGGATGGGACCATGCAAATTTTTGGAGCCATTCCACCAATCGCATGGCCAGGTTTTGCTGAGACTTCTGGATGTGCCAGAGAGGGCATAAAAAGCCCACCAACCCTAACCCTAATCCTAACCCTAACCCTAACCCTAACCCTAACCCTAACCTGAACCGTTACCCTAAGCCTAGCACTTACCCTAACCCCAACCCTAACCCAGATTCATACGCAAGTACACTTCCCTTCTTAGTGGGTCAGAGTGATGCACCCAGAGAGGTGCCTTCAACTCCAGAGACCCACTCCCTCCCTCACTAAGCGTAACCTGTACGGCAGTATGCCAGTATGCTTTTCTTCTTAGTGAGTCAGAGAAGCGCCAACGAGGTTCCTCTGACACACTAACCCCCCACCCTAACATAATGTTCTTAGTGAGACAGAGAAGTGCCGACGAGGTTTCCTGTCACACTAACAACCCAACATAATGTATAATGGTGGCTACACGTTACGCTCCCTAAACCACTGTACAAACAACAGATGACAAACAGAAATGACAAATTTTTGAAAAATTTCACGACAAACGGAAACAACCCAAAATGGGCCCATCCCGACAAACGACAACTCGAAACATAATTTTTTTCTGGTCGTGCCCATCTCTAGTTAGCAGAGTGTAAGGCAGAAAAACAACAACAGAGAAATATGGAGTGATCACCCCAGACTCACTGACACCCTCCCTGGTTGTGCACACAATGTAACACTTTGTGTGATAAAATCAATCTTAAAGTATAAAAAGGTATTAGGTTTAAAAATCCTTAGGTTTAAAATAATTCTTAATTTACTTCTATATTTTTAGTGTATAATGGTCTATTTCTTTGTGTGTCTGTACGTCTGTGTTATCTCTCTCTCTCTCTCTCTCTCTCTCACACACACACACACACACACACACACACACACACACACACACACACACACACACATACATACAAACACAAACATATGCTTATATATATTCTTGTAACATTGCAAGCAACAATAACATGCTGTTATAAAGCTAAAAACAACTTCTGGTTGACTGCCTAGTAAAGCTTAGTTGTACAAAATATTTACCTTTACTAGAAACTATGCCGTTTCTATAAAAAGCATGAGAAAAATACCCTTTTGAACAATGCTCAAGGAATACAGAAGAATAATTGTTTCACATGAATAGGCAATTAAATCCTACGATGGAATGAATGAGCATAGATACCTAAATGTCACTTATCTTGTTCCTTCTGCCCCCCCTATATGTAATGTGATACAATAAAAGCTCTCATTCCGTATACATTTACCTTGCCTGAAACAACTAGGCTGCTTGTGTCTCCTGGTACAACCTCCTGAAAATGTGAATGCATTTCATATCGTAATTAATTTCTAAGGAGGTGCATGAATATGTGGGTGAAAATACTCCTATTTAATGACTGTCATTTTAAGCAAGGGAATTGACACTCCAGTTCTAAAACAGTTCTAACATGACCAAGGTTAAACACATTGGTCTCAACAGACCACAATTCTCCTATTAAACAAATAGTACTTACAGCACAGAGAGTAGTGTATCTACTCAGAAGGCAGTCTCATAGTGTTGAATAGGTTTTCTCCTATGTAACCATGCATAGAGTTAGATTCTTATCCATGCTTGGATATATTATTTCTTATCCATGTTTAATATATCCAAGCATGGATAAGAATCTAACTCTATGCATGGTTACATAGGAGTATATTATTTCTTATCTATGTTTGTGGGGGTGTGGGGGCTCAGTGGACTAAGGCTCCGAAAACTGTTGACTTCAAAGTCAGCAGCTCGGCGGTTCGAATCCCGGGTGCCACGCAGTGGAGCGAGCTCCCGCTGTTCACCCCAGCTCCTGCCAACCTAGCAGTTCGAAAGCATGTAAATGCAAGTAGATAAATAGGTACCGCCGTAAAAAAAAAAAGGCGGGAAGGTAAAACAGTGTTTCCTTGCAGCCATGCCAGCCACATGGCCATGGACTTGCACAACACTGGCTCTTCCGGCTTGAATACGGAGAAGAGCACCACCCCTAGAGTCAGACACGACTAGCACACATGTGCGGGGGGAACCTTTACCTTTTATCCATTTTACTTACACACACATACATCCTGGTTTTATTTAATTTACAATGAAATCTACATTTTACAGCTTTCTCTGCAAATGGAGATGTTCAAGATACCTCCCAGAATCATCAAACCTCCCCCCTCACCAACATTGCAAGGAATTAAAATACCAAAATGCCACAGAATATTTTACAGAATACAACCCAAAGCAAAAAGGCTAGAATATATATATATTTAAATCCAGCAACTCAATACATCATAGTTGTACTGGCAGCAGACTGGAGGGAAATGCCAGCCATTGATGAAATGTGGACAAGGAGGTAGAAAAATTTAATCACTCAAGGCAAGGAATTTCACGTACAGGATGCTGTCAGAGAAAAAGGCCCTTTCATGCATTGCTGCAAACAGTGCCTCAGAAGGCAGGTGCAGGTGCGAGAAAGCCTCCTCAAGAGATGCTAGAAAAAGGGCAGAGCGGATGGGAGAAGAGGCAACTTATCAAAGAAGAAGGGGGTTATCTTACAGGGAAATATCTATTGGACTGGAGGTTACAGTGATCCCTTCAGACATTTAACTGCCCTTTTTAAAAAAAATGTAGGTTCATAAACACCTATGATCCAGAAACTATTATTAATATTATTTTTAAAAATACCTGGCACTGTCAATCAAAATTATAAAAATATTGACTGTTAATTTTTTTTTTTGCTCATCCGCCACTTTTCTCTCTGTTACTGATTTTTATTTTTTATGTTTTAACTGATCCTATTGTTTTATTATGATGTAATATTTACCTTGGTTCTTGTCTGTTTCCTGTTGTGAACCGCCCGGAGTTCCGTTCTGAAGACGGGTGGTATATAAGCTCTAAAATAAATAAATAAATAAAAATAGTATACAACAGGAACAAGTTTTGACTAAAAACATCGGCACCGTATGTACGCTGTCTTTGTGTCGCTGTTTTTTGTTTGTTTTAAGCTCTGATGGTGTTACAGTATTCCTGAGATCTACAGGTGCTTATAATATTCTGTGAAATCTCTTGATATGGTTTGAAAGGCCCCAATGACTGCGGGGACCACTGAAGTGTGTTTCATTCACAAATGAGATGTTTATAGTCAGGGCTCTGTGTTTTGTTAGTTTTTCCAATTATTTAGTTTCAACTTTGGCCTCCCCTGGACTTGCAATGTCAATGGTCCAGACATGTCTTTGTTCTATTACTCCTGTGTCTGGCATGTTATGTTCCAACTATCTCTCAATGTGGATCCAGAAATCCCACAAGATCTTGACTTAGTCGCTGCCGTTGTGGTCGTCGTCATCACAGTTTCTATTATTATTTTGAAAAGGGAACCTTTTGCTCAAGAATGTTAAATCACCATTCTCAGAGACTAGGACTCGGGGCAATGGTTTCAAACTACAGGAAAAGAGATCCCATTTGAACATTAGGAAGAACTTCATGACAGTTAGAGCTGTTCGGCAGTGGAATATGCTGCCACAAAGGATGGTGGAGTCTCCTTCCTTGGAGGTTTTTAAGCAGAGGCTGGATGGCCATCTGTCGAAAATATTGTGATGGGGTTCCTGCATTGCCTGGGGTTGGACTAGATGGCGCTCGAGGTCTCTTCTTAGATTCTATGATTCTATGATTCTCACAGGGGGTTATTATTCATTAGAGGAAGCTCTGTGCAGAAGGAACAAATTACTATGAATCTCCCCATCTGCAAAACTTTATGTGGATGCCATTTGTGGGGTATCCTTCCTTTCTCATCCCACCTGCCAGCTTGCCCTACTCAGTCAGGTCCTCTCATCCTCTGTATAGCATGACTTCAGCTGCAGGAGCTACTGTGAGACCAAGTATACAGGGAAGTCTGCTTTCACCGGACAAAGCTGCATGCAATTTAGGACAGATGTGAGAGTATTTCACCACTGTCAATCTAGTATCTTAAATGGTTCCTGAAAGCAAGACATTTCATCAAATAATCTCTCCAGTGTGAGAGTGAGACTCCCAGAAGAGTTTTTTCTCACCATATGCAAAACATCTGAGCATCAAAACTAGTGTTTTTCTCCACTGTGAAACCACACCTGTGCATTCAGCAGACCCGACAGGACAGGCTGACGGAGGCCAAAGACAAACAGTTCAATCCTACTACTTTGCAACAAGGCAGCCGTGATTGCATTTGTGACGGAACCCCTGGAAAGAGATTCCTGATTATTCTAATGGTAGACCAATCCCAGAATGTGGGCGGGATTAGGTCCTATAAAAAGAGTGACCGTTGAACTGTCAGGGAGTTAGTTAAAGGGGGAACTGAGAACTGAACAGGAAGATCAGCAGCTCAGTCTGTGTTAGTTGGTGACAGGGAACAGGGACTGGACAGGGTCTGGCTAGGATATATTTAGGTATTTGTTTAACTTATTTTAAGAACAATTCAAACTGCAGTTTATTAAAACACGATATTATTTATGTATGTTGTGAAACTAAATAAACTACGGTACATCTTTATGTTGAAATGTAAACACACATGTCACGTCTCATAATAAAAATAAAAAATATAATAAAAAATAATAAATTCCCTTCTCTTCTCATAATCCCAGTAAAAAACCCTCAGCCACAGAGTCTGAAAAATATGTGGAACGAAGTACCTGTGTCATTTGCTTTAGGTAATGTAAGTAATGTAAGATTCATGTTCCTGTCAGTAAAGATTCATATTTCTGTCACTGTCTCCTTGCGTGACTTGCTGAGCTGTAGTCATGCCTTACCGTCTCTTGGGTTACAGTAAAAGCTGGTGCCACCATGACTCTGTTCCGTATCTGCATTGCTGAGATCTACCGGGGTGATGCAATCCTGCCAGTTAATCTTAAGGGCATTACCTCACCGTCTGTATGAATCAGCATTATTAGATCTATCTGAATGAACTCATCTTTGAAAGACAGTAATAAAAACCTATTGGTTCTTCTGGGAAGCAGAAGGAAAATACCTCATTACATTCAAGAAGTCATTTTTACTTCAGCTGTGCCGCACTCTATGGCCAAATCCTTACTCTCAAGTCAAAACTGAATCTGAGATTTGGCCATTTACTCTCCTCATCTATTGTGAACTGTGCCTTCTTCCTCCTTACAGGCCTCGAGATTGGTCACCCTCAGGACTTAGTCGGTGACTTGATACTGCTGGAAATATATGAGAATTATAGCTCTTTCACACCCTAGGCCCAGCAACTGCGGACCTGCAGTCTTAACCTGGTTCTAATGCATTCACTGGGAAAATGGATTCACATCAAATATTCCTAATAGCTATCTGACTTTCATGATTTCTGGCCACTTGTAGCTTAGCCACCAGCTTAATTGAGTTCTGCCATAGCGACAGAATATGGGATAATTGCAATAGCCATGCAGTGGGACGAGGGAATCCAGAGTGAATTCTGTCTCTGATGTTACCCCCACCGCTCCCCCACTCCTCAAAACATATGCTATAGATTTCCTTGGCATTTCCATCAACTAATTACAATTATAGTCCTATTCTGATTAAATGTCTACCTTTAATATGATACATATGGGCTGCATTTAATGTTCTGGATAGTTTCAAACAACAATAACAACAACAGCAGCAGCAGCAGCAACAACAACAATAAATATTCAGCAGGCAGAGTGCAATCAATTTGAGACCTGTGTTCACAAAAAAATTAATGGTTTCTTTTTTTTAAAAAATATTTTAAAACTAGCAAACAAAAAATATAAACAATAATACAAACAAAAATACAGACAATAAAAGTGCACCCTCACTCCCCCGGGACCATCCAGTTGTTCCTTTAGCTTCTATTCTTTCTTCATCTTCTCTTTTTCTAGTTGGCTTCTTAGAGTCCTTTTCTCCAGAACTGTGTTAGATTGTAAGTCGGTTGTTTCCCTTTCCCTTTTAGTAGTACATAGTCTACAAATTTCCCCCAGATATCATAAAAATATCCTTCCTCATTTCCCCTCGCAAAACTTTTAAACTCCAAGACAATTTATCATTTAAAGCTATATCCCACATTAGAGATGGGCACAAAAGCAAAAATGATGTTCCGTTTCCGTTTTGGTTCGAGCCCTTTTCATTTCGGTTCGGTTCCGTTGAAATGGATTTTTCTAGAAAAACTTTGTTCCGTTTGTCGTTATGGTTCGATTGTCGTTTTCCCATAGGAATGCATTGAAGCAATTCCTATGGGAAAAAGCAAGCTTGGAAACCGCAGCATTTTTTTTTTGGAACAGCCCCAAGCACCAGTCAGCTGTAGCATGGGCTTGGGATTCAGCAAAAAAACCAAAAAGTTTTAAAAGCTCGTGCTTTCCGAGTGCATTGGGGTGGAAGTGCCCTGGCTTATTTTTAAATCTCCTTTGTTTTTAAAAGAACAAGAATAATTCTCACCATCTTCTGCCACCGCCCCTGCCTCCCAAACTCTGGAACAGGTGCTCGCTTTCTTAAATTCTCCCCCGTCCCCCCCACTGCCCTTTACCATACCATCACAAAAAAGCAAAATAGCAACATAGCGAGCTCAGCGAAATACACCCTCTTTTACCCCCACCTTGATTCGGGATCTCCTCCTGGGGTTGCTGCCTCCTCTGCCTCATGGTCCCTCACTCTCATTGCCAAACGGATGCGGAAAGACAACCCGCCCCTTTAAGGAGCACAGCATTGTTCCCAGAATCCCCACCAGCTTCCCCCTCTTCTCCATACACATGCACGGCGCGCACATACACACACACACAGCATGGAGGGCATGACCATGAGGGCGGAGGAGGCAAGCCTGGGAGATCCGGAGGAAAGGTGAGGCCAAGGGGGTGTACTTCGCTGAGCTCGCTCGTTAATATTTTCCTTTTTTACGATGACACAGCAAAGGGGGGGAGAATATAAGAAAGTGAACACCCAAACCTTGGCTAGGAATAAATCGCTTGATTTATTTAGGCATGCTTGACCCAGAGTTCCGGAGGTGGCAGTGGGAGGCGGAGAAAATTATCTTCTTGTTCTTTAAAAAGCAAAGGAGGTTTAAAAATATGCTGGGGAGCTTCCCTTCCCCAATTGGCGCCGGGAAAGCAGGGGCTTTTAAAACTATTTTTTGCCAAGCCCCAAGCCCCCTGCACTACAGCTGATCAGTGCTTGGGGCTCTGCCAAAAAAAGCTGCGGTTTCCTGCGCCATTTTTTTCCCACAGCTCCAGTCCATTTTATCGCACGCCGCCACTAATGGAAACGAACAGCACTGAACAAATTTTTGTTGGTTCTGCTCAGTTCGAGCCTGACCCGTCCAAATTGTCATTCTTCGTTCCGTTACGTAACGGAAATGAAGAACGGTAACGGAAACGGAAATTTCATCGTTCTGTGCCCATGTCTATCCCACACTTCATTATACCAATCCACAATTTTAAAATCTAGTTTCAGTTTCCAGTTTTTAGGTATAATCAGTCTTGCTGCTGTCATAAGATTTGCAATTAATTCTTTTGTTTTTATATCATATTCATTAGTAAGTGGTAATGATAACAGTGCAATTTCTGGCTTACATTCAATATCAACTTGAAGTATTTCTTTTATCTCACTTAAAATCTGTTGCCAAAACTTTTGAACTATTTCACATTCCCACCAAAGATGAATATAGGTGCCTATCTTTTTTTTCACATTTCCAGCAAAGCTTAGAATATCTTGGATTTATTCTATCCAGTCTGACTGGTGTCATATACCATCTTAAAATTAGTTTAAAATAATTTTCCTTTATTCTTCTGACAATGATCGTAAAATCCTCATATTCCAAATGCTTTTCCATTCATCTTTTTTATTTCTTTATCAATGTCTTGCTTCCAAACCTTTCTTATTTTACCTTGCTCCCTTTCCTCTAGTGAGTCCTCGATTATTTTATATATTTTACCTACCACTCCTTTCCCTGTAATTCCTTTCTCTCATTCTTATGTTAACAAGAATTATTCACTTTGTATATTCTCTAAGTTGTGTATTTCTTCTTAACCAGTCTTTCGTCCAACTTTCTAACTGAGCATAATTTGTCCAAGTTAAATCCTTATCTTGTAATATACTCTTAATTTCATGCTTTGTTCTCATTTTGTTAATCCATTCTTTTAATCTTGCCACTTTCATTATTTTAAATAATTCTCCATATTTCTTCCATATTCGTGGGGAAATTTTCCTTATCTATCACCAAACCAAGAGGGGATCCTTCTGGTACCAATTTCCTCCCATACTTTGTCCAAGTGGTTATTAAAGAACTCAGGAGGGTTTTTTTAATTTGATATCTTTTTTTTGGGGGTCTGAACAAGTATTTATTTATGTCTCCTTTTAGCTCATCGGATTCAAGTTCCCACCATATTAACTTTTCCAGTTTATATAATATTTCCCCCCACAACTAAGCTGGTTAGCTATATAATAGTTTCTAAGTTTAGGTATGCCTATGCCTCCTTCCTTTTGAGATCTATACCAAAAGCTTTTACTTATTCTTGCTTTTTTAAAACCACCATTACAATATCTATTTATCAGTTATTGAAAAGCTTTAAGTTCAGCTTCTGTATACTGAATAGGTAGCATTCTAAAAAGGAAATTAATTTTAGGAAGTATCTTCATTTTTACCAATGCTATTCTGCCAAAACATCATAGATTTAATTTGGAGTAATTTTGTAATTTGTTTCTGATCTCTTCCTTTAATTTGATATAGTTCCGTTCCTTAATCTTAAGAAAATCTTTGTCTAAAACTATCCCTAAGTATTTAATATATTTGGAGATTTTCAATCCATAGTTGGAAATCTTCTCAATATCTGTTTAACATGATTAAACAACATAATTTCTGATTTTTGCCCAATTTACACATAATCCAGTTATTTCACCAAGTTCCTTTAAATGTGATTTGATTCTTGGTATAATTTCTAATGGGTTTTTTATTGTTAACAAGACATCATCCGCAAATAAACTGATTTTAATCTTCCCCTCCTTCCCCATACCTTTGATTAGTTTATCATCTCTTATTGCATTTGCAAATAATTCTATGACTATACAAAACAGAATGGTGACAAAGGACAACCCTGTCTCATTCCTCGGCCTAAAGTAATCTGTTCTGTCATCCTGTCATTAACTATAATTGAAGAAGTACTGTCTGAGTAAAGTTGATTTATTATACCTAGGAATTTTTTTTCCAAATCCCCATTTCTCTAACAGAAGTTTTAAAGCAGACCATTGAACACAATCAAAAGCTTTAAATAAATCTAAGGATAGAATACATGCTTTATCTTCCAGTCTTCCCATCTCATAAAGAACATTCAGAGTTCTTATAGTGTTCGACATTTGTCTACCCTTAATAAAACCAGTTTGATCTTCTTTAATATATTTATCTATAAAAGTATTCATTTTTTTAGCTAGAATTGCTGTGAAAATCTTAGCATCTTGATTTATAAGAGATATTGGTCTGTAAGATCCAACATTTGTTGGATCCTTATTAGGCTTAGGAATTAAAATAGTTAATGAGTGTTTCCAGGAGTCTGGGGCTTGCTCTCCTTCCATTATCTCATTATAAAGCTTCTTTAACTTAGGTATTAGCATTGATTTAAATATCTTATAAAATTCAGGTCCTAATCCATCAACTCCTGGAGTTTTGGGGTTCTTTAAATTGTTTATCACATCCTCTATCTCCTTGTCTTTAATAGGTTTCTCCATTTCTAACATGTCTTCCTCTGCTAAACTTGACTTTAGGTTTTTACAAATATATTGTTCTATATCTACTTTCCTGTTATTCTTGGCTGTATATAAAAGTTGGTAAAATTCTTGAATAGCTTTTTATTTTTCTTTCATTTGTATACAGTTATTACCTCTTAGGTCTTTTCTCCTTCCTATCATGCTTTTTTCTTTTCTTTTCTGTGCTATCCTGGCTAACATCTTTGAATTTTTATTACTATATTCAAACAAATTTCTTTTCATATATAGTAAATTTCTTTGAGCTTGTTGTAATTCTAAATCTTCTAGTTCTCTTTTTCTACCCTCAATCTGAATTAGGATTTTTTTCTCTTTATTTATAAAAAATTGAGATTCAAGGTCTGCTATTAAAATTTCCAAATTTCTTCTGTTTATCTATTCTCATCTCTTTTTTTATTATACAATTTTCTCTTATCATGTAGCCTCTAGCCACAGCATTCAAAGTGTCCCAAATAACTCCTATTTGTCCTCCACCTTCTTCATTAATGTTCCAAGTTTCTACCCAATCTTTTTGTATTCTTTCTACTGCATCCGGGAATTGGAAAATTCTAGAGTTCATTCTCCACCTTCTAGCTTCTCTATAATTCTTCTTAGTTTCTATTTCAACAGTCATTAAAGCATGGTCAGAATTTTTTATCACCTCAATGTCTGTGTTTGTAATTTTAGATAGTAAACTTTGTGAGACAAATATAAAGTCTAATCTAGAATAACCTTTATGAACTGCAGAGTAAAATGTATATTTTCTTTCATCTCCCTTCAATTCTCTCCAAACATCCCTTAAACCTGTATTTTCAATGAATTTTGTTAAGTTTGTGTATCTAACCCTCCAGTCCTCATTCTTATTAATTGTTTTGTCTTTAATTTTATCCATGACCATATTAAAATCTTCAGCCATAATTACATGTCCCTTCTTTATCATTTCTATCTGCTCCCAAACTTCTTTATAAAACAAGTTTTGATTGGGGTTTGGTGCATAAACATTTATCAATGTATATTGATCTGTACCAATTGTAACCTGAAGAATTATATATCTACCTTCCATATCTTTCACAGTTTTTTCAACAATACAACCACAGTGCTTTGAGATTAAGATGGCCACCCCCTTGCTTTAGATGATCCAAAGCTTTTCTCATAGATATCAATATACGGAAATTTCAGTTCATTAAGTCCTTCTTTTATTTGATGTGTTTCTTGAAGGAACACGATATCCAGTTTATTCCTCTTGATTAATAACTCTATTCTCTTTCTCTTCAGAACAGAACTGAGGTCTCTCACATTTAATGTTGCTAATTTTAAAAATTTACCCATAATTTCTTTCTTTTGTCCATCTGGCACAGTCCCACAGTGCAACTAATAAAACAAACACCACCTATAATAAAAGCTAAAATAACCCAATCCCTACAGCCTACAGTTATTATCTGTTCTCCCACCCTTCTGGCCCTCATACACATTTTGTCTGTGCCCTTGCAGGGTGGGAGGGGGAAAGTACCCATCCACATGTGATGACTGATAAAAGACCCAGAAGCTCTATATTGAGTCTTAACACTGTCTATCCTTTTGCTTTTAAAAAAGAAAAGTTCACTCATTTCTTCCTTCTATTCTCTCTCCCTCCCTCTCAAAACCCAAAAGGAGATGGAAATGGGGGGACCCACATGGGACGAGAAAAGAGGAGAAAAAGGGGAGAGGGGAAGAGGGGAAGAGGGAAAAGAAATGAGGAAGGGGATGGGACAAACATAGGGGAGGGGGAAAGAAAAAGAGGGAGAGAGAGAGAGAGAGAGAGAGAGAGAGAGAGAGAGAGAGAGAGAGAAATATGTCTTCGAGACTCCGGATTCTTCTAGATTTAATCTTCAGAGTTAGTTGCCAGTTGAAACCAGTAAGGATCTGGCAGCCGGTCCTGAAGGGGTTAGTTGTTCAATTTGAATGTTCCATGCCTTCAGAAGTTGTTCACCTTCTTCCAACGAGTAGATTCTGTGCAAAGTTGGGCCCTTCCATACTTTAAGGAAAACTGGGTATCCCCAGTTATATTTCAGTGCAGTTGTCACAGGTCTCATTGATTTCCTCCATTCAAAGCTCTCTCTGGAGATATCCTGATAGACTTGCACTGTTTTGTCTCCTCACTTCACAAGCTCAGGTTTCGCTCTAATGATAGACATGAAATGTTCTTTGTTCACATATGAGGCAAATCTGACCAAAATTGACCTTGAGAGTCCACTTTTAGCGTTGCCTATATAGTGCACCCTTTCAATACCTCACTCCACAAGCTGTTGGGGAAGAATAGAATTAAGCCATGATAGAATTTCTTTTTTAATGGTTTCTATGCATGTCTTTGATTATGCACAAGAACAAACCAGCAAATGAATGGAGGAAGGATTAATAGAATCTGGGAGGCCACACATTCCCAGTGTCTGTCATAGGCAATGCTAGAGATTTCCAAGGGATGGCGAGCATATTGACACTCACTCAGGAAAGTGGTCCTTTTCAATTGGGTTGGCAACTGTTGTATATACATGTGGTCTCCCGTTATTTATATTGTCCTTCATTGTTGTAAGCCACCTTGGGTCCTTTCCAAGGAGAAAGGTGGGATAAAAATATCTATCTATCTAAATAAATAAATAAATACATAAATAAATACATAAATAAATAAATAAATAAATAAATAAATAAATAAATTGCTGGGCCTCGGAAGGTATTACTGAGGTTATCTGAAAAGCACGTGTTCATCACACATATTGAAATTCTCCATACAGGCTGAAAGGAACAGTCCCATTCCACACACACCTGCCCTTGTGATTTTTGACCAGTAAAAGAGATTGTCTGAGGAGGGCATATCATTTTTTATCTGTGCCAGCTGCACATGGGTCAAAAATGAAGAAAAGCCAGGGCTTTTAGGCAAGGGAGGGCAACCTGAGCTTTGCCCCTGAGTGCCAAATTTAGAAGGCAAACCTCTTCTTCCAAATTTCATTGGCTTAGAAGCCTCAATATACTGCCAAATTAAAAAAAGTAATCCAGAAATTTCAGAGAAGAAAGACAGCATAGTCAATACACGAGGACAGCAAAATAGAGCAGAGCAACAATGCTGGTATATAAGCCATCACTGAGGCAGCTTTCTGTCTCCACTAATCCTAAAAATATGTGGTCTATTTTTAACTGAATCCTTTTATTTGTTGTTTCTATTAACCAATTTTCTACTTTATTCCAAAAACTCCTTACTTTCTCACACTTTCAGATCACATGCTCAAAAGTACCCTTTGCTTTCTTACAATGCCAACATTGGGAAGAAATTTTTTTATCTACTCTACTTACGTTCTCCGGAGTATAATACCATTTATACAATATTTTCAATTGCATTTCCTTAATTTTTTCCATTTTAACCTTAACCCCTGACTCTGCAGCCACATACTTAAACCACTCAGCCATCCAGCTATCTGTATGGATAGAGATATAATTAAACAGCTCTGACGGTGCTGCTGATCCCCTGTGGAGGAACAGAGGAGCTGGCAAATGGATTGGTGCTATAATTGCCTCTTCGGTTATTCTTACAACAAGAATTACACAGGTAATTGGGGGATGTATTCTGCACCGCATGGCCCAACCACCAGCCTTGCTAGTTACACGCGATGGAAGCGTGGCAGGGAAGAGAAGGAGATGCTACACTACTCCCCCTCATCAATCCGAATCATTCCTTTCTCACTCTGATTCAAGGTCGGGGTGGTGGTGGACTGACACTTAAAACTGACAAATGAGAGAGATCTGCCAAAACAGGGAGGAGTTTGCCATCCAGATCAGTATTATTTGCCACTTCACACTTGGCTACCACAGTCAAAGCTTCAGTTTGTTTCTGTCCACTGGAGGAACTGAAGTCACAGAACTTCCAGATAAAGGTTACAGCAGTGGTGGCCAAACTTTGGCACTCCAGATGTTTTGGACCACAACACCCAGAATTCCAAGCCTAGACTGCCAATGACAAAGGACTGTGGGAGTTGTGATCCAAAACATCTGGAGGGCCGAAGTTTGGCCACCACTGGGTTACAGTGAAGAGGTGGCAACCGCAGAAGCACTGCTACGCAAGTGGCCTTTATGACCCTGGCTCCCTCTTACACACGTCAGGTGGAAAGCCCACTCTTCCTTTGTTTGAAGTTACATGTTGGATAAGATCGTGCCTTAAGCACTATTACATGCCTTGCTATATAAATTTCACTCTAGAATAATATGGGACAGGGTCTTTATAGATTCTTTCCTACAGGGACAGAACCTTTCTTCATACCTTTCAGAACCTTCTTAATTACCTTTAAGGAAGACAAGGCAATGTTTCCAAGTAACTTTTCAGAAGGATAAATTACAATATGGCATTCACCCGTATTTCATTTTTATTGTGGAACTCAGTTTTTCTGTCTTAAAAAACTGCCCTAAATATTATTCCGTTTGAGAAATGAAGATGATATAACATGAGCATTTGAGGTACTTAGAAATGGCTGAAAGAATTGCATTTGCTTCCTTTAAACCCATCTGTGAGTAAACCATATGTATTTGAAGAATGTCCAAGCCAGTGGTAAAAATGGCATAACGTGAATAATGTCTGGGAGAAAATGCAGGGAACGCAGTACAAATCCAATCATATGATTACTTTCAGATTCTGTCTGCTTTGTCCAGTATATTATCTATTTAATTGCTTCTCATGCAGCCATATAACACATTCAGTAAGTCACATTGTGAGGTAATAGAAGTATTTGTAATAAAGCCCCTCATTATGGCAGGAGGGGAATCTCCGTCATTATTGTGTCATGGGAATAGGTTTGTTCCACTAGAACTGTTTTCATATTTACAAAATCTCTGATATATTAAAAGTTTAATACACTAATTAGATTGTACATTATAGGACCTGCATCCACAATTTTATTTCTGTTTATAGCCAGCAGGCACTGTGCTTGCATATTATTTTGGTATTAAGAGATGAGGCCTTTTGGAGCAGTGAATGTAACCACACACACACACAGAGAGAGAGAGAGAGAGAGAGAGAGAGAGAGAGAGAGAGAGAGAGAGACACAGACACAGACACACACACACACACACACACACACACACACACACACACCTTTGGCTTTCCTTAGCTTTGTTGCGATAGGCCGCACATTTGCTCATACCATACTATCAAGAGCAGCTATGCACTCTTCGCCCCCAGCCCGAAATAAAGAGGCGAGACAACAGCTTTGGGTAAAACAAGGGCCACCATTTTATTAACATCTAACTTTATTGAGAAAATAAGGGAGCCTATGTCGTGCAATAGGTTGGGATTGGTCCCTCAATAAGAAACCCAATATCCTAGATGACATTCTTTGAGATCCCCATTACAGGTCTGAATACTTCAGGGGTGCCCTCGGCCACTTATTAATCCTAATTTATTTATTTCTTAACCTATGTTCTAATCCATGGCTTATTTATGGCCTGAGGGCTACCAAGCATCCATTGGGTGCCAATCTGGGATCTCAAATGACTCTATTAACCTATGTACTACCGGCTGTTGTGACCAAGAACTAACGGTGGAAACCTACCTCTTATGTTGATACTGGGATGGGCATCAACACACTGCCACCCACGGCCAATCCGGGTGGCAGTCAAAAATTCTCATCCAGCCCCGAAGTGACCAGCTAATCTCATTATCAACCAGAGGGTGGGAGGAAGGGGTCTCTGAAGTGCCAGGCAGAAGACCCTGGGCAGACTGGGGCAGTTGCTTTTATAGACTTGCCCCACAAGATGGCTCTGGCACTGCCATTTCATGCCTCTTTGAGTGGGAGGGGCAAAGAACCACCACTCCCAGATGGTGCTGGACCCGGAGGTATCTATCTATCTATCTATCTATCTATCTATCTATCTATCTATCTATCTATCTATCATCTATCTATCTATCTATCTATCTGAGAAAGAGTTTTAACCAACACACAAGATAGGGTTTAAGAATACATTTCTTAACAAAGATATTAAGAATTTGGAGTGGTGGAATATTCTTTGTAATATATTTATACTTCCCTTCCTTCCACATACACACCAAGCCTACAAAATTGGTCCTACAATGGTTCTGTTTTTTTTTTCTTTTCTTTTAAAGCCCCACTGAACTGACAAACCAACACAAGGTTCACTGGTTGCCGGGGGCCAACATTTGTGGTTCATGGCTCATCAACTCGGACAAACCATGCAAAGCTGCAATTTTGGCGGCTCATCATATCTATTCCAAATCTTGGGTCCTCAGATGTCCTTGGATTGCAACTCTTGAGCAGCACAACTAGTGGCTAAGGGTTCTGAGAGTTTCAGTCCAAGAACATCTGTGGACTCAAAGTTGAGAACTATTTATACGATTTTTTTATTTATTTATACAACTTATATGCCGCCCACTACCCAAAGGTCTCTACTGCTTTAGAGTACAACTGACATGCACCCATGTGATTTGCTTCTGAATATGTTATTTGCTTTGGCGATTAGGCTGCTATCCAAAAACCTCTTCGCTGGTTGTGGCTGTTAGTACAGTAATGTGTTTTCTGTTCACGCGGGTTTCCTACTATTTATGGTCTCAGACACTACAGTGTATCACAACTAGTTGTCACTGACAGCTTTATATTCTCAAAATGTGTCGCGTTCTCCTTTAAAGTCTCACAAGCTGGCAACTATAACTGCATTGGTGTGTTATAGTACATACTGCTAAGTTGCATCCAACCTACACAGCCCCAATAAGGAATACTTTTACCTCTTCCACCCCTCCCCCCTCATGTCTCCATAGGCAACCAGTGATTTGAACATAAGGAATTTACATAAGGCTTGTTTTTTTGTTTTTGTTTTTTTTTGCCGTGGTTTCAATTGTCAACATCCTATTCAGCATCCTACCACTGCAGTAATGCAGCACTGTGCTGCTTGCAGGGCTGTTGCCATTGTGCAACTGGTGGTCTCCAAGATGAAAATCTACTCTCCACCTGAATAGTGGCAGTTACTATGTTGATAGGGCTGTTTTATTTATTTATTTATTTATTTATTTATTTATTTATTTATTTATTTATTTATTAACCACACAGCCATCTACGCTGGATTTTGTATTACCAATCACTGGTCGAACGCTTCCCAAGCGTTTAGGACTCAGTGATGTATCGGCGAATTATGCGAGCAGATCCCAGTAAGGCGGCTTTCTGCAGCTGACTGATGGTGACTTTGTCAACTCCAATTTCTTCTAAATACTTGCTTAGCTCTTTAGGCACCGCACCCGGTGTGCCAATTACCACTGGGATCACCTGTACCGGTTTATGCCAGAGTCTCTGAAGTTCAGTTTTCAGATCCTGATATCGGGTAATTTTTTCAAGTTGTTTCTCAGTGACTCTACTATCACCTGGTATAGCAACATCAATGATCCACACTTTTTTCTTCCCCACAATCACAATATCTGGGGTATTATGCTCCCAAACCCTGTCTGTCTGTATTCAGAAGTCCCAAAGTAATTTTGCATGCTCATTTTCAGTCACTTTTTCAGGTCTATGGTCCCACCAGTTCTTTGTTATTTATTTATTTATTTATTTATTTATTTATTTATTTATTTATTTATTTAGCTTGTATGCCGCCCACTACCCAAAGTTCTGGGCGGCTCACAATTAAACAGTTAAAACATCAAATACAATAAAATTAGAACAATAAAACATGTAGATGCAATAAATACGATACATTAAAAACACACCACTAAAATTGCCATCAGGGCCCACAATCATTAGTTAAAAAACTTTTGGAATAGGAGGGTTTTTACCTGGCGCCGAAATGTTATGGGCAGATGATAGTTCTGACACAAATTCCACTGGACCATTTGAGCCACTACATTGTGACGCTGTTTGTAATCAGTCTGAGCAATTTTCTTGCAACAACTCCATATATGGTCAATAGTTTCATCTGCCTCTTTGCAGAGTCTACATCTGGGGGACTCAGCTGATTTTTCTATTCTAGCATTAACTGCATTTGTTCTGATAGCTTGTTCTTGAGCTGCAAAATCAGGGCTTCTGTCTCTTTTTTTCAGTGTTCCATTGGTGAGCCATAACCAGGTCTTTTCCTCATCTATTTTTCCTTTGACTTTTTCAAGGAACTGCCCATGCATCGCTTTATTATGCCAGCTATCAGCTCGTATTTGCATTGTTGTTTTCCTATATTGACCCTTTGTTTGCTTTACTTTAAACACCTCCCTGTTGTTAACATCCAATAATGCTGGCTCTGTAGTATTTTTTACATAATCTGCCAACGCATGGTGATTATTATTATTATTAGAGATGGGCACGAATCAAAAAAATGGTGTTTTGGTTTTTCATTTTTCATTGAGAGGTCCGTTTTGGTTCATTTCCATTTTTTGTGACTTTTTGGAAAATTTTCATTTTTGTTTTTCATTTTTTCTTTTTTTGTTTCTACCCGCTTTTTGCATGATTTTTAAAGCATTTCCATGCGCGGGCGTCCCCCAATGCCCCAGACCAGAGGGAATACACTAAAAAAAAATGATGCTGGCAGAGACACAGTATAGCAGGCATGCCCAAACTTCGGCCCTGCAGATGTTTTGGACCACAACTCCCACAGTCCTTTGCCATTGGAAATACAGGCTTGGAATTCTGGGAGTTGTGGTCCAAAATATCTGTAGGGCCGAAGTTTGGGTATGCCTGCAGTAGAGACTAGGTACGCAGGGAGGCTGCAAAGGCAGCGGCAAGTGTTGCCCAGGATGCAAGACAGCTGCAGAGTGACTGCACTGCCTGGCAGGGGAGGGTACTCACCAAGAGGTATGCACGCATGCACACAAGGAGGCTGCAGGACTGAAGCTAGAGTCGCAGAGACAGCAATCCCACCCTAACTTCCACTGGAGACTGCAAGGAGGACGGGGGCTGCCAGAGCTTTTTATGCCCTCTGTGGCTGCCAGACCTACCCAGTCTGCAACCTGGGCATGCTATTGGTTGAACATGATCCCATTACATGGCTTGCCTCCATTTTGTGGCTGGCAACATCCATTTTGTCATCCTTAAACAGAAAAGAAAAATACATTGTGATGGGAGAAGACAAAAACAAACATTTTAAGGACCCCAACTCCCTGGTAGGTAATAATTTCAAATGATTAGCGCATTATCGCTGCATTTTTATGGATGTCCAGGGCATTTTAATACCCAAGAAATCAATATTAGGCATCTGGGAGCCATTTTGGGTCGATGTCCCCTAACTCCCCTTAAAGGAAAAAATACAGCAATCTGAGAAAAGACATAAATGCACATTTTAAAGACCCCCCCGGTAGGTATTGTCAGACAGTATAAATAATTATTGCTGCGTTTTTATGGATATCCAGGGTGGTTTTTAACATTTAAAACAGCTCATTTCATTGCGTATCGCCATTAAAAAAAACAAAACATAACGAACCCAATGTTCGTGTTTCTGTTCGTTTTGTTCCATTTTCATCACAATTTTCATTAGTCATTTCGTTACGTAACGGAATGAATAACAAATAACAGAAATGAAAAAAGTTCATTCTGTGCCCATCTATTATTATTATTATTATTATTATTATTATTATTATTATTATTATTATTATTATTATTATTATTATTATTATTATTATTATTATTAGGTTTTTTTGGGGGGGTTGCTCAGGAGAAGCTTGATAGAATACAGACCAACCAATAGTTTACTCTAGTTAGTGACTGGATGCATCCCTTAATATTAGATACTACTTATCCTCTTTGCTCCAGCGTTTTCACATTTGCCATCTCAGTTATTACCTAGGAACATGATGAGTCCTCGCAGGATTTCTCCTTCATGTTGATTTTCTGATTCTCACTACACCAACTCCTAACAGAGACTTCTCTGTTAATCAGTGAGATGAGATTCCCCAGCTTCCAACAAAAAGGAGACTCCTGCCTTGTTTGTTTATGTCCATGGTTCTGCCCAGGAAAGTGCACTATTGCATGAGTTCCAGTGAACCTTGTGCAAGAAAGATGCTATTCTACACAGGAATTGCTACAGTGCAGGTTGGTATTTCAGTCTTCATGGGAATTTTAATAATCCTGTATAGTTAGCCTTTGTGCTAGAAGAAAAGAAACGAACACAGCATTTCTGAGAAATCATGTGATAGCTCCCATAATTTCAGTGGAGGAGCCAGGACGACTTGCTTAGAGAAAACATGATGTGAGGAAAAAATCACATTTTCTTCTTGTTCTGCCCTCTCTGTGTGTGAAGCTGTGAAATTAATATCCGGACAACAGTTTATTTATTTATTTTATTTATTTTTACAACTTATATGCTGCCCACTACCCAAAGGACTCTGGGCGGCTTACAATCAAAGAATTAAAACAGTTAAAACATCAGATATCAATAAATAATTAAAACAATATTAAAAAACCTTACAGTGAAATCATTACATTAAAATTGTCATCAGCGGACCCACAATCTATATTGTATCAATTTAAAAACTTCTGGAACAGGAAGGTTTTTACCTGGCACCGAAATGTCATCAATGTTGGCACCAGGTGGATCTCACTTGGGAGGGCAGTCCATAGCTTAAAACACCATTCCAGTTCTTAAAACACCGAACAACATGGCTATTATATCATGGGAGAGAAGGAAGCAAGGGTTGGCTCAAAACACATGGCTAGCTAAAAAAAATACTGGGCTTTCATATTTCATAATTCCTATACTAAAACCTATGCCACACTACTTTGATCTCAGAAATATGATATATATATTTCAAAGCAGGTGCTGGGAAATGGCTTCTGCAGTTCTCTGTTTTTTATAGGACCTCTCCAGCCCAAACAACCAAAAGAGGGTTTAAGAATAGATGTCAGGAAATGCTGTCTATCAACTTTAACTCTCTGATATCGCTAATTTCTATTGAAAGAATTACTCAGTTGGGTGTCAAGCCCTGCACACAGAACACACAGCAAGCCAAGTTCAGTTCTTTGCCAGGAACTTTAGTTGTAATCCAAATAAAGAACAAATACAGTCCAAATCACAGCCAAAATTCCTTACAGAGCCAAATTCCAGGGAAACAGAGAACGCTGTAGTCAGCAAGCCGGCCCAAGGTCAGGAAACAGAGTCAGGAGAATACACAGGAACGTGGTGACAAGGTAAGTGACGCGTTGCTCCCACAGAGGGTTCAGGGTAAACTTGCTAGCTTTATCCTAAACCAGGGAACACACCCATATCTCTGGCAAGGCTCCTGCTAGAACTCAGGGCTTTCAGATCTAATTCTACGCCTATCATTAAAGATCCTTTCCCTGGCTCTCCTGTTAGTTCTTCTTTGCAGGATCCTGTTCCTAGCCCTCATAAGAGGAGGAGATGTGCCCTCAGCTGCGTCCTCAGATTCAGCTGCCTGCTGAGTTGAACTGCAAGGCTCCTCCTGCTGTTCTTCAGCATTTAACCCTTCACATTCAGGATCTATGACAGGCAGGGTCCTGGCATTGGGTGTTAACAGTCCAACCCAATCCTTGCAAAGAAGCCCTGAAGATGCATACGCACAACGGAAAGGAGAAAAATCAATATAGACACTTTCCTACTCCCTACTCTCCTCCCCACTCAGTTGGGCTCCCAGTGTCATCTCCCACCCCCAATGCACAGAACTCATTTCACTAATACGTCCTCAACGTAAAAGAAGTCCATTTAATCCTTCACATTCAGGTTCTATGACAGGCAGGGTCCTGACACTATCCCCCTCCCCATGGTCCCCCTCTTCCGATGGGCCAGGTTTATCTGGATAATTATCATGAAATTGCTGAATCAACTCCGGCGCATGTAAGTTAGACACCGGTTCCCAAGATCGATCTTCTGGTCCATACCCTTCCCAGTCCACTAAGTATTGCAACCCCCCCGATGTATCCGGGAATCCAAAATTTGGCGGACCTCATACTCCTCTTCTCCTTCTACTAAGATCGGTGGAGGAGGTTCAGGATTTGGTGATCGGTTGGGGTCAGGATCTTTGGCTGGGATCAAGAGGGAACGATGGAACACGGGATGAATATGGAGGGATGCAGGTAATTGTAGACGGAATGCCACTGGGTTGATTTTTTCTAGGATGGGGTAAGGGCCGATGAATCGAGGATCTAGTTTCCGGGATCACCCAGGATGTCTCAAATATCGGGTAGAGAGCCAAACTTTCATGCCTGGATTCAACTGTGGACCTTCTTGTCTTTTCTGATCCGCTGCTTTTTTATATGCTTCCTTGGCATGATTGAGTTGTTCTTTCAATAATTCTTGAATGCCATGAAGTTCTTGAATATAAGCATCAGTAGCTGGCACAGAGGTGGAAGGAAGGGTGGTTGGAAAGTACCGAGGATGATACCCATAGTTGGCCATGAATGGGGTTTGACGAGTGGATGAATGTACAGCATTGTTGTATGCAAACTCAGCTAAAGGCAACAAATCCGCCCAATTGTCCTGTTGATAACATGTATAACAACGTAAATATTGTTCTAAAGTGGCATTGGTGCGCTCAATCTGACCATCTGACTGTGGGTGATAAGCGGATGACAAGTGAACTTGGGTTCCTAGTGCCTTGTGCATTGCTTGCCAGAAATGAGAGGTGAATTGGGGTCCACAATCGGAAATAAGGTGTTCAGGTAAACCATGAAGCCTGAAGAGGTGTTGTAAATAATGATAGCTGTTTCTGCTGTGGTAGGAGATTTAGGACAAGGAACAAAGTGGGCCATTTTGGTGAATAAATCTATGAAGACCAGGATGCAGGTAAACCCTTTTGAGCGGGGAAGATCTGTGATAAAATCCAGGGAGACAGCATTCCAGGGACCAGAGGGTGTTGGCAAAGGATGCAACAGACCTGAGGGTTTAGCCACCACATCCTTTGCTCGCCGACAAACTTCACAGGAACCCACATCAGCACGGACCTGTGGCCACCAGAACTCTCTTGTGAGCAGATGCAGGGTTTTATAAAGTCCAAAGTGTCCAGCAGGTAAAGAATCATGAGATAGATGCAATACCTGGTTACGAAGGGGACCAGCAGGAACATATAACCTCCCTCGATGTAGTAATAACCCTTGTTGTGCAGAAAACTCTCCATACTCCCCATTCTGAAGTTCTTGAAGACGTTGCTGAGTCCATGGATCTCGAGCTTGAGATTCCCGGATTTCTTCTGCCAAGCTGGGACACGGATTCGTGGCTGCGAACACAGAAGGAGGCAAGATGGGTGCCACTAAGGTCTCTTTCACTGGTGCCGTATATTCAGGTTTTCTAGATAATGCATCAGCTTTCTTATTCTGAGCCTCAGGAATATACTTGATACGAAAATCGAACCGGGAAAATAATAAAGACCACCGGATTTGTCGCTGAGACAATCGCCGAGCTGTTTGTAAATGTTCCAGGTTTCTGTGATCAGTTAACACTTGCACAGGGTGTCGAGCTCCCTCAAGGTAATGCCTCCATACATCAAAAGCTGTTTTGATGGCCAACAATTCACGCTCCCAGATCGTATAATTCTTCTCTTCGGGTTTTAATTGCCGAGAATATTAGGCACAGGGATGCGGGGTTTGGGAGGGATCCTCTTGTTGAGATAATACCGCTCCCAGGGCAACACTAGATGCGTCAGCCTCCACTATGAACGGCAGTTGTGGATCAGGGTAGCGAAGTAAAGGCTCCGAGGTAAAGCGGGTTTTCAAGGTAGAGAAAGCCTTCTCTGCTTCTGGAGTCCACCGGAAAGGCTCTTTGGGACGAACGAGACGGTTTAAAGGTGCAGCAATATTGGCGTAAGCAGGAATAAACTGACGGTAGTAGTTTGCGAAGCCAAGGAACCGTTGCAAGCTCTTACAATTTTGTGGTTGCTGCCATGACAACACAGCCTCTACTTTCTTGGGGTCCATGTGGATTCCCTGGGGAGAAATGATATGCCCCAGGAATTCACCTTCTTCAATGTTAAACTCACATTTTTCCAGCTTAGCATAGAGTCCGTTCTCCTGAAGACACTGTAAGACCTGACGAACATCTTGAACATGTTGAGCTGGATCAGCGGAGTAAATCAGAATGTCATCTAAATACACAATCACACAACGATCTAGGAGATCCTGGAAAATGTCATTCATCATCCTCTGAAACACACTGGGTGCATTGGTCAGACCAAAAGGCATTACTAAATGTTCATATTGACCGTACCGGGTCCGGAATGCAGTTTTCCACTCGTCTCCCTTAGGGATACGTACCAAATTATACGCCCCCCGAAGGTCCAGCTTAGTATAACACTTGGCCCCTTTCAACCGGTCCAAAATTTCAGAGATTAAGGGTAAAGGGTACCGGTCCCTAATAGTGATCTTGTTTAGTGCTCTATAATCATTACAAGGACGAAGCTCCCCTCCCTTCTTCTTGACAAATATCACTGGTGCGGACAATGGTGATTTGGAAGGCTGTATGAACCCACGTCGTAGATTTTTATCTAGAAAAGCCCTCAACGCTTCTAATTCTGGTTCAGACATGGGATAAACTCGCGCCACAGGAAGTGGTGCCCCAGGAATCAAATCAATGGCACAGTCATAGGGTTGATGTGGAGGTAGCTTGTCAGCCCCCTTTTCCTCAAGTACATCTGCAAAGTCTTGGTATGCCTGAGGCAAGACAGGGTCAGTTGTATCATGGGCAGATGCCAGTACAGTAGAGGAATGTTGCTTTGAACAAGGAACCTTGAAATATAATTCCCCTTGCACCCAATCCACCAGTGGATTATGAGCTCACAACCAGGAAAGTCCCAAAACAAGAGGAATCCAGGGCATTCAGGTTGCAATAAAGCTAATCTGCTCATTATGATCCATTACCTGAAGAGTAAGGGGACAGGTTTCCTGAGCTACTGGCCCAGAACGAAGTAACCGACCCTCAATGGATTCTACTAACAAAGGAGTATCCTTATTTTGTACTGGAATCCGATGGTACCGCACAAACCCAGCATCCACAAAACACTGAGCCGCCCCAGAGTCTACCATAGCATACACCGGAATCTCCCGACCATCAGGGAGCCCTAGAGTCACAGGTATCAGAAAAGGTCCTTGAGGTGTGATAGTATTGCCTGGGAACCCTTCGGTATGCTCCATTCCTCGGGGTTCCTTCAAGGATGGAGCTGCCCTTTTACTGCTGGAGAGATAGCAGCACTTATTGAGGAACGCTTCAAAGGGCAATTAGAAGCGAAATGTCCTCCTCCCCCACAGTACAGGCAGAGATGATGAGAGTGTCATCTTGCCTTTTCCTCTGGGGTGAGGCGTGGTCGAGCAGCTCCCAGTTGCATAGGCTCTGGATCCACTTCACGGGCCTCCCGTGATTGCAGATGAGACACAGCTGGCAGAGGTTGCTGTTTGCAGTTCTGGCCTCGAGAGAGACGACGGCTTTCCAGGCGTCCATCTATTCTCAGACACAGGGTAATGAGTTCCTGCAATGTGTTTGGTTGTTCTACCTGCAGGGTTCATCCAGCACTTCATCTGCCAAACCTTCCATATACTGAGAAATCAGTGCCAGCTCGTTCCACTGCAAATCCTGAGCTATCAAACGAAATGCAGTGGTATAATCAAACACTGAGTTTTTGCCCTGTTTCAAAGCTCTGAGTCTCCTGTTGGCGGTAGCAGCCTGCACGGGATTCTGAAAGGCTGAAGAAATATGGTTCAGGAAAGCCTGATAATTATCCAGCAAAGGTGAAGCACTGAGGAGTAAAGGAGTCGCCCATTTAGCTGCCTGTCCCTTCAATAAACTGATGATAAAAAAGACTTAGACCTCTCAGTAGGAAATTCTTGAGCCCGTACCTCAATGAACAGCTTGCATTGAGCCAAGAATGCAGGGAATTCCTCTAATTTGCCTTCAAACCGGTCAGGAGGCAGCAAAGGGCAACGAGGCTGTAATGATGCTGGAGCTTGCTGCAATTGAACAATTGCCTGTGACAAAAACAGTACTTGGTTTTGCAAAGCTTCCAGTGGAGTCATTCCAACAGCCCCCTCCTTCTCCATCCTGCTTGAATAAGTTTGGTGGGTGGAAGCAAACTGTCAAGCCCCGCACACAGAACACACAGCAAGCCAAGTTCAGTTCTTTGCCAGGAACTTTAGTTGTAATCCAAATAAAGAACAAATACAGTCCAAATCACAGCCAAAATACCTTACAGAGCCAAATGCCAAATTCCAGGGAAACAGAGAACGCCGTAGTCAGCAAGCCGGTCCAAGGTCAGGAAACAGAGTCAGGAGAATACACAGGAACGTGGTGACAAGGTAAGTGATGCGTTGCTCCCACAGAGGGTTCAGGATAAACTTGCTAGCTTTATCCTAAACCAGGGAACACACCCATATCTCTGGCAAGGCTCCTGCTAGAACTCAGGGCTTTCGGATCTAATTCTACGCCTATCATTAAAGATCCTTTCCCTGGCTCTCCTGTTAGTTCTTCTTTGCAGGATCCTGTTCCTAGCCCTCATAGGAGGAGGAGATGTGCCCTCAGCTGCGTCCTCAGACTCAGCTGCCTGCTGAGTTGAACTGCAAGGCTCCTCCTGCTGTTCTTCAGCATTTAACCCTTCACATTCAGGTTCTATGACAGGCAGGGTCCTGGCATTGGGTGTTAACAGTCCAACCCAGTCCTGGCAAGGAAGCCCTGAAGATGCATACGCACAACGGAAAGGAGAAAAATCAATATAGACACTTTCCTACCCCCTACTCTCCTCCCCACTCAGTTGGGCTCCCAGTGTCATCTCCCACCCCCAATGCACAGAACTCATTTCACTAATACATCCTCAACGTAAAAGAAGTCCATTTACAAATAACATTCAGGCCATCCTGTTTCTTTTTGAGGGTGATTTTATTAAAAGCATAACAGTTTTGCCCTGTGTATCTTAAAAATGATACGACGGCCTCTGGGTAGTCATTTACTCTCCTCTGGTTCAAGTAAAAGAGCATGAACATTGCTCCTCTTCCATTCAGAACAAGATAATGAGCCCTTACAGACTGTCCTTTCCTTACCAAATATTTAACAATAATGCTGACCTTAAAAGAACTCTTGTGTTTTCCAGGTGGGAGCAGTTAGTAACTGGCACTGTATCAGAGCATTAGAATATGTTGAAAGTCATTAGATTACAGAAGCAAAGGAATTATAAAACCATTATACCTTGTTATTAGTTACTTACCTGATTACAAAGTTCATGTCCAAGGGGCTTTTGCAGTTTTGCTAGGGCAACCAATTTCTGCTAACCGAAGGGTGAGGGAAGAGGGAAATGCTGCAAAATAATTTGTTTGCAATTGCTTCATAAAATATGCTGGAATTAGAATTCAATATACTAGGTGGAAATTGCCCCTACTATGATTCAGCTAGAGCACATATTCTCAGAGCCCACAAGGCTCACTGGAAACTACAGAAGGTCACCAGTCACAAAAATGACCAGACAGAAACAGAATTAGGGCGTTTATACACGACCCCTAAACTCCGGGGCAAATGGCTCCCAGCTCCGGAGATTAAAAATGTTTACCCACCAGCTCCGGAGTTAACAGGAAATTAAGTGCGACCCCGCCCACTTTAGCGCGTCCCAGCACAGCTTTCAGGTACCTGTTTTTTGGATGTGACAAATATTTGATCTGGTGTAAGGATCGTGAGTGCGGGGCTCTCCTGGCTTCTGTTTGTTCTTTTTTTTGTGCCCCACCCCTTTACGAGATCTGAATGCTGCCGGGAACAAAACGGAGGTAAACCGGCATGCTTTTCTTTCTTTTTTCTTCCTCCCTCATGCAGCCAGCAACCAGGAAGTGCGGAGGGGGTGGGGACAGAGGAAGAGCGACCAACCCCTAAGATCTCTGGTCTGAATTTAAGTGGCCAGCGGATCTTAGGGGTCGTGTAAAAAGGCCCTTAGTCACAAAAAGGCAGCCAATGAAGGAATAGTTTGATGTAATCAACTAGCAGTTGGTGATACCATTTTCTCTTGATGGCTAATTTCAGTTTTGAATGTGAGAAGTCTTTGCCACAGTGGCTTCTAGACATGGGCACGACCAGAAAAAATGACGTTCCGAGTTTTCGTTTGTCAGAACGGGTCCGTTTCGGGTTGTTTCCGTTTGTCACAAAATTTTTCAAAAAATTGTCATTTTGTTTGTTGTTTGTCGTTTGTCATTTGTAGTTTCCACCGCGATTTAGCATGATTTGACTTCCCAGAGCATAGGGGCGTCCCGCAATCAGGGCCAGCGCTAGGTGTTTTTGTGCCTCAGGCGGTGGGCGGGGCGGGGTGGGCGGGGGCGGGGGGAGGTGCGGGCGGGTGGCGGTGGCGGGGGGCCATGGGTGGGCGGTGACAGTGGCAGGGGGAGGTGCGGGCAGGTGAGCGGGTGGGCGGCGGCCACGGGCGGGCGAGTGGGTGGGTGGTGGCGTGGGCGGACGGGCGAGTGGGCAGTTAGGATATCACTTAGGATAGAGGTTCTGTTTTTGGCTTGCAAGCAAATTGAAGTTGGGAAAATAGAAAATAAATGGTAGTATATAATATATTTTTAAAATAAATCCACACCTCCCACCCCCAGTCGAACCTCCCCCTTTATCCAATATCAGAAAAAAAATCCTCACAAACTGCCAGAGAAGAAATAAAGAATAATCTGCTATTCCCTTCAGCAGACAAAGCTGCAGGGAATCAAAGAAATTATTTTCTAAATTCAATTCCCTCCCTGCCTGCCTAACTTAAATCCTAAATCCTCCAGCCTCCCTCCTCAATCTCGATCGGATCACACCAGCACCAGCAGCCAGCCCTCCTCCCTCAACCACATCCTTACACCCGACTGCGATTTCTGGAAGGTGCCTTGGCTTTTTATGCCCTCCGAGACATCCAGAAGTGTCAGTCAAAAACCTGGTGATGCCATTGGTGGAATGGTTCAAACAATTTGCATGGTCCCATCCCATGCCCATCCCAAATAATGCAGGGTATGAATAAAGTGGATAGAGGGAAGCTCTTCTCCCTCTCCCAAAATACCAGAACTAGGGGACATACACTCAAATTGAGTGCTGGGAGAGTAAGAACTGACAAAAGAAAATATTTTTTTCACCCAGCGCGTTGTAAGTCTATGGAACTCCCTGCCACAGGATGTGGTGATGGCATCTGACCTGGATGCCTTCAAAAGGGGATTGGACAGATTCCTAGAGGAAAAGTCCATCACGGGTTACAAACCATGATGGAGATGTGTAATCTCTAGGCTTTAAACCAGGGTACTTCAAGGGCCAGATGCAGGGGAGTGGTATCAGGAGACAGATATCTAGTCTCATGCGCTCCCAAACGCATCTGGTGGGGCCGCTGTGAGATATAGGAAGCTGGACTAGATGGGCCTTTGGCCTGATCCAGCATGGCTCTTCTTATATTCTTATGTTCAAATGGGCAGGTCTAAAAAAATTAAAAATAAAATAAAATAAAATAAAATCAATACAACATTTTATTGCTATAAAAAACCCCACTGCTACTACTATTAAAACTCAGGCATTTAAAATAAATAAATTTCACATGTTTCTGTGGTGATTTGGTGTGTTTTTTGACCACGATTTCAAAAGAAAAATTGTGGTCGCCATTTTGGATCACCCCCTACCGCATGGCATGGCGAGACGACGAGGATGACCCCACCCCCAGCCTGGTGCAAGCAGCCCAGGACAGGAGAAGGGGGGGGGAAAGGCTGGGGACTCCCCAGAAACCACCCTCTGGTAGGTGGCAAAGCCTCAGGCAGGCATATTTTCGCCTGCTTTTTTGGCCGGGAGTCGGTTTTGTTAAAAACACTTTTAAAAACTTTTTCTGTGCTTTGCATTGCGCGATCGCTGCGATGCACAAAGGACAATGAAACACCCGACCAAATTTTTCTTTTTTTGGTTTGAGTTCGAGTTCTGACGGCTTAATTATCGTTACCGTTTCCGTTACATAACGGAAAGGATAACCGAAAACGGAAACGACAATTTCTCCGAGTCGTGCCCATGTCTAATCACCACACTGCTCACCAGCAGCAAGGCTGAGGAAAAAAAGAGTATTTAGATGAGGAACGTCCGTTCTTTTAAAGTGTAGCTGTTGGTGGCAACTTTCCAAGGCCACCTGATCCCAAAAGAAGTATTGTCACATTTCAGGAATCCTGATGTGTATATTTAATCTTCCTTGAAATTGGTTGATTATGCATATACTGTGTGCCTGGGAAAGTTTTCGCTCTGGGGGACTTTTAAACATAAACATTTCATCTACTCTGCTATAAGCCAAATGCAGGGGCTTGTATTTTCTCCGTACCCTAATCTCTTTCTTTCTAGTTTTATTTGGCTTATCTTCCCGACAAGCCAGTGAAACTAAATGTACCTTATGTGAAAAAACTCACTGCCAAGGTGCTTTTGCGATCTGTTAGGAGTAAAGGGATTGAGCACAGGAATATGAGTTGTTCCTACAGCCCATCTCTTACCATATGGCTAATGGTTTTGATGGCACGGGGGAGAAGAGTTTATAGCATTTCTTTTTAGTGCATGTTTAGCACATCTCACATTTTAATGCATTCCATAAATAAAGAATGATGAAATGTCGGTGTTTTTTTCCCTGCAAACGATGCACAGCTAACTTTCCTCTGAAATCTGGCTGTATATCCACACTTTGCAGCAAATAGAATCTCTCCCTGTCCCACCTTGGTCTTGTGTGGATTTCCTGTGAATGGATATTTAAGCAGCAATTTATCAGTTTTGCAGCCCCCAAATGAAACACTGAGCACGCATCCAGCAGCCCCAGCGACAGCAGTATATAGAGCAGCTGATCTGTGCTGAGAAACAGAGGCTGTCATTCTCAAAGAAGCCAACTATTGCTTTATCTGAGATGCATAAAATAGTTTCTGGAAACCGAGAGCTAGCAAGCCCGTCTCAGTCCCTGAGTCATGATGAGTTACAGGGCCATCAAGCACTTGATGGTAGTTTCTGCCCCACAGCCATTGCAAAAGGGAAGGGTGTCGTTAAGAACCCCAGAGACTAGAGTGCATAGCTGATAACCAGGCTAAGTGCTGTTTGGCGAGTGACAAACTGGGCCAGTTCAGTACCGTCCTTGTATAAATTCTGGATATTCAAGGCAACATCAGGGGTAATTTCTTTCCAAAGGTCTGGATTCTACGGGGGGGGGGTTGTTCTACCAAGTTCTCCTTTAAAAAATACACACAACATTTCCCCATGCATAGGACTATATTTTGTCTAAAATTGTTAGACTGAAAATTGAGGGCCATCTTATACACGGAAGTGGGCCGAGGAGAGAACTAGGGAGTTCCGAAACTATAGTTTTGGGTTGGAAAAGTGGTGGTCGTCTGATACGAGGGGTCATCTTACAGATGGAAAAAAGTGGTAATTTATATTTTTGCATACACACAAGGTATGTGCACCCCTGTGCCAGAGGAGTGAATTTTTCCTGCTTCCTTCCAGAGGTTCGTATATTTGGGGGTAGATGTGGAATCCATTCATTGATTGATTGCCCAATCCATCAAAAAAAAAAACCCAGGTTGTTGAAAAAGCTGATGCCCTCCCGGTAGCCTGGTCTCGCTCGCAACACCCTCTTGCTGCCCCATTGGTCACACACCCACTCACTGACCCCTCTGGCAAATGTCCGTGCAGTTTCCCCCCTCCTTGGCCCTTTCACGGTTTTGTTCCCCTTCTCCCTCCATTTCCAATCTCTCCCCACTGCAACCCCCACCTACCCAGTTGGCCCCTCTCTCACCCACCCTGTTATCTGCCCTTGCCCCCCTCACTCACCCACCCTTGCACCCAGGGCTGGTGCTAGGTTTTTTTGTGCCCTAGGCGAGGGCTGGGGGCTAGGGCGGGTAGCCGCAGGGGGCGGGGCAAGGGGCGGCAGGATGGCGGCAGGGGTGGCGGGCGGCGGGGCAGCAGGGGGCGGCGGATGGTGGGTGACAGCGAAGGGCATGGGGGTGGGCAGCGATGGGGTGGCAGGCGGGCGGCGGCTGGCGGTGGGGGGACGGACGGCGGTGGCCAGCAGCAGGGGGGCGGCGGGGGACAGCAGGCTGGCCAGCGCCCCCTCTCCATTTTGGCACCCTAGGCAACTGCCTAGTTCGCCTTAATGGACACGCCGGCCCTGCTTGCACCCCCTCAGCCGCTGTCCCCACACGCTCCCACCCCAAACTGACTTTTACCTCAAACTAACATGTGGTCCTCTTTATTTCCCTCACAACAGCTACTAGCATTGAGGCCTTTGGAATGTAACTCTTGAATAAGCAGTACACTGAATAAATTGGATAAATAGGGGTTTGCTCAATAGTATGTGTCACATCTGGATAAAATAAAAGACTATACTGTTTGTCATAGTCTTGACATGAGAAATATGTGGACACCAGTGTTGTAGATAGGCCACTGTTTTTGTTCACCCATCGGTGGGGCATATAACGAACCCAACTGGCCTAAAACTACATGCTGGGCAGGTTACAACAGTAAAATATACAGATACAATGCACTAATAACAAAATATTGTATATATTCAACACAACAAGCAATACAATTTACACACATTCTCTCTCTCTCTCTCTCTCTCTCTCTCTCTCTCTCTCTCTCTCTCTCTCTCTCTCTCTCTCTCTCTGTGTGTGTGTGTGTGTGTGTGTGTGTGTGTGTGTGTGTGTGTGTGTGTGTGTGTGTGTGTGTGTGTGTGTTTTCTCCCTTTTTGTCTTCCCCCTGTTCTCCAGAGCTTTTCCTCCTGGATAAAGTAGCACTTGATGTATAACTTGAATATATCACCACAAAATGGAACCTCATGGCTGTTTGAATGAGCCCCCATTGGAAAGGAAAACATTGTGGAAGACCCTACACTCCAGTTTGAACGTCTTGGAGGTGGGGGAAAAAGTATTTCAACAAGGTTATATAGAAAGCTGTCTCCTACTCCCCAAATCATCATCTTTTAATTTTCCTCCAACTGCACAGCCACAATAGCTGAACGTCTTGGCGCTGGCTTGGAGCCAAGTACCACCACTCCGCCTGTCTGTCTGTTGTTTGTGTTTCCACTAGTGTGAGAAAATGCAATCCCCTCTCAGCAGAAGAAAGCCTACAGCTGATCTGAGAGCTTAGACGTGCTGATGAAACCCCAAGCAAACCCATTACTCTTGTATCTGTCCTACCCGGGAGTTATTCTACTTCTGCTTGCCTACCCTATCCTGCCTTACCTCCAAGTGCCCTCTGGAACCTCTCTGCAAACAGTGCCCTGGGAGATAAACAAGGACAGAATAGGGCCTTCCTTCCAGAAAGCACAATAAGTAAACAAACAAATAGAAGATAATTAAGTAGTCAAACAGGGGTTCCTCTTCCTTGGCCTAAATCCTGCGTTTCCACCCAACAAGATCCAAATCAAGTAAACAGAGTGAAGAGGAAAACAGGAGCAGTATCTGATACAAGCTCAGGAAAGTTACACTAGCTCTACTCAAAGAAGCTTCTTGCAATGCACTTGCCTTATAAGCTGCCAAATGCTTAATGCATTCTGGTCCTTTGTGCAATCATTTACTGAGCATGAGTTTGGTTGTTTTTCATAGCCACCAATGCACCTGGATGCGAAGGTGCATCTCACCCTCATTTCACCTCCGGCTTCACTTCATTCTCATTTGAGGCCTACCTCATAGATCTCCTCTGATGTTGTCTCATCAAACATCATCCATCACACTCTGCTCACAGTCTTGTTGAGACCCCAACTGACCTAAATCTTTGGGTGGGGTAAGCATACCATGTGAAGTCATATGCTGGGTCCACAAATTATTTTTAGATGTATTTATCTTAAGTCTCTTTTGATCACACTGCACTGGTCCACTAAATTATTGCATCGTATATTGCCATCCTTTAAAACCTGCATCTTTTCCTCTTCCTCCTTCTCTTACTCTTCCGAGTTGCTGCCACTGTTAATCCCGCTTCTCTTCTGTCGAGTGCTGTGGGGTGAAATTTACAGGGCTTCAGTGCAACAGGGAAATGGAACTCTCACTGAGCAGAGATATGCTTGTGTGCTGCCAGTGATTTTTGAAAACATATTTTCCTGAAGATTGTCCCCTGAGTTATGTTCCTATTTTTATCACCACACCTCTCTTTTTTGCCACCCTCCCTGTTGCCAAATGAGGTTCCCCAGATGGGAATGTGCTTGAACAGGACTGAGAAACCAGGAGAGGTGTCCCCCAAAGCATGGAGGGAAAGAAATTGTGCTTTTTAAACAAAGCTCCAAAGAAACCAAACTGTTCTTTAAAAAACTGCAGTAATTGACAACGGTGGCACAAAGAACAGGGCGCTGGAGATCACTAGAAGCTGGGGAAGGGGGTGGCAACTAGTATCAAAGGAAACAACTAGCTAATGTTAGGCCTCCTGTTAAGGGTGGCTTCTAAGCAGGGCGAGCTGAAGTTTCAGAATGAGGCGTTCCTTTGTCTTGGTCCACAGTCTGCTCTTACTCCTTAATTCTGCAACTCCAAGCCAGTAGGGGAGGGGATTTAATATGGAGAACTTGTATCCTTTGCTGAATGTCCTCAAAGTTCATTCCCATCATCCACCCAAAAACAAAGCCACTCCTCTAACATTTAACGGACTGAAAAGCTGCATCGGTCAAGGCTCTAATGCTGTGGTTCTCAACTGGTGGGTCCCCAGATGTTCCTGGTATGTGCAACTCCCAGAAATCCCTTTGAGCACAGCAAGTGGTGGAGGCTTCTGGGAGTTGTAGTCCAGGAACCTCTGAGGACCCACAGGTTGAGAACCACTGTAAAGCACCTGTAATCTCCATGAGTGGCTTGGTTCTGCCCATTGAGTCAGGAGGAGTTCTGATGGTGAAGTTTCATTCTGAAATTGAGCAGGATGGATAAGAAAAATTTACTTTATTCCCTTACACCACCTTGTAGGTAGCACAGTATCAACCTTTGTGTGCAGGAGGGTCAGCAGTAGGGCAAAACTCATAATGGTCTCTGTTTTTACATCCCGCCATCTTGGGGTCTTGAAGATATTTTGACTCCAGAGCTCCCTCCTTTGAGACTTGATAAGACTTGGAAAGATAAGACTGTCATAAAATTTCATTCCTAATGGATTCAGACTAGGGAAATACTTTTGGGTCATGATATTCTGTGGGTCATTCTCTGCTGTGGCACCGTGCTCGTACATGGAACTTAGGGAAGTCATGGTGCTGTTTTGTGGCACCTAATGTGATATGACATTTGCAGTATTCTTGGTTTTTTAAAATTTTGATTTAAAATTTCAGCCAACATCAGCCAAGCTGATGTTGTATGCAGTGTTCACAGGGACAATGGCCCCACAGTGGGCCTGCAGAACAACACACCTCCCTCCTCTAAACTTCAGTTCAGTCTTGAAGGGACATCTTTACCTCATGGTCTCTCTCCACCATACAAGCACATCATATCAGATTGATCTTGGGCTCCCAATTTTGGGCATCTCCTCAGATCAACAACAACATCTTCCCCAGGTCTGTATTTGTCGGTTCCCAAGATGGACTCTTTTGATTCATAATGACCCATACATTGTAAATAGGAACACAAACAGCACACACACATTATAGTGGCATACATACGAGTGATTTAAAACTCACCCATTCCAAATGCTTTCCACCCGGAATCAATTCTCTGAAGAGAAGGGCTGTGAGTTATCAAGAGATTTCTCTTGCTAGATGTGTTATATGTGGTATGTGCATTCAAAGTAGGAAGCAATAAATTAAATTCACAGGTGCCCTTTGGAACTGACACCATGTACACATATGTTGAGGAGGAAAAAACAAATATAATGTATACATAATGTAATGACTGAAACATTGCTAACCTCTTTAACCCGCATGCATCTGGATAAAAAAACAGCAGCAGCAGCAGCAGCAGCAAAATCCTCCAAACTTGCACTGAGTGGATTCTGGGGTATTTTCTGACCTCCATGAGACCATTAATATATTGAGGATTAGCCAGAGGGCTATGATTAGGGTTAGGGTTGTGGTTAAGGTTTGAGATTAATGTATGTATCTTGTGTTCCCTGAACCTCTTGAGAATTCCAATGTGGTCTCTAAATCAGGCCAGAATTAGAACCACAGTATTGGGGAGGGGATGTCATGCCCCTCTTTTTGTCCCCATGTGGAGCAAAAGGTACTCGGATGGCAAAAAGCAGTAGATTGATTGGGACAATATTTATCTCGGCTGGATAGGCCTGTAAAAACAATAAGGCTACCCATGGCCGATGGGTGGAATAGAAAGCCAGTCTAGTTCTGTGCAAATTTTGCAACAAAATGGGGACGTTGGGAACCTGGAACAGCCATTCTTGTTTCTTGTTTGTTTGTTTGTTTGTTTGTTTGTTTGTTTGTTTGTTTGTTTGTTTGTTTGCCACAAGCATAAATGCAATATGAAAGAAATATAGGCTGAATCAGGATTGTACGAGTTGCACAATGAACCATGTGAAGTGGCGTGTGAAGAATTGTTTCCAGCCTGTGGCCCCCTTCCAATGTGCCAGGGTCCGTAAAGATAAAATATTAAGTTTTCCCCTTCACAGCTTTATTCTGCATTCTCCTTTTTCAATATACTCTTCACATTTTATTTTATTTTTATACTGTCCCTTTAATGAACATGCTATTCTGAGAAGTTTTCAAATTAAAATTCAGAACCCTACACATCTCATTTAAAAATAACACACATACAATCAATATGACGACTCACTGATCCAGTACAGGAAAGGGAAAGAAAGCACGGGAGAGAAATAAGAATAAAAATTAGTATTACCTAGGAATTAGTTATTAATGGCAGCTTTATATAATTCTGACTTCACTACGTCCCTGAATATTAGGAGGGAAGGAGCCTGTTTTAAACTAGTTTTAAACTAGTAGCGTGCACATATTTCGTAATTCCTCCAATCCCAAATGTCTCAAAATCTGTGCTTCCTGTATACCTTGCAGGTATGCTCCCTAGAAAATTTCATCCCAGTTTATTGATTTGAACAGCTGTCTTCTTCTAATCCATGTGGCATTTCTTAGAGCCTGTCTCCTGCTAATTGCAATTGTTTTTGATAGTCTTGAAAAAACGGTTGTTCTAAATTGGTTTGTCCACCAGAGTCTCCCTCTTCTGCCTCTGTTGAGGAATCGGTTACAGCACAGAGGAAGGCCTGATCTCCTGCTTTGTGCTGCATTTGCTTTGCAGCTCATTAGGTAAGAAAGGCAACACCACCATGTCAGCCCTCTTGTGAGGCACTGGAGGAGTAGGCACACAGAAAGAATGGCTTTCTCTCACAATCCCATGCTTGCTGAAAATGGTAACCACAACTTCTTTATGGATTCCTGACTTGTGAGAGGTAGCCGTGTTAGTCTGTGGAAGAATTCCAGGCAAAAACCAAAATGCAACGAAGTGAAAGACAAAAACATGCAGCACCTTAAAGACTAGCTATTATATTTTAATGTAAGCTTTCGTGGACACGTCCACTTCTTCAGACATATAGTAACAGGATGAGGTGTACAATTAATATATGAAGGAATATAAGTTACATACCAAGTGTTCCTTGGTTGTTGTACGATTAATATACAATGGAATATAAGTTACATACCAAACGTTCACTGGCTGTTGTACAATTAATATACATTGAATACAAGTTACATACCAAATGTTCATTGTTGGATGAATCACTGCATTTTATTTATTCATTCATTCATTCATTCATTCATTCATTCATTCATTCATTTTTATACCATCCATTTTCCTGAATGAACTCTGGGCAGTGATTAGGCTGTATTGTTTAGGCCTTGGTTGTGAAAATTCCTGAAGAGACAGAAATTTGTAAGCAATGACTATGTAACTTATATTTCATTGTATATTAATTGAACAACAGCCAATGAACATTTGGTAAATAACTTACATTCCTTTATATATTAATTGTACACCTCATCCTCCTACTATATGTTTGAAGAAGCGGATGTGTCCACAAAAGCTTACCTTAAAATATAGCTAGTCTTTAAGGTTGCACTCTTTTTGTCTTTTGCTGTGTTTTGTTTTGATTTTTGCCTGGAATTCTATGGATTCAACAAACAACAGTATAGCCTGCCATCTAATCACATTTCATTTTATTAATCATATTTCTATCCACTGTTTCTCTGAATGAGAGGAAGACCTAAAGGTGAAAGGCCCCTTCTCTCATGTTCTCCCCACATGAGGTAGGTAGTTATCATTAGAGGTACTTCGACTGAAAGGTAGGGGTTGGCCCTTTCTGTGACTAATAGGATGTTATGCATGAATATTTTTGTTGTTTATGAATATGTATTAATGTGTGTGACCTAGCCAATCAGTAAGCTGTGGGCGTGGCTAGTGGATATAAAGACACCCTCTGAGAAGAGAAGGGGTTCTCTCCTGTGTGATCTAAGGATGGTCTAAGGAGTTAACCAATATAGGCAGCAGAGTTCAGTTGGTCTGCCTGAAGTGTCCGATAGGTGTGAGAGTCTGTAACTGTCAAGCAGTCTGGTTTAATTGATGACAAGAACTGTTATTGTAATAAGTCATTAAACTAATATCTAAGAACATCGGCTAACCTGAGCTATCATACCAATAACATGGAACATCTGTTTTGTATATCAGTAAAAGTTACATGTTTTATTTTTAAATATAAACATTGGAGTCAGAATCCATTCTTCATCATAAAAGTCCCTGCTAACTTGGTGGTATTTTGGTGGGGATACCTGGATCAGGGAAGATTTATTAATTAATGTTAAAGGTGGCAGCGGCACACTCTCCCATCCCCTTGACAAGCTGCATGACCGAATGACAACTTAAATGTTGGTCTCCCCATATGCTAGACAAAATCCAGTCAACTCATTCTGTTTACACAATGCTCCATTCTGTGAGTAGTTCAACAGCTAGCGACCACATATAAGGAGAAATCCGAGGTTGGTAAAATGAGTATCCAGCTCACTGGGGGATGTGTAACCTGCACAATTAAATTTCAAATAGAGATGGGCACGACTCAAAAAAATGGTGTTTTGTTTGTCGTTTGTTGTTTAGGGGGTCCGTTTTGGTTCATTTTCATTTTTCGTGAATTTTTTGCAAAAAAAATTGTTTTCATTTCGTTATGTAACAAAATGAAAAAACAAAAACGAAAACAAAAATTGCTGTTTCGTTAGCATTCATTACAGTTCAATGTATTTGCCGCAACAAAAACAAAACACACAACAAATTTTCTGTTGTTTCATTTCATTTCGTTTATTTTGGAGACAAAATTCATTTTTCGTTTCGTTATGCAACGAAATGAAAAAAAAAATGAAAAATTGCTCGTTTTGTGCCCATCTCTAATTGTAAACCAGCCAGAGAGTGCTTGAAGCGCTATGGGGCAGTATATAAACAGAACACTTTGCTTTGCTTTCTTTGCCAAAAAAGGAAGCCCCATTCGTGTCAATAAACACTTTATGGCAATCACCACTCAAAAACTGAGTTCCCATAGAACAGGCATGTCCAAACTTCGGCCCTCCTGATGTTTTGGACCACAACTCCCAGAATTCCAAGCCTGTATTTCCAATGGCAAAGGACTGTGGGAGTTGTGTTCCAAAACATCTGGAGGGCTGAAGTTTGGACATGCCTGCCATAGAACTATGTGGGCTGTGTGTTACCCTCTGCTGGCGTGCTTGCAACAGAATTCTAGTCACAGACGGAAATATTACTAACTCTTGGTATACAAATATAACATGGTAACACAGCCCATGATGATGATGATGATGATGATGATGATGATGGCAGTAGCAGTAGTGATCTTAGCACTGCATATCTGGAAAGGACCCTATTGAACATTTAAGAAAAGAAAAGTCCACCCCCTCTCAAGGAGGCACAGTGGGGAATCGAACACCCACCTTGGACTCCACAGCCAGATGCCTAAAACACAAGAATCATCTAGCAGCAAATGTTGACTTTTTTATTCAGACCATCTCTTATTCTCTCTTTCCATGTGAGCTCTTCCCATGTGGGCAAAGAACACTGGTTTTTCCAAGATTCTTGCTCACGCGTAGAGCTTCCATGTGAGCGGAACTCTTTTCTTTTCCAGATGTCCCCCTCCATGTGACAAAGGAGAGGGCTTGAACATAAATGGCTTAGGACCTAGATACCTGAAGGACCGCCTCCTTCCATATGAACCTACCCAGCAATTAAGATTGAGCTAGGGGGCCCTTTTGAAAGAACCATCCCTCAAGGAGGTGAGAGGGATGGCTTGCAGGCATAGGGCCTTCTTGGCAGCTGCCCCCAGATTATGGAATGCCCTCTCAAGTGAAATCCGCCTGGCGCCAGCATTGATGACATTTCGGTGCCAGGTAAAAACCTTCCTATTCCGGAAGTTTTTTAACTGATACAACATAGACTGTGGGTTCTCTGATGGCAATTTTAATGTAATGATTTTAGTGTAAGGTTTTTATTATTGTTTTAATTATTTGTTGATATTTGATGTTTTAACTGCTTTAATTCTTTGATTGTAAGCCGCCCAGAGACCTTTGGGTAGTGGGCGGCATATAAGTTGTAAAAATAAATAAATAAAATAAATAAACTTCTCTCTCTTGCGAAGAACATACGTGCGTAGAGACCCAGGGCTCCTTTCTCTGTGAAACCTCACTTCAGTCTCCTGAAAAAATATTCTCTGGGTTGTCTGTGTCTCCTCTGCTTAATTCGCTTTGAACAATATTTAACCAGATATTTCAAAAAAAAAATCTTGTAAATGTCTGTAACGTCCTGATGGAAGACAATTTGAATCCCTATCCCCCCAGAACTGCTGCCTTTTTAGCATTCAGCATTCTACATTTCTGTTCTTTACGCTCCATACATGTGTAATGAGCTATACAAGCTCAGAGTAATAATTACTAATGAACCAAGTTTTAGTAGCTTTCATTTCCTCATGTAAAACTATCCCCTTCGTGTTTTGCATCAAAAATGTGTTTTTGTTTAACTGGCTTCCTTTAGATTGGCATACAAACAGGGGGAATTCCCTGAAGTCTCCATAAAGATAGCATCAAATTGCTTTGACCACGGAAATGCGACTTTGTTCCTATTTACATTATTCTAATCAAATTCCAAGTTTGCATTCAGAATGCCAGAAGGCTCGTAAGTGATCTTTAAGATGCTGATTACTGGATCTATTTACTGTAGATAATATTCTTCTTTTATCAGTAGTAGATGTTTTGCAAATCGATAGAAAGAGGAGAAGAAGGAAGAAATAATGGAATTTTGGTCCCTTAGTCTGACATAGCTGTCCCCCCCCTTACCATTTATTTGTGGCTGATGAAACTACAATTATTGTTGCTGTTGTTGCATGCAGAATCCCTCTTTTGTAAAGAGGGGGATGAATTACGAGGTGGTCAGTATAATCACTGTATGATTGTTATGGAATCATTTGGCACAAGAGTGTTGCAGATTTTATGGAGTGCAGGTACTGTATTTAAAAAATGAAAATACCTTTTGTTTCCCAGTAACGAAATGTCTATAATTTGTGTGAATGATTTTTACTTAAGACTTAACATCTCATTCCATATGACCTTTGGAACTTTCATTTCTCAGGGATGTGTGCTGCAGAGGCCTAAATATGTGACAATCAAACATGTGACAATCAAAATTGTGTTGGTGTTTCTTAAAAATTAACCCTTGTGCAAGCTGAAGGCAGCCATTTGGTTTCTTCTCTGATTGTTCCTGTGTACCGTTTGAGATTCAGTGTTCCTCTGGATTCCTTGAACCTAATAGGAAGCATACAGTAGCTGGAAGGATTTGGTTTCTGTTGAATGTGACCATTTAAACAAGACATTAAGCACATGCCATTGCTAGATATAGCTACAGTGGACGCTCTTATAACTAACGGTTTGTACAATATAAAATCTGTACAACTTAAAAAAATTCTGGAGAGAGGGGAAATTTGCTTAACAGAATCACCTATGGGGCAAATCCATACAACATAAAATTGGTCGCGATTAGGGATTAATCCATTTGCAATGTATTCCTATGGGAAATTTGTATAAAGGAAAATTTGCTTAACAGAATTTCATTTGGAATGAATTGATTCCTTTATACAAGGTACCACTGTAGTTCTTCCCAAAAGGCAAGTCCAAGACCTCTCCTCCTTTATATCTGCATGTTACACACGCTCCGACAGAGGACAGTAAAGGACCTCTCGAAATAAACACATCGTATAAAGCCCAAATACCCTCAAAGGCCTTCCAGGGTTTCTATTTGTTTGGTGCTGCTTAGTTCCTTCATTTTGAAAATGGAAAACACTGAGGACAAGGAAAACAAACCTGGCGCAGGAAGACTTGCCATTAGATCTGTTGTCTTTTGGGGCAATGACACATACATGTTACACTAAGCAACCCCCTCTGAAGACATGTGGATTTAATTCTGTTTGGGAACAGGGCAGAAGAGTGCTAAGTATGGATGTGGGATTTGGTGGCTATGTATGGATATATGGGATTCAGTCATTCCATGGGCCTGGAATAGAGCCTAGCTCACCTAAGCTAGCCTGTGTTGATCTCAAGTGAAGGTCTCTACGGCACTAGCAACTGTTTGCCTTCCAGTACAATTAAGCTTCTGTAAGTGGATTGTGGGGATGGGTTGGGTTTGCTATTTTCCCCTCTTGTGCAGATGTATATCATTGCTTTTAAGAGAAAACTGTACTGACCAAGTATATTTTATATTTAAGGACATGCAAGTTGTCGGCCTGCGCCCTGAAGATGTGGTCAATTTGGCAAAGTGGCATTTGAGCAAAGTGGTGTTTCAGGATCCAAAAGGGGACCCTGCACCTGCAGGAAAACACTAGGAAGAAGCAGAAGCAGAAGATAATGAACTTTTATATGGATGTTTCAGAGGATATTTGGGTTTAAAAATCACATTTAAGGGCAAATTAGAAACAATAAAAGTGTGGGGGATAAGAGGGCAGGTCTTCTTATCAATCAATCATTTATTTATTTGCATTAGCCAGGGCCTTAGCAAAAAAAAAGATAACATTTAGATAGATATAAAATTGGCATACTAAAATCAAAATAATAAATACATATACATGCCATATTCCTATATCAGATTTGGACAAGTAATCCATAAATGATTATTATTTTAAAATCTTAGTTGGCCTCATTTTAATCGCTACTGCTAAAAATTTAACTGTCTGTGGTGTCACCTGTTTGTCTTGGTTTCTGAGGACTAAAGATATGTAGAAATCAGATGAATGACCTGGCTTCTTAACTAACATGGGGAAAAGTAATTCTTGCTGCACCTCTCTATAAAAGGAGTATAACAGTAGCACATGGGCAAGTGTTTCAGCACCTTCATCACATGAGCATGTGCAATTTTGTAGCGGGATTCCTTTAAAATGACCCTCAAGCATAGCTGAAGGCATGACATTAAATCGTGCACATGAAATGGCCCTTCTGTACTTTGGAACTGTTAGCATGTTTAGATATTGTGCCATTGTTTTTGGATGACGTATCACTAGAGATGGGCACGAAACGAACAATTTTTCGTTTCTGTTTTCGTTTTTTCATTTTATTTCATAACGAAATGACAAATGAATTTTGTCTCTGAAATGTAACAAAACGAACAAAAACACTGGAAATTTTGTTGTGCGTTTCGTTTCCGTTACTGCAATATGAGTGAATTGCTTAAAGTCCTTAAAAAAACACAAAAAATGAAATAAATGGTAATGAAATGGTAATGAAACAAATGAAAATGAAAACGATTTTTTTTCAAAACTTTGCAAAAAACGGAATCGAACTGAAACGGACCCTCCAAACGACAAACGAAATGCAATTTTTTTGATTCATGCCCATCTCTACTTATCACTGAATAGTCATACCAGGGACATAGTTTGTTGGTGACGGACAAATTAGTTTGATGTTCAATATTGTATTTGCGCTGCTCTAATAAGTATCTCACCTTACTATACACGTGGTCAATAGAAGATCAGGTGACAGTCCCAAAGTGTATACTATGGATTTGATATCTTTCATCTCTTCAGATGGTATAAATCTTTTGCAAATTAGCAATTGGGAGCTGCCTCAAAGCTATCCCCATTTAAACACAGAATATCCCCAATTTTTGCCTTGGCTAAATGACCCTTTGCTGCACAGGTACCCCACTTCTCTAACAGCATAGGACAGCAGCCCAGTAATGTGTGTATGTTCACACCCACTGGGAAGCCATCCTGAAAGAGTAAGGGAGATCATACGCTGAATGAAATGTCTAGAGGCTGGAGCCTCCTTACATAAACAGGTCAAAGAACTTATGCCAGGTCATTCTGTCTGATCCCTAAAACCCTGGATTCTTTCGGGGTCTGAGCAACTGGAGAAGACCTGCATTTGTGAACTTTCACAAGGACCGCAGTCTCATTAAAGCTTTCTCCGCAGCTTAATTTGATGCTTAGTTTTTTGGGGGGCGGTCACATGGTGTTTGATGCGCAGTTAGTGTCCTGTCAACAGGGTAGTATTTCACTGCTCTGTGTCCATCTCTACTTGCTTACTGAGCATCTTTTCCCTTTTTCCTGTGTTGATTTTCTAAGCCGGACCCACAGGAAGTGGTAGGAAAAGGGGTACAAAGCTAATTACTGCGTATTTTCTGGCATTGCACATTGCTAGAGTAGCAAAGAACTGCACAACTTTAAGGGAAGTTTTTAAATCCAACCCCTAGCGATGGTTTAAAAAACATCAGTGAAAGTGTGCTTCTGGGGGTGTGGTTGGTCAGGGCACCAAATTACTTCCCTTCACGGTTAGGACGCGATCTTTTACTGCACAGTTCGCCGCAGCAAAAATGTGCATAAAATGCTGGTGAGACCATGGCCAAGGTGAGAAAGAAAGAAATAAGCACATTAAGGTTCCAGCAGAGGAGGTACTGCAGCTTAGTGATGTGGGTGCTCCATCCCAGCACAGACTCACAATTAAGCAAGAAAAGCAGCTCAGAAGAACTAACTTTTAGTAGGGGAGATACATTCCAGGTAGAAAAAAATCCTAAATCCTTATCCGAATTAGAGAGATACATGTCCTAGAAACAGGAAAGGAAGCAAGACTGAAAGGCAGACCCCTAAAAGTATCAGTGTAATAAAGATGCAGGCATAGGAAGAGGTCAGATGGCCAAACAAGCAGGAAAGCTGTCCTGGGGGCTCCCCCACTCCGAGGCCCAAGTAGTCCTTTGGGCAAGATATCTGCCAAGGGGCAATGCTTGGAGGCCACTGGGCATACAGTTTATACTATGTTCCATATTAGCCTGGATTTCAAACACTAGGAGTCAGTGTCTAAATGCCTGTACAACAAATATTGTCTAGCTTCTTGAACTTGAGCATTGAGTTCAGTCATCTCAAAGGCTGCAATCTCCGGACCTTAAAAATGTTTATCTGGACTTTGCAGAATCATGGCTACTGGACCTTCTTTTTTTGAGAGATTGAACCTGCTTTTTGTTGGTCGCTTTTCATCCAAATTGCCAGCTTCATCGCTTCTTTCTGTTGTTTTATTTTTTAGTCTGCCCCTTAAAGAGTCATTCTTAGGTAGTCCCCAGCACCGGAGGTTGACCTTTTATTCTTTTGTCTCTGTCTGGGTTTCCTCCCCCTCATAAGATGAACAAGAAGCCAAATGGGGATTGTCTAGAACCCTCAAGATCTGTGGTCCGAATTTAAGGGACCAGCGGATCTTAGGGGTCGTGTAAAAAGGCGTTAAAATGTAATCTCCAGGCTTAAAACCTGGGTACTTCAAGGTACTTCAAGGGCCAGATGCAGGGGAGTGGTATCAGGAGACAGATATCTAGTCTCATGCACTCCCAGATGCAACTGGTGGGGCCACTGTGAGATACAGGAAGCTGGACTAGATGGGCCGTTGGCCTGATCCAGCATGGCTCTTCTTATGTTCTTATGTTTTATTTATTTATTTATTTTATTTATTATTGAATTTATACCCCGCCCATCTTCCCTAGGGAACTCTGGGTGGCTTACAAAGGCTTATGAATGTCCGTTCCCGTCTTTGTGAAACAGCGAGCACAATTCGTAGGACTTGATCTTGCAATGGCCCTTTGACAAGGAGATATTGAGATCTGCAGAGAAAGGCAATTCGGTCTTAAAACAAATAAACAAGCAATTTTTAAAAAAACACCACTCCAAAGCGAACTGAGTCACCTGCCATAAAACTGGACAAGTTTGGGGACTGTTTTGGCTTGTCCTGCAGCATCCCTTTTCCTTGGGGTTTCTTATTTATTTATTTATTTATTTATTTATTTATTTATTTATTTTGTTTGTTTGTTTGTTTGTTTGTTTGTTTCATTTATATGCTGCACTATCTTCCTACAAGAACTCTAGGCAGTTTAAATCACACACACACACACACACACACACACACACACACACACGGAGATGACCTCTCCCTTTCTCCAGCTCTAGAATCAGACTAGAAAACATTGAGGAGTGGGAATCTGTCGGCTGGAGGAAGAGGAGGAGAAAGACAACCGTTTGGGGCATGCAGATGGGACTTGATGGATGCTAGAAGGGAGGCATTACCTGCTGAAGCCACAGAGCAGCCACGATTATTGCAGGTCTCTGGGTTCATTGTCAATTAGAGTGGCAGTTAAAGGGAGCAGCAGCTGTGACAGATGGCTCTGCTCCAGCAGCATTGTAGTAGTACTGGGACCGCAGCCAATGCAACTTCTTTCATTCCCCTTTCCTAACAACAACAACAACAACAACAACAACAACAACAACAACAACAACAACAACAACAACAACAACATCTACTACAACTACACAGTCACCAATTAGTCGCAGTGTAGATCAGAATGCCTTGTACTTAACAAAGCCATTTCTCTGTTGTCTTTCTGTTCTTAGGATCCCCCTCCCCCTCCTGTAGAGGTGTTGGTTACATTTTATGTTAAATTCTTTGTTCAGTGGGAATGTATCAATATGCTTGTGTCCCACCTGAGCGAATTCTAGCCCAGTTGTTAGTGTCTTTTTAATTAATCGGGAGCTGGAACAAGATAGGTGCGGCTTGCGACACATTGCACAATTATTTTGCCATCACTGAATCTAAACAACTCTATGTACGTGTAGGTAGATAAGAGGAGAAAAACATGGTGCCCCTTGCCTGCTTCTGCTTAAAGCCTTCGGCAAACTTCACAGATGATTCAGATTTAAATAGATAGCTTGATTTCTTTTATTGCACCTATGGAGAGCAATTAACTATTTTAATGGAGGTGTCCCCTTTGACACTAACTTTACAGCTTCTATTGGCAGCAGAAAAAGGTAGCAAAGTGGCTGCTATCAAGACTTAGGCAAATGAAGATTCATCAAAGTCTGCAGGAAAGGAAGGGAGAGAAAAAATCAAGCAAATTTACCTCCTGTTTCCACTTGGGTTGGGACAATGCACAATGCTAGACCATAATACAGAACCACTATGCTGCATCAAACCTGGATTTAAATCTCTTCTCAGCTGAGAAGTCACTAGGTGAGGTTAGCATGACACATCCTGAAGTTTAGCTCAAGAACAGACAGCAGACCGGGTGGAATTTACTGGTAAACTGGTTGGCTGGGGTGGATTCCCAGGAAATCAATGACAAGGGTGTCCAGCTGTTGGTCACCATCAGCCAGCAGGGTGGAGCATCACTTTGAAATGCAGGGGAGAACATCCTACCACAATATGAACCCCAAGCTTCCTCTACCCACAATATTTAGCCATAGCAACGATTTCATTTTCCGTTCTTTTTTTTTTTTTTAAAATGCAGAAACAGGTGCTCTGGCATGGGATTTTAACCCAGTGATTTACAGCTCTTAGACAAGCAGGCAGGAGGCAGCCTCTTCAAGTATGATAACATTCTTTATTCAAGGCAGAGCAGAACTGGAGAATGAGGGGAGGGGAAAAACCTGAGGCAAGCACCTCTCAGCTGAGAGGTGCTGGTCCCAAGCCAACGCCACAAAAAGCCCTTGCCGCCGGGGCCGGGATCACTCGACGCCGCCGACGCCCGCAGTTCAGGTATGTATTTTTTTTAAAAAAAAAAGAATTGTACGAACCCAAACCAAACCGAACCAAGGCTAGGCCTGAAACAGATGAACCCGAACCATGGGTTTTCTGTTTCGTGCCCACCTCTATTGGTGATTCATTTGTGGATATATTACAACCTCTGCTTCCTAATAAATGCAGATATACCATCTCCTGTGTTTATTTAGGGAGGTGTACAATCTTTTTAACTCATGGTGACACTTAGTTAGACATGCATCTAAGTATGCTGTTCAAAAAGCCATACCATATCCCCAGTACAAAAATCTATATATAATTAGAGATGGGCACGAAACACCAACATGATGTTTTGTTTCATTTCGCACCATTTTGTTTCACTTGAAATGGTTTTTTTAAAAAAAAATTCATTTCATTTTTCATTTATTTTTTATTTTTGTTTTATTTTAAAACCCCATGCCATTCCCTCCCAACGCACCTGATTGGGAGGGAGGCATGGGGGTTTTAAACATTTTTGTTTTTTGCTGCCAAAGCAAGCGCCGATTGGGATGCCAGCATGACAGCCTGGAACTTGTGTCCCAACCATTTTCGGAGGGCTCCTGCCAAGCTAGCCATTCACCACTAGGGGATCTCCCTGGTGCTGACTGGGTCATTTTTAAAGGGGTTCAGCCAATGACAGCTTGGCATGAGCCCATTGAAAATGGTTGGGAAGCCAGCACACCTGCCTTCACCAAGTACTGATCAGCTGGCACACGGGTCTTCAGTGGCTGGCAATAAAAAGTTTTATAACTCCGCACCATTCCCCCCAAATGTGTCAATCAGGTGGGGAAATGGAGCGGGTTCAATGCATTCCTATGGTAAAACAAAAAACTAAATGTAACAAACTGAAAATTTTCATTTCGTTTTGTTTTTCTTTGAAGGGGCAGTTTGTTTTTCATTTCGTTAGGGAATGAAATGAAAAACAAACCAAAAAAATTGTTTTGTGCCCCTCTCTCTATATAGTGTTAGTTCTTTGGAAAGAAACTCACAGTCATGAATCATAAGATCATCTTAAAAGCAATAACCAGACAATTCCAATAATTCCTTGTCCTTGTTATTCTCCTTATCTTCTTTTTCCCAAACTCTAACACCTTTCTCAGAGTAGCACCCAGGCAAGCTCTCAAATTAAAAAGGGACTTTTTTGGGGGGGGCGGTGGCAGTGGGGGTGAAAACTCAGTGAGACACATGGCATTATAGTTTGGAAACGGTCTTTTTGGACTACAGTTTCCATGACCCCCTAGCCCACAATGGCCTCATTGCTTTCTATGCAGTATTTCTAGGTGGCATCACAAAAGATTTTGACTTGTCAGTGAATAGGCTGGGCTCAGGCTTTCCAACTATTGGCCATTTATCCTTGAGCTGAGAAAGCATGAGTCTTTAACCCATTTAGTCTGCGAGACCTGTCCAATCTTATTCATTGGCTAATCACACTGCACAAGTTACTTCTAACAAAGCAACTGGCCCAAACACTGCCAACATGTGTTACCTTGCATCTCCAGTAGAGATGGGCCTGAGCCAAAGAACACGACAGTTTGTGGTTCATTGCTTTTACAAACCACACACTGTGAACTATATCACAAACTTTCTGATGAAATGAACCCTTTCATGGTTCGTAAAACTAAGTATTTCTGGGAGTGGGAGAACTGTCCCAGAGTGAGTTAGGGCCTTTTCACACGACCCCTAAGATCCGCTGGCAACTTAAATTCAGACCAGAGATCTGAGGGGTTTGTCGCTGTTCCTGCGTTCCCACCCCCTCCGCACTCCTGGCTGCTGGCTGCGTGAGGGGAGGGAGAAAAAAAGGAAGAAAAGAATGCCGCTCACCTCCGTTCTGCCATCCCGGCACTGCATTCAGATCTCTTAAAGGGGCGGGGGGCAAAAAAAGAACAAACAGAAGCAAGGAGAGCCGGGCAGTCACTACGTTATATCCGCATCAGGAATTTTCACCTCCAGAGAGCAGGTACCTGAAAAGTGCGCTGGGACGCGCTTAGGTGGGCATGGTCGCACTTAATTATCTGTAAACTCCAGAGCTGGTGGGGAAACAATTTTAAGCTCCGGAGCTGGGAGCCATTTGCGGCGGAGTTTAGGGGTCGTGTACAAAGGGCCTTAGAAATGCCAAACTCACAGCATACTGTTGGATGAAGAGCACTCTCCTGAGACATGCCTTGGGAGGCTACCACTCAGGTGTCCCAAGTCCAACCTTGGTCAAACCTGGTGGCGGGGGGGGGGAGAGTACTCAACAATCAGCCCAAGTTTGGCAAAGGTTGCATTTGGGAGGTCCAATATTTAGCCCACATACAGATCGCCAATGCCAATAATAGTTCAGTGCACCCCGAAGTGCCCTGAAATGAACAACATGGCCAATTATGTGGGGATTTTTGCTTTGTGGTTCATTTTGTGCCCACCTCTAATCTCCAGTTCTTTAAGAACTGGAAGTGCTTAGGCTGTGAATAGCATGGCCAATTACTGTGGGATTTGATCTCCATAGAAACTGGGTGAATTTGAAGTGTTTCTTCACTGATCACTCTGCTGTAGGGAGGCTTTAATTTTTGTTCAAGCCAGAACCATTTCAATGGCCGTTCCCCTATGAGGTGAGTTGTGATGCATTCTTCTAAAGTCAGTGGTTATGCTTGTGGGTGGTATTTCAGTGGTGCAGACAGTTGGGGCATGACGTTCAGACTGTAGGGCAGTTTTTCTCAACCTGTGGGTCTCCAGGTGTTCCTGGACTGCAACTCCCTGAAGCCTCCACCACTTGCTGTGCTGGAAGGGATTTCTGGGAGTTACAGTCCAGAGACATCTGGGGACCCACAGGTTGGGAACCACTGTTGTAGGGGGACAATCCCCTACATTATTTCCTCCCCCATGATGGCCCACCTTTAAAAATAATCGTACACAGATAAGATCAGCTCTAGATCACCCAATCATTTTATTGCTGGGTCTTCTTTGTTTTTCCCCACATTTATGTCCCATGAAATAATCAGCAAAGGTGGAGCCAGAGGAAAGAATGGTGGCTGTAGGCTAGAGTGTGAATCTTTGGCTCATAAGCTTACTGGATTTCAAAGCACACAATACTGTTTTGGGTCAGGAAACCTTTTTTTCCACTGAAGTGGCCATACTGGGCTAGGGGATTTGGGAATCTTAGTCCAAAAACAAACAAACAAAACCTTCAACCCTTTCCCATGCTCTAGTGGTGGAAACCAATTTTTTTTAAAAAAAATATCTTGTCTGGGCAACCTTTAGCTTTTCAGTCTAGTTTCAAAATATCATTTCAAGCTTTAGGAGAGAGAGAGAGAGAGGGAGAGAGAGAGAGAGAGAGAGAGAGAGAAGAGAGAGAGAGAGACCCAATCTTCTCTTCAAAGAAAGGGAGTGGCATTGAAAGAGGGGGGGGAGGGGTCACCCTATCAATCTGTGGCTTGGGGGCCACCAACTGCAGACTCCATCTTTTGGCCTAGCAAACAGGCAACCAAAACATGATACCTACTGTTTTAGGTATGTCCTGTGCAGCCTATACAGTGGTATCTTGCATAAAGGAATTAATTCGTTCCAAATGAAATTCTGTTAAGCAAATTTTCCTTTGTACAAATTTCCCATAGGGATGCATTGAAAATGGAGTAATCCCTAATCACAACCATTTTATGTTGTATGGATTCGCCCCATAGGCAATTCTGTTAAGAAAATTTCCCCTATCTCCGGAAATTTTTTTGGGTTGTACAGATTTTATTTTGCACAAACCGTTTGTTATACGAGGCTCCACGGTATGATGGATAACCAACAGGATCTAGACAAGCTCTTGTTTTAACCAAATGCTTAGCTAATTTGAATGAATTTATTTAATTGACTTTGGGGTATTTGAGGAGCGATCAAAGGGGAAAACGCTGGTCTGATCTACTCAGGATAGAAGGAAGCCATTCAACCACAACACGAAACACATTCTGCATGAACGACTTTGGCTCGCACTAGTTTGACTACTGATGTAAACAAGAAAACAATTGAGCCCGTAGCAACCATTTCATGTTTTTCCATTTAATTGCACTCTTTGTTTGCTCACGGCCCATGTGAATACTTTATGCAACAAGGCACACCCCTGCTACTTTGTTCTTTATATCTATCTATCTATCTATCTATCTATCTATCTATCTATCTATCTATCTATCTATCTATCTATCTATCTATCTATCTATCTATATTTCTTAGAATTCGTGTAAAACACAGTTACAGTTTTCCATTAGAATAAAATTAAAAGAAATCTGTTATATTTGTGCTTTTCATTTAACATTGGTTGGGACATCTGCCAAGCTAATATAGGCACTTCTCTGCACCCTGAAAAAAACCCAATTAGGAATTGTTCAGAGTTTGATTATCAGTCAGAAACATGCATACAGAATTATTCATTAGAGACCTACTGAGAGCAATGATAAATCACCAGACAGCTGAATTATAGAGTCTGCCAGTGCCCACACTACAATTTTACATTCATTTCATAAAGAATGGCTAGCAAAATCTCTAAGACGTAATTTTTGTGCCCACTGGAACTATGCTTCATTATGGCAGATATTGTTCTGACTCTATTTAAGAGGCTGGTGAGTGTTTTATGACATGATAGTGTGCACAAATAAAAACTGGGAGGTGAGAAGTTGCATCACAAAAGATATCACAATGGGCTCAGCCAGACTCTGAGCATGGTGTTTGGTTTGGTTTTGCTATTGTGGTTAGGATATTTCACACATACAATCAAGGAAGAGAATGACTGGAGTTCTTGACTCTCGGGAAAACAGTTTGCTGACAAAAGGGACCAGGTGGGAATAAGAGGGAAGAAAGAAAAGCAGAGGAAATCAAGAGAAGAAAGCAGAAAAGTAGAATCTTTTCCCCATTTCTTTCAATATTTATATATTGCCTTGCATACATATAGTGTGTTTGCATGGGGAACAGATAGCATTTTTGGCCACTTGTTATTGTGGGCGCTGTCGCTCCAAGTGGCCATGCCCAGGGAGGTTTGGAAAATGGTATCCTGCAACCGAGCCTTCTCTGTGGCTGGCCCCTCGCTTTGGAACCATCTCCTGAGTGAGCAGGACCTAGCACAGGCCCTGCCTGCCTTCATAAAAGCATTAAAGACCTGGCTTTTTCGTGAGGCGTTTGACGACCTTTAACTTTAATTTAATTTTTCCCCTCGTACTTTATTCCTCCTTCTTGCTGAGTATTTCATTTCATTTCATTTGATTTTATTCTGCTTATTGGCTTAGAATAGTCAACTTATTTATATACATCTATTTCTTAATTATATTGTTGTTGGTTCCCCCCCTTCAATTGCTCCTGATTGTTAACTGCCCGGAGTTACCTTGGAAGACGGGTGGTATAGAAATATAAATAAATAAATAAATAAATAAATAAATAAATAAATAAATAAATAAATTCTATCAATCACGTTAGGGGAAGTGAGTTCTGGCCAGATTGCGAACTCTCTCCCAATCTGTGCCCAAGCTGAATAGAGATGGGCACGGAACGAACATTTTTTCGTTTCCGTTACCGTTTGTCGTTTCCGTTATGTAACGAACCGACAAATGAAAATTGTGATGAAAATGAAACAAAACGAACAGAACCACGAAAATTGTGGTCGTTACATTTCGTTTCCGTTAATGGCAACGCACAATGAAATGAGCTGTTTTAAATGTTAAAAAACGCCCTGGACATCCGTAAAAACGCAGCAATAATTATTTATATTGTCTGATAATACCTACCAGGGGGGGTTGGGGTCCTTAAAATGTTTGTTTTTGTCTTCTCCCATCGCAATGTATTTTTCTTTTCCCTTTAAAATGGATGTCGCCACCAGCCACAAAATGGAGGCAAGCCATGTGATGTGGGATCATGTTCAACCAATAGCATGCCCAGGTTGCAGACTGAGTGGGCAGGTCTGGCAGCCACAGAGGGCATAAAAAGCTCTGGCAGCCCCCGTCCTCCTTGCAGTCTCTGGTGGGAGTTAGGGTGGGATTGCTGTCTCTGCGACTCTAGCTTCAGTCCTGCAGCCTCCCTGTGTGCGTGCGTGCTGCGGACCTCTCGGTGAGTACCCTCCCCTGCCCCCCGGTGCAGTCACTCCGCAGCTGCCTTGCACCCTGGGCAATGCCCGCCGCTGCCTTTGCAGCCTCCTTGCATACCGAGTCTATACTGTGTCTCTACCAGCATCCTTTTTTTTAGTGTTTTCCCTCTGGTCTGGGGCATTGGGGGATGCCTGTGCACAGAAATGCTTTAAAAATCATGCAAAAAGCAGGTAGAAACGACAAATGAAAAAACAAAAAACGGCAACGAAATTTTTCAAAAAATTTGTGACAAACGGAAACGAACCAAAACAGACCTCTCAATGACAAACGAAAAACCAAAACACCTTTTTTTGTTTCATGCCCATCTCTAAAGCTGAATATTTTTGATCCACCTGCAGGGCTACAGTAATCCCCCTGTTTATCACGGGTGATTAGTCTTCCTAACCACCTGTGATAAAGGAAAATCTGTAATTTGCTAACGCCTCAGCAACCTGTCCTGAGGGACTGGGTAAGTGCAAGTGCTGATGGGGTGAAAGCCACGCTGTATGACTTTCACCCTCCTAGCACCCCTGCCACCTGCCCTGCAGGTGCTTCTGTCAGCTCTGCTGCAAACAGGGCACTTCCACTGCACAGCTTTCACTCTCCTGGCACCTCAGTACAGCACCCTCTACAGTGATTCCATGAAGAACTAGGAGGCTTGAGAATTCTGCTTCCATTTCCCCAACCGCTCGCATCAGCAGCAGCCAATCGCAACCAGGATTAAATGAATGGGGCATTCTGATTGGCCAGACTTGTTCCCTCCAGCTGTACTGTACATGCAGTAGGGGTGCTGGGGGTGAAAGCTGCACCCGTGCAGTGGAAGTGCCCTCTCTGCGGCGCGAGCTGGCAGGAGCACCTGCAGGGCAACTGGCTTTTCTCCAAATAAAAATCCGCAATATGCCATGGCCGCAATATGCGAACCGTGATGTGGAGGGGGACTACTGTACAGCTTTTTGAGGCTGGAATGTAACACTTCCATGATTAAAAGAAGAGAGATTGCTCCCTGCAAAGTAACCCTTTTGCTGCATTCAGATATGGTCCTTTCCAGTGGCTTGATTGCACCTCAATAACTTACTTGATTTTTCTATTATTAATATTACTGCTGAGTCATTTTACAGCCCCAACTCCCAGGGAGACACATCTGTTTGCAAAATTTAATAAACAGGAAAAAGTCAGTAGCCTTTTGTTGTAAAATGAGATGGAATCAAATTCTACGTTGAGCATAATGAGGAAAGGAATGGAAAATTAAACTGCCAATATCACTCTACCCTGATACAAATCAACGGGTATTGCCATGCATAGAATCCTATGCACAGTTCTGGTCATTGCCAATAAGGAAAGCATTCTGTAGAGTTGTAAAAGCTGTAGAAAATGTCAACAAAATGATGACACCAACTTCACTGAGATATATAAAATGATAAATGTTGTGAAGAAAGTGGATAGTGAGTTCATCTTCTCTTACATTACAAGAAATAATTGTTTCCGTACTGAATAACCAAAATACATTCTTGTCTGACACTTCTAGCAATTGGGAACAATTTCCACAGTATAGATTACACCTTAGGATAGTCAGATGTTGACATACATGATTTTGGTAAGAATCTACACAATCAAAGGCTTAACTATAATATATAAAACACAAACTGATTTTCTTTTGAAATTCTTTGGTACACTCTAGTTGCAAACATATATTTGTGCAGTAAGTTCTAGTAGCTATGGTTCCTTGAATGTTTCTTATGTTTCATATACTGTATTTCTTGGTCCATATATGGTCAATGTCTCTGTCATAAAATATTGAGCAAATTTTTCTTTGGCATTTCCTTTCTTTGAGATCGGAATGTATATTGAATATCTCCTCCCCTGTCAGTGGGCCACTGTTTTATTTTTTTCCATCAGCAATAGATTCAGGCTCTCTAACATGAAATAAGCTTTTTGGTATCCCCTCTCTTCTTGGTGATTTTTTTGTCCAGTTACTTTGATAGCAGCTATCACTTTATTTTCTAAAATTGCAGGCATTTCATCATAATATTCTTCACTGACTGAGTCTATCATCTTTGGTTGGGATGATTATATGGAGGGCTTATCAGTTGCTATCAGTCATGATGGAAGCATATTCTGCTAATGCCAGAGATAACAGGCCTCCCTCACAAGTGTCATTCTCTCAAACCGGGAGCCATTGTTCCATGACAAATATGGGGTGGAGGAGCAATGCCAGTGCTCTTGTGATGCCATTGAAGCTACCTATTCTGCTTTAGTGCCATCTCCATTGGGTGTTACTCCCACAGGTGTCACTACTGGTGGCAACAACATGCACCCACAAATGGTTTCATTTAAATGCCATTCCCTTATAAATTCCAGCTGCATCTCATTTTGCAGGCCTCCTCATCAGACAGATGTTCCTGTGGGATCCCCTGTTCTCCTATCAGCAGTGGCAGCTGTTAGCTTTATGTGCTCTGGTCACTAATGAGGGTTCCCAGCCAAATAGCCTTCTGGGACTTTCAACAGCTGCAGCTTTTGTAGCAGGAGTCTGTCAACTCTGCTTTCACAGGTCAGATGGAAATGCACCCAAGTCAGACTGTCAGGGCAGCGGCTTCTCATTCCCTGAGATTTCAGAGCTCAAACTTAAGACCAAACAGTAGGTGGATCCTGGTAATGTCACAGGATGTGCAGCAGTGTGTAATAATTATGAAATATTTCTCTCTGCATGTGTGATGCAGATTTCCTCTACTATGTCCTCAGCAAATCTTATTGTGTTGCTCAACACTCATACCGATGCTTTGGTGCTGAGCCAGTGGCCCTCAATCTCTTGCCTCTTCTTGTTATGGCTGGATACAGCTTGAGTTGGTGTGTTGTCCCATTTGCCTTCTAGGACCAACCGCCACGGAGTGGCTTTGGCCGTCCACCCTTCATCATGTCCTCTGTACTTCATTCCTATGTCCACTCCCAGATTTCATGGAATGGCACAACAACAGGGGTCAGAATCCTACTGGCGTTCATGCCACATCTCTGCATGTTGCCACGGCTAATTACATCGACCAGCAAGGTACTGGGGGCATCTCAGCCACAGGCTGTGCCATACATCTGACTAGACAAATGAAATGTGCTCCAGCACCTTGGCTCTTAGCACCTTGGTTAGCTGTGGCCAGTTTTGCAAATCTTATGAGAAGATCAGGATTTGAGACAAAGATTTCCAAAAGATCTCAGTTATGCCAACACTTCAGTTCTCAGCACCCTTTACCCCCCAGAATTATTTTCCATCTCTTGATACTAGTTACACAGACACACAGACACACAGACACACACACACACACACACACACACACACACACACACACACACACACACACTTTTTCCATCACACTACACACGTGCACACACACACACACACACACACACACACACACACACACACACACACACACACACACACACACACACACACACACACACACACACACACACACACACACACCTCTTCTCCCTGTGTGGGATCAAAGATACTGAAAGGTAGGAATTATAATTTTTCTGTCAGTCTTCCTCAGTTTCGTGTTTCTCAGCCATGATGAGGGGATAATTGCCATCCTGTATTTCAGGAAAATCTATCCATGATGAAAAACAAGGTTTTTACTTTCTATCTTTGGAGAAGAACTCTGCCTACTAGCTTTACTGAGACTGATGAAGAAGAAGAAAAATGCCACACAACCTAAGGTATTAGGTATCCATGTGATCGTACCAAATACTGCTTAACATTATTAGATACTCATAATGTCTGGTGAATAGCTTAGAATTTGTTCAGCCCGTTTTATATATGAAGGAGGCTTCAGTCCTGGAAAACTCATGCCAAATAAAACTGGTTAGCCTTTGTGGTAAGGATGCATTGAATTTGTGAGAAATTTCTCATTCTTTGTGATTTTTCCAAGTTTTAGCATGGAGATACAGTAGGACCACGGTATCCGCTGGGGATTGGTTCCAGTTCTTCCCATGGATAATGAAAACCGTGGATAAGAGAGAACACCCCCAAATCCCCAAAACTGCTATTTTGTGACAGTAGCTTACCTTATGGCTGCTGTTTTGTGACAGTAGTTTGCTTTACAGCTGCTGTTTGTGACAGTAGCTTCCTTTACGGCTGCTGTTTGTGACAGTACTTGCTTTGCAGCCGCTGATTTATTTATTTATTTATTTATTTTCCTTTGCCCACTGTGGATAACTGAATCAGTGGACAATGAATCAGTAGATATGGGGGCCCTACTGTATTCTCTATGTTAGCAAGATTTCCCAGCTGAAAAAAAAATCTTTTATGAGTATTCTTTATTTTATTTTATTTTATTTTATTGCCCTTTCAGCCCTGTATTTTACACAGGGATCTATGCAGCCTAATGCCTATTCTCGTGAACTTTCTGCAGGAAAGATTCCATTCTGCATGGAAATCGTTCCTCTCCTGCACTGCTGGGAATGATGCATAAGAGAGATGATGTTTTGTGCACAGGAAAAGTGCTCTTCTGTGCAGCCAACAATCTTGAAGAAGGTGAGTTTTCTTCCAGGAAAAAAAAATGACTCTGAGAAATTATGTGAGACTGTCAGCTTTCTTGGAAGGGAAGAGCGAATGATATGGGAAAATTTTGCAACAGGAAGAAAATAATGCCCCCCACACACACACACATACAAGTTTCTCTCTGAGAGGTTACTAAATTCACACCTTTACATTTGGCTGTTTTGACAAAAGCTAAAGCAAACTTATGTTTATTGGTTCACAACTTGCAAGAATGTGGGTGTGACTGAAATGGACTAAATGGACTAAAGCCAACATCCAGTTGGCTTTGAAGGTTTTAAAACCTAGCTTCCTGGTCCTTTTTGTCACTGACATCATTGTAACCATCATTGTAACCATCCACACCGATAACAGTTAAGTTTTCCATTGCAAGAGTTTATACTACACTTCCCAATCAGTTCCATTTCCATGGAATGCAGTTCATCTTTCCCATCCCTTCCTTTCCTCTTCCTTTTTAATATTTTCAGAAGTGGCATAGTGCTCATCTCATACAGCACTACATTTGACATGCATAATTTAAAAAAAAATAGGGGGGAAAGCTCTCAGCTGAAGGAAACTATCTCTCTGCACTGGACTCTTTGCAAATCATGGTATTAAAAATTGAAGGAAATTGAAGGAAGAACAAATTCCACAAGTGCTTCTGATGTGACTCTTTCAATCCTTGTTACAGTGCTCTCCAACCGAGGGTGAAAAACTAAATCAGCACATTAGCAATAAACTGCGAACTATTGTAGAAGATGAGCCACTTTGAAATATTCATTTTATTGGGTCTTCTCTATTCCAGGTACAGGAAGCACTTGTAGGGATTTGTTCTTGATCACCACACGGCCAGCCAAGGGAGCACCTTTGAGCCAGAGATGAGGAGTCACACAAGCATCACCTATGATGACAAGAGTCACCTAAGCATGATGATAATGGCCTGATCACCAGTAAGAGGTTCCTTGGGATAAATACCAGCTATGGGGTAGCTTAAGCAACTTCATGGCCCTCCCTCTCTGCCATGGTCAGGAGAAAAACCAGGGTAGCTTGGCCTCTATCAAGGAAAGCTCCCGTAGGAACCTGTGGGAGCTTCTGTGTCAATGCATCCAGCAGCTTCCAAGATCTATTTGTTGGGACTCTGGTGGGGGAGAGAAAGAGAAACTGCTTGGAAAAGTTACTTTTTAAAATAACAATTCCTATAGTCCATTTACCAGTTTGACCAGTAGTAACTTGTGCCAAGTAATTTCCCCACGCTGTGGAAACAGCCAAGTTCCACTTCCCTCACTCCCTCCATGGTCTTCTCTGTTTTCCCCAGAGATGTTGTTTGAATGGTGGACAAGGGAGATGCTTGTGAATTCCATTCATATCTGCTCTGGTTTCAGTGTGAGCTCCAAATGCATCCCTAAATGGGCCTCGGACTTCTAAAGTGGCTCTCGTGGTGGGCAAAGGAACCAAACTGATGTTCCTTTTCACCCCATGAGAGCAACCCAACGATCGTATGCCACAAAAGTAAAGTGACAAGCAGTTTTGTCACAGCATTAAAAGAATTCAACAGATATATCATTACAGCTAGTTGGTAAAAATAGTTCTCAAAACTCATTACAAATGACAAAAAAACACAACAGCCTCATTTTCAGGAACCTTTTCAGGAAATGATTAAGAGCAAAAACCTATTGTTGTTCAGTCATTCAGCCGTGTCCGACTCTTCGTGATCCCATGGACCAGAGCTCGCCAGGCCTTCCTATCTTCCACTGCCTCCCAGAGTTTTGTCAAATCCATATTGGTTGCATTGATGACACCGTACAACCATCTCATTCTCTGCTGTCCTCTTTTCCTTTTGCCTTCCATCTTTCCCAACACCAGGGACTTTTCCAAGGACTCCTCTCTCCTCATGAGGTGGCCAAAATACTGGAGCCTCAGCTTCAAAATCTGTCCTTCCAGTGAACATTCGGGATTGATTTCTTTCAGGATGGATAGGTTTGATCTCTTTGCAGTCCAGGGGACTCTCAAGACTCTCCTCCAGCACCACAGCTCAAAAGCATCAATTCTGTGGCGATCAGCCTTCTTTATAGTCCAGCTCTCACTTCCATACATCACTACTGGAAAAACCATAGCTTTGACTATCCTGACCTTAGTTGGCAAAGTGATGTATCTGCTCTTTAGGATGCTATCTAGGTTTGCCATTGCTTTCCTCCCAAGAAGCAGGCGTCTTTTAATTTTGTTGCTGCAGTCGCCATCTGCAGTGATCAAGGAGCCCAAGAAAATAAACTCTGTCATTGCCTCCATTTCTTTCCCTTCTATTTGCTAGGAGGTGATGGGGCCAATGGCCATGATCTTAGGTTTTTTTGATGTTGAGTGTCAGTCCATTTTTTCACTCTTCTCTTTCACCCTCATTAAGAGGTTCTTTAATTCCTTCTCTCTGCTATCAGAGTAGTATCATCTGCGTATCTGAGGTTGTTATTTCTCACATATTCATTACATCCTAAACCCTATTATGGAGATTCAAATTGCACAGAACTTTCTACCACACTCATTGGTGTCTGCATGTGGGTCATTGGGCTGGCTGGCCCAGCCTGCCTGGCGGAGGGGGAAGGCTGTGCCTCCTTACAGAAAGACAGAAAAGATGGGGCTTTCTCATCAGAAGGTGTTCCATACATTTGCTTACAATAACAAAAAAGGACGACTGTAGGTGCTGCCTATTCCAGCTGGCATTCTGTTGGAAGAAAGCTTCAGAACAGTCCTTGACACCAGTGGCTCTGTGTAGCGGTGGAGGCCACTGTCGAAGGAGAGCGTTGGCCATGCATAGAGAGCCATCACGGCCAACTCATTATGATCATGAATCTCTATATGTTTACAATTTAAACAAGGGTCAACACTTTCAGAGGATGACACAGCAACATTTCCCCAAATCCCGGGTGATGGAAAGTAAGCTCTTTGCATAATGCAAAGCGGCATTTGAGTCCTTCTGCCTTCCCTCGTCCCCTCAGAAACATATCTGACCGCCTCATGTCATGGCATCTCTGAAGGTTGTGGTGGTGGAGCTTATGCCTCTGTAAATGATCTGCTGTTATCTGAATCCATACTTCCCACTTTACCCATTTCAAGTGGTGTTCGGCAAGAATTTGGCATTGCTTGACATCAGTACTGGTAAACTGGTGATTAATTTTCCAGCTGTTGTGCCATGTTTTAAACACTCTGAAGGTGTCGGAATACCCGTATGCCTGCACACCCACAGAGAACTCCTCTACATGAACTGATTAAGAGCAGAACCCTGTTATGGAGATTCATAATGTACAGAACCTTCTATCACACTCTTTGGTGTCTGCAAAAGTGGGTCACTGGAATGGATGGCCCATTGGTGTGCGTAAGTGTCTCTGTGCGTATTAACATATATTTAATACAATATATATTTTCTATTGTTATAAAATATCTGTATCTATATCCATAATTCAAATATTGTTGTTGTTCAGTCGTTCAGTCGTGTCCGACTCTTCATGACTCCATGGACCAGAGCTCGCCAGGCCTTCCTATCTTCCACTGCCTCCTGGAGTTTGGTCAAATCCATATTGCTTGCATTGATGACACCGTCCAACCATCTCGTTCTCTGCCGTCCTCTTTTCCTTTTGCCTTCATATTCAAATATATCTATTTAAATAGATGCATGCACACAATCCATATTCATGGTATCTTGCTGTTTGCCTGTCAGTTGAGAGAAACTCTCCTTATCCTCCAAGTTACAATTAAAAATAATGCACACCAGTAGGCTTGCTGGTGGTGGTGGTGGTCTGCAGGCACATATTTGGGAATTCTGTTTCCAGTTGCCTTGCAAAGTTTTGGCATCAGCAGTTATTGGTCCATGTGATTATTTTAAATACTATGTTCTCTTGTAGGTACCATGTTGCCTTAGCTGTCACAAACTGCAAACGAAGAAAGAAAAGAGAAAACCAACTGCAGAGAGAGAGAGAGAGAGAGAGAGAGAGAGAGAGAGAGAGAGAGAGAGAGAGAGAGAGAGAGAGAGAGAAGGAGATGAGAGATTTTGTTTAATATTTCACATCTTCTTCTGCCTCCTCCTCCATGGGGCGAGCAGGAGGAGGGTTTACATTTTTAAAATAACTAAGTAGACCCTGGAGCCACACAGGCCTCTCTCTCTCTCTCTCTCTCTCTCTCTCTCTCTCTCTCTCACACACACACACACACACACACACACACACACACACACACACACACACACACACACACACACACACACACACAATTGTCTAACCTGTCTAACAAGATGTGGAGTAATTTCTATAAAATAAAACTAATTTTTTTAAAAAGAAAGGGAAACGAAACGAAAAGAAAATATACCTTCCATCATATCTTCCTTTTGCCTTTGCACCCAAAGTTTTTACGATTTTGTGAGAAGAGTAACAATTGTATTAAAAAAAAATTCACAATTTACCATCTCTGTGGCAAGTGCAAGGAGAGAAATGTGCATCCTCTAGAAACAAAACAGTGACATTTCTACCAAGGTGAAAATAACTTGCAGGGTCGTTTTGCTGCCTAAAGCAGAGCAACCAACTCTCCCCAATCAAAGTGTACAGTATCCAAAGCTATCCAAGTTATTTTGGCTGACGGGGCAGAAACCTCTCAAGCACCTTTTTTTTCATTCTCTGTCCCTGACAGAAAATGTGCAACAAGGTCACAGTAGCTAAGCTAACTATCAAACCAAACCGGCTGCCTACAGTGGCTGCCAGATTTTGTCTCAAGGTAGGGCCCTGGCCCTGGGAACCTATATGTTGGAGCACATTTCATCAACATTGTACAGTATAGTATAGAAACATATCCCGGATTCCTCTGCACAAGCCCACTGCACTGAACATAAGAAAATAAGAAGAGCCCTGCTGGATCAGGCCAAAGGCCCATCTAGTCCAGCTTCCTGTATCTCACAGTGGCCCCATCAGATGCATCTGGGAGCACACGAGACTAGATATCTGTCTATTGATACCACTCCCCCTGCATCTGGTCCTTGAAGTACCCAGTTTTAAGCCTGGAGATTACACATCTCCATCATGGTTTGTAACCTGGGATGGACTTTTCCTCCAGGAATCTGTCCAATCCCCTTTTGAAGGCATCCAGGCCAGATGCCATCACCACCTCCGGCCTGCAGCAGCTTCTACTGTAGTTCCTGGACAGTGGCCTTTACAACTGGTGTGATGTCCCATGCCGGTCTAAACACTGTTGTAAAACATCTGAAACACATCTGTTGCTTCAGGCAATGCCTTTCACGGCAACTGTCCAAACGAGGAAAGACTGCTCTGTGTTCCTGAGGCCCTCAAATGTTACTTCTGACCAATCAAGGTAGAATCACTGAGGTACATTGAACAACTCGGTTCACCTCACCACTCCAAGCATCAGTCAGTACTCTTTCTCAAACAAACAATCCTACCCAATAAACAATTCCATGTGACTGGAAACCCTGTATATGAGGCAGATGATTATAGATATATAGATATATAGATATAAAATTGAAAATGCCACTGGAAGAGAGTGGCTTTAACCAACAGAATGATTGTATCAGTTTCCTCACAGAACCTGGAAGCAGCTCGTGAGCGCACTAAATGCCTAGCAAAATGCCATTTTGGAGAGGCACGCGGCACTTATGCAAATATGGCTGCCATGTCAAAGTCCTTGCAGGACACATTTGGGATGGCAAGCACAACTTACGCGTGGATTCGTTGCTCCTAAATAATGCAGCGGTCTCCGACGCATGCCACTAAAACATTTATATCTCCCCATCATGTATGTTGTATAAATATTTATTATGATAAATTATTAAAATGATCACATGAATATTGATTATTATTGCTGCACAGTGTCCTCTGTAGGCGAGTGCGTGAGCTGTACACACTGGCTGGGTAACCTTTTGATCAGTTATTCGGGGAGCTGTCCCGGTGACCGTCAGTAGGACTACCCGACATTTAATCTATTTGAAGGCTGCCGTTTGTTTGCTCTTGCAGGATGTATTAGACACACAGCCTTATGCAAACAGCTATCATTTTTGCAAAGGTGTGCGCACAAGCGGTAAAGCTCTTATTTCCATTATTTTAAATACAATATACATGATTATATGGTATACATTCAAGGGACAACATTTCTGTGCATGTTTTGCTCTCATATCTGTGACTGTGGGTGACAGAAACTCAGAACAGTTGCAGATTATTAGAAGCAATCTAAGGAATGAGTATTCTGGAAAGTGGTGTACTTATTCATAATTATATAGAATCTGAGATTAAAGGAAGCTTGTGAGCTACAATTGTTTTTTTTTCCCAGAGTTATTTTCTTCTTGGCACTGCCCAAGCATAATACTAGTATTTTGTTTTAAATGATAGATGTTATTGTTGTTTTATGCCTTGACACAGAGAAGGGGGAGCGCCAGCCACACTCCATCTCTTTCTACATCTCACTCTTTTTTTTTCTTGACAGGATGAGGATTTCTGTGAGGGAGTAAGAGCATCATGTAAACAGGCCGGAGGAAACAGGAGCATGGTGGTCCAACCACGGAGCACAGCTGGTACACAAGCGGTGGGGGAAGGCAAGGGGTACTGAAGTCTATAGGCTACTGAAAGCCCTGCATGTGGAACTCCCTGCCACAGGATGTGGTGATGGCATCTGGCCTGGATGCCTTCAAAAGAGGATTGGACAGATTCCTGGAGGAAAAAGTCCATCACAGGTTACAAACTGTGATGGAGATGTGTAATCTCCAGGCTTAAAACCACGGTATTTCAAGGGCCAGATGCAGGGGAGTGGTATCAGGAGACAAAGATCTAGTCTCGTGCGCTCCCAGGTGCATCTGGTGGGGCCACTACAGGAGGATGGACTTTGGCCTGATCCAGCATGGCTCTTCTTATGCTCTTATGTTCTTATGTTCTTATCACCATTTTTAAAAATAAGTGAGATATTCCAATTCTCTCTCTCTCTCTCTCTCTCTCTCTCTCTCTCTCTCTCTCTCTCTCTCTCTCTCTCTCTCTCTGTGTGTGTGTGTGTGTGTGTGTGTGTGTGTGTGTGTGTGTGTGTGTGTGTGTGAGAGAGAGAGAGAGAGAGAGAGAGAGAGAGATTTTCACTTCACTTTAAGGGTATGAGTTTCTCTTCTGAAACAAAGCCCCTTGTGTCTATATTTTGTTAATCGAAACTGCATTTGTGAAACCAACCATAGACAGGTGGCTTCGTATTTTACAAAGAAAGGGGCTGTCACTGAGGCCTGTGGCAGGAAGAGAGCCCAATAAGGCAGGGCCACCACATCTGAGGTAGGCGAAAAGTGCCTGAAGCAGGAGTTGGGAAAGGGAAGCCAGGCAGACATTGTTGGAGAACACTCTACCATCACTGTTTATGCTGACAAAGGCTGAGATGTGGGAGGGCCACATGTTCCCACAAATGTGGACAGAAATCCACTCCTGGTTTTCCTACTGGGAGAATAGCAGAGACAGATATAAGTGGCAGGAGGGCAACACGTTTTCACTGCTGTGGCTCCCATGCACCCATAAATAAATAAATAAATAAATAAATAAATAAATAAATAAATAAATAAATAAATAAATGCACTGGTTTTTCAGGCACCTCGGGAAAACAAATAGATTTCATCGTACCAGTCCTGTATGCTGATATGCTAAACACAAATAATCCCCAAAATTGTTCAGTTCACTAGGAATTAGGACACGCAAGAGAGAGAGAGAGTGAGAGAGAGAGAGAGAGAGAGAGAGGGTGTGTGGTGTGGAGAGGGAGAGGGAGAGGGAGAGGGAGAGGGAGATGAGAGATGAGAGATGAGAGATTTTGTTTAAACTTTCACATCTTCTTCTGCCTCCTCCTCCATGGGGCGAGCAGGAGGAGGGTTTACATTTTTAAAATAACTAAGTAGACCCTGGAGCCACGCAGGGGCCTCTCTCTCTCTCTCTCTCTCTCTCTCTCTCTCTCTCTCTCTCTCTCTCTCTCTCTCTCTCTCTCTCTCTCTCACACACACACACACACACACACACACACACACACACACACACACACACACACACACACAATTGTCCTAATTCCTAGTGGGCTGAACAATTTGGGGGATGATTTGTGTTTAGTACATCAGCATACAGGATTGGTACGATGAAATAAACCAGGGCTGTCCAAGACATCGACCGTGGGTGACCAGTCACCTGCGGTGCCTTCAGGGGTCACCCGCCACTCATTCACCCTCTCCAGTGGCAGCAACGGCGGCTCCAATGGTGGCGGGGGTCCAGCAACCCACCCTGGGCCCGCCTCCGTGGCCACCACCTGCCGCTGGAGCCACCACCGCACCCTCACCACCGCAGTCTGCATCACCCCCGCCATCGCCATCACCCCACCCCCATCACCCTCGCCTGAGCCCTCACCCCTGTTGCCACCCCAGGCCCCACCCACTGACCCCACCACTGTTGCCATCGCCACCCGAGCTGCCGCCGCCGCAAACACCACCATCCCCGCCTGCTGCCATCGCCCCCTGCTGCCACCACCATCACCCCAGCCCCCGCCCCATTATAGAAGTGTCTCTCAGACGTTGCTAGCCAATGACAGTTCACTAAAGTGAGTCATTTTAATTCTAGCACGTCAATCACCAACTTAACTTTAGGTGCTGCTAGACACTTAAAGTGACTCACCATCACGAACTGTCATTAATGAGCAACAACTGTTACAAGACACACTATAATGCCACAGTCTCATTAGTTTGTGGAATTTTTCCATAGTGAATTATACAGTTTAACTCCTATACACTCATAGAAATCGCCAACAGGATTTTGACTGTTGATTTAAACATGCATGACAAATATTGGGTGCTGTCTAAAGCAGAGATGGACCCTTGCCACTGGCCTACAGGGTCTGTCAGGGTTCTAGCATGTTCCCTATGCTAATTATCATCTACAGTGGTACCGTGTTCGTAACCCGGAAACTATGTAAACCAGATCCGAATGGGGTGCAAGGCATCCTGGGAAATGAAGTCCTTCAGAAAAAATGCGTAAACTGTGGGGTTTTTTGTGTAAAAATGCATAAACTTTTTTTAATGTAAAAAAATGTGCAAACAGATGCATTGTGTCCAAAGGACTTTGTTACATAACCTGAAAATTACATAACCCGGGTTGTTTGTAACCTGGGGTTGTCCAGGATGTGGGTGTCCCCCCCCCATCTAATTCTGACAAAGCTCTTCCGTGTCAGTGTCTCATGAGGGCGAATAAACTGAAACTTAACTTAGACAAAGCAGAGGTGCTCCTGGTCAGTCAAAAGCCTGATCAAGGAATAAGGTCACAGCGTCTGCTGGATGGAATTACCCTCCCTCTGAAAGATGTGCGCACAGCATGGGGGCACGATATACAGAGGGATTCTCAGCCTAGATGCAATGCTCTGCTCGTTCCTGCAGCACCAACATCTGGGAACAGCTCTTTCTAGTAGGGGAGCCAATGTCTCATAAGTAGAGATGGGCAGAAGTCAAGCCACGAACCAGAAAAACCAATGAACCCGGCTGATTCATGGTTCAGATTGTGACTGAGTTTGGAGATCCAGTTTTGCTTGGGCAAAATGAAATGCTGAACTTCTTTCCCTTAGGCATTTTCATTTGCTTCAACAAAAGTAGATGTCTCCCCAGTCCCCTCTTCACTGCCCCAACACCGCCGTACCTGCTCCTGCTGCCACTGCCACTTCCATTATCATCCTCAGAGGTGGCAAGCCAGGTACCCCTTGTCAGAAGCTGGGCCTGCTGCCCATGTTTTAGGTCTCCCACAGGCACAAACTGGAAGAAGGGACCACAAACTGGTTCATTTTCTCTGGGTTTTGTGGCCGTTCATGGTTCCCCATCACAAACCATGAACCATCATGAACCTTTGGTTTTCCAATGCAGCCCCATCTCTCCTAAATTGTGAAATTGCTAGAATGTGTCACCAAATATTCTTCAATGTCCAAAGGTCCCATGGGAGATCTCTGATTCCCTTGACCATAATGCCATTCAGACAGAGGTTTTAAAACCTGTTGTATTCGGCTAAAAAGCAGATATCTCGTATTTGGGGGCGGTTCCCGAAATGATATGAGATTATAGAGTGAGAAGACCACAGATGAGTAGAAAACTGTCTTGTACCAAGCCGAACAGTAGAAGAGGAAAACAAAGAGAAGACAAGGGGTTCACAACATGTTATCTATCCTTTTGGAAACCCTTCCTGTGAGAAAACATCCCGTAGTGGGCTTTTTAAAAAATCTGACAAATAGAGTTGTGATGATTCCCCATCCTCCGCTCCCGCTCTAATGTGCTGGGCACAAAGCAAGATTAACTGCGTTGTCAATATTTGTGTCAGGATCATACTGATTAATTTAATATTCTGATTGGATGAGCAGCAAATCTGGAATGGCTGTTACTTTCTCTGGCAAACAGCACAGAGAAGGTGATAATGAGATTAACATGCAGAGAGGACCTGATTTGTGTTGCCATGTATTTAATTACAACTTTGACACCCCTTCATATGCATTACACTTTGTTCAGAAACAATCATAGACACATCTGTAAGAACCTGCTCATGTTTGTTGTACTTTCTGAAACTACACATTCCAAAATGTATACTGATTTTACCTCAAATACAGGCATCACCAAAATCTGGTATGGTTAATAATACATATTTTTAAAAGGTACAATGGTGTAATATGCTAGAAGCTATTCTTATGCAGAAATACCTTGGGAATGTGGCATGACCCTCTTCCGTACTTCTCATTCAGTGCGTTTGTATGACAGAATCTCCTAGTCAGTTGTGCTCTAAAACAAGGACACATACCTTGGAGCATGTTGACATAAGAAGCATAAGGTACTAAGCAAATATCCATTTATAATTTCATAATACTTAAGCAGTTAGTAATACACACACGCTGACTGCACTCTTAATTAACTATACAACACAACAGTGATCTGTACCAGAAAATTCCAGTGATTATCCCCACCCACCCCCATTTATTTTGTGTGTGTGTGTGTGTGTGTGTGTGTGTGTGTGTGTGTGTGTGTGTGTGTGTTGATTTGACTGATACACATGAACTCTGCTTTCAATCATCATTTTGATCTTTCTAATTTTGTGACTCCTTACTTCCTAGTGGAAGTAGCTGAACATTTAGGAAATTCCTCTGGGATGAAACTTCAACCTTATTCAAATGTTATTTAATTTAATTTACTTCAATTTAATAAATTAGCCTTGTAGCTAGATGGGCAGCATAGAAACCAACAAACCAACCAAACATCAAACCAACCAACCAAAACAAACAAACAAACAAACATGTTTGTTTAAGTTTTTCCTTAAATACAGAATGCTTGTTGGATCCAAATCAGGAGTGTGCACCTGGAGTAGCGGGGAAGAACTTCCCCACCCTAATCTCTTGATGGTAGCCCATCTTGACTCCTTAAAAAGGCAACAAGGAGCCAGTATCAGGAGATACTCTAAAATGGAGCATGCTGTTGGGTGGAGGGTAAAAAGGTAAAGGTTCTCCCCACATATGCATGCTAGTCGTGTCCGACTCTAGGGGCGGTGCTCATCTCCGTATTCAAGCCAGAAGAGCCAGTGCTGTGCAAGTCCATGGCCATGGGGCCGGCATGGCTGCAAGGAAACACTGTTTTACCTTCCTGCTTCTTACAGCGGTACCTATTTATCTACTTGCATTGACATGCTTTCAAACTGCTAGGTTGGCAGGAGCTGGGGTTATCAGCAGGAGCTCGCTCTGCTGCGTGGCACCCGGGATTCGAACCGCCGAGCTGCCGACTTTGCAGTCTACAGTTTCAATGCCTTAGTCCACTGAGCCACCACGCCCCCTGGGTGGAGGGTAGTGAAAGGCAAATTAGATGGCTTGGATATTGGTTGAGTAGCTCAGTGATTTAGGTATCTGGCTGTGCAGCCAGAGGTTGAACATTCATTTCCCCACTGGGCCTTCTGTGAATAGAGTCATCCTGTGTAAACCTTGGGCATCTTGCACAGTCCCAAGATGCCTCTAAGACAGGCCTGCCCAAAGTCTGGCCCGGGGGCCAAATCCGGCATGTCAGGCCATTCTGAGTGGCTCATGGCAGGCTGGCCTGCCCTCCCTCCCCTTCCTTCGCCCCATGTTTTTTTAAAAATCTTCTGCCAACACTGACACCGCCGGGAAGCTTGAGGGGCTGGGTGGGCTGGCCGACCAGTGAGCAGAAGCTTGTGGGGTGGGCAGGCAAGGGGGCAGGCCATCACCACCATCACCACCGGGAAGCTTGTGCGGCTGGGTGCGTGCACGAGGGTGGTGCGCGGGCGGGTCACTACCATGTGCAGTCAGTGGGTGGGGCTTATTGGTCAGTGGGTGGGACTTGCAGTGGTGTTGCAGGGTAAGAGAGCAACCGGCCCCTGACACATTCTCAGCCACCAAATCTGGCCCTCCTTACAAAAAGTTGGGGCACCCCTGCTCTAAGAAGAAGGGAATAGTACACCACCTCTGAGTACTCCCCACCTAGAAAACCCTGGAAAGAGTGGCCATAAGTCAGAACTGACCTGACAACACACAATGATGATGATGATGATGATGATGATGATGAAGAAGAAGAAGAAGAAGAAGAAGAAGAAGAAGAAGAAGAAGAAGAAGAAGAAGAAGAAGAAGAAGAAGAAGAAGACATCTTAAAAGTCTTTCAGAATCAGAGGGAGAAAGCTATGGTCATGCAAGGCCATACCCCTCTCCCACACCTGCAGCAAACAACCTTCCTACCTACCAGAGCTTATTTTCTGTTCACCCCAGGAGTAAACCACTAGTTCTTCTGTCTAGCAGGCAGAACTCCCTGGTGAAGTTTGGTGAAAACTGGGTGGAAAGTAATGTGAAGTTCTAAAGTAACAGATATCACTCTAACAAAATTATACATTACAAGGCCATTCTCCCATTGAACCCTGGCCATCTTCTTCACTAGCCAGGTAGTTGCCTGAAGGGTAAGAACTGCTCCGTGCACCAGCCTGCAGCTTATTTCCTATGAATGACCCTTCTCACAGCCGTTCTGTACTCTGCCAACAAACATCACATTGTAGGAATCCTGTAATGGCCACTGCAAAGCCTGTTTTTCATTATCAGAAACAGAAAAGGTTACCTTTCTTTAGAGAGCAGTTTCCAGGACCCATAGAAAGCAACCCCTGGTTCATGAATATTTATGATTTGGGTTTTGCATACTGCAATAGGATTTGCTGTGGGCGGAGTCATCAGTCATATATATCTCTATGCAAGTATTCAGAGAGCCAGATAGGGCCTGGCAGATATAAAGAGAGGGTGTGGAATTAGGAAGTGATAGGGACGATAGGGCCTTTGAAAGACATGAAGAGTATGTCACATGTTCGTTAACAAAATGAATAACGAACCAACCCATCAAAGAAAAACGAAATGAACAGAAATTTCAAATTTTGTTCATTTCATTTTTTGTTTGGGGGATACTTACCTTCCTGCTGCACCAAGTTGGAACGTTCTCTCCCGTGCAGGGAAGCAAGCACTTCTCAGCTGTGTGTGTGTGTGTGGGGGAATCCAAGCCCCAGCATTGGGGCTTTTTAAAAAAATTAATTTTTTTAAAAAGTGCTGACCTGGCCCAGGAACTGCATGGTCGGCACTGTAAAAAAATTTTTTTTTTTTAAATTGAAAAGTGCCAACTCAGCCCCAGGGGCCACGTGATTGGCACTGTTAATTTTTTTAAAAAATGTTACAAACTGCTGGTGGCCTCAGCGGCAGCGGCAACAATCCTTTGGCAGTGGTGGCGGCCCCCCAGCTGCAGTGGTGTCCCCCAGTGTCCTTGTCAGCGGCTGTCCCCCAGAGGTGGCAGGGGTCTCCAGCTAGGTAAGCCGAACCAGTTTGTTTGGGTTCAGTTCATACAAATTTTTGTTTTACAAAACAAACTGAGGGGGGCCAAAACAGAATAAACCGAACCAATGGTTTTTTGTTTTGTGCCCACCTTTAGTCTTTATTCTTTGTACCACAATTAACCATTCTTATTTGTTTTGAAAGAAAAGACCATGAGACATAATGATTTCAAATTCCATACTTGGTCCTAATACAGTGGTCCCCCATCCTTTCGTGGTTCATATACTGTGGTCCGGTTATATCGTGGGACTGCTGTATATGAAAAAAGGCCCCCTGGGTTAAGGGGGAAAGGCCTGTTTCAGGCATCCCATACCTACCCCCAACTTGGCTCTGTCCCAAATTGGCCTACCAGGGCCTTCCCAGGCCCTCTGGAGACCCCAAAAGGGCCTCCCTGCAAACCAGAAGTGACTTCTGGATCACCAAAAATCATTTCAGAGGCCTCCGGTAAGTACAAGAGCCCCCAGCTAGGTGCCCCGGAGCCGACCTGACCTGTATCTGCATATTGCGGATTTTCAATTATCACGGGTCGGATTGGGTCCCTAACCCCTGCAATAGGCGGGGGGGGGGGGTCACTGTAATAAATAAATTAAAGGGTGGCAGCAGAACCCACATGCAATGTAGCCCTACAATTCATACAACAAAAAGAGAACACACATTCACATACCAGCAAGTTTCCCCACTGTTGCTGATGGCATTCCTAGCCTGTCTGGAAGACATGATTAACTGAGCTATACCTGTCAAATACCTCTACTGTCTACAATGAAGCAACAGCTATTCGTATCAGTTTTGCTTCTTGGCCACACGCTGCGACAGCAGTTTCAGCTTTCAGATGTAGAAACGCTAGCAGAATGTGGATAAAAAGCTGAATGCGACACAAAGCTTTTTTCTTCTCCTTGGAGCCATTAAATTTTTTAGGAAATATGGTGAAAAGCCAACTTTTGTCAGTTCCCACCAAGTTTCTCCCAGATGTTTTAGATGGAGCTGAGGTTGTAACACGAGACTTAGTAAAAACTGCAGTGTTGCTCCTCCGGTATCTGTGACCTCTGCCTCTTGGAAATATAATTTGGAGCTTGATTTGAAAAAATAATCTGCTTTTAGCAGCTGTTGACACTTGTGGATTCTAGCCTGCCTGACACATTAACTGGATTGCAGGTTGTGTCATAACAGCTCAACACCTCTTTTCACTTGAAGATGTAAGATGGTGGCATTTCTCCACTAAAAGTTTTAGCCCCAGGGGAAAATAACTGCAAGAACTATCGTTAGGAAATTAGGATGCAATCATATAGGAATCTATCTCACTGTTTGCTCCACTGGAAGGGCAGGACAGTGGGTTCCTTTCTCCAGCAATCACATGACATAATTGCTGGAGGGAATCAACTGGTCTGCAGAGGTTCCCTACCTGCTTGACTTAGAGTGACCCTAACAAGTTTTCAAGAGATGTATGTCTGTGAAGATTCTCAGTCATCCAGTTGTGTTTATCTGGAAGTTGAGTCATGGCTACTGGACTTCTTTTTCTTGAGAGATAGAAATGTTTCGCTGCTCATCCAAACAGCTTCATCAGTTGAATACAGCCAGTGCGAGTCCTCCATCTTATAGTCAGCTTTGACCTCTTGTCACCCTGGTCTGGAGGTATACTGCTGATTCTGGTCCTGAGCTGTTACCCCTCCTATGTTGGGCCATCCTTCTGTTTAATTGGTGTTTGGTTCCTCCAATGTAGAGGTCTGCACACTCCTCACTGCACTGGACCACATATACTATATTGATCCTTTTTTTTTGGTATTGGATCCTTTGGGTGTTGCATTTGAAGGACAAAGGGCACTCATTCAAAGATGAGGATGTACAAATATTAGACAGAGAAGATAGGTGGTTTGAGAGAGGGGTCAGGGAAGCCATTCATGTGAGCTTTGAAACCCCCTCCCTCAACAGAGTTGGTTGCCTCAGGCATAGTCTATCTGCTACTTATCAGGGTGTGCTTTCAACACTACCTAGACAAATCAAAAAGCCTTCACCACCAAAGCCAGAGTTGAAGGCCCTTTATAGGTTTGAGCACCTCATGCCATTGTTCACCTTAAGGCTGTGGATGCTATTGTCTACCTAACAAGCCTATTCAGGCCATTGTACATCTTAAGAACCTATTTCAGACCAGTGTGACAAGAGGTCAAAGCTGACTATAAGATGGAGGACTCGCACTAGCTGTATTCACACTGATGAAGCTGTTTGGATGAGCAGCGAAACGTTTCTGTCTCTCAAGAAAAAGAAGTCCAGTAGCCATGATTCAACTTCCAGATATACTCACCTGGATGACTGATAATCTTCACAGACATATCACAGTGATAAATTGCTGCTATTTCGTAAATCCCTGCTTGCCCCTCCCATATTATACACCAATCAGGCAGCTTGGGATGAGACCAGGTATCTGAACAGGGCCTTGTTAATTAGCAGCAATTCACCACTGAAGGATATGCCATCCATTAAAGTAGCTATAAAACAGGAAAATGTATGCACATTTTTACAAACATACACATGGTTATGTATGTCTGCATTTCCCCCCTTTCCAAAATGGATCACAAGCCTTCCAAATATATAGATTTCTGCACCAAGACATGTTCCCTCCTGTTACGTCACCACAGAAGCCAAGAAATGGTGATTTCCACACAACCATCCAAATCTGGTGAATTTCTTTTCTATACTTGGATTGTGCCTGGCAAACAGGTTTCATTTTGCTGCCACTTCCTGCCTATTGCTTTTAGACAACAGATTGCTTGGCTGCTTAAAATAATGGCTCTGTGAAGTAATACAGAGACTCTGTATATAACAGGAAATTATATTTCAAGCTCCTTTGCTTGGTGCCAGGATGGTACATCAGAATGCACGATTGCTGTGCTGGAGAATGCAAACTATTGGTACAGAGAAAAAAATGTCAAAAAGCATTCCACCTCTTCTGCTGTTCAGACCTTATGGGCTACGGACTCCATCACTCACAACCAGGTTGTGAACTAACTGGATGCAGTGCAAGTCACCATCCTAAAGATCTGAAGGGCAAAGGTCGCCCCACCTGACATGCATACATCAGCTCATCCCATAAGCTGGCAGCTCTGCTTTCTTCCGTCTGCTGCCACTTTTGCCCACTGGCCTGCCTGCTTCAGTTCAGAGACCTAAGCTCTGACCCTTGAACCCCTTTGCTCCTCTTAGGTTCAGCCTGGAAGCCTAGACTAACACTAAGGAAGCATGTCCAACTGGAAAAAAGCTTTCCTGTGCTCAATCAGCTAGCCACCCTCCTCCACTCTCTCCACCCGCTGGCCTGTATGGGCAGCCATACCTCAACTCTGACTCTTACACACATCAAGGTTGTGGAATTGTGTTCTCCTGGAATGTGAGCATGGCAAGGCAGAGGACATGGTGCTGTGTATGACACTTCACGTGTTGCTGTAGATCACTGCTTTTAAGATCTGAAGGAAGCAGGTCTCATGCTAATGAGCCACATTGAGCGTATAGACAGTTACTTCACGTCCATTCTTGTCCCGGGAGGAAGTTCGTTGCGTGTTGATGTCAGTTGCGGCCACGTGGTCTTCTTGCGGTTCTGTCCCTGTTCCTGTGTATGCACGGGCGTCATGGATGATACCAGCATGACTGTTATCGCATGTCCTTGTTCTGTGATGAGATGTGAAATTCCATGCCTTTGTTTTTCAGGTTTTTTTCAGTCCGACTATCCGCTTTTCGATGTTTCGATTCTCCGAAGCCTTGCCTTCAATGCGTTATGGAGCTGAGTTTGAGGCATTTGTCTTTTAATCTCTCTGCACTGCATTGGCGACTCCATAGGGAATTTACTGGCGAATGCCACTTCGCACTCCTGCCACTAGATGGAGAATGGCACATTCCGGGAGGAGACTGACTTCACGGATTCTCGTATCAGAACGAGAAGCATGATGAGCAGATTCCTGAGTCCAGGGAGGGGAATCTCTCATCCCGCTTAAATCGCAGTTCAGGGGGCGTGGTTGGGACAAACTCCCCTCGTCCTGCAATGAACGTGCAGTTAGATTACTTCGTACCGGTCCCAAGTGGGACCGCGAACAGTGATGAGATAGACATGAAGTATCAGCCATAGTGGCCCAAATAGGGTTTTCATGGTATACATGATATTTATTTAAGGAGTGTCTTGACCAGCTCTGCTCCACCACCACCCAGGGGGTTTTTCACAGCTGAGCATGGCTTTGAACCCAGACCTCACGAGTCATAGTCTGTTACTTGATCCATCTTGCCAAGCTGAGTACCCAAAAATAGGTGAGCAGACAGTGAAGTGCAACAGATGTGCATTTGTTCCATTGATTAGCATTGTTTATGTGGGGCAAAGCATCATCAACCACAGATTTATAGGCCTGGCAATGCTTTCCAGTCACACCCTGGACATTATACATCTGCCTGCCCAGCGCAAGCCCTTTCTATTGTTAGGCATGTTTATTTTAATCTATGGGTAGGAAAACCAAGGCATCTTGATTATTAAACTGCAGAGACCTGGCATTTGCTATCATACAATCGGAGCTAATTGCCTGAGTCTATTTACATCCATCAGAGCATTGCTTTACGACTTTTGGACTCTGTGTAAAATGAATAAATAACATCACTTTGGGCACTGTTCGGCTTTACTGCCAGGGATGTGGTGGGGGATCTGAAAATGACGTGCAGACTAAAGTACTGCCCGTCGCTGGACATCTGTCAAGCGATAGGGTCAGTTTGAGGGTTCACATTTCTACGAGAGACAGACCAATGTACACATAGGTGTGAATCACAGGCAGCTCAACAACTCCTTAAACACCCAAATGGCCACAGGCTGCAAGAAGGGCTCTTCTTGTGAAGCTCTCAGTCTCTGGCCCAAATTATCGATAGCAGAAAACCTATCATTTCAAATGGAATCATGTGAGTGTTCAAGGGTTGTGACTGAGGCTATCTTGTCCAAGAAATAAGACATATAAAACAACTCTGCAAAGCAAAGGAATTCGCAAAGCACAAGAGGTGAGAAAAACAAAATTTGCTCTTACAATCACCTGCAGTGAGGAGTTGAAACATTTCCTTATCTAGATGAATTATCCAGAATGTAGAGAGTTTGGTCCCTCCTCTCATCCAGACTGTCATTTTTCCAGTACCTGCATTGCATCCTGAAATGGGCACCACCACCACCACCACCACCACCAAGAAAATTGTATGTTTAAGTGCATTCCATTGTTTTATTTTTATTTTATTTCATTGCAAAATAGACACGTGTAGGCACATTTCCAAACCTGGCATGCATGGATTTTTCCATCGACAAAAGCACATCTATGCACATGTTTTTGTGAGCATGTTTTGTTTTTGTTTTGTTTACATCTTGCAAGTCACATCATAAGCTTGGGAATTATCAGTTAGGTTTTGAGTTAAAACCCATGTATTGTAACTATCAATTGTGTGGAAAGTTACGGACACAGGCAGGGCCGGTGCTAGGTTTTTTTGCGCCCTAGGTGAGGGGTGGGGGGTGAGGCGGGTGGCAGGCGGGCGGGCAGGTCAGGGGTTGGGGGGTGGCAGTGGTGGCGGTGGTGGCGGTGGGGTGGCAGGGGGCGGGGCAGGGGGCAGGGAGTGGTCAGGGTGGTGGCAGCAGGGGGCAGGGGGTGGGGGGGCAGATGGTGGAGGATGATGACGGGTGCGGGGGTGGGCAGCCCTGGGCATGGGGGGCAGTGGGCAGGAGGTGGCAGGCAGCGATGGGTGGACAGTGACGGGCGGCTGGTGGGTGGTGGGGGAATGGACGGTGGTGGCCAGCGGTGGGGGCGGCAGGCTGTCCAGCGCCGTCTCTCCATTTTGGCGCCCTAGGCAACGGCCTTGTTCACCTTAATGGAAGCGCCGGCCCTGGACACAGGTGACCTCTGGGTAACCACCAGAGCTCAGCTGTAAGTAATAAGGTTTCCCTGAGTTTTGGTTGGGTAAGGGAAAGATAAATTAAGGGAGAAATCACCATGCACCTTGCAGTTCTTTGTCTATTTGCCTGATGAAGTTATGTCCAGTTGTTAACTGCATGTGCTGCTTCTGAGAGTTCTGTACAGTGGTGCCCCGACTTAAGAGCAGCTCGACTTAATTTATTTATTTATTTATTTATTATTATATTTATACCCCGTCCATCTTCCCATAGGAACTCTGGGCGGCTTACAAAAGTTGACAGGACAACTGATAACACAATAAAAAGACAATAACAACAGAGTAAGGCAATAAGTGAAACAACTTTTACAACTTTAAAACAGCTTAAAGCTCTGGCATCACATACAAAACCCGGCAACGAGACTTCTCGGAGGGAGGCGTGAATATGGATGGCGGGGGGAAATATGAGGGGTGGGTGTGAGGGAAGTGCACATGTATGCTTCCCCCACACTTACAGGTTTGCTCAACATTAGACACATAACGGATCTTATACAGGAAAAGGAAAGAGCTAACAACCAAGTACAGTGGACCCTTGTATAACAAACAGTTTGTATAAATTTTAAATAGGGAAATGCTTAACAGTCTGCTTCGGAAAACTGTTGGCACTTACAAATTTTAAATTTTTTTATTATTTATTTTTCAATATGTTAGATAGGTACCCCAACTTAAGAGTAGTTTGACTCAAGAGCATGCATTTGGAATGGATTAAATTCGTAAGTCGAGGTACCACTGTATTTGTTTTCGTTGCTGTTGGATGTACACTGTAAATATAGTTTCTGCATGCTGGCTGTCTTCGTGTGGCTCACTACGAAGGAGGGGACTCCTGCCTCAGAACTCTGCTGATCGTATCAAACCCTAACATGATCAAACTTTTGGTTTCACATCCCTGCCTAAGATGTAGAAACTGGGAGGTAGCATATGAAAATCAGAATTCTGACTGTAACAGACCCGAAAATCCCAGCCAGCAGCAAAAAAAAAAATCTCAAGGGTGGTTGTGAGTAAGATGTTCTCTCGGGTCCTCTCTTTTCACTCTCCTGTCATGTTAGGTCCCACCCTTTCAAAATAATAATGCACTGACAAAACGCCTTGATTGCTGTGGAATGCCAGCATGGCACAGTGCTTAGAACAGTGTTTTTCAACCACTGTTCCGCGGCACACTAGTGTGCCGCAAGATGTTGCCTGGTGTGCCGTGGGAAAAATTGAAAAATTACTTTATATATAGTCAATATAGGCACAGAGTTAAATTTTTTAACATTTTCTAATGGTGGTGTGCCTCGTGATTTTTTTCATGAAACAAGTGTGCCTTTGCCCAAAAAAGGTTGAAAAACACTGGCTTAGAACAACACCAGGCAACTTCTGTTTCCCCCCTTGTTGGACTACAGCACCTACAGATCTCAGAAACTCACCCCTACACTGGAGCACTGTTGTGAAATTATTCCGAAAGTTCAGTGCAGCTATTTCCTCTTCTTCAAAAGGCTGGCAGATCACAAGGCGATACGGGTTTGCTCCTCTCTTCACTTGATTATGGAAGTCAACAAGTAACATTAGAGACATTCATTAGTCTTGTCTGATTATAATTCACCACAAATACAGAGAGGATCTATCAGGGGGAGATAAAATATTATTTTACTCATTTCATGCAAACTATAATAGTAGCTGACAAGTACTAAGCCTTGGATATTTATTTTGTAGAACGGAAATAGCGATTATGACTGAGTTGTTTTACAAGATCATGTTCTTCCATATATGCTCTATCTTTCTTACAGCTGAAAATCAAGATTTTAAATCATTCTTCATTTTTACTGACAGTTATGGCCCATAAAATTACCTTTAACTGGCTGTAATTTCAACGCACATAAACACACACACTGGCTCACAGTACTTAGAGAGGATAGCTGGCAAAATGTATTTTGATTTTACCATTTGATCAGGTAGTGTAATATTTCCAGTGTAAAGTCATATCTTGGCATTTCAGAATTCTGCTTTATGTGCTCTATTCAAGTTCTCGAGGACAGGAGGGAGTTGTCTACCCACTTACATACTCACCCAGTGAAGTCAATGGGACTTACCTCTCCCTGTATGCATACACATGAACACAGAATACTCAGGTATACTGCAGAAGACCTTCGTATACCTAGGGGGTCAATCCCTGCACATCATGGAATTATATCTGAGTATATAACATTGGAAACTGGCACTTACCTCTGAATTTAGTGAAATGTTCTATGAGACAACTGTGAACACCATTGTACATAATAGATTGGCAAGAACAATACAATTCTTTTTTTAAAAAAAATACCACCCAGAAATGAAAGCTTGACACGAGCAAATAGAGATGGGCACGACTCAGCGAAATTTTCATTTTCGTTTTTGTTTTTTCGTTTCATTTCACAACAAAAACGAAAACGAAAAATTTTTCAGAAGCAAAACGACAACGGAAACGAAACGAAAAATTTTGCTGTGTTTTTCGTTTTCGTTACAGCAGACACATTGCATTGAAAAGAATGCTAACGAAACGAAAAAATTTTGTTTTTGTTTTTGTTTTTTTGTTTCATTTTGTAACGAAAACAAAAACGAAAAATGTGCAAAAAAACCCCGAAAAATGAAAACGAACCGAAACGGACCCCCTAAACGAAAAACGAAAAACGAAAAATTATTTTTTTGAGTCGTGCCCATCTCTACGAGCAAAGTATGACAGTTTTTTTCTGGAAGTTGAGTCATGGCTACTGGACATCTTTTTCTTGAGAGACAGAAAAGTTTCGCTCCTCATCCAAACAGCTTCGTCAGTCTGAAGAAAGCTAGTTGTGAGTCCTCCATTTTATAGCTCACTTTGACCTATTGTCACCCTGGTCTGAAATAGGCTCATAAACTGAACAATGGCCAGAATAGGCTTGTTAGGTAGACAATAATATCCATAGCCTTAAGGTGAACAATGGCCTAAGGTGCTGAAACCTATAAAGGATGGGTCGTTAGCTATGGCCTCAGTGTTGAAGGCTTTTTGATTTGTCTCAGTACTGTTGAAAGCACAGCCTGATAAGCAGCAGATAGACTATGCCTGATGCCACCACCTTCATTGAGAGAGGGGGTTTCAATGCTCACATGAATGGCTTCTCTGACTCCTCTCTCAAACCACCCATCTTCTCTGTCTAATATGCGTACATCTTCATCTTTGAATGAGTGCCCTTTGTCCTTCAAGTGGAGGTGTACTGCTGATTCTGGTCCTGAGCTGTTGCCCCTCCTACGTTCGGCCATCCTTCTGTTTAATGGCTGTTTAGTTTCTCTAATGTAGAGGTCTGCACATTCCTCACTGCATTGGACCACATATATTATATTGCTCCTTTTTTGGTTTGGTTTGTTTTTGTTTGGTGATCTTGTCTTCCAGAGATTATATTTGTCTAGGACTTCCTTGCTGGTCATCCTCGCTGTCCATGGGGTGTATAGTAGTTGCCTCCAGCACCCCACCACTCAAATTCCCCTCTCTTTTTCCTATCTGTCTTCCTCACGTTCCAGGTTCCACAACCATACAAAGTGATTGAAAGTATGATCGAATTTACTCGTCTGCAGTCAATTTGGGAGGCTGATGTCTTTATTCTCCCAGATGGTTTTCATACTGATCATTGCTGTTCTTCCAAATGCTACAGCTCTTCTGATTTCTAGGCTACCATCACCATTTTGGTTAATTTTAGAGCCAAGGAAGTGAAGCATCTTTTCAGCCATTCTAGATCTCTTTATCCCAGCAGTGATGTATCATTTGCATATCGAAGGTTTTGCTGTTCCTACCACCAGTTTTTTACTCCAATGGCAGGTTCTTCCAGATATGCCTTCCTCATAACCTCTTCCACATACATGTTAAACAGTGAAGGTGACAGAATACAATGTTGACGAGTGCCTTTTCCAGTTTTGAACCATTCTGGGCCTCTAAAAGCTGCCCTTGCAGGCCAGCTGGATGCCAAGCTTTATAGACAAAAGCCCAGGCTTAATGCTGGCATCCATTCCAGCATTCAGCGTGGTCTACAGGATCTCTTCTTGTCTTCATCACTACTCCAAAAGAGGCACCAAGCAAATCAAAATCCTGACACTTGACTCAAGTTTTCATCCAGTAGACACTTCTCATCCAGACACAAAGCAGGTATCATGGCTTAAAAATGTAAGCATCATTATTCTGGAATAATGTCCACATATATTTGAACAAAATGAAGGCACTCAGTTAATGCCCCCAGTGGGATGAAGATGCATACTTATTTTAGATAAATTAAGAGACATGAAGCTAGGGGTGATTCTAGGCCACACTCTTATCAAGACCTGAGAATGAATAACTCACTGCTGTGAAGGAGGTTCTAGACAAGGGGGATCTTCATCCAGCAGCCTTCCTCCTTTGATTCCCATTTTTTCTTCTTCCTAATCAAAGAAGATTTGTTAAGGAAACTTGATGCCTGAGCAGAAAGAGCATTCAATCTGGAAGTACTGCCTGTAGGTGTACAGAGCAGCTGATGAACATTCAAGAATGCTTTGCATACCGTATTAAGACTCAGATTCTGCCATCACTACATGGTATGGAGTAATGCTCTTTTTCCTTTTCTTGGCTTAAATAAGACTGGGACTCCAGCATGGATTAGGGGTGGGGGCTACTAAGCCCCACTATAGTCCTGCTCCAGATCAAGGACTAATGGCTGCACATACAGTATCTCCCAAGAATCAGGATTCTGCCCCGTGCTTACTTTTAACTACAAAATAAGCATCAGAATAGTTGCCTCCTATATGCTAAAGCAGCTTGGAAGATGCAAAAGATCAAATGATTCAAGCTGTTTCTTGTTGCAAATCATATATTAAGAAGATACACCAAGTCTTGCAAGCAATCAGGTATTACTATGAACATATGATACTATGAGTTTATTATAGTATACTAGGGATGGGCACTTAATGAAAAATGACACACTGTTTCACCATTTCATAAGGTTTTGAAATGTTACAAAATGAAACAAAATGGCAGACAGCGTGTCATCACAAACCAAACCAAAATGATGCTTTCGGTTTGGTTCCTCCAAACTGGGAAGCCATGGGCAGATGTCTCTTAAGGCAAGGGGCTGTGATCAGCCGTTTCCCAGTCCTCACCACTGCCTCCTAGCTGAAAAAGAAACCAGCTGGGAGGCAGTGGGGACGGGCCATTTTTAAAAGGCTCAAATGGAGCCAAGACTCCACTGGAGCCCTTTTAAAATCACCTGCCCAAAACAGCAAGAGGGTCGCTGTTGCAGGTGGGCAATTTTAAAAAGGCTCCAACCTTTGACAGCTCAGCTGGAGCCTGTTTAAAATGGCCTGCTCGCAACAGTGAGAGGCTCACTCTTCATTGGGCCTTTGTTTATCTGTCATATATTTTGTCAATGTAATATATGCTGTTATGCTGTTATGCTTGGAATTTTGTATAAATGTACTAATGTGACTTTTCCCTCTATGCTTTGCTGAACTTTGTATAAGTTCTGTGACGCTGTGATATATTTTTGTACAGTTTGTAATATAGCTGTTTGGTTTTAAGAAAACTCTGTCTCTGGCTAACTATTTATTCAATAAGTATTGCTTCTGCTGGCTGATCAAATAGCACATACTCTGACAAGTATACATATCTTTTAAACCAGTAAACACTATTTCATGATTTAACAAAGTATATGTGGTTGTATACTATTAACTGTTGACACAAACACACACAAGGGTGTTTGTGTCAACTTCGACTCTGCAAGTATTTTAATAAATATTCATAAACAGCTGTGTGCAGACTCTGTTCGCTACATTTTATGTATCTTTTTTATAGCTCAGGTCAATGTAAGTGCCTTGTTCTGAACTGAACTGAGGGCTCTCCTTTGAAACATGTGCTGGACTGTTTTATATAATTTAATTATCATTGTCCTTTGATGTATAAACCACAAACAGAGTCAAGTTACTGAATCAGGTCCCCCCCCCCAGGCTCCAAAAGAAACAGGTGGAGTTTTCCTTTTCTGAAATCACATTTGATACCACCTTACAAGTTTGCAGCGATTTCCTGCAGGAGTTGTTTCTTATCTATTTTCTAACTTATTTCCATCTACTTCATAAGCCTCTGGTGAGTAATGAAGTTCACTTTTCTTCTTATAACCTTATTGCAGAAACAGACACAAATTATTTTAGGGAGTTTCATGGAAGTACTCAGACTACATCCTTTTATAGGTGTGAATTTCGGCTAAAACTATCTAGGTGTGCAGCAGATGTGCAAAGACTCACAGAACAGAATTTGCTTCAAGTCGGTCCAGAGTACACCAAAGCATAAGCAAAGTGGTCTGCTTATATACCGCCCCATACCACTTCAAGTAGTCTCTGGGTGGTTTACAGTTTTTAATTACAGTAATGCAGGCTACACATTGCCCCCCCTCCCCCAGCAAGCTGGGTACTCATTTTACTGACCTCGGAAGGATGGAAGGCTGAGTCAGCTATGAGCCAGCTACCTGGGATTGAACCCCAGGTCATGAGCAGAGTTTTACCCGCAGTACAGGCATTTAACCACTGCGGTACAAGGCTCCATCCCTTTTACTTCTCAACAACTGGCACTTGTGGTGTCAAGAACTCACTCAGAGGCACAGGTAAGAAAAAGAATAAAACTATATCCTTTACTCGCACTTGAATGGATCAAAACATACTGTAGGAAAATGACTGCTTACAGCAGTAGGCCTCAACAGAATTGTAGCCTGCTCCCAGCAGATTCCTCCAGATTCCACTGTAACAGCTCGTAACTGCCATCTGTTTAACTAACTCTGCACACTAATTCCTACCAATCTAGAAAGGCATGGGAAAAGGACACTTAAGCAGAGAGGCCTGGGAGTCTTTGAAATCAGAGGCAAGTAATGAACAATTGGTTACCACTGGATTGATCGACAGCTACCCCAACCCATGAAGGTCTCTTCCCAGTCATGCCTATTGGAGGCAGCAGAGGAGAAATACTGTATTTTTCATGTATAAGACTATATTTTTTCCTAGAATAAACTAAAATGTTAGGGTTGTCTTATACACAGAAGTAATCCAATGAGAGAAACACACAGTAGAAGAACTATTATTTCGGGCTGGAAAATTAGGGGTCATCTTATACATGGGGGTGTGTTATAGACAGAAAAATACGGTAATTCCAAAATAGTGCCCCTAACAATGTCCAAAATAGAGAGGTTGTTGACAAGCAACGAGTGGATGTTACAGGCTCTGCATACAGTACATCTGATCATTCTCCAAAATCACAGTTACAACAATGAATGTAGACAGTGACCATCAGGCGGCCATCAGTGGTTTTCATCCCCTGTGTGAGAGATGGTCAGCGTTCCCTCCTGTGAATGCAGGTGCAGGGATCATTCATATACCTTTCGGCCTCTCTTACGGAGCAGCAGATTCTGTCCTTAAGATTTATTTATTATTTATTTATTTTTAACTCTTGTATACCGCCCTATTCCCACAATGGGGACTCAGGGCGGTTAACAACATAAAAAGTAAAAAACATATAAAATCAGATACAGGAAATAGGCAACAGATTTGCTAAAAACAATTGGATCCAAGATTAAATAGGCGGGGGGGGGAAGGGGAAAAAATAAAAAAAATAAAAAGGACAGGGTCCCTAACCCTCGCTGTAGGCCTCTCGAAAGAGCATGGTCTTAAGGTTCTTCTTAAACGCCGCCAGCGAGGGAGCCTGCCGTAGTTCACCTGGGAGTTTGTTCCAAATTGCCGGTGCCACCACCGAGAAAGCCCGACCGCGAGTACTCACTTTTCGGGCTTCCCTCGGGGGGACCGTCCGCAGGGAAAGGGCCACCGAAGCCCAGGTTCCCCAGATTCAAACGTAGCCGGGACACTTGAGGTTTAACAGCTTCAAGCAAGATGGGCAGTTTATTGGGGAAAAGTTGCATAGGAAATAGCACCGGCCAAAATTCTCTGCATGTATTGAAATTTGACAGGTCCTCAGCACTGAGGACCTTTACTTAATGAAGCATCTTAAAATGATTGGTACGTCGTGCCTTGCTTTGCCTTTTGTTTTTGAAGGAATATTTTGAGGAATGGAGAAACTCGGCAAATGTGCATAATTAACTAGGTCAAGAAAGACAAATTGCAGCCATCTTTTAGAATATATTTAGAGAGAAGGGTATAAAAGGTGGCTCAAATTGATCTTCTCTGGATGTTTTCATTAACCTTTTCCGAACGTCTTCTGCCTGAATAGTGATTTGCTATATGGGCGGTTTATAAATCAAACAAATAAATATTAACATTGTTTATCTATTAGTATTACTCTCTCTCTCTTTGTGTCTCTGTCTCTGTCTCTGTCTCTGTCTCTGTCTCTGTCTCTGTCTCTCTCTCTCTCTCTCTCTCTCACACACACACACACACACACACACACAAAATTTGGTGACTGAGCATTTCTATCAATTTATTGATCTATCTACACACAGACAGCTTATACCCATGTTTCCCTGAAAATAAGTCACTGTCTTATATTTATTTTCCCCAAGAAGATAAACTAGGGCTTATTGTGGGGGTAGGTCTTATTTTTGGGGAAACAGGAACTGCAAGCAAATATGCTACAAATTATGGTAACTTTGGTGGCCCAAGTGAAGGGGGGGGGGAAGGACCATGGATGGAAAGGGAGGGGCAACGTACACTCCTCTCTCTCTCTCTCTCTCTCTCTCTCTCTCTCTGTCTGTGTGTGTGTGTGTGTGTGTGTGTGTAGGCACAGCCAAGCCCATCACTAGGTCTTATTATCAGGGTGTAACCATTGGCAATAAGAAATTTATAATTCATCATTAAAGATCTATAAGTTCATTTCAAAATGTTAACACATTTCAAGACTTCTGGGAACCAGGAGCAGCAAGGCTCTTTCTTAACCCACCCAACCCCACACACATTGTACTGTGGTTAACACTAAGAGGAACAATGTTTGCTCTGTGAGGTCTTACACATCAGCAAGGATTTTGTGGAATTTCCTTTGACACAGTCTGTCCTGCTATTTAGAAACTGGAAATCACCTGCCCTACAGCAGGCTTATATTAGAGAATATGTAACTTGTGTAACAAATGAAATAACTGTTGTGTGCATGTGTCTTGAGGAAACCTTACGTGTCTTTATGTGTCTGACAAAGTATAAAGGAGTTCTGTTTTACCTTAGAAGGTGTCCTTCTCTTAGAGAAGCACCATCAATGCATTGATTCAATTATTACAATAAAAAAAGCCTATATTCTTGAAAGATCCCGGTGTCTCAATGTTCTGTTTGTCTTTATGGCAAATTGCCAGTGTCATTGCAGTAATTTTACTGTTTGTGAGATGACAGGGGTACGGCTTATATTTAACAAATGCATACAAATCCTGCTAGGGCTTATTTTTGGGGTAGGTCTTATTTTCGGGGAAACAGGGTATATAAGCTATCACAAAATAATTTAGAGAAAATACTTCTCCATTATTTTTGTTTCTTTCACCAAACATCACACACAGTCTTTCATGTGCTTTCTCCTGTTTTTTAATAGATACAGTCAGAGTACTTGGTGATTCTTCCTTCTTAATGCTCCTCATGTATTTTCTTTATCCGTTGCTTTCAATAAATCTGTGCCACTAGTAAAAGATCTTTAAAATGATGCTGGACGAATACATTTAGCTAGATATTAACATATACCTCTCAGCCTGTCTCTGTTTCCCTTTTGATCTCTTTTTATGACTACCCCAACAGGAATGCACTTGAAGTCTTCCTCTAAGTTTAATGTGTGACTGTAATCAGACCTACACTCTATCATTATCTGAAAGTTTTCAGAGAACTAAGAGCTCTTTCAAGTCTTGATTTATGGTTAATATAATATCCCAATCATGCAAATAGTCAAAAATTTATTATTTGTGTGCACTTTGCCTTTAAATCATGCTTTATTAATTATTCCTGCTGATGGAGTACAGCATTCAAGACACCCTCTCTCTCTCTCTCTCTCTCTCTCTCTCTCTCTCTCTCTCTGTCTGTGTGTGTGTGTGTGTGTGTGTGTGTGTGTGTGTGTGTGTGTGTGTGTGTGTGTGTGTGTGTGTGTAGCTCATATTGAGTTGGGAGGACAGGCAATGTATGTTCTTGCTTGCCTGATCTTCTGTGAAGTGCTATGTGGCCACATTAGAAATGATGTCAATAGCTATACAGTGGTACCTTGTATAAAGGAATTAATTCGTTCCAAATGAAATTATGTTAAGCAAATTTTCCTTTATACAAATTCCCATAGGAATGCATTGAAAATGGAGTGATCCCATTTTTATGTTGTATGGGTTCTCCCCATAGGCGATTATGTTAAGCAAATTTCCCCTATCTCTAAAAATTTTTATGTTGTACAAATTTTATGTTATACAAGCTTGTTTATTATACAAGGGCCCACTGTATATAGCTATATATGTATCCTAACACACCCATTTTGGGCTGCATATCAAGGCTGGCATCCGGCATGCATTTAAGTAAGGCCAATTGGTGTTGCCTTGATTGTAGCCAGGGCTCAAATGGCAGGGGTGCTGGCCGGGGAGGAGCCTAGCTCCTTATCTTTCACAAGGACACTTTAACTGCTATAAATCAGTGGCTAAATTGCAGGTAGAGGCAGGAGCAGGCCATTGCAGCTTCTGAATTTCCTTATGTCACCCTCCCCAGTTATTAAAGCACCCATTATGGCCACAAAGCCAATGAAATTGCCCATCTCCCAACACTAGGTTGGCTCCTTCCTTACGATCTTACCACCAGCAGGTGAAAACCATCCTTTGTAAGATGGCTTTTGACCTCCAAATCCCCTTGCGGGACTCTTTTTTTAAGTAGGGGGATGTAGCATATTTCTATCAGAAAGTCTTCATCAGGCAGTCTAATTTGCTTCAGCTTCCTTTAACTGATTATTTTTAACATGCTTTGTGTTGAATTGTATTTTAAATGTAATCTGTTACTTTACTGCAGGTATGTCCAAATTTCAGCCCTCCAGATGTTTTGGACAGCAACTCCCACAGTCCTTTTCCATTGGCAATTTAAGCTTAGAATTCTGGGACTTGTGGTCCAAAACATCAGGAGGGCCAAGGTTTGGACATGCCTGCTTTACTGTATAGGCATACATTCTGTATGCTGCTTTGAATCCCTCTATTGAGGAGAAAGAGAATGAATGAATGAATGAATGAATGAATGAATGAATGAATGAATGAATGATTATTATTATTTATTTATTTTAGAGTATTTTTACCCCACCTTTCTTCTTGGAAAAGTGCCCAAGTCATCTTACAGTAATGAGGGATAATATACAGTCCAGTACAATTAAGACATGTTCAAGTATTTGAGAACAGAGAATGAATGAATGAATGAATGCATGAATGAATGAATGATTATTTATTTATTTTAGAGTATTTTTACCCCACCTTTCTCCTTGGAAAAGGGCCCAGGTCGGCTTACAGTAATGAGGGATAATATACAGTCCAGTACAATTAAGACATGTTCAAGTATTTGAGAACAGAGAATGAATGAATGAATGAATGAATGAATGAATGAATGAATGAATGAATGAATGAATGAATGAATGAAATGTTTTAACACAGTTGTGTTCAAACTTTGGTCCTCCAGATGTTTTGGACTACAACTCCCACAGTCCTTTATCATCTAGGCTGGGAGTTGTGGTCCAAAACATCTGGAGGGTGAAAGTTTGGACACCCCTGTTTTAACAGGTCTGTGTGAAAATGGAATGTTCTGATGTATGGCTTCACATGTAAATACATTTACAGAGCCAAGAGACCGGGAGCCTCTTAGATGCTATGGATTACAACCCCCATAACCCCCAGCCAAGATGGTCAAGGAATATGCATGATGAAGATTGTAGTCCAAACTATATAGAGGAATCATAACTGCTCTTATGACAACTGTTGCTATGTACCCTCTAAATATTTTGAGAATTCTAAAAGGAGGAGAAGGAGATGGAGATGGAGGAGCAGCAGCAATAATACTATTAATGTCAACAATTGTAATCCAACAACAACAATATTTTCAGTGAGTTGCTTAGAATAAACCTGGTTTCCAGATTTAACTTTTGATTTGTCCAAGCCCGAAATGCATAGTTCTCAGACATATCACATTTGTTATACATGTAGTTTGTACTTGCTGATAGACGTATTTGCTACAATAAAACAACCCTTTCTCACATCATAACTCTATGACACCTTTAGCTCTCTTTTGGCCCTATCTGAACACTATGGCATATTGGACCCTATAATCCTTATCAGAGAGATTGTTAATTGACATTATTTATGTATTTATTTATTTATTTATTTATTTATTTATTTATTAGTTAGTTAGTTAGTTAGTTAGTTATTTCTCGACTGCCCATCTTCCGAACAGAACTCTGGGCGGTTTACAATTAAAACAAGGCAACAAGGGGAAAATACAAAAAGGGCAAAAGTACTAATAAAATAAGGAGGGACGAGACCGTCCACAATGCAGGCGAGCCAGAACTGGGGTGATGTGCTCGAATCTATGAGCACCCACCACCAGTCTGGCCGCCGCATTCTGCACCCACTGGAGCCTCCGGACAAGGGTCAAGGGCAACCCCATGTAGAGGGCATTGCAGTAGTTGATCCTCGATATCATGAGAGCCTGCACGAATGTCCTCAGGGAGGACTCATCAAGGACTCTGTCCATCTGGCTGGCTGGTGCCAGACACCTTATGATTGATCAAATTGCTGTATTATGCAAATATGACATCCCAGTCCTTCCACGCAAACACATAAACATATATACATACTGAGTTGTACAATTTTTTAAAGAAAAAAAGAAAAAGTTTAAATTTTTAATTTTTTAAATATAAAATTTTCTGTTTCTTTTTTAAATTTAAAGAAAAACACTGAGTCGTACAATTAGATATGCCAACCACTTATTCTTTTGATAGACTTCTGGATTCACTGCATGATCGACTTGGTGCCTTCTGACACTGATGCTTCTCCCCCACTTCCTCTTTTCTTCTTGATTATGTGCAGTGCTTCCTCTCCTGAGACCCTGGGACTGCTCCGTGCCTTTCTCCAACTCATAGCACAATAAGGCTAGTGTTGACAAGTACTGTAGTGGCATAATGAGAGCGTCAACAAAGAGGTCCTCAGTCCTAGCCTTATGTTGTGATGAACTAGCCCACTGGATAAGCCAGTGATGGGACAAGTTTGCTTTCTGGACTACAGTTCCCAGAACCCACAGTATATAGGTATGGATATGCTGGCTGTGGGATGTGGGGAATCAGAGCCAAAATCTAAATGTTTCCTATGACTAGGGTAGATTCAGAGATACAGTGGTACCTCTATTTATGAGCAGCTCAATTTACAAGCAATTCGACTTAAGAGCGGGAAAACCCTTGGCGTTTTAACTGCTGCCTTACAAATTTTAGATGCGGTCTGCTCTACTTACATTTATTTATTTATTTATTTATTTATTTATTTATTTATTTATTTATTTATTTAGATATGGCTGCTCTGCTTATGAGTTGTTTGACTTATGAGCATGCATTCAGAATGGATTAAACCCATAAGCATAGGTACAATGTAGTCTGATTCTAATCCATGTCACTTCTGCATGTGTGAACACATAATGATGTTCTGTCCTTCTTTTAGCCTCTCTTCTCTGTGTGTATACAGTGTGTGTGTGTGTGTGTGTGTGTGTGTGTGTGTGTGTGTGTGTGTGTGTGTGTGTGTTAGGGATTATCTCATCCTTGCATAAGAAATTATGAAAATCTCTCCTCCTTGGTGGTGAAAATTGTAAGAAATGCTTAACATTCTAAGGTGAATTCTTATATTGGTGAGAGGGATGTTTTATGAAAAATTGCCTGGTTTGTGAAAAATTGTCCAATTAATGTGTGTGTGTGTGTGTGTGTGTGTGTGTGTGTGTGTGTGTGTGTGTGTGAGAGTGTGTATTTTGTCATTACAGTCATGACTGACTCTCCGTGACCCCATGTCCATGGAATTTTCTTGGCAGAAATACTGGAGTGGCTTGCCAGTTCCTACTCCAGGCGCCTACAGCACCTGGTATTCCCTGGTGGTCTCCCATCCAAGTACTAGCCAGGCCTGACCCTGCTTAGCTTCTGAAATCAGGCAAGATCAGATGTGCTTAGGGCATCTAGGCAGCACGTCCAAGTAATACAAAACCCCAATAAGAGTCTTCAGTCCCTTCAATGTGTGTGTGTGTGTGTGTGTGTGTGTGTGTGTGTGTGTGTGTGTGTGTGTGTGTGTGTGTGTGTGTGTGTGTGTGTGTGTGTGTGTCCAAGGGGATAAGCTCAAACAGTTCTTAAGAATTAGTTTCAGAGTTCTTTTTTCAGGGTGGTAAGTACTACATATCTAAAGGGAGTAGTTGGAGAGCTTAGTGGTTGGACCCAGATATCAGGAATTCAATTTTCCACTGTACCTCCTTGACAGGGCTCAATGATCCAGCTATTAAATATAAAGTGGACCCTCATATTATGTTTGTATAACATAAAATCTGTATAACATTAAAAATTCTGGAGATAGGGGAAATTTCCCCTCCAAAGCCTGCCAAGTGCCGACAAAGAGGCCGAGATCCCAAACCCACCAACACCCCGAAACAAAGTAAACCCTGTTTGCTATGTAAATACATAGTACAAACTAAGCTCAATAAGCTCTCTCTTTTATGCTTGGCTAAAAAAATCACCAAACTTCACAGGGTGAATTTCTGTGATTTAGACTTTGAACTATAGCTCTCAGATTCTTTCAGCCAGAAGAGCCAATGACAGTGCACTCCTGGCTAGAAAATTTGGGGAGTGTTTGAGTATTTCTTCGCAGGAAGATGAGTCCGTTGGCTTCCATCATATCTTCGGTATGTTATTTACTATATGTGACCTAGGGATGTGCAGGAGCCCTCTGCCCCTTTCCATCCCTGAATAAACACTGCCATTTCCCTGAGCACATTTGGAACACCTCCAGGTTTACCCATGTCTGGGTCCATAATGGTATCTCTGCATTTCCTGTTCTTTGTGAGGAGCCCATTCATAGGAATGCAAGTGACAAAACCATGTCATAAAATTAATAGTGGAAGGAGGATAGAAGGGACTGGAAATAGCAGCCAAAAGTTCTCTGTTTTATTATTTTTATTTTTATTTCCTTGCCACCAGGAGAAAGCCCCCAGTGGCTTCCTAAAGAAATCACTAGGAAGGGGAATGTGTGAGGCACTGTATAAGTCAGTAGGCACGCTCCTACCCGATTCAGGAAACACAGCAGCCCTACACTTATCTACTGTTTCCCCCCCTCTGTTTTCTCTGTCCTGTTTGTGATGCTGTGACCACAACAATACAGTGGACTCTCGTATAACAAATGGTTTGTATAACATAAAATCTGTACAACATAAAAAAAATTCTGGAGATAGGGGGAATTTGCTTAGCAGAATCGTCTATAAGGTGAATCTGTACAACATAAAAATGGTCGTGATTCGGGATTAATCTGTTTTCAATGCATTCCTATGGGAAATTTGTATAAAGGAAAGTTTGCCTAACAAAATTTCATTTGGAATGAATTAATTCATTCCTTTATAGAAGGTGCCACTGTACTTGGATGATTTAATCAGTGACTTTGCCACAGGAAAATTGAGGGAGGTTCATTTTTAAGAAAAGCACAGAGTCTCTCCATCTTCCTGTCCTTTTCTTTCTTTCTTTTCTCTCTCGCTTCCAATGGTGATGTGTGAATGTGGGATTCAACACAAGTGATCCAAGGGTGGGTCACTCTGTCCCATTAATAGCCCTGGGCTCTTTGCTCCACCTTGTGAAGGGGTTTAGAAAACAAACTCATTTTTTTACACATCTGCCCATAGGCAGTGTATATGAACGAATCACCACAAAAATAGCTACAGTCCAAATATTGTACCATGTGAAGGAAAGGCCACATTCCTGAGAAAATAAAGTTCATAAAATTCCCTTGACATAAATGAGACTTAAATGCATTTTGAAAGCATCTGACTCCAGATGAGTTCCCATGAATAAGTGCACTTAATTCCCTCCAGATTGCTCCAGAGAACTTAGCAGCAGTATTTTAGCGAGATCACAAACTGTAATTGAGGGTGTGCTTGAAATCCCAAATTCCACACTGAATTGGCTCAATTTGGAGTGATTTTTCTGGATCTATGTGGAACGGTCAGATTTACTCTTTGTTACTCTTTGGACATCTAAGAGGAGCAAGGGGAAAACAACAACCTAGCAACTTGCTTCCAACATGATGAAATAAAGAAATCGCACATAATTGTAATAGAAAGTGGATGAGACTGGATGGAGATGAGGTTTACTTCCTGACAGCCCTAACAAGCAATCAGAAACAAGAATTTCTCCACCCACTGTTCAGTCACAGTGCTTGGCAGGGAGGATGTATGGGAGGTCAACAAATGCAGACATTGGATTACTTGACACAGCTCTTCCTCCATTTAGTGGCTTGCTAAAGACTTGGCAAATCATTTAGCTGGTGGTGTTGGGGGGGTTGCTGGTGGTGCTGGGGGGGTTGCTAAATTGGAATAGCTTATCCTAAACTCTTGTATCCCAATGTAACACTCTGAGCAATGCACAAAACGTAGGCCTAGAGACGGGTAAAAAATAAAAAAATAAAGTGCCATTTTGTTGTTTTGTTACAAAACGAAACGGTAGAATGTGTTTTGTGACAAAATGAAACAAACCAATATTTTTGGCTCTAGAAATGAAATGATTTGTCATAGAGGCACCAAATTTGGTGGGTAGTTTCCATGGATTATCCACTTTAAGCCCTCCAAATGTGGAGAAGGTTGGGGTTAAGGGGGCTGAGTTATTAAATTCCAAAGTGGGTCCCCCATGGAAAAAGAGGAAGAGGGATAATGTGGCATTTAAAACTCCAGCCTCATTCCCCTCTGACACTGTGCTGTGGAATGCGAAGGAGGAGTGTTCAAGCGAGTGCTGATAGGTCTTGCTTGAAAGGGTTCCTAAGCGATAAAGCAATAAAACCCTCCAGTTTCACTCTCTGAGTATGTTTTTACTTATTAGATTGTTTATCTGTTGCATTGTTTGTTGGTTTGATATCTGTTCAATTTAATGGATATAAAACATTTGTATCACCAGCTGTCAAATCCAACCCCAAGGGAAGGCCTTCTGTGGGCCTTGATATCTTGGTCCCTGCTTCATACAGAGCACATTGTCTAACCATTTCCCCAGGGATTTGCAAAATCCAAGCTGTCAAGGTTGCTATAGAGGGAGCTGAGCTTATCCTTGTTATTGTCTGAATCTGCCTCCCTCTCCTTGCCCCACCCTCTTTCTCTGTCCTCAGCACACGAAATTTTGGAATCCATTGCCACCTCACGTGCTCCCTTCGCATTTCTTTCAACGTCCGGTTTTGCTTTCTTTTATTTTAAAAAAATTTTAAATCGATGCATCCCACCCGGCTGTCATTTGCAAAGCTGAATTACTGTATGATCCTTTGTTTTCCACTCCCGATTTGAGGTCCATGACGGCCAAAAAAATGCTGTTCCCGACAAGGTGGACCAGCACACAACATTCATTGTTTATGAAATCGGTCCTCCAAGGGCATGGTAATCCCTTCCTAAATCCCTAGAGCAGTGACCAAGCAATGCCTCAAACTACCATTACAAAGCTATCCTGCCCTCGCGTTCATCAGTATTTCGGAGAAAAAGTAACTGAAAAAAAAATTAAAAAAAAGAAAAATTAGTCGTGACTTTGGATGCGAATGGGATGCTGGATCTTAGTAACGGCCCTTGTTAATGTCTATCTGCCTCCCTCCCTTGATACCCTTAGGAGATCAGCACACTGGAGCGATCTCCTAACATGTATTGATAACTTAAAGCACTCCCACCCTTCTGCTGAATTTATTCTTGGAGGTGACCTCAATGCAAGAGTTGGGACCACTAATCAATTTTTTTATAAAACAGGGATGGCTGAGGATGAACACTCTCTGCCTCCCTTATGTGGACTGACCAAGAGGTCAAAAGATCTGTTTTACAATGCTGCTGGATTAGCCCTTGCCAGATTTTCTATTTGAACCAATATGATCTGGCTTAATGGTCTACTTGACTTCCCTAACACTGGCGAACATACCTTTGTATCCCAGCGTTGTCGACTATCTCCTAGTTTTGACATCAACAAAACAGAGTAGTACACTTTTCAGTTGGCGATTATGTCATCAGTGACCACCTTCCTTAATACTGTCTCTAAATCTGCCAGAGCATAGGGCATCTCCCGCCGGGGAGGCTGATAATTTGATGCCCAGGTCTAAAATCCTGGTCAATAAAGATCTGTCCACTAAATTCCATCAATTAGTGATAGCCCAAGGAAGCAGAAAACTTCTACAAGGCATTCTAGTGAACCCTGACTATTCCAGCCAAATTAAATTCTTTGAATCCTTTATAAACCTAATTTTTCATTCCTTGAATCATAAGCCCACACTGTACCGCTATGGGGGACCCCATAATAACCTTAATTGGTTTGACAAGGAATGCAGAGAGCTCAAGGTTCTATTGCATGCCTCTTTTATGGATTTCAGGCAGACCAATGCCCAAGGTGACTTAGTAAAATACTTTCAGTATCATCAACAATTAAAGGCCCTACTCCTTAAGAAAAAGCAAATTTTCTTCCATAACCAGTGGAATAAGCTATTTCAAGCTGTCGCTCAGAATAACACTAGACAATTCTGGTCTATTGTTACGGGCTTCTCAAGATCAGAGGTGCAGGATTCAGATGCAGTTCCACCATCCAGGTGGGTTCAACATTTTTCTGACGTTTTCTTCAATAGGAATAAGCCCACAGCTAACTGTCCTGGCTTTTCCTCCCCCAACCTGCCCGAGTGGCCTCCAGTATGCCCTGAGGATATCTATAAAATTATTGTAGGTCTACAGTCGGGTAAAGCTGCAGGCCCTGACGGTATACCCCCTGACCTCCTAAAATGTGATCCAGCTTGGTGGTCCTCACTACTAGCCCCATTTTTCACAACAATCAATAAAACCGGCTTTATACCCAAAGATTGGACAACTGCCACAATTGTTCCCATCTACAAAAAGGGGGATCCTAATTCCCCAGAGAATTACAGACCTATCAGCCTATTATCGGTAATTGGCAAAGTTTATGCCAAATACCTATGCAATAAACTTTCCTCCTGGATAGACGCCGAGAACATCTTAGGCCCTGAGCAATCAGGATTCTGTCAGGGCAAATCCACGTTAGATAGCTGCGCTATCCTTTCACACTTGGTCTATAAACAGGTCAAGATATCTAAGGCTAGACTCTATGTGGCTTTCCTTGACCTGAAGGGTGCTTTTGATTGTGTAGATAGAGAGCTACTTTGGGATCAATTATCCAGATGGAATATTGATCAAAGGCTACTTCTGCTAATTAGAGCCTTGCATGCCAATACTTTATGTATGGTTAGATGCTCTCAGAATGGCAAACTAACTCAACCCTTCAAAACAAATAAAGGAATGAAGAAGGGCTGCATTCTGGCCCCAACACTTTTTAACCTCTTCCTAAATGACTTAGCTCCTAATCTGCGGAATGTGAATAGCCATTGCCCAAAACTGGGTCAGACACAAGTTCCATTGCTTTTGTACGCTGACGATGCAATACGTCTCTCTCGCACTAGGATAGGTCTTAAATGCTTACTTAATAGTGCCACCGACTATTTCTTAGCCAATAAATTGGAGGTCAATTAGTCCAAATCTAAAATACTGGTCTTTGGGAGAAAATGGACTGCCCACAAATGGCAGGTAAAGTCATTTAAGTACCTGGGTGTTCACTACAATTACAGGCACACCTGGATCTTCCATCGCAAGTATGTCCTAAATTCATGCAAGATCTCTGCTAGTGCAATTACACAATCCTTTTTTAGCTATAGCAATCGGTATGTACCGGCTTCCCTGACAATATTTACTCTCTCTCTCTCTCTCTCTCTCTCTCTCTCTCTCTCTCTGTGTGTGTGTGTGTGTGTGTGTGTGTGTGTGTGTGTGTGTGTGTGTGTGTGTGTGTGTGTGTGTGTGTGTGTGTGTGTGTGTGTGTGAGAGAGAGAGAGAGAGAGAGAGAGAGAGAGTAATTTTTAAGCATTTTTTATATTGCTGGTTAAGAACAGGAGGATGGGGGGGTTTAAAGTTGTTGCTTTACTTCCTCTCTGAAATGCAGCACAGGCTGATTGTAATGCATGCCTTCTTTACACGTGCAGTGCACATGCCTTCTCGGGCTGTTAATGGAATGCAGCCGCGATGAGGAGGGACCACCCTCTAACGGAGACAGGCAGTAGTTCGGCCTTGGCAATCATTTTAATGCTGGCTTTCAACTGTGCTTTTGTAGCGTGATGCATGGAAGCACAGCCCCAAGTGCTGCCTTTGAAAAGAAGCCAATTGCTATCCAGATAATGATGCAGAGACGCTCTCCCCAAAGAAGCGGCACACTGAGTGGCTCGCTTTCGTTTCCATTTGCATTGTTGCAAGCATGTGTTTTCTACCAAAGAGTATGAAAGGTTCCCAATCTAAATGGAGGGTGCTCCTACCGATGAATCACCCAAGTAACAGAGCTGCACGGTGGGCTGCCGTAATTCAGAACCATTGGGCTCGAAAAGATTTCACTGTAGTGGCAAGAGGGGGGGGATGAAGTTTCCCCCCTCTGCCCCTAGTGAAAGCAAGCAGCACAAATGTCACTTGATGCCAGGGCATTTAATTTCTGCTTCTCCTGCTTGATTTAGGGAAAAAATGGTGTGCAACATTAGAAAAATGAGCAGGGACACACAGACACTTGACTTTGGCAGGAGGTGAACAAGAGGGTTCATATATAAGGCTGATCGCTCATCAGGAGGGGGCCCTTTGGTGACCCTTTTCCGCCTTGACTGAAGTGTTGCCCACCCTTGAAAGAATTTAAAGGCAGCTTGAGGGGCAATGATTCTGCGCCTTGTCAGACTGGGTTGTATGCTTTTATGAGGTTATATTACTAACTTGTGTGTGTGTGTGTGTGTGTGTGTGTGTGTGTGTGTGTGTGTGTGTGTGTGTGTGTGTGTGTGTGTGTGTGTGTGTGTGTGTGTGTGTGTGTTCCAAACCTTTACACCTGCAAGATGTGCAGACCTGCTAAAATGGGAAATAATTTTCAGCAATAAATCAATGCACGTCTAATTGTCCCCATTTGAATAGACAAATTATTCATATTCTACCTAGCTAAAATGCATCTGATTACGATCTAGTGAGAGAGAGCTGCCTCAAGCTACCACGTGGCACTGCTGCATTCTGCTCCAAAGGTGAAACCATTTATTTTAATGGTGAAGTGCCAAGTAAATAAACTGTTATTGCAGGCATCACCTTACCTAGTTTGTTACCTATTTCCCCCAGGCTATATTTACATGAGAAATTTTTAGAACTTTGATTCTTAGGCTGCAATCAGGAGACATCACATCAAGATTCAATCTTGTGGTTCACGAAAATGGCCCCTTATGCAAATGAATACAGTGTATCTCCAAGACAAATCAAAACCACTTTAATGGCTCCCCAAAGAGATTTCTGAATACTTGGGAATGTCTTGTTCAAAGGACGGGCTGGTATTTCCTTGTCACTTAAAGGATTCAGGGTTCAAGACTAATTGGTAGGAATCTATAATCATCTTTCAGGGTCTCTGAAGAGTTTTTAAAAGCACATTCAATGGTAAAGACAGCTAAAAATAAACGGGCCATCTTAACTGGTGTAAATCTGGCCAGCTTTTCTGTAGGCAGAATTCTATCAATACAGTACAAAACAGTGATTTTCTTGTTGCATTCTGGGAAATTGTCTCCGTTGCTATGGTCTCATGCATTTTCTCAGACTGTGTGGAACTGTTGCCAGTTGTAATAATAGTGAGGTTTAAAGCTGAATCTCCTCAATTATTGTAAGAGAAAAATAATGGGAATTATTTGGAGCCTTCAAACTGGTAATAAGTTAAAGTTTAGATTTTGTATGGGTTATGAATCCATTAGAATAGTTCAGCAGTGGAATTTATTTGTGACAATAAATTGGTATATGCTGCTGCCCTGGGCACACCTATTGTCAAGAATGGAGCAAACCCTTGTGAAGAAAGATTACAGCATTTGGGGTTGTTTAGCTCCGCAGACTAAGGCTCCAAAAACTGTCAGCTGCAAAGTCAACAGCTCGGCGGTTCGAATCCTGGGTGCCACGCAGCGGAGCGAGCTCCCGCTGATCACCCTAACTCCTGCCAACCTAGCAGTTCAAAAGCATGTACATGCAAGTAGATAAATAGGTACCGCCATAAAAAGTGAGAAGGTAACAACAATGTTTCCTTGCAGCCATGCCGGCCACATGGCCATGGCCTTGCCCAACACTGGCTCTTTGGCTTGAATACATAAATTAGCACTGCCCCTAGAGTCGGACACGACTAGCATGCATGTTTGGGGGGAACCTTTACCTTTACCTTTTAATTTGATCAAAGGTAATCATCAACACCTTAACAGTGAATAAAACTACACACCGCATGAAGTAGAGGCAGCCTGTGGCAAAAGAAGGTGGGGAATCGTCATTTCAAAAGGTAAGAGGAGAGCTTCTGGCAGCATGAAGAACCAACCTCTTAACCTCTCGGAAAAGTAGATACTGGGAAATGTAATTGGTGTAAATCAGGCCAGCTTTTCAGTAGGTGGGAAATGTACTAGGAAATGTAATTGGTGGGAGATCCAGGACAGACAAAGGGAGTTCTATATTCACACAGCTTGTAATTAAACTGTGGGATCTGATATCACAAGTAGTGGTGCTAGCTGCCAATTTCAGCAGCTCTTAAAGTAAATTGGACAAATTCGTGGAGAATGTGGATACTAATGACTGCTAGTCATGGATACGCCCTGCGGACAATGTTAATTTAATTGGCATATGTAAGGCAACCATGAATCATGTTAAAAGTTTTTATTCCCATTGTTTAACTGCCGTATTGTTAATCAGGAGACCACAAAACAATGGACTGGGTGAAATTCATCAGGCTTTTTCAATGAACAGAATCTCTTTCCTCGAAAAATAAATACATCGTAGGACTGCCTCTTCCTCATGTTGACTTTCATCAGATTGTATCCATCTCTTTCCTTTTCTACTCACTGTGATGGAAATAAGCTTTCTCCATTAATGATTAGAGATGGGCACAAAATGTCAAAATGGCGTTCCATTTTTGTTTTTCGGCCCCCCGGGGCCCGCTTCGTTTCCGTTTCTTCGTTTTTCGGGTGCGGCAAGCTGCGGCTGCAGGGAACCCTCCCAGGGCCGGGCGCCACCACAGCTGGAGGCATGCGGGTGGGGAGAGCGTTCCTGTGGCCACGGGGAGCCCTCCCAGGGCCAGGCGCTGCTCCGGTCACCACCCACAACAGGCCGCCACCCTCGGAGCACCACGGAGCGCCACCCTCTCTTGGGTCCCCTCCCCAAGGACTGATCCGCCACTCCATCTGCCACTCCCATCGGGTCGCTACCCCAGAGCCCCACACAGCGCCGCCCTAACTGGGGCCCTTCTCCCCGGGAACCACTCTGCCCCAGGAGCCGCCTCCCCAGCAGACCGCTGCCCCACCCCCGGGCCTGGACCTGGGAAACCTGTGGGAGGTGCCACTGCACTCCCCCCGTGCTCCAACAATGCCCTCCGCTCCTGCTTCCGAGCTGGCTGCACTGTCGCTGCTTCGCCATGTGGCCAAGATGGCGCTGGGCACAGCCGAGCTCCAACATCATCCCCTCCAAAGCCTGCCAAGTGCTGAGATCCCGGAACCCAGAAGGGACCAAGCGATCGTGCAGAGGGATCTGCGGGGCGGCACCGCTCAGCCCCTGCCTGCCGGTGTTGGCTCAATGGGCACGGCTGCAGCTCTCCTGGGGGAGTCACCAGCTGGTGCCACAGCAGCAAATGGGAGGGCTGCAGCAATCCCTGTCCCCCCATAACCACTGCTTCTTGCTCTCTCTCTCCCCCACCTGCCCACCCACTGCTTCTAAAGCCAGAGAGCCCAGGTGAGGTGGGGGTGCGCACATGCGTGTGCGAGGGGCACCAAGAGCACCAGCAACGGGCGTGCGGCTGCACAGAGAAGGATCCCATTGACGTCCCCCCCCCACAAGGCTCTGAAGGAAAAGATTCAATTGACGTTCGCCCACCCTGGGAGGCTCGAAAGGGAAGCAGTGGTGGTGATCTCCTCACTGTGGCCGGCGGGTGATATTCAAAGAGTGACAATAAATGAATGAGGTTTAAATGTGACAACTTGCAGAGTTGTACAATGGTGTGGAAAGATAATTGCTAAATACAGAATGGAGCTAGGAGACAAAGGAACTTTGCACAAAAGCTTATATTACATATTTACACAATATACATCAAGACAAGACACACAGCATATATACAGAGTAGTGCTATCTCACCAAAAGCAGTTCCAAAGTAAATGGATTTCAATGCTGCCTTTTATACACATCAGCAACATGGTTTAGACCCATCACAGGAGTGTTCGGTGATTATCCGTGGCACCTGGACAAAATCATTCTGACCTTTTCCTGTGATTATTCCATACACCTGTGTCTAGCAAATGACTATGCAATTTACACAGAAACCATTTTATGAATCTGTTAAATACCATGTTACAGACATTTTGTCAAAACTACATTACTTGACACAAGGGGCTAGAGCTGAGCTGCCATCAGCTCAAGCCCTTTGAATTTCAGCTGCCTGCCCTCCACAGCCACTTACCTTGGTCATGGGGATGAGGAGGTGGTGGAGATATCTACCCTGCCTTTCCTTCCCTGATGCTGCAGGGAAGGAAACACAGGATAGAAGCCACCACCACCACCACCACCTCCTCCTCCTCCTCTTTGGCTGCTGGCTTGGTGGGGAAAGGAGCGACAAGAGTATTAAAAAGGAGGCAGTGTGGGCGAGGAGCTGGCCCTCGTTGCCTTCGCCTGCCAACTTCACCCAGGATCTGAGGCGGCAGTGCCTGGCTGGGTAAGGGATGTGTCAGGGCACTCAAGGGGCTTGGCATTTGCAAGAGTCTGTAGTGGAAGGACTACGGCCTCTTTCAAATGTCCTGCCATAACATGCTCTGGCCCCCATTGCTTCTCCAAAGCAATGGAGAAGCCAAGGACAGTGCGGGAGGGACAGCAAGATGCGGGAGGGGAAGGGGACAGTGAGGGAGGGAGGAAGAGGCCAGCTCTCCTCATTGTTTGCTGTTCCACAGCTTTAACCCCAAAGCAGCAAGGCCTGCTGCCAGTACAGGCCTAATATTCATATCCACCTGTTCTTCTGAAGGCCCAGTCTTCATCCTTTCTTGTGGGCTTAAACAACTGTCCCACCACCACTACCACCCCCACCCATTCCATCTGTGCCATAAGAGAAAATGTTAAAATGATCCGGTTTAGCACTGGTTTGGCTAGCACTCCATTTTCTTGGGGTGTATTAGGAACACTAAGCAGGGTACTGCTGAACTCAGAAATGGTTTCCCATTCCTCTCTTCTTGGGGCACCTTAGGACTGTCATGCAGCTTTCCCAAGGCCACACTAATTGAGTCTTCTTCCAGGAAGCACAGTAAGGAATCATCCTCCCAACCTCTCACGCTAGAGCCAGATAACCAACTCACTGAGCTGTTCACCCAAATGTCCATGCTTGCTCTTCAGCAAACAATGTGGGCTCCGCAGCAGCGAGTCTGCCTGCAGAGTGTCTTTGCCCTTCACCCATGCAAATATTGCGAGACGGGGAAACGGGATGAAGAGGACCTGGATGGTGGGTGGGGCCATACTATATAGGCGGCTCCCGCCCTCTGGGCCTCTTCGTCGCTTGGAGAGCGTTCCCACCCACCCACTGCATGGAAGGTGCTAGTGTGAGTCTGACTGGTTGCCTTTTGGGGTGCCAGATAAGAAATTTTGACCCGTCCCAAGATTGGCACTGAGGGGCAGGTGCTTTTTCGCCTATCCCACACTGGTACCGGGGGGGGGGTTTCTTCCCTGATGATGTATTGTTTGTTGGGTCACACTGGCGGTTTAAAGAGGATATGGAGCAGGTGAGTACAATTCAAGATCCCCTACGTTGACGTCCGACCTCATATGCTTTAAATCATGAGATTATAGTGCGGGGAAGGACGACAATGGAGGCCCCACCTGGGAACGAGCCACGAGCAATGTGGCTCGGGTCCCAGATTGGGGAAGGAAATTGGCTGGCCCTGATGGGCTGGAAGTTGACCAGCCTTCCAGGGGGCAGAACTCGCCCCAAAAGCTCCTGAGTTGGTGGGGTCCCAGGAGATCCCCTGATACCCGGCTTAAACCTGCGCAACGGCAGGCCCCTCTTTAAGTTCAGGTCATTTGAAACCTGTGTTTTATGTTGGTTAATAAAGTGTGGCCCGGTTGTATCCCCAGCACTGTGTCTTGCGTCGTTATTCGCTGTGGGAGGGCAAAGCTGTACATCTATGAAACTCTGTGCTATTAAAACAGGAGTGCTTCCTCTCTTGAATACTAAATTTATTTGCAATTATTTTAATTGTTTTACTATAGATGGAAAGATGTACTGCATCATAGTGGCGGGTGCTATGTGCATAAATTATCTTAAGATAACCTTTAGGTAGTTTTGCTCACTGACCCCAGAAAAATTCTTGCAGACACTCATGCTGCTTAACATTGAGTACATTCTGAATTCAACAGTGGTTTGTTCAGAATTTCATTACTGAAACTGGTTTACTGCACTTTCAACTTTGAGAGAATTGAATGCAAGATTAAAGTCATTTTTATACAACTCATAGTCTGGGTGTCATTAATTCTCCCAGTTGGGGTATTAAAAGCATACATGGCGACACAGACTTGTGTTTATAATTTATAACTTTGTGGCTGTCTCCTCGTGGGATTACATTGACACTATGTCATCAATTGTTAATTCCCATCCCTCATAACTTTTAGATGGTCTACCATACATGGAATGTATACTCTTTTCTTAACTGCTCAAGTTCTCTTTTAGCATTAATGTTGTTTTCTAATGCTGTAATAACCCTCAATTCCCTGTTCTTAAACTTGAATACAGTGGTACCTTGTATAAAGGAAATAATTCATTCCAAATGAAATTATGTTAAGCAAGTTTTCCTTTATGCAAATTTCCCATAGGAATGCATTGAAAACAGATTAATCCCTATAATTACGACCATTTTATGTTGTACGGATTCGCCCCATAGGTGATTCTGTTGTGGAGTCTTCTCGTGCCTTTCATTGCAACATCCCTTCTTCTTCTTCTTCTTCTTCTTCTTCTTCTTCTTCTTCTTCTTCTTCTTCTTCTTCTTCTTCTTCTTCTTCTTCTTCTTCTTCTTCTTCTTCTTCTTCTTCTTCTTCGGTTGTCCCATATGCGTTGACAGGCAACAATAAAACCAACAACATTGGCCACCAAAAGTAATAACCTCCCCCAAAATACCGAAATCTGCATCTTGAACAGAATAAATGAAAGCAGTTCCATAAATTAACCCAACAACATTTAAAAAAAACAATCAAACAGGGAAACACTAAACTAAACAGATAAAATTGGGGTTGGGGGGAATAAGCAAAATAGTACAAAAGCACACTTCCAAAAATTAAAACTTTTTAACCTCCCCCTGTCCATGTCCTATTTTCTCTTCTGTGAGTCCAGCCTACATAGCAGCACAAATAATTTTCAAAAACATGGACAACTTCCAATAAAATGGATGAGAAAAAAATGAAAGGATCAAAAGATAGAAAGTTTCCAGCAGCTGACAGGCAGAAAGGCAACACAAGAATTGGCTGGAGAATAGTACCTGTGAAAGGGATCTGGGAGTCTTGGTGGACCACAAATTGAACATGAGTCAGCAGTGTGACGCGGTGGCCAGGAAAGCCAATGTGATTCTTGGTTGCATCATCAGAACCATAGTGCCTAGATCAAGGGAAGTGATAGTACCACTCTATTCTGCTCTGGTCAGACGCCACCTGGAGTCCTGTGTCCAATTCTGTGCGCCTCAGTTTAAAAAGGATGTTGACAACCTCAAGCGGGTACAGAGGAGGGCGACCAGGATGGTTGAAGGTCTGGAAGAAATGTCTTATGAGGAACAGCTTAGGGAACTGGGAATGTTTAGCCTTTCAAAAAGAAGGCTGAGGGGGAATATGATCGCTATGTTTAAATATTTGAAAGGATGTCATATTGAAGAGGGAACAGGTTTGTTTTCCATGGCTTCAGAGACTAGGACTCGGGGCAATGGTTTCAAACTACAGGAAAAGAGATTCCATTTGAACATTAGGAAGAACTTCATGACAGTTAGAGCTGTTTGGCAGTGGAATATGTTGCCACAAAGGGTGGTGGAGTCTCCTTCTTTGGAGGTTTTTAAGAAGAGGCTGGATGGCCATCTGTCAGGAGTCCTGGGATGGGGGTTCCTGCATGGCAGGGGGTTGGACTAGATGGTGCTTGAGGTCTCTTCCGACTCTAGGATTCTATGGCTGTGGTTACACCTGGGATTTGATCCTGATCTTCTGAAGGTCTGGCTTTTCCTCTTCGTCCCATCACGTGATTTAAATGTGGAAGAAGAGTTTTCACGTCAAAATCTGTTTTTTCAATTTTAAAGTGCAGTTCAGCTCCTTTGGCCAGCAGGTGGCGCTAGCATTTGAAAAAAACAGAGGACTTTGCTGGGGGGAATTAATGCTTGTCTGACAGGATAGAGTTTCCTGTTACTCTGATATGCAGGTAAATTTAAAAAACCAGCACCGATCGGCCCCAGGAACAGCCGGTGGGTGCTATGAAAAAAGAAAGAAAAAGAAACCCGGATCATCAGCGTGGTCCTACGACGTCTGCCTCCTTAAAAGCTGTATTTTGAAAGTGAGGCAAAAATTCCCCAACCAACTAGGTGAGTCACAGAAACCTCGCTTAAGGGAGCATTACCGGGTTTTCTTTTTTCTTTTTTTTCAAAAAGCCCGGTGGCCGTGAGGATGGCATTTTTGGGCACAATTTATTTAGTAATTTAAACTGTTTTTAAAGGGACGTGGGACCGAGCCCTATGATTCTATTATTCTATGATTCTATGATTCTAAGATGGAGGGTGACCGGAGCATGTACATGCACAAGGAAAAGGTGAAGCAAAGAACTGTTTCTATGTAATCTGGGAGCAGCAGCAGCAGCAACAGCAGCAACAACAACAACAACAACAACAACAACAACAACAGTGTCCCACCAACTCTGTTCTGGCTTATGGCAAACTTTGAAGGATTACATAGGCAAAGAATACTTCCCTGTAGAAGTGGTTTACCATTCCCTTCATCTTGGCGCACTCTATAATTGCTCCGCTTGCCCATGAGCTATAGAGGTTCTGTTTTCTCCCTAGAGGCACAATGAGACTCAGCCAAACTCTGACTCTGCAGTCAGTTCCCCTCAGATGTTCTGAATGACTGTGTGCTAACATCACCCAATGAAACATTTCCTAGGTGCTTTGACAGGCAAGTGGTGAAAGAAAGAATGAATAAAAGAGGGAAATGTGAAAAAAATGAAAATTTCAGGTCTCTTTTGTTAATGCAAAACATTCATGTTTAAGAGGATCTCTTTCATTATCAATGAAGAATGCAAATGCAAAAGCTCTTTCTCCCTCTCCCTCTCCCTCTCCCTCTCCCTCTCCCTCCCTCCCTCCCTCTCTCCCTCTCCCTCCCTCCCTCTCTCTCTCTCTCTCTCTCTCTCTCTCTCTCTGTCTCTGTCTCTGTCTCTGTCTCTCTGTCTCTGTCTGTCTGTCTGTCTGTCTGTCTCTCTCTCTCTCTCTCTCTCTCTCTCTCTCTGTGTGTGTGTGTGTGTGTGTGTGTGTGTGTGTGTGTGTGTGTGTGTGTGTGTGTGTTTAACACAAAAGTTCCGTCCCTCTTTGGTAATACAGTACTTGAATGAAACAGGAATCAATTTCATATGACACATTTCCTGCTTGGGGGGGGGGACATGCTATTATGTCATTGATACAAAATAAGAATTATGCTTCCCACCCCATCCCCTGAATAATAAGTCTAGACATATGGCTGTGACCTTTGTAACCTCTCACTCTGAGAAAGCAACTGGAGGTGGGAGAAACCACTTATTTTTCCTTACAGTGAAATTTCTTTGCTCAGGATTGTTTTCCTAAACAAATAAAATAACCCTCAGAGGAAATCTTGTGGGATTTTCCATAAATGCCGTGGGTATATATTAATATGGTTGCATGGTTGATGCTAGACTGATAAGAATGTAAGAACATAAGAACAGCCTTGCTGGAACAGGCCACAGCCCATCTAGTCCAGCATTCTGTCTCACAAAGTGGCTCACCATTTGCTTCAGGGCATTCCCAAGCAGATGTCTTCACCTGCTTATGATTACCCACAAATGGCATTGAGAGATATCCTGCCTCTCCCTCCAACCCAGAGGTTGTCCTTAGGCATCCATAATGATGGCCATTGATACCCTTGTTCTCCATGAACTTGTCCAAACCTTTCTTAAAGCTGTCAAGGCTGACTGCTGTCACCAGTACTTCTGGCAGGGAGTTCCACAAACCAGTGATCCTCTGGGTGAAAAAGTACTTTCTCTTATTTGTTTGAGATCTAGCATCCAAAAGTTTCATAGAGTGCCCCCTAGTTGTAGTGTTGTGTGATAGGGAAAACAGTTTTTCCTTATTTACTTTGTCCATGCTGTGTATGATTTTATAAACTTCAATCAGGTCACCTCTTAGGCACTGTCATTTAAGAGTGAAGAAGCCCAGCCATTGCAGCCTCAGATGGTAAGGAGGGTGTTCCAGTCCCCTAATCATTCTGGTTGCCCTTCACTGCACTTTTTCCATTTCCATAATATTCTTCTGGAGGTATGGTGGCAAGAATTATACAGAAGGGCCTCACCATGGATTTATAAAGAGGCAAAATGACACTTGCTGACTTATTTTCTATAACCTTCCTAATGATCCCTAGAATTGAGTTTGCTTTTTTTCACTGCTACGGCACACTGAGTTGACACTCTCATTGAGCTGTCCACCAGGACACCAAGGTCCCCTTCCTGGTTTGTTGCAGAGAGTTCTGACCCCATCAGTTTATATATGTAATTGGGTTGGGCTTTTTTGCCCCAACATGCATCACTCTGTACTTGCTAATGTTGAAGCTCATTTGCCACTGGTTTGCCCACTCACCCAGTGTCAAGAGATCCCTCTGGAACTCCTCACAATCTCTCCCAGTTTTTACTACCCTGTATAATTTAATCTGGCTACCTTGCTATTTACTCCAACTTCTTGATCATTTATGAAGAGGTTGAAAAGCAGGGGTCCCAGTAATGAACCTTGGGAGACCCCACTCTTTACCTCCCTTCACTTGGAGAAGTGTCCATTTAGTCCATTTAGATGGCATCTTCCCTGTGAGCATTTGTTTCAAAAGAGCAGAAGAAACACCAAGCTGTGTATGCCTTTACTAGATATGGGCTTGAAATGAAAAAAAAATTGTTCTGTTATTCGTTATTCGTTATTTGTTTCGTTACGTAACAAAATGAATAATGAAAATTGTGATGAAATTGGAACAAACCGAACAGAACCACGAAAATTAGGTTTGTTATGTTTCATTTTCGTTAATGGCGATGCACAATGAAATGAGCTGTTTTTAAATGTTAAAAAACATCCTGAATATCCATAAAAACCCAGCGATAATTATTTATTCTGCCTGATAATACCTACCAGGGGGGTTGGGGTCCTTAAAACGTGCATTTATGTCTTTTCTCAGATTGCTGTATGTTTTTTTTTCCTTTAAGGGGAGTTAGGGGACATCGACCCAAAATGGCTCCCAGATGCCTAATATTGATTTCTTGGGTATTAAAACACCCTGGACATCTATAAAAACGCAGTGATAATTATTTAAATTTATTACCTACCAGGGGGTTGCAGTCCTTAAAACGTTTGTTTTTGTCTTTCTCCCATCGCAATGTATTTTTTTCTTTTCCCTTTAAGGATGACACAAAATGGATTCCAGCCACAAGATGGTACATTATTACAAGGGTGCCCATATGGTTTTATTTTAATATTGTCTAATTGTCTGTATGTCTGTTATTTGGATATATGCTGAACTGCTCAGCTTCTGTAAGCCGCCCAGAGTTCCCTTTGGGAAGATGGGGGTATAAATTTAAAATAATAAATAAATAAATAAATAAATAAATAAATAAATAAATAAATAAATAAATAAAATGGATGCAAGCCATGTGATTGGATCATGTAAATTCTTGGACAATTTCAACCAATAGCATGTCCAGGTTGCAGACTGGGCAGGTCTGGCAGCCACAGAGGGCATAAAAAGCTCTGGCAGCCCCCGTCCTCCTTGCAGTCTCCTGTGGGAGTTAGGGTGGGATTGCTGTCTCTGCAACTCATTATTTTCACTTTAGGCCAGACAGGCAGGTGTGTGTCTCTGTGTTTCTGCCAGCTGCAGCCTGGCTCTTAGGGAAGAGAAAGAAGAGATTTCTCTCTAGCTTCAGTCCTGCAGCCTCCCTGTGTGCATGCGTGCGTACCTCTAGATGAGTACCCTCCCCTGCCCCGAAGTGCAGTCACTCTGCGGCTGCCTCACACCCTGGGCAATGCCCGCCGCTGCCTTTGCAGCCTCCCTGCGTACCTAGTCTATACTGTGTCTCTGCCAGCATCATTTTTTTTAGTGTTTTCCCTCTCGTCTGGGGCGTTGGGGGACGTCCACGTGCGGAAATGTTTTAAGTCGCGCAAAAAGTGGGTAAAAACGAAAAACGAAAAATGAAAAACAAAATGAATTTTTTTCAAAAAATTCATGAAAAACGAAAACGAACCGAAATTGACCTGCAATGAAAAACAAAAAAACCAAAATGTCATTTTTTTCGATTTGTGCCCATCTCTAGCCTTTACCTTTTCTATACCGAATTCACTGGAAAAGGCATTAAAAAGCATTTAATTGGGGGGGGTTTGCAGAAAAAGAGGTACAGTAAGAGGAAATCGCACCTTTTGTGGGAAGCCTGGAGATAATTCCAGGGAAAGTCTTGGTGAGGAGTATCAGCATTAGAGATGGGTATTGTTTCAGAAGAGGGCTGGTTCTGAAATGAAACATAACACAGTTGGTGCTTGGAACCCAGTCCCACCCTCTGGAACAAAATCAGCCAATGTCTTACCTTGTTGTAGTTCGCGCTGGGCAAAATTCCAACCAGGAAGCAGCCTCTGATGCATCATCTTCCCTCTCCCTGGTGCTGGCCAATCAGAGAAGGACGTAGGATGATGCACACCCTTGCACAGCTTCTGATTCCTGGTTGGAGTTTCATACTGTGCAAGCTAAAGCAAGGTAAGACAGTGGTTGTTTTTGTTCCGGAGGGTGGGACTGGGTTCCGAGCACCAGTCAGTTATGCTGGCATGTTTCATTTGCAACAAAAATAAAACACCCATCTCCAATCAGCATGGAACAATTTGTAAAATTATGGGGTGGGGGAGGAGTTTGGCAAGCCACAGCCTACCTGCAATTCCGTGACATTTTTATGCCAGTAAATCCTATTGAACTCAAGAACAATTGCTTCTCTGTAGAAATTAGAAGCAAGCAGGATGCTTAGCATCAAAGTACCACCAACACATTGACACTAATCTTTTATTTCCATCCTATAACAATTCCCCCACCCCATACCTAATAGACAGTGAATTTCACTACTTCATCATCTCCTGTTTTGCTTTCCTCTGAGCATGTGTTCCTCTTAAAACAACAAACAGAAATCATTGTATCCTGTGGTTTTTCCACAGTACGATGAGTGCATAGATGCACAATCTCATATGCACCACCACCTACAAAACACGCCGCCTCTCCAGAAACATGTATTTGTATAACCGTATCAGTGTTCAGCTGGCTAGAGTGGTAAGATCACATTTTCAGCCATTTTAAGCAATTACTTCGGGATCATTACTCCCTGCTCAGATTTCAAAGGAGCACAGAATTTGGTCCCTGCTGTTCCGCCACTCCGTCTCCTTCTCAGCCAAACCAGCACAGACTTTCTCTCTCAACACCCCCTTCCCCTCGAAGGGAGGGGGAAGAAGACAACAAAATTGTCATAATCTTTTTTCAAAACACACAAGTGATTGGCCCTCAGCACAACCCGATCCCTATGGCCTCATATGCAAAGAAGTCTCCTTATGGAACAGTCAGCAGACATGGCAAGCTTCACACAGCTGTCGCATGCAAGGGGCTGGTATTCCATCATTTCCCCTGCAAGCCCCCTTTTAACAACCGGGGCCATGCTCGCTCTCTGACGAATGGCGTTTCAAACGATCTCCGACGGCTTCCCCTGGCTTCATGCAGAAGTCCATGTTCCACATGGTACAAAGGGTGGGAAGTTCACAGAGGAGAAATGTGAGGGCCTAGGATAAATACTACACGAACCTGGAGATGCATGCAGGGCCCTCAGGAGTTCAGCAAATGAAATATCTATCGGTCTCTGACACTGCAGACGCTCTCGACAATTGGCGGCTTCATACTTCATTATGCATGGATCAAATATATTGGTATGGCCTCAGGTTAACTTCCTGGTATACTGGAGTGATGCATGCCAGGCTGGGGGTGTGGGGAGGGTAGGCATAGGCAAGTCCTCTTTGCCCACAAATTAGATAGATGAAGAGAATATAGGGAAGAGGTGTGTGTGTGTGTGTGTGTGTGTGTGTGTGAGAGAGAGAGAGAGAGAGAGAGAGAGAGAGAGAGAGAGAGAGAGAGAGAGGAACTATAATGTTCAAGGCACATGTCTCTCAATTGTATAATTAGATTTTGAAAGTATATTGCACCCATTTTGTGTGGCTTATTTGGCACAGTTTCCTTTATTAGAAATGTGACTCCTCATGATTCATCAGTTCACACAAAACAGGGGCAGCTGTTTTAGTTTTCCTTCACACATACATGACTCACACATACACAATGCTGGATGAAGCGGGCTTTGATGATTAAAGCTCAGCAGCCAGGAGTTTGATGAATTTTTGTGGAGTCTGTTAAACATTGTTAAAATACACCATGTTCCCACAATGAATAAAATAACAGTTGAGAGATCTAGCTATAGTCTGAAGAGATTCACATATATCCCTCTATGAGAAGAAAAAGTTGAAAGGGTTTGTTCCACATAGATTTAACCCATCCTAATTAAACTGCCTACTTGGAATAGGAGCAGATCTCTGATAGTGTCAGAATGACAGGGCAGATGGTGGAAGTGAAGTACAGTGGTCCCTCTGCTAACAAATTTAATCCATTCAAAATGCATGCTCTTAAGTTGAACAACTGTTAAATAGTCATTACTGTATCTAAAAAAAAAAAAAAATAGGAAAAATTAGGGGAAAATATAAGTAGAGCAGGCCGCAACTAACATTTGTAAGGAGTCATTTAAAACGCCAATGGTTTTCCGCTCACAAGTCAGATTGCTCTTAAGTAGAGGTACCACTGTAATCTTTAGCATAAAATAATATATACTGGAAATTCTCTCTCTCTCTCTCTCTCTCTCTCTCTCTCTCTCTCTCTCTCTCTCTCTCTCTCTCTCTCTCTTCAGTGAAGTAAACTTTACCATAAAATAATATATACAGCAGGGGTGTCCAAACATTTTGCAAGGAGGGCCAGATTTGGTGAGGAGAAAATGTATGGGGGCCAACCATTCAGCTGCATTTGGCCCCTGGGCTGGACTTTGGACAAGTCTCTATAACATGCAAGGAGGAAAGGGAGGATGCTGCAGCAACGGAGCCGGGGGTGGGTAGGCTGGGCAGGTGGCTGGGGGTGGACAGAGGCAGGGAGGGCAGGCAAAGCATAAAACTGCAAGCTCATGCCTCCATCCAGTATGGGGAAGTGCCAGCTGGCAGGGATGCATGACAGGCTGAGTCAGTGGAGAAAAGTCGCCGTGGGCCACTCAAAATTTGTAAGCGGGCTGCATATGGCCCCTGGGCCTGACTTTGGACATGCCTGATATACAGTGGTATCTCTGATAATGAATTTAATTGGTTCTCAGTTATCGGGGAAAAAATTGTTATTCAAAATGGGGTTTCCCATTGAAATAAATGGGAAACCCATTAATCCATTCCTGAGGTTTTAAAAAAAGGCAAAAGCCACCTCTGCCACCTCCTCCCCCTCCTCTTCTGGCTGTTTCCTCCATTCCAGTGGCAGCAGCAGCAGTGGCACAGCAGATGTGGGGGCCAGGTGAGATGGGGAAGAGGCAGCAGTGGAGGTGGCATGGCTTCAGTGGTGCCCAGCGGTGGTGGTTGTGGCACAGCAAAGGTGGGGGCTGGGTGTACCACCTGGAACACCTCGGCCCTTGCATCCCCTCCTCCTCCTGTTTGCTGAGCCGGCCTAATGCTCCTTCTAAGACTGAGCTGGCGAGAGCAAGCTTTCCCCTCCTCGCCTGGCCCCTGCCTCTGCCACCTACTCCTCCCCCTCCTCGCCTGGCTCCTACCTTTGCTCCACCACCCCTGTGACCAGGCACCCCGGCTGCAGCCACAGCCATATGCCACTGCTGCCTCCTCCCCATCTCACCCGGCCACCACCTCTGCTGTGCTGCTGCTGCCACCACTGGGCACTCCAAAGCCATGCCACCTCCACTGCCACCTCCTCCCCATCTCACCTGGCCCCCACCTCTGCTTTGCCACCGCCACTGCTGCTGGGGCACCCCTGAAGCCGCACACAACCACATTGTTGCCCCCACTTCTTATCCTCCTCCATTGCCACCAGGCACCCCGGCAGCAGCCAACGCTGCACACTACTCCTCCCCCATCTTACCCGGCCACCCGGTGAGAGTTGGGAACAATGAGGAGGGAGCAAGGGCCATGGAAAGCCCTGCTGAAAGGCTGGGCTGAGAGGGTGGCTCCTGCCCTTGGCTGGGGCTGGGGGCTGTGGAGCGGGGGGAGCTAGAAATTACAATTCATTATCCAAAAAATTCATTATCAGGGCCGTTCGTTATCCAAGGTATTACTATATTGGAAAGAGAGAAAGTGTGTCAAAGACAGTGTGTGTGTATGTATGTCAAATATTATAGACCAAATCCAGTTCAAATGCAAGCTTTTCAAGACAATTTTTTTTGCATTAAACGGCTTGAGTTGAGCTGGATCATGTTCCATATCTTTGTATCCCTACCAGTCCAGTGTAACTATTTTCTGCTCCTTAGAATGGTGAGCAGAAGATTGTCTGAAGGGAGGATCAAAATAAATTAATGCAATCCTACAAAGCTGAAATGTTTAAGAGGTTTAAGCCTTCAATGGGCGGGGGGTTGTTGTTGTTTTAAGCAAGAAGGGAAAGGGGAAAACACCAACGATGTTTTTCCCTTTGCTCTTTCCAGTGTGTTCAGACAAGTTGTGGTTAGGAATGTAAAACCTGAATTTAAAGAAAGTGCATCTGGTAGAGATTTTAAAAAAGATAAAGGAGGGACGGATCAGTTTGATGTGTACTTCAAAATGCTGTTCATAATGTAGGTTGTCCTGTTACTTGAAAAGAGGGCACCATGGTCCTTTTATGTCTTTTTTTTTTAATCCCACACTTTTAAAGTGCCTTTTATTTGCTGCTGTGGGTGCAAAATTGCTTCCACCTCAGGTTTTAAATCCAGTTTGAGGACTCTGCCTTTGGAGGGGTTTCCTTTGAATAAGCTTCTGAAGACATATTTTATCTTGTGTTTTACCCATCAATAGCGTCTGAGGATATATAATTTCCTCCATTGAATGACACATTATTGCGCAGACATTTCACGTTTACACACGGTACCTCAGCTGACATGTCTAATGCTGCTAAAAGGAAAAGTGTTTTGCTTTGCTTAATAGCTTTGCTGCCAAACCAAATTTTAGGACATGTCAAATAGAAGCTCTCGGAAACATCTGACAATCTCTTCATGCTTCACTTTAATAACTAAATGATGGAGCACCAGCTGGAAAACTACCTGTGGAGAAAATGCATCTTTTGACACTAAATACAATACTTTTTTTTTCAAATTTGGGGCAAAAATCAGTTACAAAATTTGGCACTTAGCGCAGTCACATTCTGTTCCAAGACCAAACGTGTTGAGTGACAGGAAGCTATGAAAATGGAGGTGAATAAATTCAGCTAATAGCTCCAATTTCAAAGTGGCTCATAAGTCAGATATTTGATCTACCAGAAATATGCCTGGAAAAACAGGCTCAATATTGAAGTAAGATATACATTCTGATTCAAGTCTCCAAAATTCCACCCCAACCTTCTTCAGTTATCAGTGCCAGCTTTGTTGCTGGAAATCTAAGACACATATAGAGGATAGAACAGGAAATGTCTTACCCCAGTTTCCAACTCAGCATGGATTTGGATGGTACACCTGTTAGTAGGTGTAGATTGAGGCACAAAGAAGATGGCCAAGAACGAAATAGGTAGGACCTAGAACAGTGGTTCTCAACCTGTGGATTCCCAGATGTTCCTGGACTACAACTCGCAGAAATCCAGGCCAGCTCAGCTAGTGATGAAGACTTCTGGGAGTTGCAGTCCAGGAACATCTGGGGACCCACAGGTTGAGAACCACTGACCTAGACAATGGGAGTACTGTAGTATGAGACTTAATGCAGATAAATTTCGCATTTAGCACAAAAAGCTAAATACCTTTAACTGGTCTCTCATTGCTAATCAGAGAAAGCATTAGAAGGTTCTTCAAGATGGGTGGGGGAAATGACAATGGCTGATGGTTTCTCATCCCTGATGTTCACTTGTTTAATTTTTAAACACTTTAAAGTACTGGATTTACATGCTGCCTTTCTTCAAAAAAAGGACACAAGGCAGCTTATAGTGTTCAAGAAGAAACAATGTGTGTGTTGTGTCGTTACAGTCATGACCGACTCTTCGTGACCCCATGCCCATGGAGTTTTCTTGGCAGGAATACTGGAGTGGTTTGCCCATTCCTACTCCAGGCACCTACAGCACCTGGTATTCCCTGGTAGTCTCCCATCCAAGTATTAACCAGGGCCGACCCTACTTAGCTTCTGAAATCAGGTGAGATCGGATGTGCCTAAAAGCTACAAACAATAAATACTGCACTATTTAAAAATAATTAAACAAATGTAATTTAAAAACTAATATATAAAAACAGTAATAAAACAGTTTAAAAACATCAAAACACAGCAGTCTAGTTTTTTTAAAAAAACATGATGCAAGGTACTGATAGAGAAGAATCCGAGCTACCTCAAAGATTGAATCTCACAGTATGAACCGGCTTGGGTGTTAACGCCACCCTCACAGGTACATCTCGTGGGAACCCATGAAAGGGCCTTCTCGGCTGCTGCACCCAGACTCTGGAACTCCCTCCCACTAGAGGCCAGGACTGCCCCATCTCTGTTTTCCTTCCAGGAACAGGCAAAGACCTTTCTCCTCAGGCAAGCTTTCCCTGAATGATGGACTACCATTTTGTGTCTTTTATATGAATCTACGGGTTCACATAGACTTTGTGTTTTTAACTACTTACAATCTTATGGGTTTACATTGACACTATGTTTTCAATGTTAGTTTCCATCACTCATAACTTTACATGGAACTTTACTCTCCTTTTAACTGCTCCCATTCTCTTGTAGCTTTAATGAAAGTTTGTCTATTAATGCTGTAAGATGTCCCTCAATTCCCTGTTCTCAATACTTGAACATGTCTTAATTGTACTGGACTGTATATTATCCCTCATTACTGTAAGCCGTCTTGGGTCCTTTTCCAAGGAGAAAGGTAAAAATAAAATAAAATAAAATAAAATAAAATAAAAAAGGGACAGCCTTTGGACATCTGCAGACATTATGTTTTCATAATATTCTTTCTTTTCCTTGATCCTCTGCACCAAATCAGGATTCAAAGGCCATGATGACACCATGCCCACCTCCGCACCCACTTCCAGGTGAAGACTGTGTCAACCTTAGTGCTAGGACAAGATCCTCCCCTGCACTTCAGGGCAGAAGGCTGACTTCACAGCCCATATGAACCCATGTTCTCTGCCATCTTGCCACTGCTGCTGGGCAGCTAATCGTCATAGGCAACTGTGACAACACCCTGGAAGCAGGAGAAATACATATGTAAACCATCAGCCAATCCCAGCAGGATGGCGGGAATTGTATGGTATAAAAAGGGTGGAGCCTGGTCTGGTGAGAGAGTAGTTGTTGAGAGTTAAGGGTGCTGGGAGAGAGCACAGCTCTGTTAGAGTTCAGGCAGGCAGGTTAGGTGTGAGGGCTTTACTGTTTAATGGTTATTAAAGACAGGGAGGCTTGAAGAGTTAATTTAATCTATTTTATGTTTAAGGCAACACATACCAACTTCAGACATTATTGTATTTATTTATTTTCTCAATAAACTTCATTTTTTAATATTATACATCTGAGTCTGTCCCAGTTCATAAGGCGACGATTTAAAAGGTGGCAGCATTACCAAGTGGATCCTGTGAAGATTAATGTTGGTTCCCTACACATCGCATTTTTCATCACAATCCCACGTTTAAAAGGGAGGTGTCGTCACAGCAACCACCTCACCTTACCTAATAGTAGGACCAGTACTAAAAAAAAAAGAAAAAGAAAAAGAAAAGTTGGAAAACTCATTTTTAAAAATGCAACTCAAAGGATACCTGCCATGGTGTCTGCACATCTTGGGTGTTGTGGACCAAATAGGTAAGTTTCCCCATCTTTCATTGGCTCTGATCTGGCCAAGCCTCAATCTGGAAATTGTGCCTGTTTATTTAATAGGCATGCAGAGGGAAATTAATTTGAAGCAATGCCTTCTTTTGTACTCTTTCTTCCTAGGTGCCAGTGAACACTCCTTCTCAATATTGCCTGATGTAAAACATGAGTCTGCTTCTTCAAGCAGGGGATATGAGGTGGCAGAAAGAGAAAGAAAATTCCTTTAAGACGGACAGATTATGTCAAGGTCCGTTCCAAGATTAATCATTCCTCATTGCCATGTAAGGATAAGAAAGGAACATTTTTTCATTGCTGGTGGTCATGTGAAAAGGCAAAGAAATTTTGGGTTAAAATTCATAAATGGCTTAACGAAATCCTAGATCAGGATGTAGAATTTAAACCTGAGCTATGCTTCTTAGGCATGACTCCAAACAATATAAAAAAGAGAGATAAGATATTTAATGATACATATTCTTACAGCAGCCAGGTTGATCTGGGCCGAAAAATGGAAATCAGAAAAATGGAAAGATCAGAAAGCAAAAACACCAAAAAGGAATTTATTTTACGTTTGGGTAAAGAACAGATTAAAAAATGAATTAACATGAAAAGATCTCACTGTTTGTTTCTCCTCAAAGCATGCAGATGTTGACAAATGTTTGTTTTGTGTATGAAATATATATAAAATGATAAAAAATTCCCCTCAAAGAAAATCAAGGAAGACAAATGCCCCCCTGCCTGGTCCACAAGACATCAGCATGGTTCACCAAAGAAGCTGCTCACTCAGGGTTGCTTCACCTGTTCAACCTTGAGGAGAGTTTTCTCTGGGGCTTCCCACAAGTTGTCCCAGGATGGTGTGGGTGACATTATAGCCAGCTTGTGAACTGGAAACAAACGTAATGACAAAGTCTCCACAAGCCTTATGACTGAGTGAGATACTGAGTGAGGCCTCGGGTTCCTCTGGCGGCGTAGTGGCCAACTTTCAGCACTCCAGATGTGTTGGACCACAACTCCCACAGTCCATTTGTCATTGGCAATGCAGGCTCAGAATTCTGGGAGTTGTGGTCCAAAAAAAATAGAGTGCCGAAGGTTTGCCACCACTGCGAGTCTAACCCAGTGCTATCAGCTCTGATGGGCACCAATGGCTCTCTGGCGTTTCAGCAGAATCCCCCCACCCTCACCAGGAATTCCCTGGGGATATTCCCTCCAAATGCTGTCCGGGCCTGAGGCTGCTTAACTTCTCAAATCAGATAAGTTCTATACATTCAAGGCCAATGCTGCTGCTCGTTTATAGAGTGCTACACTTCCCTTGTTTCACCAAGGAGAAATTGGAAGAACCTGCATATGGATGTGTGTGTATTATAAACAGTACAGATCTATGTAGGTGGCAATGATGAATTCCACTCCCATTATCCACTCTTTGGGCTGGGATGTTCCAGGAGAGATGCATTCAGCATATGCTAGATGTTCACATCTGCTGTGAAGCTGCTCCCTCAATGAACACCTGAATCAAGGGAGTCACCAAACAAAGTCAGGATTAGAAACCAACCCGAAGTGCAGCTGTGCAAGCAATCATCCTCCAACTCTCAGCAGCTCAGTTTATCACACCATTCCGCGGCTCACGTCCTCTGTCCCAGACAATCATAAGACACTCTTCTAGCAAACTGTGATCACCAGTTGACTAAGAAAATGAACCTTGTGGTATTAATAACTAGAGACGGGCACAAAATGAATTTATTATTTGTTTTGTTATTCATTATTTATTTCATTAGGGAATGAAATGAATAATGAACCCACCCATCACAGAAAAACAAAACGAAATAGAGTGGAAATTTCTGCTTTGTTCTGTTTTGTTTTTGTTTTCCCCTAGAAATGCATGGGGTGGGGGGAAAGGGGGCTCTTTAAACTTATCTTTCCCCCTCCTGATGGGAAAAATATCTTCCCCCACCCCACCTCTCAGCTGCTCCTCACTGGCTTCCCTGCACCTCGTTTTCTGGGGAAATAGGGCACAGGGAAGCCAGTGCGGAGCAGCTGAGAGGTGCTGGCTTGGGGCCAGCACAGAGCAGCTGAGAGGTGCTGGCTGGGGGGAGCTCTTTCCCCCACCCCACTCTGTGCTGGCTGGGGGAAAGATTAAGTCCGCTCTTTCCCCCAGCCAAACGTTGCATGCATAAGCAGTAAGCACCACACACACACTTCACACAAAACAAATAACAAATCAAAATGAAACAACAAAATGAATATTTCAAAAAAATTCATTAAAAATGAAACAAAATGAACCAAACCTTAAAACTAACTGAACCAAAACGAATCACCATTTTTTCAGTTTCTGCCCATCTCTATTAATAACTAATGCACACTTTTTTCCTGAATTCCAGTGAACAAAAGAAGAGGTGAGTGATGCAATGCCTACTATATTTTAGAACATTTCTGGATTCTGGATTCAGAAGCTTTTTATTTTATTTTATTTTATTTTATTTTATTTTATTTTATTTTATTTTGAATGTAGGGTACAACTAGCAGAGATGACCCTATCTCCTGGATTCTAACCCAGTATTAGAACGATAGCATCACTGAGTTACTCAAAGAATAACATGATGGGGGTGATGTCTTTCCTTCATCTATGGGATAGAAAATGAAAGCCGTTATGGCTGGTTTTTGAATCCTCCAACTTGCTAGAGGCAGGTGGAGTGGAAGATCCCCTTGTTTGGTGCTTCTTTTCTCTATTCTACACATGATGCTGTTTCTCATTTGAGATATCTCACACCTTTTGAAACCCAGCCTCACAAAGGCCCTGCAGACTTGAGAGCAGGGTCTCATCACTATTTATGGCTCCTTAAACCTGCTTTGTGTCTATGGTGACCACCGATCCAGCATTCGGTTTAAGGAGTGGGTCGCTTTTTAGACATAGAATCAGAAATGCTTAAAAGGAAGCCTTCCCTAATAGATACCATTGGGATTAGAGATGGGCACAAAACGAGCAATTTTTCATTTTTGTTTTTGTTTTTTCGTTTCATTACATAACGAAACAAAAAATGAATTTTGTCTCCAAAATGAAACGAAACGAAATGAAACAACAGAAATTTTGTCGTGCGTTTCGTTTTTGTTGAGGCAAATACATTGACCTGTAATTAATGCTAACAAAACAGCAATTTTTGTTTTCATTTTTTTTGTTTCATTACGTAACGAAACGAAAACGAATTTTTTTGCAAAAAAATTCACAAAAATGAAAACAAACCGAAATGGACCCCTCTAAATGACAAATGACAAACGAAACACCATTTTTTGAGTCGTGCCCATCTCTAGTTGGGATCACTTGAGGGACCCATGAGCTCTTGGTCGGAGCCTGAAGTCTATCTGATTTCATCGGTCGCATAGCAAGCATTTCTTTCATTTGAAAACTGCAATCAATTCAAGCCAGGTGCATATTATTTATTTATTTATTTATTTATTTATTTATTTATTTATTTATTTATTTATTCAGCTTATATGCTGCCCATTACCCAAAGGTCTCTGGGCAGCTTACAATTAAAATGAACAGTTAAAAACAGTTAAAATGTTAAAAAGGCAATGGACAATTAAAGCAATAAAAACATCTAAACGCAAACACTAAAATTGCCACCAGGACCCACAATCTATGTTACATCAGTTTAAAAACTTCAGAAACAGGAAGGTTTTTACCTGGCGCCGAAATGTCATCAGTGTTGGTGCCAGGCAGATGTCACTTTGGAGGGCATTCCATAACCTAGCGGCAGCTGCCAAAAAGGCCCTAGACCTACAAGCCATCCCTTTCAACTCCTTCAGGGATGTCTCTCTCAGGAGGGCTCCATGGCTAGATCTTAATTGCCAGGTAGGTTCATATGGAAGGAGATGGTCCTTCCATATGAATGATTTTGATTTTTTAGCATCAATCAAATGCCTCTCAGGTTTCTCTAATGCCACAGCACACAGATAATGTGATAATGAGATAAATGCAGGGGCATGGACTCAGAAAAAGGCTTTATGGTACAGTTTTCTCCTTTAGAGTAAAACAGCCACCATTTTTTTAAAAAAAAGGTAAATGAAAATACCCAGCACCCAATCTACATTGAAGTGACTTTTTCACCCATCTTGTTGGCTCACACAGAACATCTGATTCACAGGCCGATTGGCTCCCACTTTTTGGAATCTGCCATAGAAGTTCCCAGAGTGGTGTTTTGGAACCACATCTCCCAGGACTCCCCAGGTAGCATAGCTAGAAGCAGGTTTCTTCATCTGGGGAATTCGGGGAGTGATAATCCAAAATGACAAATTGGTCCATCTCTAAGCTTCCCACTGGGAACAGCCCAGGAGTTGTCAAAAAAACCTCACCTGGGTGGTGGCAGCTTCTGAATAGTTTCGTTACTCATTTTGTTTCATTACTAAAATTCAATAAAAAGTCGTTTAGTAATTAAAAGAAATGAAGCATTAATTTTCTGTTTCGTGCCCATCTCTGCTCCTTAGCCAAAGCCTCAAGAGCAGCATCTGGTTGGAGAATTGACTATTGAAATGGATAGAGAAACATTAAAAAAAAAAACATTTTTAGCTGATGATTGTGGGTCCTGATGGCAATTTTAGTGTTGTGTTTTTAATGTATAGTATTTATTGTATTACATGCTTTTATTGTTCTAATTTTATTGTAATTTTGATATTTTAATTGTCTGTGTTGATTAGGAGCCGCCCAGAGACCTTTGGCTAGTGGGCGGCATACAAGCTAAATAAATAAATAAATAAATAAATAAATAAATAAATAAATAAATAAATAAATAAATTTAACATAGGATGAGGAGACCATGAGAATAAGTACCTTTTGGGGGAAGACTGGTTGACAGAGGGGGAGAGGGGTTCCACAAACCATAATCCAATTTAATTATTTTTTAAAGCTCTGGAGGTACTGTAAGGCTGCTTCCTCAATCATATTAGTAAAAATGACAGGCCAGTTTCTGGCACTACTATAAAATCTTAAGTGAGAAAGCCCTGTTAGTCTGTTGAAGCAAGAACAACCAGTGGATCTGTGGCTCTATCAATACAAATTAATATTATTTGGCATAAGCATTCATCAGCTGCATGTCCATTGCATCTGAAGAATCAGGCTACAGCCAGGGAAAGATGATGCCATATAAAGCTTTTTTTTTTTTTTGTATTTAAGTGACCACAGGTCTCCAAGGATTTTTAAAAAATTCTATGAAACTCTTGCTTGCTTTTTAACACCAAGGAACCATATTGAAAAATGTGTGCCAAATATCATATTGCATTCCTGGCTCAGGTGGTTGTTGCTGTTGGTTTAGATGGAGTTTGTAGCCTCGTGTAGAGGAGATCCATAGAATCAAAGGGATGTTGGGAACTCACATACCTCATGGAAAGCCCATTGGTTCCATAGGTCTACATTAGGTGGGACAAATAAAGGCAGTCCCATTGTGTTGTAAACATTCATGAAACATTTCACACTTCACTTTGCACCCAGATTCTCTAAGGGAAGATGTCCGTTTCTTAAGATTTCAAGACAAAATAATTAATGTGATCTTTCTTCCTCTCACTGACATTGATAAACATATAACGAAATCATCATGTTTCTTCAGTTCTAATCATAGAAATGTAATACAGTCTTCCCCTGCCCTTTCATGGTTCATATACTGTGGTCCTGGTATATAGCAGGACCGCAGTATATGAAAGGCAAGGCCCCTGAGGTAAGCTGCTTGGGCCTGTTTGAGGCCTCTTGCACTTACCCCAGGCCTGCTGCTGCCCCAAATGGGTCTCCGAGGGCCTTCCCGGGCCTGTCAGAGGCCGCAAAAGTGCTTTCTGGCAAACCAGAAGTGACTTCTGTTTTTCAGAATGCTGAAAGCCACTTCTGAGGCCTCCGGTGGTCTTCCCAGGCCTATTGAAGGCCCCCAGAAGTGCTTTCCGGTGAACCAGGAGTGACTTCAGGAAAACTGAAAGTGACTTCTGGATTGCTGGAAAGCACTTCTGGGACCCCAAACAGGTCCGTGAAGATCATCAGAGGCCCATTCGGGGCAGTGACAGGCCTCAGGTAAGTATAGAGGGCCCCAGACAAGCCCCCCAGTCCCAACGTAACCCAGCATCTGCATATCGTGTATTTTCCATTATCACGGGTTGGGTTGGGTGCCTAATCCCCGCAATAGACGGCGGGGGGGGGTACTGTAGCTGTATTTTTTGTTCAGTCATTCAGCCATGTCCAACTCTTCGTGACCCCATGGTCCAGAGTTCGCCAGGCCTTCCTATCCTCCACTGCCTCCCGGAGTTTCGTCAAATTCATTTTGGTTGCATTGATGACACCATCCAACCATCTCATTCTCTGTCGTCCTCTTTTTCTTTTGCCTTCGATTTTTCCCAGCATCAGGGACTTTTCCAAGGAGTCCTCTCTTCTCATGAGGTGGCCAAAGTACTGGAGCCTCAGCTTCAAAATCTGTCCTTCCAGTGAAGATTTGGGGTTGATTTCTTTCAGGATGGATAGGTTTGATCTCCTTGCAGTCCAGGGGACTCTCAAGACTCTCCTCCAGCACCACAGCTCAAAAGCATCAATTCTGCGGCAATCAGCCTTCTTTATAGACCAGCTCTCACTTCCATACATCACTAAAAGTATACAAAAATGCATTTAGCTATGAGCTTACCTCTTATCAGGGAGATTGGGACATAATTTATTCACATTGGAATGTGATTTAAACTTGCAATAATTCAAGCATAATCAAATATATGAGAAAGATCATTTTTCAATAATGGAGCACAAATAATCTATGCCATCATATATTGTTCTTCATCCGGAGCTCAGAAGCAATTGATTACATACACTTGGTAACTCGTACTTAATTTTTTTCTAGTCCGTAAGAGAAAGCTGACTCAATGAAGGAAACCATAGGCTTGAGTTTGCATGACCTGAGCAGTGCTGTTAATGACAGGAGCTTTTGGAGGTTCTTCATGCTTGCAGTCACTGTACATCAGAAGCAACTTGATGGGAGACAACAAGAATAACATATAGCGAGGGGCAGCTCATGCACGGGGGGGGGGGCTATCCTGTTCCTGAGTTGCCTTATGGATATACTGTAGGTGTCCTGTTTGTTTCTAACTGCATGTGTGTGCAGTTCCAAATTTCCTACTACTCACATAAGGAGGAGTTACTGTAAATGACCTTTTGCAGAAGTGGAAAGCTTGTTTGCATCAAATTGCACAATGTGGAGCAAAAGCAGAGCATTCTACCCATAGAGTCATTCTGCATCCTTTGTAATGCAGGACACCAGTGGGATCCTTTTTAGAACCCCAAGAGATTGTCTCCTTTCCATTAACCTAATACGAAAGGCCTTTTACCGACCTCTGCCTTGCCCCTTCTCACTTCCTGTAGTAGTGTGTGTGTGTTGTGTCGTTATAGTTGTGAACCGACCCTTCCTGACCCCATATCCATGGAGTTTTCTTGGCAGGAATACTGGGGTGGTTTGCCAGTTCCTACTTCAGGTGCCTATAGCACCTGGTATTCCCTGGTGGTCTCCCATCCAAGTACTGACCAGGGTCGACCCTGCTTAGCTTCCGAAATCAGGCGAGATCGGATGTGCTTAGGGCATAGTTGTTATTTTGCTTCACTTCCATTTTGTTTGTTAGTTTCTCTTCCCTTCTGATTTCTGACCTTGTGTCCTGCATGGAGGGTCTGTCTCCCACATGTTTGAGACTCTCCTGTTCTCGTAATTTACTTGCTTTACTTCTGATTGTAACTACAGATAGCAAATGTAAGTAAAGTTACCATCATTTCTAGTTTAAACGCTTCTAGGGTGATTTTATAACAGCAGAGTACTAATCTGAGGGGCTAGTGATGAGATTGGGGTGATCTCTCCAGGGTTCTCACTATGCTAACTAAAAGGAATAACCAAAATAATTTCCCCAACATCATTATGCCTGGCATTTGCAGTTAATGCAATTACATGGAGGTTACCATTTAAAATTATCTGCTTATGCCCTCACTCAAGGGTGGAGAGGTGTTGGCTTGTGGTATGCTCCCTGCTGCTTTCTCATGCTGTTGCACAGACTGAGAAAATAACAAACTACTGTACATAGATGGACTGCACGTCTGTGGCAAAAGTTATTAGTGTAGGGTAGTTCACCTCACAAAGTAACAAAATAACTGTTTTCTTACTTTTCAGAAATTGGAATTAAAAGTTACTTCAAAACACTGTAACTAAAAGGACAACTTCTAACTGCTTTAGAAGGATGACCTTACGTAATTAGTTTGTCAAAGATTTGGGTGTTCTTTTATGGAAACAGAAAAGTCTCTCTCTCTCTCTCTCTCTCTCTCTCTCTCTCTCTCTCTCTCTCTCTCTCTCTGTGTGTGTGTGTGTGTGTGTGTGTGTGTGTGTGTGTGTGTGTGTGTGTGTGTGTGTGTGTGTGCATGTGCGTGCGTGCGTGCGTGCATGCAGGCATGCACAGACATACACATGATGCCAAGGCAACCAACTCAATTAGAGCTGTTCTCAGCCAGTTGTAAATAATGGTGAATACGGTTACCAGCACTCATTTCTGTCACTTGTTTATTTATTTTATTTATTTTCAAATTTGTATACCGCACCTATTTCCCAAATGAGAACTCAGGGCAGTTTACATAAAAGAAAAGTTTTTTTAAAAAAAAAGTTAAAAACAGTAGCAATAGCAGTAACATCCGAAGCAGGCAATTGGTCTTGGCGAGGGGCAGAGGGGGGGGAATGTGCATCCCTAACCGTTGCCGAAGGCGTCCCTAAATAGCCACGTCTTCAGAGTGTTCTTAAACGATGCCAGTGAAGGAGCCTGCCGTAACTCGCTCGGCAAGGAGTTCCAGATGGCGGGACCAGCAACCGAGAAGGCCCGTTTGCGTGTACTCGCTTTGCAGGCCTCCTTTGGAGTGACTGTTCAAAGCGAGAGGGCCAAGGAAGATCGGGTGGGTTGGGCCAGGTCTAATTGTCAGGAACTACGCTCTTCCAGATAGTCAGGGGCCAAGCCATGGAGGGTTTTATAAACCAAAACCAACACCGTGAACTGTATTCGGGAGGCAACGGGCAACCAGAGCAGGCGGGCCAGGATGGGGGTGATGTGGTCATACCTATGCGCACCAACCACCAACCTGGCCGCCGCATTCTGGACCCGCTGCAGTTGCCGAACAAGGTTCAAGGGAAGCCCCATGTAGAGAGTGTTGCAGTGATCCAACCTCGATATGACCAGTGCCTGTACCACTGTCCTCAGGGAGTCCCCATCAAGGTACGGGCAAATCTGGGCAATGAGCCTAAGATGATAAAAGGCCGACCTCGTCACGGCTGTCACCTGGGACTCCAGGGACAGGTCTGGATCCAGGACGACGCCCAGACTCCGCACTCTTTGCGCCAGCTAGAGGGTGGACCCACCCAGACTGGGAAGAGGGCCACTGTACCCATCCGGGCCACCCCCGAAGAACAAAACATCGGTCTTTCCAGGGTTGAGCCTGAGTCTGTGGGCCCTGGTCCAGTCCAGAACTGCGGCCAGGCAGCGATCAAGGGTCTGGATGGCCTCCACTGCACAGGTGGAAAAGGAGAGATAGAGCTGCATGTCATCAGTGTACTGATGACAGAAAGCTCCAAAACTCTGGATGATCTCAGCCAGTGGCTTCATGTAGATCTTAAAGAGCATTGGGGAGAGGGCCGACCCCTGAGGCACCCCACAAGAGAGTGTCCAGGGAGCCGACAACTCACCCCCCAAAGCTCACGCACTGGGTACGGCCCTCAAGGAAGGAGCAGAGCCAGCCAAAGGCCAAACCCCTAATCCCTACCTCCGAGAGCCGCCCCAGCAGGATACCATGATCGACGGTATCAAAAGCCGCTGACAGGTCGAGAAGGACCAGCAGGGTAGAGCAACCCATCAGCCCTCCTCAACAGATCATCGTGCAGAGCGACCAGAGTCTTCTCAGTCCCGTGACGTGGCCTATACCCAGATTTGAAAGGATCCAGGACATGGTTCTCCTCCAGGAATGACTGGAGACGCAGGGCGGCGACCCGCTCGATCACCTTGCCCATAAAGGGAACATTGGCTATAGGACGAGCCAAGCCAAGTCTTTTGATAATGGGCCTCACCACCGTCTCCTTCAGACGACTGGGAAAAATCCCGTTTCTGAAGGAAGCAGAGGCAATTAGTGAAGCCCATTCCAGCATACTCCCTCTGGCGGTCTTAATCAGCCAGGAAGGGCAAGGGTCAAATGGAGAAGCCGCAGGCATGCAATGTCCCAGGGCCCTGGAGGCATCCACTTGGTGTAACAGGCCCAAACTCAATGAACTGGGGTGACCGAGGTGGCGAGGCACCGGCCACAGCAGAGGGTGGATCCATGCAACCAGCATCCAGCTCGGAACAGATGGCCTCTATCTTAGATTTTTAAAAGGCTGTGAATGACTCACTAGTGAAATCACTAGGAGGAGGCCCCTGCAGACTGGGACTGGTGAGGTCTCGAACCACCCGGAACAGTTCTGCCTTACGATTCGAGGCCTCACCAATTCTCAGGGAGACATAAGATCTCCTTGCGTCCCTGATCGCTTGGGAATAGCGACTGGTCAACACCTTAACCACAGCCCAGTTCAAAGCCGTCCAGGCCTTCCACCATCTGCTCTCTAGCTCTTGCTTCATTGCCCGCAACTCCGCGGTAAACCACAGCGAAGAACGGGCTCGGCATCGGATAAGGCGCTTGGGGGCGATCCAGTCAATTACCCCCCAGCCACATCCTCATACCACCTTTCAAACAGGAAGTCGACCGGATCGTCAACCAGACCGTCCGGTACACCCCCGAGGGTCTCTGAAAACCGCACTGGGTCCAGGAGCCCCCAGGGCGGGCCCAGATGGAAGAGCCCTGCTCCCCGCGGGGCAGGGTGGCAATTGAAAGGGGAAAGGTCAGCATATAGTGATCTGACCATGACACGGGTCAGGCACACAACCTCCCAACCCCCAGATAAAAGCCCGCCGACGTGGAGGCAAAAACCAGGTCCATGGTATGTCCTCCCTTGTGAATGGGACCGATGACAAACTGAGACAGGCTCATGGAGGCCACGGACTCCTTGAACTCCAGAGCTACTCCCGACAGCCCAGACTCGGCATGCACATTGAAGTCCCCAGCTACCAATAGGCGGGGGGACCTCACAAGTGCTGCCAAGATGAACTCAGAGAGCTCTGGGAGGGAGAGTGCAGGGTCGCGGGGAACACGGTACAGAAGCACTATCCCAAACCTGTACCTCTGTCCCACTACAAGGTGAAGATATTCTAACCCCGGACTCACCAACATCGTGGATCTGCTGACATGAAAGGATTCCCTGTACACAATGCCCCCCACCCCCCAACCCTCTGATCTTCCCAAATGCTGAACACAGTAACCCTGGGGGAGAAGCAGCATGAGGGAAGCTCCCCCCCTCGCCCACCCAGGTCTCTGTGAGGAGAGCCAGGTCGGCCTGCTCAACCACAATCAGGTCATGGATGACGGGGATCTTGTTATGCACCAACCTGGCATTGATCAGCAAACAGGACAGGCCGGAGGCACGGACGGAATGGATCCCTGCCATGTGGCAGTGAACCGGCGGGTCAGAACGTGGGACAGGCCGCAAATGCCTGTCCCGAGTTCTCCTTACCCGATCAACCCCTCGGTCCCAAGTGTACCTCCCACGGCCCAACTCAAACCCTAATAGGGCACCCTGCAGGCTCCATAGATCGTAAAACTTGCCAGGAACACAGCAAACAGAAACGACAATAAATAAATAACGAAATAAGCAACAACAAAAAATACAGTACAAAAATGAAATAATACAATTATTACAGTATACAGAGAACAATATTAACAAAACCAACCCCCACCCCAGAAAAAAAATGTAGAGCAGATAGTATAATAAAATAATGGGCACCTAACCAGGCCAATGGGGGGGCTAACAGAAAAGGGGGGATAGGAGGGGTAGCATGGCTTCCCAGTAGATGGTAACTGGTTGAGATAGATTCCGAGGTCGCCAACGGGCTCCAGTCCATTTCGCGCCAGGTTCTTCTTAGGCAAGAGCACCTCCATGGGGGGCCAACTCGCCATCACAGCTCCTCCACCAACCCGAGGACATACTGCTGAATGGAGCAGAGGGAGACCGAGGAAGCACAGTAATGGCCCCGAGCCGGGGGCAATGGCCTCATGGCCCGATTGAACCCAGCATGGGTGATCACTCGGCTGACAGGGCTCCCTCTACAGTTGGAACAAGACCCATATCAACTAAAAGTACATCCCCCACCATGGTGGAGAAAGCCACAGATGGTGTGGCAGAAGAAAACATGGCAACCTGGGTGAGTGGGGGTTAACAAGATGGACCAATCCTCCCCACAACAGTCCACCACCCAGATCAAAGGCTGATGCAAGACCGGCCCCTGTGGCGACCATGCTGATAGAGGGGTGGGTGGGTAGAAGGGGGCAGTAAGATGGAAGGTCTGCACCCCCAACAGCTCCACAGCCACCCCCCATACTGCTAACAGTCCCCCCCAACCCTAGTCCGCAGCGGTAAAATGCCCTCCTGAGCCCCCCAAGCAGAAGATGCTAATAGTCGGCCTGCCGCCAGGCTCTGGGACCCATGGCGCCTGCCTCTCAGTCAGCACAACTAGCCAGGTGGTGGAAGGTGAGCGATGACAATCAGGCGGGCAGATCCAAACGGCAGCCGCCAACAAATCTCGCTGTCGCACCCGCAATGGGGACCACCAGAATGGAGTCTCCTCAGCCCTGGCCGGGGGGGGGAGGGAAATGCCAGAGGCCGACCAGCCTCCCGAACCACAAGACTGGAGCCAGCTGAGAGGGAAGCAGCCGACGGGCGACCCACCGCCCGAACTCCAACCCGAAAATGGGGGAAGGAAGGCACCGATGGCCGACCCGCCGCCCGAATTCCAGCCCAGGCAGATGAAAAATGGTGCCAGCGGTTGACGGCTGACCTGCTGCCCGAACCCCAGACCCGAGCAGAAGGGAACTGGCGCCGGCGGCCGACCTGCCACCCAAGCTGCAAGCCCGAAACAGGTCCACTGCCCATGCCGCGAGACATGCCGCGTGCCCGACCAGCTCTCCGAGCTGCCCAGCCACCATCAGCAGGTAACGGGTCAAAAGCTGAAGTCCAGGCTATGAGCCGGTGGCAAAGAAAACTCCGGCAGCAGTGGCGAAAGAGAACTCCGGTAGCGGCGGTGGCGAGAGCAGCCAGCGGGCCAGGGAGGAGGTAGGGAACCAACGTCCCCTCGCAGGTGTTACTCAACCCCCCGAAAGTACAACGGCCCTCCATAGGTCACTGGCATGGGCCCGATAACTTAAAATACAGTTCCGACCAAAAGAAAAGAATATAAATCAAAATCTACAAAGGAAAAACTAACCCCACGGTGCAGCCATCACAGCCTGCTGCTGCTGCCGTCCACCATCTTGTTGTTAAAACTTTTCTCTTATAATTACCAGACCTGCAGAAGATACTGAACCTGCTGGCTACAGAGCACAGTAGTAAATAGATTTAGAGGATTATTAAGGGGGCTAATCCCTTCATTCCAAGACTTTCCATGTCAGCAAATAATTGTTGAGGAGATGAGGTAAAACTACCAACGAAAGATACAGGATAATGTTTCCAATGATGGTGCCTTACCAGCAGGTAGGCTGCTCACATGCATAGGATTAGAGGATAAGTAGGAAACTGATGAAACACGTTATTGAATGAAATAAAATGTAGAAGTTATTTTGTGTTGAGTGGGGCTCTCACATCAACTTACAATAATTTTTACCATACATAGTATCTGTCTGTCTGTTTATCTGTGTATCGTATCTGATAGTGTGGCTGATAATGATGATGATGATTACCACAATAACTATGTTTTTATTTCTGCAATAATAATAATAATAATAATAATAATAATAATAATAATAATAATAATAATAATAATAATAATAATAATAATAATAATAATATGCAAGCAAGAAAACAAAGTTTGAATCATCGAATTTATCAGAGACACAAGAGTCAGCAATAAAGAGCTAGAAAAGACAACCAAATATTGGGACTTAGAAATCAAAATTGAAAAGCTATTTAATAAGAAAGCAAGAACAATACCAATATTAATGAATAGAGATGGGCACGACTCAAAAAAATGGTGTTTCGTTTGTCGTTTGGTTGTTTAGGGGTCCATTTTGGTTTGTTTTTGTTTTCGTGACGTTTTTTGCAAAAAAAATTGTTTCATTTTCATTGTGTAACGAAATGAAAAAAAAAACGAAAACAAAAAATCACTCGTTTCGTGCCCATCTCTATTAATGAACACTTTGGATATAGTCCCAAAACCGCATCAAAGTCCAGGATAGGATTTCAAACCTAGCTCTCCAAACAATGTGACATAATCCATGCCCACCCAACCCCCCACCCTTCCTCCCTCCATTTTGCTCTCAAGAGACCATGGCCCCTGGTGTTCTGAAAATGTGTTTATAAATAGGGCTAGGATGTGTGGGCATGGCAGTGGTGTTTTTACAGAAATGAGAAAATCAATTCATTTCAATGCCTAAAATCATAAAAGAAAGACAAATCAAAATGGTCAGTTGCACAACAAAACAAGCAATCCAGAGAAACTAGATGCAAAGCAGAAAATGCCATTGAGAAAAAAAATGACCAAGCTTACAGAAGTAACACTGAGACATATATTTTAATTTTT